>CAWUFW010009831.1:0-600000 GCA_963921515.1 Calotriton arnoldi
TAAAAGATCTTGTTTTTAAATACACAAGCCTGGTGTGGTGTCACGTTATTGCGTCCACATTCCTGAGTCAAAGTAAGAGTGTGCTGCACAACTACCTTACACATTGCCTTCGGGTGCTTTCCCGCCTCGCGCCATGCTACTGTGCCGGACTCGGTAACCCCGTTTCCAACACAGTTACAGCTACAAAAAAAGCAACGTGGGGAGGCCGAAGCTTTGTCTTCGGGGCAGCTAAAGCCTGGAATGACCTTCCTGTCCACCTTAGAGATGCCACAGATCTTTTAGCCTTCAGGAGGGATTTGAAAACATGGCTTTTTGATAAGTAACTCTGCTTTTGCTGCTTTAGTTTAAAGGACAGGTAACTAGTGCCAGGACACCCTTGGGTAACAGTTGCGCTCTAGAAATATCTGTAACATAACATAACCCAGGCAATAGTCATACACTCCTTCAATCACTGAACCAGTACCCATGCAGTCCTCCAATCACCCAGACATTAGCCCTGTACTAATGCAATTACCCAGACACTCCGCATGCACTTTTTGAATCACTCAGGCAGTACCTATGCACTCCTCCAATCACCTAGACACTACCCATGCACTCATGCAATCACTCACGCACTTCCCATGCACTCATAAATACACTTACGCACTTCTACTGCACTTATGCAATCACTCAACCACTACCTATGCAGTCTTCCAATCATCCAGGCACTGTCTGTATACTCATGCAATCAACCAGGTACTTGTTATGAACTCTTCCAATCACACAGAAACTACCCAGGCAGTCCTACATGCAGCCAGGCACTACCCATTCACTATTCCATGCACCTAGGCATTACCCATGCACTCCTTCAATCACCCAGACACTTCTGAAACACTCATGCAATCAACCAAGCACTACCCTTGCAGTCATCCATGCAGTAGTTCTGCACTCAAGCAATCACCCTGTTACTACTTATGCAGTCACCCATGAACTACTGAAGCAATTGTACATGCAGCCAGGCACTACCCATGCACTCTTCCATGCACCCAGGCATTACCCATGCACTCCTCCAATCACCCAGACATTACCTCTGCATTCATGCAGTTTCCCAGGCATTACCCATGCACTCCTACAATCACTCAGGCAGTGCCCATGCAGTTATTCATGAGCTCAGGCACTTATGCTACACTCATGCAATCATCTAAGCACTACCCATGCAGTCTTCCAATCATCCAGGCACTACTCCTGCACTCATGCAATCACCCTGGTACTACTCATGTACTCCTCCAGTGATCCAGGAACTACCCATGCAGTCCTACATGCACCCATTCACTCTCAATGCACTCTTCCATGCACCTAGGCTTTACCCATCCACTTGTTCAATCACCCACACATTACCCCTGCACTCATTCAATCACACAGGCACTGCTCATGCACTCTTTCAATCACTCAGACAGTACCCCTGCACTCATGCAATCACTCAGGCTTTACCCATGCACATCTTCAATCAGTCAGGCAGTACTCATGCACTCCTCCAATCACGCACACATTACCCCTGCATTCATGCAATCACCCAGACATTACCCATGCACTTCTTCAATCACTGAGCAGTACCCATGCACTCATGCAATCACTCAGGCACAAGCCATGCACTCATACATGCACTTACGCACTTTTGCAGCACTCATACAATAACCAAAGCACTACCTATGGAGTGTTTCAATCATCCAGGCAATACTCTTGCACTCATGCAATCCCTCAGGTAAAACTCATGCACTCTTCCAATCAGCCAGGTACTACCAATGCACTCATGCAATTACCCAGATATTACCCATGCACTCCTTTATACAACACATACAAATTTGTCTTTTTTTAACCAAATAGGCGGTTCTAACAAGAACCATTTTTTTGCTTCTTTTTTGTTTTATAATTTTTTTGCGTTTTTAAACTCTTTTTGTATTTTTTGGTGTTTTTAAAAAAACATTTTTTTTAAAAACACCAAAAAATACAAAAAGAAAAATCGAAGAAAACTTTTCTATAACAATTCGCAATTAAACAATTATTAAAAAAAAAAAAAAATAACAAACGTGGCTTCTTGCAGCAAAAACAACTGCATCAACAGACTGTTCGCCATAACAAAGAACTTTTTTGCACTTTATGCATCTTTCTTCGAGACCAGCAAACTCTGGCCTAATATCAGGTCCTCTGTTGGAACTCAAGGTAGCAGCTGAGGTGCTAGGTCCAGCATCTTCATCAGCTTGCTGGGCTTGTAGTTCTAGCTCTCGTCGATGCTGCTCCCGTGCTAGGCGACGAGGGTGCATTGTTTGGAGGTGCTTCAGCATGGACGAAGTACCACACGAGTATTTCTTCTCGGAGCCCCGAGATATTATTCTTTCACAAATAGTGCAGGTTACCTTCCTGGCGTTCACCTTTTTTTCTCCTGCAGGAAATGTAAAAGAAGCCCAGACAATGCTTACCTTCCTTTGTTTTCTGGGTTCCTCCAACTCCTCATCTTCACCAAGGATGTCTTCTGGTGGATTTAAAGACGCCATTTCTGTTTTTTTTTTTTTAAAACACCCAAAAAATGCTAGAAGAGCACTAAACACAAAAGGTGTGTCTCCTGGCAATGCTGTTGTAGGATTGAGAAATTTGGGTGGGGTACTGTAATTTCTAGAATAAAAAGCTTCTTAACCAATGAAATGCTTTCTTTTGAAGTCACATGGGTTCGCGCAGCCGGCGCGCAACCAGCACACACCCGGCGCAATTTCGAAAACATTAATTTTACAATAATTTATCTTTATTCCAGGTACAAATATATGATATTTACAACTTTGTTAAATAATCTCTTGGTATAATATATATAATAACGTAATATACATATACTTTTAAAACTTAAAGATTTGCAATGGGTTTGCGCAACATGCGCGTCTCCCGGAAATAAATACGTGACGTTACGCGGGCCGAAAACCGCGCACCCATCGCTTACCGAACGCGCATCGTACACGACTTAACCAATATGGTGGCAAAATTCTTGGATTCGCGTAACCACCGTGACTGGTACACGATCGGTACGTGAATCCAGTTTTCTTTTTAAAAAAATAAATAAAACCATATTTTAGAAAGCAGAAATATCACCTTATTTCTATAAAAGTTTAACATTTTAGAAAAAGTTTTTTGGGAACATTATAATTAGAAATTACCATTTAAAAAACCTTTGAAATTCACTGAAAAAACCATAGGTTTCAGGGCCGTTAAAGTTAGTAATTAGCATTTAAAAAATCTTTGAAATTCACTGAAAAAACCATAGGTTTCAGGGATATTATAGTTAGTTGGACATTTCACTCATACAAAACCAGTGAAATTCAACCTTTATAGTTAGTTAAGCTAACTATAACTCGCGTCCCTGCAATGCACTGCTGATGATGTCACATATTACATTATCATGACATGGTCAGTGACATCACTGATGACATCACTGATGACATCTCAAATGACATCACTGTTGACATCATCCACGTGATAATCTGATGCACCTCCTCACACTCTAATAAAACCTTTGATACCCCCACTCTAAAATACAGACCACCATTTTCGAAACCATAGACACACCAATACCAGTTACTACATACCCACTCACTGATTCCTAGGTCTACACACACATCCCCTCATTCACCCATACAGTCACTCATACATGCTGTCACTCACCAATACAGCACTATCATTTGCACTCATACACCTAAACAGATACTCACACACCGCCACTCATCCATAGAGTTACTCACACACCTAGTCAGTCATGCAAAGAATCGATAAGACTCCCATTTACTCACATATACAGTTACACACGCACCACCTCACTTATTCATACAGAGGCTAGCACATACTTACTCTTTTATACAATCACTGATACAAGCACACACTCATCCATACAGCCACTCTCACAATTACTCAGGCACACATACAGATACTCAGACAACCAATCAATAACCCATATAGACACTCATGTAGCTACTGTTGAAAGAGGAAGGTGCACCAGGGAAGGAGTCACAGTCGTCAAATTAGTCCAGCAGTTTCCTTTATTTGTAGAAAAAGTCCTTAAAACATGGACATCAGCCAACGCGTTTCGTTCTCTTGGGGGAACTTCATCAGGGCTGAAAACATACACATACAACATAACATAAATATCAACACACAACATCTAACAAATATTACAGAAAATACAACTTAATAATTCCAAAATTATACCTGAAATGATGCACATAAACCATATATAATATCAAGCAAATAACAATGCACAAATTACACATTTAAAAAGACACATCCATATAAAAATGTAGCTGTACCTAAATTATCTAAAAACCAAAAGGACACCAATTCTTAGTCTCAATATGTATAGGATGGCTGTCCCAGGCCTATAGTTAATGCCCTTGTTGATTATAAATTCCAACAACTTTTGAGAGAGATAGGACACAGGAGAGTGTCTACTATCTAGATAACAAGCTAATTAAAGCCAATATCCATATCTGAATAACTCAAAGTCATTTTGAATATACGTGAACACATATAATGAAAAGAGAGAGAGAAATGAGTGAGCACAGAGAGAAAAAGAAAACATACAATAACATATGTAGAGATAGAAAGGAAAGCAGAACCGAACCTACCCTAAGATAACTTCAAAGGACATAAACGTGTCTCACCTTGGAATATATGGTGAAAGATATTCTCTTTTCACTAATGAGTTTCTTATGAGAAACTAATCCCTCAGACGTAAGTCCAGAGTAAGCTGATATAAATCCCTAATTAAAGAGAAATGATCAAAATGTAAAGAATCCAAAACAAACGTACACAATTTGCACAATAATGATAGTACAGTATCAGTCTCACCTGACAAGTCAGGTGGGAGTCTATATCTCCAGTCGCAAAACGTTGTGCATATCGATATATATAACGGGAACCCACACGGTCAGGGTCAGAATTGTCCCGATCGGCCCCTTGCGAATAGAAACATAAACTCCCATTAGTCATAGATAGGCGGTCCAAAACCGGTGTCGCTTAAAGAAAGTAATACACCACTCTGCCCAAAAACAGTCAATGTCATCCACTGTATAGTGGCACACATGTTGTTTAACTACAGAGTTGCACTATAGCCAACTAATTTTAAATAAGGTGCCCTATGTATGTAAAAAACGTCTGGTGCATCAGCTCTGTGTGGCTGGAGGAAACCGAGAGCAGAGATACAATATCCGTTATCCACTACAATGAGCTCTTAGCAAGCAGTGGATAACGGTTATTCCATAAATTACAGTAGCTGTTATCCACCGCGATAATCGTCTAACAAAAAATGGATGCCGGTCAACACAGACCCATAATAAGGGAACATTGTATTCCAATATATTAACGGTATCACTCAAAAAACATTGACGATGGTCTATGGTAAGAGAGCATCATATTCCCAAACCAAAAAGTTCACTGCACCACACATTACTAATCAAAAAGTGCATAGAAAACAAAATTCATACCCAAAGACTCCAAGACGTGAGATGCACATGTAAAGCACAAAATATCAAAAACACACCGTATCGTGTATATAGTAGGGGTGGGCGGAATTTGCGTAGTCGCGCTACGCAAAGCTCTGCGAAACGGTAAAAAATCTCCCGAGCACGCAAAAGTTCTGTGAACACGCGGAATTGCTTGTTCCGCCCGTTCGCGATGCTTTTTTCCTGTTCGCGAACGCTGTTTGTGTGCTCGGGGAGAAATATCTCGCGAACACGCATTTTGAAAGCGCGAACAAGCAAAAAATTCAGCAAAGCAGCGGATCGCGGAATTTTGGGCAATTCCGCGTTCTCCGCGGAATGCGAAATTACCTAAATTCCGCAAATTCCGCGAGCGGAACGGAATTTACCACCCAGGTCTAGTATAGCAGTATGCGTTACGTAGACCCCTGGGTTGGAAAACATCAAACATAAAAACCGCCCATGCCAGTTAAACCGCCCACCCAAAGCATGGCAAAAGCCCCTTACCTTGATAAGGGAGATGGGAGATGGGCATTGGGGGTATGGCACTGGGCTTGCTTAACTCCTACCTGAATAATCGCTCACAGAAGGTCGCGTTGCAACCCTTTGTGTCTAAACCTAAACAGCTTTGGTGTGGAGTCCCTCAGGGGTCAGCGCTGAGTCCACTCCTGTTTAATTTGTACCTGGCTCCACTGTTTTCGCTGATAGCCAACTGGGGGGTCAAGGCGATTTCGTACGCAGATGACACCCAGCTGGTCTTCACTTTTAAAGAGCAGACTGAGGATGCCTTTAAGAGTTTCAAGGGTTGCCTGAGAGATATAGCGTTGTGGATGAACAATAATAAACTTAAGCTCAACGCAGGAAAGACGGAGGTGATGTTCTTCGGGAATGAGCCACCTCCAGCAACAGCTCTATGGTGGCCACTGGAAATGGGACCTCCCCCCTCCCCTGCAGACTGCGTAAAAAATCTGGGTGTGAAATGGGAGGCCGATCTTTCATTTTCGGCAGAGATACGGCAGGTTTCAGCTACCTGTTTCTATAAACTGAGAAACTTGACGAAATTCTTGCATCTGATGCCAGAAGAATGTCAAAAAACCATAGTCCACGCCGTAGTAACATCCAGATTGGACTATGCGAATTGCCTGTATGTTGGCCTACCAAAGTACCTAATTCAGCGTCTTCAGATGGTACAAAATGCAGCCACGAGACTGATTAGACGGGTCCCTTTCAGCGATCATGTTTCTCTGCATTTAATGGAGCTCCACTGGTTACCAGTGGCCAAGAGAATCAAGTTCAAGGCCTTGACGCTTGCATTCCGAGCTACACATGGTAGATGCCCCAGCTACCTAAAACAAAGACTACGCAGTTACAAGCAGTCTAGATCCTTAAGATCTAACTCGCAAAAGCTTCTCTGTACACCTCGCTTTAAGAAGGCTCGCTTAGGGGAAGATCCTTCTCAGTCGGGGCGACAAAACTATGGAACTCCCTGCCAAGTGATCTCTGCAACATTGATACAGAACCACTTTTTAGGAAATGGGTTAAGACCTGGCTCTTTAGGGCAGAATAATTGGGCCAGGGGTTTTGCCATCCGGGTTGCCATCCACGCACTACTGATCGCATTAGCGCCGGGACACCTCTGTTTGAGGTAGCTGTCGCGCTCTATAAGTGTCTGTATTATTATTATTATAAGGAAAGTCCGTATCTCACGTAAGTCCGAGTTTGAAAGTCGAAATGCGCACCATGTTCGCAACCGAACTTAAGGCGGCGCGTCATGACGTGAGACCGTATGCATGCATTCGTATACTACTACTGTCATTGCGGAGGCCATATTGGAATGTCAAACATCCGCATCTAGTAACATGTAAGAGCCACAGAAGTCATTGGAAAATCTCCGTAATGATGACACAAAATGCCCACATTGAACAATCGGATTGAAGGATAAAAGGCGGCTCCCAATATTTAAATATCGAGACAATTAGCGGCTTTCTGAAGTACGTATATTCGATTACGACTCAGATGTTAATGCCCATATTTGTCAAACGATTTGATAGATCATAAACAAATACCATTTATTGAAATGCCAAAAGAGGCGGCAGCTAATAACTTGAAATATACTCATTGCCATGACTTAAATGGTTACCAGCAGACAATCGTGTTTTGAATGCACGGCGGCCATATTCAGATTCCGAATAACCTGCACTCTGCATTGTAAATGGCCAGATAACTTTCTATATATAGTGCAGATCCAAGACACACCTTGCCACCTTGGCTTATTGACATGTAAATTTAATACAAGAATACCCACACCTCGAATGAAATGCGGCAGGAGGGCTGTAAATGGGTGGTGCAGTAACCAAATTTTTAAGTACTCGATGTCTCATAAAAATCGAATGTATGGAAGACCACTCTGATTACAGTTAGGAACAGTACTGAAAACATGTGTTTCGTTGTAATTAAAACACAAGACAACAAACTCATTGAGGAATCAAGAGGCCCATATGGCAAATCCACCATATTAATACATATGCCATATGTGAGAACCTATCATCATGATCTTAAAAACGATGAAAATTTCCAGCATTAATACATCAACACAAGTAAGAGAAGAGGAGGATAAAATCAATTTGATCTATAACCAATTTCCTCAAAATCCCTGTCACGTGGAGCCCTTTGACTTTAGCTCTCAAACAGTTAAGGATTTGACCTCAGGCCTGGTTGGTTTCAAAGGTTTTCAGATTTCTCGGGTGGAAGCCATGCTTAGTACGGTGAAATCCGGCTCTCCTCTAGATGTGTTGCCAGCTCATAAATTTGCTCTGCTTGCTCCTCTTCTAGCCGCCCCAATGACTGAGATTTTGAACACCTCTTTAAGCGAAGGTATTCTGCCTCTTGACTGGAAGTCCGCTCAAGTACTCCCTATTAAAAAGAAAGATCAATTGCCCGCTGATGTGCTATCTAATTACCGCCCCATTTCACTCCTCCCGTTGATGAGTAAAATGGCAGAGAGGTATATTAACTCTCAGCTAGTGGAATACCTCGACAAACACGCCATTCTTGATCCTTCTCAGTCAGGGTTTAGACCCAACCACTCCACAGAGACAACCCTTATTGGGGTTACGGATCATATTAAAATGGCTTTGGATGCTAATAAAGCAGTGATACTGGACCTGACAGCAGCCTTCGACACGGTCTCTCATCAGAAACTGATTTTGCAACTGAGGGAGGCCGGTCTGTAGGGACAGGCACTTAATTGGCTGGTCAGTTTCCTTGACCAACGCACCCAGACCATCAATTTTGGTCCTTTCCGTTCCCTAACCTTGAAACTCACTAAGGGGTGCCCCAGGGCTCTTGTTTGAGCCCAACTTTGTTTAATATTTATGTGGCCCCCTTGCCAAGGTGATTAGGAGTACGGTTTCACTCCTTTTCTTACGCTGACGATACCCAATTGCTCCTGTCCTTTGATAAGGACTCTGAGTTTGTTGATCAGCGTTTTACTAAGGGGATGTCAGCTATTGCAGAGTGGATGACGAGCCACTGTCTGCAACTAAATGCACCCAAGACAGAAATTTTGTTGTTTGGGTCAGCCCAGAATTTCTGGTCCCCTGGGAGGTGGCCTGCAACTTTGGGTTCTGCTCCTACTCCTACCTTGGTGGCAAAAAACCTGGGAGTACGCTTGGATGTGTTGTTATCCATGAAGGACCAAGTGATGACTACAGCAGGGACTTGTTACCATACACTAAGCCTTTTGCGCAGAGTTTTTCGATGGCTGCCTCTCTCTGTTCGAAGAACCCTGATTCAGGCTTTGATCGTTGGCCGATTAGATTATTGTAATGCATTGCTGGCATCTGTAAATGAGTCCCTACTAACCAGATTGCAGATTGTACAAAATGTGGCGGCTCGCCTGGCCCTAAAAAAACACCTCGCACCTCCTCAGGTCCATTGCTCCAACAACTTCACTGGCTCCCCATCCGCCAGAGAATTAATTTTAAGCTTTGTTGTCTCACCCATAAAGCTTTATATGGTGCGAGCCCCAGCTACCTGTCAGATAAATTTAAAATCTATTGTCCGAATCGTCATCTTAGATCGGAAGGTAAAGGGTTGCTGGTGGTTCCCCGGTTTAAGAAGTTTAGAACCGGAGGCAAAACCGTTGTCCATCTAGCCTCTAAATTGTGGAACACCCTGCCCGAGGAACTACGCAAATGCTCCAACTTACTCGGTTTCAGGAAACTCCTGAAAACAGTATTGTTTAGAGCGTAAACCTGTCTGCCCATGTTTATCTGACTCACCTGCTTCTACAGCGCGGAGATACCCCTTCGGGGGTGATTCCTGCGCTTTACAAATCCCAATACAAATACAAATACAAATGCAAGGTGAAAAAAGCAATTACCAAAATTGATTCATAGTCTGAGTAGGAGGTGATAAAGAGAGAGGAGGGTGATCTGAACGAAGCAGAGAATAGAGAAGGCCCTTCAGATATTAAAGAAGTTATACAACAAAAAATTAATTTAACCAAAAGGAACACAGAGGGTTGTATCAACAGTGTTCAGCCTCACAAGCTCACCATAAGATTACAAATTTGCAATGCAATTATATGGGGGCAACATTTCAAAGGGCAATTTAGAAGTTATATAACAAGCGATTCATTTGACCAAAAATCAGAGGGTTGCATCATCAGTATTCAGCCTAACGAACTCACCATAAGATTACACATTCGCAATGCAGTTATATGGGGGCAATTCTTCAAACGGCAATTTTGAGCACTAAACATATTAACTGCACTACAGAAAATAATGCATTTCACCATCTGTATTGTGTCCCAAAAGCGTTGCTTTCAAACGACATATCCACTTCGCTTCTCTTTGTCTCAATGATAGTTCCCTATTACCCCATCTTTTGTTTATAGGGATATGATCAATGCCATGGATCCAAAAGGTCACATCATCAGGATGTTTGCTGTAATAATGATCTACCATAGGGTACCTATCATCCCTGTTCCTCAGTGCCCTGCGATGTTCTTGTATACGCAATTTTAGGCTGCGGATTGTGCTGCCTATGTATACCATTCCACACTGGCATCCCAACAGGTAAACCACATAAGATGTATTGCAATTTATGAAATTCGCAATTGTGTACTCTTTCGGTGAATTGTATGTAAAGCTCTGTGTTCTGTTTTTACCCCATGGACAGACATTGCAAGACCCACAGGTAAAAAAGCCTTTTGGCTTAGACGGCAACTAACTTTCCTTGTTTGCAGGTGTTGTGACATAACTAGGACATAGTGTGTTCCGGAGTGACACCCCCCTCCTGTATGTGATGGATGGTTTGTTGTTGATAGCACCTTTAAGGCCTTGTATTTCTGTAAGAAGGAACAAATTTCCTAAAGATATTGAAAACCTTTCTGCTATGCATTGTGTATTGAGTAATGAACCTAAGTTTATTATAGGTTTTTGTGTCTCTCTTTCCATTAGGTTTGTTTCTCAATGTGTCTTCCCTGTTCATCTTGTATATTCTAGATTCTGCTTTTTCCAAAACTCCACAATCGTAGCCTCTCCTCAGGAATCCTCTCTTTGAATCAAGAATTTGCGATTTGAAAGCACTGTCCTCACTACAATTACGCCTAATGCGTGTCATCTCCCCAAAAGGGATGTTGTTAATGACAGCATTTGAATGGGCACTGGAGGCATGTAGGACTGCATTGCATGCTGTCTCTTTTCTATATAATGTGCTATGTATGGCACCATACTTAATATAGAAGTGAATATCAAGAAAGTTGATACACTCCTTATGCCAGGACATTGTAAGCTTGATGTTAAAAGCATTGTCATTCAAGAAAGAGAAATACTGTTGTAACTGTTCCTCCGAACCCGACCAGAGACAGATGACATCGTCTATGTACCTCCCCCAGAGCACAATAAATTCCGTCCAGGGGGAGGCACTCTTACTCCAGGCATGCTCCCTCTCGTACCACCCCATAAAGAGGCAGGCATAAGAGGGAGCAAACCTGGAGCCCATCGCAGTCCCTTGTATTTGCTGGAACCAACGATTATCAAACAGAAAAAAGGTGTTCATCAAAATGATGTCCATCATTTCGACCAGCATCTCATTGTATTCGTACAGATCAGCACCCCCTATCCAAAAAGGATTGTACAGCCATAAGCCCATATTTATTCTCAATACAAGTATAAAGGCTTTCTTCATCAAAAGTTATGAACATTAGTTCCTCTGACCATTGAAAGTCCCTAAACTTAATCAGAATATCTTTGCTGTCCCTAACGTAGGATGGTAAATTAAGGACATGCTTCTGTAATCTCATAACAATAAATTCGGAAAGCTTTTCCGTGGGTGAGCCCACCCCTGAAATGATAGGTCTACCCGGGAGGAACTGCCCACCTTTATGTATCTTAGGTAGAATATACATACAAGGAAAGGTAGGACAGTCCACCCACAGATACCTGAATTTGTCCTCTGTTATAAGACATATATCTTTCCATTCTATTAATCTAGCATTGATCATACTTGCTAATTTGGGAATGGGATTGCCAGTGATCTCCCTATAGCATAAGTTGTTACTAAGCTGCCAATCGATTTCTTGCATGTAATCTTGATGGTTCATAATAACGACGTTTCCGCCCTTATCAGCCTCTCTGATCACAATATTTGGATCCATACTGAGTCTGATAAGGCCTGTCTCTCAGATGGTGTGATGTTCTGACGAGTCCTAGGTATATACTTGTTAGGTATTTCTAGATTATAAAGAGCTTCTGAGACCTTGTTATGGAAAACATCGATATTATGATGATAAGCGCCACTGGGCACAAATTTTGACTTGGTGCACAGACCACTGTCTAAATTTGGGTTTTGGGGGATATCAAAATCATTCAATAGAGATGGAATGTCATATACCCCCTCCTCACTTAATGATAATAGACACTGTACATTGCGGACATCCGCAATGGTATGGGTCACAGTGTCCCTGGAGGCAGGGACTACCTCAGACTTTAATACTTTGTTTGAGAGGAAATCTTTAAGTTTAAGTGCTCTTGTGAATTTAAATAAATCAACATGAGTGTTAGTGAGATCTCCACTCTGCGTGGGACAAAAGTTCAGGCCCATACTTAATATTTTCTTTTCATCAGTAGCAAACGTTTTATAAGACAGATTTACAATTTTAAGATCTTGATTGACATTAGATAAGCTATAGAGATCATTTGTATCACATATCATGTTCATCCGGTCTTCTTGGATTTCAGATCCACATTCACTTTGTCTGAACTCCCTCCTTTTGTACCTCCCTTTTGACCTCCTCCCTCCCCTCCTGGTCTTGATTGGTCTTTTTTCTGCTGCAGTCTGTTGCTTATTCGCAACTTGGCCAGTTCCTATTGGAAGGATGAGGCACCTTCCCCTAAAGGGGTCTCTGGTACAGTGATATTGGATGCTGTGCTACTTTGCGATGAGACCGAGATGTTACTAACGGAGTAGGCATCATCACTCTAGTCCCTCTCCTCCCTGATTCTCTTCCTTTCCTCCACTCCCTGTAGAATGTCAAATTTCTTGGCGAAGGTATATACTCTACCATCGCGGTAATCTTTATCGTCTCGTTTGATCTTTCTCAACTTTTTCTCTTTAAGATAGATCTGGTGATTATCCATGACCACTGGTTTTGTCCAGCCACACAGAGCTGATGCGCCAGATGTTTTTTACATACATAGGGCACCTTATTTGAAATTAGTTGGCTATAGTGCAACTCTGTAGTTAAACAACATGTGTGCCACTATACAGTGGATGACATTGACTGTTTTTGGGCACGGTGGTGTATTACTTTCTTTAAGCGACACCGGTTTTGGACCGCCTATCTATGACTAATGGGAGTTTATGTTTCTATTCCCAAGGGGCTGATCGGGACAATTCTGACCCTGACCTTGTGGGTTCCCGTTATATATATCGATATGCACAACGTTTTGTGACTGGAGATATAGACTCCCACCTAACTTGTCAGGTGAGACTGATACTGTACTATCATTATTGTGCAAATTGCGTACGTTTGTTTTGGATTCTTTACATTTTGATCATTTCCCTTTAATTAGGGATTTATATCAGCTTACTCTGGACTTACGTCTGAAGGATTAGTTTCTCATAAGAAACTCATTAGTGAAAAGAGAATATCTTTCACCATATATTCCAAGGTGAGACACGTTTATGTCCTTTGAAGTTATCTTAGGGTAGGTTCGGTTCTGATTTCCTTTCTATCTCCACATATGTTATTGTATGTTTTCTTTTTCTCTCTGTGCTCACTCATTTCTCTCTCGCTTTTCATTATATATGTTCATGTATATTCAAAATGACTTTGAGTTATTCAGATATGGATATTGGCTTTAATTAGCTTGTTATCTAGATAGTAGACACTCTCCTGTGTCCTATCTCTCTCAAAAGTTGTTGGAATTTATAAACAACAAGGGCATTAACTATAGGCCTGGGACAGCCATCCTATACATATTGAGATTAAGAATTGGTGACCTTTTGGTTTTTAGATAATTTAGGTACATCTACATTTTTATATGGATGTGTCTTTTTAAATGTGTGTTTTGTGCATTGTTATTTGCTTGATATTATATATGGTTTATGTGCGTCATTTCAGGTATAATTTTGGAATTATTAAGTTGTATTGTCTGTAAGTTTTTGTTAGATGTTGTGTGTTGATATTTATGTTATGTTTTATGTGTATGTTTTCAGCATTGGCTGATGTCCATGTTTTAAGGAATTTTTCTACAAATAAAGGAAACTGCTGGACTAATTTGACGACTGTGACTCCTTCCCTGGTGCACCTTCCTCTTATCAACAGAATCTATCTCGCTGAATGCTAGTTGAGCTTAACTGCGGCAAGCTCAGGAAGTGGATGCACAGGACACTTATTACTCTCATATAAGGGATTGAGGTGCTGAACCTTGGGTCAGCCGCGGTTAATAGTTTTCTATACTCATGTAGCTACTCACCAACCCATGCAGCCGCTTACACACCAACTGACAGATTGATACAGACATTCACACAGTTTAGTCACTAACCCATGCATTCAGTAAGACACGTTTAATCACTCACTTATACAGTCAGTCACACACCTACTAAATCATCCATTCAGACACTTATACACCCACTCATTCTTCAATACACCTTGGCATATATATATATATAAAACATATTTAAACTTTACAGAAACACATAGTCACTGGATGATGTAATCAGTGATGTCATCAGTGATGTCATTTGAGATGTCATAAGTGATGTCATCAGTGATGTCACTGACCATGTCATGAATGATGTAATATGTGACGTCATCAGCAGTGCATTGCGGGGGCGCGAGTTATAGTTAGCTTAACTAACTATAACAGGCGAATTTCACTGGTTTTGTATGAGTGAAATGTCCAACTAACTATAATATCCCTGAAACCTATGGTTTTTTCAGTGAATTTCAAAGGTTTTTAAAATGCTAATTACTAACTATAACGTCCCTGAAACCTGTGGTTTTTTCAGTGAATTTCTATGGTTTTAGAATGATAATTTCTAACTATAATGTCCTGAAATCTATGGTTTTTTCAGTGAATATATATATTATCTACTGGCGGTCGCCAGTAGATAGTTATAGTTAGGACCTATTTTCCATAGGAAATCCGCGACATTCTATTTGAAATAACTCTTGCGTCGGTTGACGAATCTTCGCGAAATTTTCAAACTTTATGGCCCGCTCCGGTCCGCTCCTACCCTGAAAGTCTCACGGTGATTCGTCAAGCGGGGGCCGAGAAAAAAGGGGGGTCCCAAAACGTGTTTTCCCCATTCATTTTCCCATAGGAAACTTTAGACACGGCTACAGCCCAAACTGCTGAACGGAATTACACCAAATTTGGCAAAGAGGTAGTTCTTGGTTCAGAAAGAACCCTTTTTGTTAAATGGTGTAAATCCGTTCAGTAGTTCCTGAGAAAATCAAAAGTTAAGTCACATATATATCTATGGGCGAGTAGGGTCCGCGTACCCTCCCGACCACGAGCTGCATGCTAATTGACTGTCAAGTGGCTGTCAACACTCCAAATCAGGAAGTGTTGGCAGCCATTTTGTCCCTCGGTAGAACCGAGGGACAGAAACAAGTGCGCAAAGCGCAAAGGGGGCAGGGTAGAAACACCCTGACCCCCTAGAGTCTGCTCAGGGGGTCCCACAAGGACCCCTGGGCAGAAAAAAGCATATATTTTTTTAAATCGGCAGGATGCGCTCAGGGTGCGCGGATCCTGCCGATTAGAAAAAAACCAGAAGAAACAAGTGCGCAAAACACACAAAGGGGGCAGGGTAGAAACACCCTGACCCCTAGGTCTGCTCAGGGGGTCCCACAAGGACCCCCTGGGCAGAAAAAAGCATTTAAAAAAAAATCGGCGGGATGCGCTCAGGGTGCGCGAATCCCGCCGTAAATCTTTTATTTTGCCCCGGGTGGCCCAAGTCCCGGGGGCATGCGGGGGGTGGGTTTATAGTTAATGGGGGGCCTCTAAGGCCCCCAAGCCCGAGGACCGCCACCCCTGGGGCTTTCTAATAAAAATGTTGCGGGAGGGCACTCAGCCCTCCCGCAGCCCGAGACCACCACCTCCCGGGGCTTTTAAAAAAAAAAAAACAGTTCCTGTGTGGGGGGCTTGAGCCCCCACACGCCCGGGACCGCCACCTCCCGGGGCACTAATAATGTAAATGCGGGGTCCGTAACGGACCCCGAGCCCCGAGGATCACCACCTCCCCGGGGCTTTAAAGACATGGGAGGGGGCCGCGCTGCTCCCCTCCTGGAGCCTGTGGTGGCCCTGGGGACCGCCACCCCCCAGGGCCGGCTCCTGCAGTGTCCCGGGGTGCCTACCCCCGGGCCACTGTAGTTTGCAATGGCAGGACAGGAGCCTCGCGGCTCCCGTCCTGCCATTGCAAACTGCTTTGCTTCATTGAAGGGAGAGCAGGGAAACCTGCTCTCGCTTCAATGAAGCAAAGCAGATTGCTTTTCCACATGGGGAGCTGCATGTCAGCAGCTCCCCATGTGGAAAAGCAATGCCATGTCATTTGAGATGTCATCAGTGATGTCATCAGTGATGTCACTGACCATGTCATGAGTGATGTAATATGTGACGTCATCAGCAGTGCATTGCGGGGCGCAAGTTATAGTTAGCTGAACTAACTATAACGGGGAATTTCACGGGTTTTGTACGAGTGAAATGTCCAACTAACTATAACTGTCCCTAAAACCTATGGTTTTTTCAGTGAATATATATATATATATATATATATATATATATATATATATATATATTCACTGGAAAAAACAGGTTTCAGGGACGTTATAGTTAGTTGGACATTTCACTCGTACAAAACCAGAGAAATTCGGCTGTTATAGTTAGTTGAGCTAACTATAACTTGCGCCCCCGCAATGCGCTGCTGATGACATCACATATTTCATCACTCATGACATGGTCAGTGACATCACTGATGACATCTCAAATGACATCACTGATGACATCGCTGATGACATCATCCAGTGACTGAATGTTTCTAAGAAGTTTAAGAATGTTAAATATATATACACCAAGGTGTATTGAAGAATAAGTGGGTGTATGAGTGTCTGAATGGATGATTTAGTGGGTACGTGACTGACTGTATAAGTGAGTGATTGAACTTGTCTTAGTGAATGCATGGGTGAATTACTAATCTGTGTGAATGTCTGTATCAGTCTGTCAGTTGGTGTGTAAGTGGCTGCATGGGTTGGTGAGTATCTACATGAGTGTTTAAATGAGTTAATGATTCGTTGTCTGAGTACCTGTATGGGTACCTGTGTGTCTGTGTGGGTGGGTGAGAGGCTGTGTGACTCCCTGCATGGATGTATGAGTGGGTGAATCCCGGGGTGTATGGGTTCATGAGTGCGCCTGTGAGTGACGTATGGTTAAGTGAGTGTGTGTATGGCTGTGTCTGAGTAACTACATATGTGAAAGGCAGTATATGTGAATGTTGGAGTATATAAATGATTATATGTGAGAGTGGGTGATTGTGAGAGTGGCTGTATGGATGAGTGTGTGCTTGTGTCAGTGATTGTATTAGAGAGTAAGTATGTGTTAATATCTGTATAAATAAGTGAGGTGGTGTGTGTATAACTGTGTAGGTGAGTTTTTGGGAGTGTGATTGATTCTTTGCATGACTGACTAGCTGTGTGAGTAACTGTATGGGTTAGTGGCAGTGTGTGAGTGTCTGAATGGGTGTATGAGTGCATATGATAGTGCTGTATTGATGAGTGACTGTATGTATGAGTGACTGTATGGATGAGTGAGTGGATGTGTGTGTAGACCTAGGAATCAGTGAGTGGGTATGTAGTAATTGTATTGCTGTGTCTATGGTTTTGAGAATGGCAGTCTGTAATTTAGAATGGGTATATAAAAGGTTATATTAGGGTGTGAGGAGGTGCATCAGATTATCACATGGATTATGTCATCAGTGATGTCATCAGTGATGTCATTTGAGATGTCATCAGTGATGTCATCAGTGATGTCACTGACCATGTCTTGAGTGATGTAATATGTGATGTCATCAGCAGTGCATTGCGGGGGTACGAGTTACAGTTAGCTCAACTAACTATAACGGCCGAATTTCTCTGGTTTTGTACGAGTGAAATGTCCAACTAACTATAACGTCCCTGAAACCTGTGGTTTTTTCAGTGAATTTCTAAGGTTTTTTAAATGCTAATTTCTAACTATAACGTTCCTGAAACCTGTGGTTTTTTCAGTGAATTTCAAAGGTTTTTTATATGCTAATTTCTAACTATAATGATCCTGAAACCTATGGTTTTTTCAATGAATGTCTAAGGTTTTTTTAAATGCAAATTTATAACTATGCCTACAGAGGTAGGACATGCGCAGAAAGAGGAAGAAAGGTGTAGAAAGAGGCAAGAGAAATGCAGTAAGAGGCAACAGAAGTCCGGAAAGAGGAAGAAAGGTGCAGAAAGAAGAAAGAGATATGCAGAAAGAACCAACAGAGGTGCAGAAAGAGGCCTTGTTGCAAAGTCATCCTGTGCCCTGGGCACCCCACAACTTTTTGCTGACTGGTACTGGTGGTAACTGACTCTGACTGACCCTGGGCTCTACCTAACCAGGCCCGGAGCCAGTGCTATGCTGAAAGACACTTAGAATACAGTAAAAACACCTACATACACTAGGGTACACTATGTGTTGGGATACCCCTGTAATTGGCATGACCTCCCCTGTAAGGCCCTAGTACATAGTAGGGCAGGGGGATTAAAACTACCTCTAAGTCCCTAGCATATAATATGGCATGGCAGTTTAGAGGCCAGCAGCCCTTTTCTACACTTGCATGTGTGCACCTCTGAGCCTGAGGTCAGTTTAAAAGTAGCCCGGTGTGTGCAGAAAGAGGCAAGAGAGGTATAGAAAGAGGCAAGAGAGGTGCAGAAAGAGGGAAGAGAGGTGCAGAAAGAGTCAAGAGAAGTGCAGAAAGAAGCAACAGAGGTGCAGAAAGAGGCAAGAGAAGTTCAGAAAGAGGCAGCAAAGGTGCAGAAACAGGCAGTAGAGGTGCAAAAAGAGGGATCAGGGGTGCAGAAAGAGAGAAGAGGGGTGCCGAAAGAGGCAAGACGGGTGAAGAAATTTGCAAGAGGGGTGTAGAAAGAGGGAAGAGACTTGCACAAAGAGGGAAGAAGGGTGCAGAAAGAGGCAAGTGGGGTGCAGAAAGAAGCAAGAGAGGTGTAGAAAGGAGCAAGAGAAGTACAGAAAGAAACAACAGAGGTGCAGAAAGAAGCAAGAGAGGTGCAGAAAGAGCCAACAGAGGTGCAGAAAGAGGCAAGAAGGGGTGCAGAAAGAGGCAAGAGAAGTGCAGAAATAAGCAAAAGAGGTGCAGAAAGAGGCAAGAGAACTGCAGGAAAAAGCCAAGAGAGGTGCAGAAAGAGGCAGGAGAGGTGCACAAAGAGGCAAAAGGAGTACAGAAAGAAGCAAGAGGGGTGCAGAAAGAAGCAAGAGCAGTGCAGAAAGAAGCAAGAGAAGTGCCAAAAGAATCAAGAGGGGTGCAGAAAGAGGTAGGAGAGGTGCACAAAGAGGCAAGAGTGGTGCAGAAAAAGGCAGGAGGGGTGCAGAAAGAAGGAAGAGAAATGCAGAAAGAGGCAAGAGCGGAGCAGAAACAGGCAGGAAAGGTGCAGAAAGAGGGAACAAGGGTGCAGAAAGAGGCAAGAGAGGTGCAGAAAGAGGGACGAAGGGTGCAGAAAGAGGCAAGAGGGGTGCAGAAAGAAGCAAGTGAGATGCAGAAAGAGGCAACGGAGGTGCATAAAGACGGAAGAGAGGTGCAGAAACAAGCAATAGAAGTGCAGAAAGAGGCAAGAGAATTGCTGAAAGAAGCGACAGAGGTGTAGAAAAAAGCAAGAGAAGTGCAGAAAGAGGCAAGTGAGGTGCAGAAAGAGGCAAGAGAGGTGCAGAAAATGGCAAGAGAATGGCAGAAAGAGGCAAGAGGGATGCAAAAAGGGAAGAAGGTTGCAGAAAGAAGCAAGAGAAGTGCATAAAGAGGCAAGTGAGGTGTATAAAGAGGCAAGAGAACTGCAGAAAGAGGCAAGAGAGTTGCAGAAACAGGCAAAAGGGCTGCAGAAAGAGGGAACAGGTATGCAGACAGAGGCAAGAGAGGTGCAGAAAGACGGAAGAGGGGTGCAGAAACAGGCAAGAGGGATGCAGAAATTTGCAACAGAGGTGCAGAAAGGAGCAAGAGAATGCAAAAAGAACCAACAGAGGTGCATAAAGAGGCAAGAGGGGTACAGAAATAGGTAAGAAAAGTGCAGAACGAAGCAAAAGAGGTGCAGAAAGAGGAAAGAGAGGTGCAGACAGAGGCAAGAGAAGTGCAGAAAAAAGCAATAGAGGTGCCGAAAGAGGCAAGAGGGGTGCAGAAACAGGCAAGAAATGTACAGAAAGTGGGAACAGGGGTGCAGAAAGAGGTAAGAGAGATACGGAAATTTGCAAGAGAGGTGCAGAAAAAAGCACGAGCAGTGCAGAAAGAAGCAAGAGAGGTGCAGAAAGAAGCAACAGAGGTGCCGAAAGAGGAAAGAGAGGTGCAGACAGAGGCAAGAGAAGTGCAGAAAAAAGCAACAGAGGTGCCGAATGAGGCAAGAGAGGTATAGAAACAGTCAAGAAAGGTACAGAAAGAGGTGCACAAAGAGGCAAAAGGGGTACAGAAAGAGGCAAGAGCAGTGCAGAAAGAAGCAAGAGAAGTGCATAAAGAAGCAAGAGAGGTTGAGAAATAGGGAGGAGGGGTGCAGAAAGAAGCAAGAGGGATGCAGAAATTTGCAAAAGAGGTCAAAAAAGAGGCAAGAGGGGTGCAAAAAGAGGTAGGAGAGGTGCAAAAAGAGACAATAGGGGTGCAGAAAGAGGTAGGAGGGGTGCAGAAAGAGGCAGGAGGGGTACAGAAAGATGCAAGAGGGGTGCAGAAAGAAGCAAGAGAAGTGCAGAAAGAGGCAAGAGTGGTGCAGAAAGAGAGGTCCAGAAATAGGCAAGAGGGGTGCAGAAAGAAGCAAGTGAGATACAGAAACCAGCAAGAAAAGTACAGAACGAGGCAAGAGAATTGCTGAAAGAAGCAACAGAGGTGTAGAAAGAAGCAAGAGAAGTACATAAAGAAGCAAGAGAGGCAGAGAAATAGGGAAGAGGGGTGCAGAAAGAGGCAAGAGGGATGTAGAAATGTACAAAAGAGGTGCAGAAAGAAGCAAGAGCAGTGCAGAAAGAACCAACAGAGGTGCAAAAAGAGGAAAGAGGGGTGCAGAAAGAGGTATTAGAGGTGCACAAAGAGGCAAGAGGGGTACAGAAATTTGCAAGAGAGGTGCAGAAAGAAGGAACAGAGGTGCACAAAGAGGCAAGAGGGGTGCAGAAAGAGGGAAGAGAGGTGTAGAAAGAGGCAAGAGAGTTGCACAAAGAGGTAGGAAGGGTGCAGAAAAGGCAAGAGGGGTGCAGAAAGAAGCAACAGAGATGTAGAGAGAAGCAAGAGAAGTGCCAAAAGAGGCAAGTGATCTGCAGAAAGAGGCAAGAGAGGTGCAGAAAATGGCAAGAGGGGTGCAAAAAGAAGCAACAGAAGTGCAGAAAGAAGCAACAAATGTGTTGAAAGAGGCAAAAGGGGTGCAGAACGAGGCAAGAGTAGTACAGAAAGAAGGAACAGAGGTGCAGAAAGAGGGAAGACGAGTGCAGAAAGAGACAACAGGGGTGCAGAAAGAAGCAAAAGAGGTTTAGAAAGAGGCAAGAAAACTGCAGAAACAGGCAAGAGGCTACAGAAAGAGGCAAGAGGGGTGCAGAAAGAAGCAAGAGAAGTACAGATAGAAGCAACAGAGGTGTTGAAAAAGGCAAAAGAGGTGCAGAAACAGGCAAGAAAGGTGCAGAAAGAAGCAAGAGCAGTGCAGAAAGAAGCAATAGAAGTGCAGAAAGAAGCAAGAGAGGTGGAGAAATAGGGAAGAGGGCTGCAGAAAGAGGCAAGAGGGACGCAGAAATTTGCTAAAGAGGTGCAGAAAGAAGTAAGAGCAGTGCAGAAATAACCAACAGAGGTGCAAAAAGAGGCAAGAGAGGTGCAGAACGAAGCAAGAGAAGTGCACAGAAAGGCAAGAGGGGCACAGAAAGATGCAAGAGGGGTGCAGAAAGAAGCAAGAGAAGTGCAAAAAGAAGCAACAGAGGTGCTGGAAGAGGCAAGAGGGGTGCAGAACGAGGCACGAGAAGTGCAGAAAGAAACAACAGAGGTGCCGAAAGAGGCAAGAGAGGTGCAGAAACAGGCAAGAGGTGTACAGAAAGAGGCAAGAGGGGTGCAGAAAGAAGCAAGAGAAGTGCAGAAAGAAGCAACAGAGGTGTTGAAAGAGGCAAAAGGGGTGCAGAAAGAGGCAAGGAAGTGCAGAAAGAAGCAACAGAGGTGCCGAAAGAGGCAGGAGAGGTGCAGAAACAGGCAAGCAAGGTGCAGAAAGAGAGAACAAGGGTGCAGAAAGAGGCAAAAGGATGCAGAAATTTGCAAAAGAGGTGCAGAAAGAAGCAAGAGCAGTGCAGAAAGAACCAACAGATGTGCAGAAAGAGGCAAGAGGGGTGCAGAAAGAGGTAGGAGAGGTACACAGAGTCAAGAGGGGTACAGAAATTTGCAAGAGAGGTGCAGAAAGAAGGAACAGAGGTGCACAAAGAGGCAAGAGGGTGTAGAAAGAGGGAAGAGAGGTGTAGAAAGAAGCAAGAGAAGTGCAGAAAGAGGCAAGAGAGTTGCACAAAGAGGGAAGAAGGGTGCAGAAAGAGGCAAGAGGGTGCAGAAAGAAGCAACAGAGATGTAGAAAGAAGCAAGAGAAGTGCAGAAAGAGGCAAGTGAGGTGCAGAAAGAGGCAAGAGAGGTACAGAAAATAGCAAGAGAACTGCAGAAAGAGGCAAGAGGGTTGCAAAAATGGAAGAAGGGTGAAGAAAGAAGCAAGAGAGGTATAGAAAGAAGCATGAGAAGTGCAGAAAGAAGCAAAAGAGGTGTGGAAAGAGGGAAGACGAGTGCAGAAAAAGACAACAGGGGTGCAGGAAAAAGCAAAAGAGGTGTAGAAAGAGTGAAGAGAACTGAAGAAAAAGGCAAGAGGGGTACAGAAAGAGGCAAGAGGGGTGCAGAAAGAAGGAAGAGAAGTGCAGAAATAAGCAAAAGAGGTGCAGAAAGAAGCAAGAGAACTGCAGGAAAAAGCCAAGAGAGGTGCAGAAAGAGGCAGGAGAGGTGCACAAAGAGGCAAAAGGAGTACAGAAAGAAGCAAGAGGGTGCAGAAAGAAGCAAGAGCAGTGCAGAAAGAAGCAAGAGAAGTGCCAAAAGAATCAAGAGGGGTGCAGAAAGAGGTAGGAGAGGTGCACAAAGAGGCAAGAGTAGTGCAGAAAAAGGCAGGAGGGGTGCAGAAAGAAGGAAGAGAAATGCAGAAAGAGGCAAGAGCGGAGCAGAAACAGGCAGGAAAGGTGCAGAAAGAGGGAACAAGGGTGCAGAAAGAGGCAAGAGAGGTGCAGAAAGAGGGATGAAGGGTGCAGAAAGAGGCAAGAGGGGTGCAGAAAGAAGCAAGTGAGATGCAGAAAGAGGCAACGGAGGTGCATAAAGACGGAAGAGAGGTGCAGAAACAAGCAATAGAAGTGCAGAAAGAGGCAAGAGAATTGCTGAAAGAAGCGACAGAGGTGTAGAAAAAAGCAAGAGAAGTGCAGAAAGAGGCAAGTGAGGTGCAGAAAGAGGCAAGAGAGGTGCAGAAAATGGCAAGAGAATGGCAGAAAGAGGCAAGAGGGATGCAAAAAAGGGAAGAAGGTTGCAGAAAGAAGCAAGAGAAGTGCATAAAGAGGCAAGTGAGGTGTATAAAGAGGCAAGAGAACTGCAGAAAGAGGCAAGAGAGTTGCAGAAACAGGCAAAAGGGCTGCAGAAAGAGGGAACAGGTATGCAGACAGAGGCAAGAGAGGTGCAGAAAGACGGAAGAGGGTGCAGAAACAGGCAAGAGGGATGCAGAAATTTGCAACAGAGGTGCAGAAAGGAGCAAGAGAATGCAAAAGAACCAACAGAGGTGCATAAAGAGGCAAGAGGGGTACAGAAATAGGTAAGAAAAGTGCAGAACGAAGCAAAAGAGGTGCAGAAAGAGGAAAGAGAGGTGCAGACAGAGGCAAGAGAAGTGCAGAAAAAGCAATAGAGGTGCCGAAAGAGGCAAGAGGGGTGCAGAAACAGGCAAGAAATGTACAGAAAGTGGGAACAGGGGTGCAGAAAGAGGTAAGAGATACGGAAATTTGCAAGAGAGGTGCAGAAAAAGCACGAGCAGTGCAGAAAGAAGCAAGAGAGGTGCAGAAAGAAGCAACAGAGGTGCCGAAAGAGGAAAGAGAGGTGCAGACAGAGGCAAGAGAAGTGCAGAAAAAAGCAACAGAGGTGCCGAATGAGGCAAGAGAGGTATAGAAACAGGCAAGAAAGGTACAGAAAGAGGTGCACAAAGAGGCAAAGGGGTACAGAAAGAGGCAAGAGCAGTGCAGAAAGAAGCAAGAGAAGTGCATAAAGAAGCAAGAGAGGTTGAGAAATAGGGAGGAGGGTGCAGAAAGAAGCAAGAGGGATGCAGAAATTTGCAAAGAGGTCAAAAAAGAGGCAAGAGGGGTGCAAAAAGAGGTAGGAGAGGTGCAAAAGAGACAATAGGGGTGCAGAAAGAGGTAGGAGGGGTGCAGAAAGAGGCAGGAGGGGTACAGAAAGATGCAAGAGGGGTGCAGAAAGAAGCAAGAGAAGTGCAGAAAGAGGCAAGAGTGGTGCAGAAAGAGAGGTCCAGAAATAGGCAAGAGGGGTGCAGAAAGAAGCAAGTGAGATACAGAAACCAGCAAGAGAAGTACAGAACGAGGCAAGAGAATTGCTGAAAGAAGCAACAGAGGTGTAGAAAGAAGCAAGAGAAGTACATAAAGAAGCAAGAGAGGCAGAGAAATAGGGAAGAGGGGTGCAGAAAGAGGCAAGAGGGATGTAGAAATGTGCAAAAGAGGTGCAGAAAGAAGCAAGAGCAGTGCAGAAAGAACCAACAGAGGTGCAAAAGAGGAAAGAGGGGTGCAGAAAGAGGTATTAGAGGTGCACAAAGAGGCAAGAGGGTACAGAAATTTGCAAGAGAGGTGCAGAAAGAAGGAACAGAGGTGCACAAAGAGGCAAGAGGGTGCAGAAAGAGGAAGAGAGGTGTAGAAAGAGGCAAGAGAGTTGCACAAAGAGGTAGGAAGGGTGCAGAAAAGGCAAGAGGGTGCAGAAAGAAGCAACAGAGATGTAGAGAGAAGCAAGAGAAGTGCCAAAAGAGGCAAGTGATCTGCAGAAAGAGGCAAGAGAGGTGCAGAAAATGGCAAGAGGGTGCAAAAAGAAGCAACAGAAGTGCAGAAAGAAGCAACAAATGTGTTGAAAGAGGCAAAGGGGTGCAGAACGAGGCAAGAGTAGTACAGAAAGAAGGAACAGAGGTGCAGAAAGAGGGAAGACGAGTGCAGAAAGAGACAACAGGGTGCAGAAAGAAGCAAAAGAGGTTTAGAAAGAGGCAAGAAAACTGCAGAAACAGGCAAGAGGCTACAGAAAGAGGCAAGAGGGTGCAGAAAGAAGCAAGAGAAGTACAGATAGAAGCAACAGAGGTGTTGAAAAAGGCAAAAGAGGTGCAGAAACAGGCAAGAAAGGTGCAGAAAGAAGCAAGAGCAGTGCAGAAAGAAGCAATAGAAGTGCAGAAAGAAGCAAGAGAGGTGGAGAAATAGGGAAGAGGGCTGCAGAAAGAGGCAAGAGGGACGCAGAAATTTGCTAAAGAGGTGCAGAAAGAAGTAAGAGCAGTGCAGAAATAACCAACAGAGGTGCAAAAAGAGGCAAGAGAGGTGCAGAACGAAGCAAGAGAAGTGCACAGAAAGGCAAGAGGGGCACAGAAAGATGCAAGAGGGGTGCAGAAAGAAGCAAGAGAAGTGCAAAAAGAAGCAACAGAGGTGCTGGAAGAGGCAAGAGGGGTGCAGAACGAGGCACGAGAAGTGCAGAAAGAAACAACAGAGGTGCCGAAAGAGGCAAGAGAGGTGCAGAAACAGGCAAGAGGTGTACAGAAAGAGGCAAGAGGGGTGCAGAAAGAAGCAAGAGAAGTGCAGAAAGAAGCAACAGAGGTGTTGAAAGAGGCAAAGGGGTGCAGAAAGAGGCAAGGAAGTGCAGAAAGAAGCAACAGAGGTGCCGAAAGAGGCAGGAGAGGTGCAGAAACAGGCAAGCAAGGTGCAGAAAGAGAGAACAAGGGTGCAGAAAGAGGCAAAGGATGCAGAAATTTGCAAAAGAGGTGCAGAAAGAAGCAAGAGCAGTGCAGAAAGAACCAACAGATGTGCAGAAAGAGGCAAGAGGGGTGCAGAAAGAGGTAGGAGAGGTACACAGAGTCAAGAGGGGTACAGAAATTTGCAAGAGAGGTGCAGAAAGAAGGAACAGAGGTGCACAAAGAGGCAAGAGGGGTGTAGAAAGAGGGAAGAGAGGTGTAGAAAGAAGCAAGAGAAGTGCAGAAAGAGGCAAGAGAGTTGCACAAAGAGGGAAGAAGGGTGCAGAAAGAGGCAAGAGGGGTGCAGAAAGAAGCAACAGAGATGTAGAAAGAAGCAAGAGAAGTGCAGAAAGAGGCAAGTGAGGTGCAGAAAGAGGCAAGAGAGGTACAGAAAATAGCAAGAGAACTGCAGAAAGAGGCAAGAGGGTTGCAAAAATGGAAGAAGGGTGAAGAAAGAAGCAAGAGAGGTATAGAAAGAAGCATGAGAAGTGCAGAAAGAAGCAAAAGAGGTGTGGAAAGAGGGAAGACGAGTGCAGAAAAAGACAACAGGGGTGCAGGAAAAAGCAAAAGAGGTGTAGAAAGAGTGAAGAGAACTGAAGAAAAAGGCAAGAGGGGTACAGAAAGAGGCAAGAGGGGTGCAGAAAGAAGGAAGAGAAGTGCACAAAGAAGCAACAAATGTGTTGAAAGAGGCAAAAGGGGTGCAGAACGAGGCAAGAGAAGTGCAGAAAGAAGCAACAGAGGTACAGAAAGAGGGAAGACGAGTGCAGAAAGAGACAACAGGGGTGCAGAAAGAAGCAAAAGAGGTTTAGAAAGAGGCAATAAAACTATAGAAACAGGCAAGAGGGGTACAGAAAGAGGCAAGAGGGGTGCAGAAAGAAGCAAGAGATGTGCAGAAAGAAGCAACAGAGGTGTTGAAAGAGGCAAGAGAGATGCAGAAATAGGCAAGAAAGGTGCAGAAAGAGGGAACAGGGATGCAGAAAGAGGAAAGAGGGATGCAGAAATTTGCAAGAGAGGTGCAGAAAGAAGCAAGAGCAATGTAGAAAGAAGCAAGAGAAGTGCAGAAAGAAGCAAGAGAGGTGGAGAAATAGGGAAGAGGGCTGCAGAAAGAGGCAAGAGGGACGCAGAAATTTGAAAAAGAGGTGCAGAAAGAAGCAAGAGCTGTGCAGAAAGAACCAAACAGAGGTGCAAAAAGAGGCAAGACTGGTGCAGAACGAAGCAAGAGAAGTGCACAAAAAGGTAAGAGGGGCACAGAAAGATGCAAGAGGGGTGCAGAAAGAAGCAAGAGAAGTGCAAAAAGAAACAACAGAGGTGCTGAAAGAGGTAAGAGGGGTGCAGAACGAGGCACGAGAAGTGCAGAA
This sequence comes from Calotriton arnoldi, assembly GCA_963921515.1. NCBI lineage: Eukaryota > Metazoa > Chordata > Amphibia > Caudata > Salamandridae > Calotriton > Calotriton arnoldi. The sequence goes on from CAWUFW010009831.1 coordinate 27,591, forward strand.
AGAAGCAACAGAGGTGCTGAAAGAGGCAAGAGAGGTGCAGAAACAGGCAAGAGGGGTACAGACAGAGGCAAGAGGGGTGCAGAAAAAAGCAAGAGAAGGGCAGAAAGAAGCAACAGAGGTGTTGAAAGAGGCAAAAGGGGTGCAGAAAGAGGTAAGAGAAGTATAGAAAGAAGCAACAGAGGTGCCGAAAGAGGCAGGAGAGGTGCAGAAACAGGCAAGAAAGGTGCAGAAAGAAGGAACAGGGGTGCAGAAAGAGGTAAGGGAGATACAGAAATTTGCAAGTGAGGTGCAGAAAGAAGCAAGAGCAGTGCAGAATGAAGCAAGAGAAGTGCTTAAAGAAGCAAGAGAGGTAGAGAAATAGTGAAGAGGGGTGCAGAAAGAGGCAAGAGGGATGCAGAAATGTGCAAAAGTGGTGCAGAAAGTAGCAAGAGCAGTGCAGAAAGAACCAACAGAGGTGCAAAAAGAGGCAAGAGGGGTGCAGAAAGAGGTAGGAGAGGTACACAAAGAGTCAAGAAGGGTAGAGAAATTTGCAAGAGAGGTGCAGAAAGAAGGAACAGAGGTGCACAAAGAGGCAAGAGGGGTGCAGAAAGAGGGAAGAGAGGTGTAGAAAGAAGCAAGAGAAGTGCAGAAAGAGGCAAGAGAGTTGCACAAAGAGGGAAGAAGGGTGCAGAAAGAGGCAAGAGGGGTGCAGAAAGAAGCAACAGAGATGTAGAAAGAAGCAAGAGAAGTGCAGAAAGAGGCAAGTGAGGTGCAGAAAGAGGCAAGAGAGGTGCAGAAAATGGAAGAATGGTGAAGAAAGAAGCAAGAGAGGTACAGAAAGAAGTATGAGAAGTGCAGAACAAAGCAAGAGAGGTGCAGAAAGAGGGAAGACGAGTGCAGAAAAAGACAACAGGGATGCAGAAAAAAGCAAAAGAGGTGTAGAAAGAGGCAAGAGAACTGCAGAAAAAGGCAAGAGGGGTACAGAAAGAGGCAAGAGGGGTGCAGAATGAAGCAAGAGAAGTGCAGAAAGAAGCAACAAATGTGTTGAAAGAGGCAAAAGGGGTGCAGAACGAGGCAAGAGAAGTACAGAAAGAGACAACATGGGTGCAGAAAGAAGCAAAAGAGGTTCAGAAAGAGGCAATAAAACTGCAGAAACAGGGAAGAGGGGTAAGAGGCAAGAGGGGTGCAGAAAGAAGCAAGAGAAGTGCAGAAAGAAGCAACAGAGATGTTGAAAGAGGCAAGGGAGGTGAAGAAACAGGCAAGAAAGGTGCATAAAGAGGGAACAGGGATGCAGAAAGAGGTAAGAGGGATACAGAAATTTGCAAGAGAGACGTGCAGAAAGAAGCAAGAGCAGTGCAGAAAGAAACAAGAGAAGTGCAGAAAGAAGCAAGAGAGGTGGAGGAATAGGGAAGAGGGCTGCAGAAAGAGGCAAGAGGGACGCAGAAATATGCAAAAGAGGTGCAGAATAAGCAAGAGTATGGCAGAAAGAACCAAACAGAGGTGCAAAAAGAGGCAAGAGGGGTGCAGAACGAAGCAAGAGAAGTGCACAAAAAGGCAAGAGGGGCACAGAAAGATGCAAGAGGGGTACAGAAAGAAGCAAGAGAAGTGCAAAAAGAAGCAACAGAGGTGCTGAAAGAGGCAAGAGGGGTGCAGAACGAGGCACGAGAAGTACAGAAAGAAGCAACAGAGGTGCCGAAAGAGGCAAGAGAAGTGCAGAAACAGGCAAGAGGGGTACAGAAAGAGCCAAGAGGGGTGCAGAAAGAAGCAAGAATAGTGCAGAAAGAAGCAACAGAGGTGTTGAAAGAGGCAAATTGGGTGCAGAAAGACGCAAGAGAAGTGCAGAAAAAAGCAACAGAGGTGCCGAAAGAGGCAAGAGAGGTGCAGAAACAGGCAAGAAAGGTGCAGAAAGACGGAACAGGGGTGCAGAAAGAAGGAAGAGAAGTGCAGAAAGAAGCAACAGAGGTGTTGAAAGAGGCAAATTGGGTGCAGAAAGAGGCAAGAGAAGTGCAGAAAGAAGCAACAGAGGTGTTGAAAGAGGCAAATTGGGTGCAGAAAGAGGCAAGAGAAGTGCAGAAAGAAGCAACAGAGGTGCCGAAAGAGGCAAGAGAGGTGCAGAAACAGGCAAGAAAGGTGCAGAAAGAGAGAACAGGGGTGCAGAAAGAGGCAAGAGAGGTGCAGAAAGAGGGAAGAGGGTGATGAAAGAGGCAAGAGGGGTGCAGAAAGAAGCAAGTGAGGTGCAGAAAGAGGCAACAGAGGTGCAGAAAGACATAAGAGAGGTGCAGAAACAAGCAAGAGGAGTGCAGAAAGAGGCAAGAGAATTACTGAAAGAAGCAACAGAGGTGTGGAAAGAAACAAGATAAGTGCAGAAAGAGGCAAGTGAGGTGCAGAAAGAGTCAATAGAGGTGCAGAAAATGGCAAGAGAACTGCAGAAAGAGGAAAGATGGATGCAAAAAAGGGAAGAAGGGTGCAGAAAGAAGCAAGAGAGGTGCAGAAAGAAGCAAGAGAAGTGTAGAAAGAAGCAAGAGAGGTGTAGAAAGAGAGAAGATGAGTACAGAAAGAGACAACAGGGGTGCAGAAAGAAGAAAGAGGTCCAGAAAGAGGCAAAAGAAATGCAGAAAGAAGCAACAGAGGTACAGAAGGAGGCAAGAAAACTGCAGAAAAGCAACAGAGGTGTTGAGAGCGACAAAAGGGGTGCAGAAAGAGGCAAGAGAAGTGCAGAAAGAAGCAACAAAGGTGCCGAAAGAGGCAATAGAGGTGCAGAAACAGGCAAGAAAGGTGCAGAAAGAGTGAACAGGGGTGCAGAAAGAGGTAAGAGGGATACGGAAATTTGCAATAGAGAGGTACAGAAAGAAGCAAGAGCAGTGCAGAAAGAAGCAAGAGAAGCGCAGATTGAAGCAAGAGAGGTGGAGAAATAGGGAAGAGGGGTGCAGAAAGAGGCAAGAGGGATGCAGAAATTTGCAAAAGAGGTGCATAAAGAAGCAAGAGCAGTGCAGAAAGAATCAACAGAGGTGCAATAAGAGGCAAGAGGGGTGCACAACGAGGCAAGAGAAGTGCACAAAAAGGCAAGAGGGGTACAGAAAGATGCAAGAGGGGTGCAGAAAGAAGCAAGAGAAGTGCAGAAAGACGCAACAGAGGTGCTGAAAGAGGCAAGAGGGGTGCAGAACCAGGCAAGAGAAGTGCAGAAAGAAGCAAGAGAGGAGCAGAAAGAGGGAAGACGAGTGCAGAAAGAGACAACATGGGTGCAGAAAGAGACAACAGGGGTGCAGAAAGAAGCAAAATAGGTGTAGAAAGAGGCTAGAGAACTGCAGAAAAAGGCAAGAGGGGTACAGAAAGAGGCAAGAGGGGTGCAGAAAGAAGCAAGAGAAGTGCAGAAAGAAGAAACAGAGGTGTTGAAAGAGGCAAAAGGGGTGCTGAAAAAGGCAGGAGAAGTGCAGAAAGAAGCAACAGAGGTGCCAAAAGAGGCAAGAGAGGTGCAGAAACAGGCAAGAAAGGTGCAGAAAGAGGGAACAGGGGTGCAGAAAGAGGTAAGAGGGATACAGAAATTTGCAAGAGAGGGGCTGAAAGAAACAAGAGCAGTGCAGAAAGAACCAACAGAGGTGCAAAAAGAGGCAAGTGGGGTGGAGAAAGAGGTGGGAGAGGTGCACAAAGAGGCAAGAGAGGTACAGAAAGAGGCAGGAGGGGTGCAGAAAGAAGGAACAGAGGTGCTCAAAGAGGCGCGAAGGGTATAGAAAGAGGCAAGAGAAGTGCAGAAAGAAGCAACAGAGATACAGAAAGAGGCAAGAGAGGTGCAGAAACGGGCAGGAAAGGAGCAGAAAGAGAGAAGAGGGGTGCAGAAAGAGGCAAGAGAGGTGCAGAAAGAGGGAAGAGGGTGAAGAAAGAGGCAAGAGGGGTACAGAAAGAAGCAAGTGAGGTGCAGAAAGAGGCAACAGAGGTGCAGAAAGACGCAAGAGAGGTGCAGAAACAAGCAAGAGGAGCACAGAAAGAGGCAAGAGAATTACTGAAAGAAGCAACAGAGGTGTAGAAAGAAACAAGATAAGTGCAGAAAGAGGCAAGTGAGGTGCAGAAAGAGGCAAGAGAGGTACAGAAAATGGCAAGAGAACTGCAGAAAGAGGAAAGATGGATGCAAAAAGGGAAGAAGGGTGCAGAAAGAAGCAAGAGAGGTGCAGAAAGAAGCAAGAGAAGTGTATAAAGAAGCAAGAGAGGTGTAGAAAGAGAGAAGATGAGTACAGAAAGAGACAACAGGGGTGCAGAAAAAAGCAAGAGGACCAGAAAGAGGCAAAAGAAATGCAGAAAGAAGCAACAGAGGTACAGAAGGAGGCAAGAGAACTGCAGAAAGAGGCAAGAAAGTTACAGAAACAGGCAAAAGAGGTGCAGAAAGGGAGAACAAGGGTGCAGACAGAGGCAATAGAGGTGCTGAAAGTGGGAAGAGGGGTGCAGAAAGAGGCAAGAGGGGTGCAGAAATTTGCAAGAGAGGTGCAGAAAGAAGGAACAGAGGTGCACAAAGAGGCAAGAGAGATGCAGAAACAGGGAAGAGAGGTGTAGAAAGAGGCAAGAGAGTTGCACAAAGAGGGGAAAAAGGGTGCAGAAAGAGGCAAGAGTGGTGCAGAAAGAAGCAAGAGAAGTACAGAAAGAGGCAAGTGAGGTGCAGAAAGAGGCAAGAGGGATGCAAAAAAGGGAAGAAGGGTGCAGAAAGAAGTAAGAGAGGTGCAGAAAGTATACAGAAAGAAGCAAGAGAGGTGCAGAAAGAGAGAAGATGAGTGCAGAAAGAGACAACAGGGGTGCAGAAAGAAGCAAAAGAGGTGTAGAAAGAGGCTAGAGAACTGCAGAAAAAGGTAAGAGGGATACAGAAAGAGGCAAGAGGGGTGCAGAAAGAAGCAAGAGAAGTGCAGAAAGAAGCAACATAGGTGTTGAAAGAGGCAAAAGGGGTGCAGAAAAAGGCAGGAGAAGTGCAGAAAGAAGCAAGAGAGGTGGAGAAGTAGGGAAGAGGGGTACAGAAAGAGGCAAGAGGGATACAGAAATTTGCAAAAGATATGCAGAAAGAAACAAGAGCAGTGCAAAAAGAACCAACAGAGGTGCAAAAAGAAGCAAGTGGGGTGCAGAAAGAGGTGGGAGAGGTGCAGAAAGAGGGAAGAGAGGTACAGAAAGAGGCAGGAGGGGTGCAGAAAGAAGGAACAGAGGTGCTGAAAGAGGCGCAAAGGGTGCAGAAAGAGGCAAGAGAAGTGCAGAAAGAAGCAACAGAGGTACAGAAAGAAGCAAGAGAGGTGCAGAAACGGGCAAGAGAGGTGCAGAAAGAGGGAAGAGGGAAGAGGGTGAAGAAAGAGGCAAGAGGGGTGCAGAAAGAAGCAAGTGAGATGCAGAAAGAGGCAAGAGAATTACTGAAAGAAGCAACAGAGGTGTAGAAAGAAGCAAGAGAAGTGCAGAAAGAGGCAAGTGAGGTGCAGAAAGAGGCAAGAGAGGTGCAGAAAATGGCAAGAGAACATCAGAAAGAGGCAAGATGGATGCAAAAAAGGGAAGAAGGGTGCAGAAAGAAGCAAGAGGGGTGCAGAAAGAATCATGAGAAGTACAGAAAGAAGCAAGAGAGGTGCAGAAAGAGAGAAGATGAGTGCAGAAAGAGACAACAGGGGTGCAGAAAGAAGCAAGAGGGGTCCAGAAAGAGGCAAAAGAAGTGCAGAAAGAAGCAACAGAGGTGCAGAAGGAGGCAAGAGAACTGCAGAAAGAGGCAAGAAAGTTGCAGAAACAGGCGAAAGAGGTGCAGAAACAGAGAACAGGGGTGCAGACAGAGGCAGGAGAGGTGCAGAAAGTGGGAAGAGGGGTGCAGAAAGAGGCAAGAGGGGTACAGACATTTGCAAGAGAGGTGCAGAAAGAAGGAACAGAGGTGCACAAAGAGGCAAGAGGGGTGCAGAAAAAGGGAAGAGAGGTGCACAAAGAGGGAAGAAGGGTGAAGAAAGAGGCAAGAGGCGTGCAGAATGAAGCAACAGAGGTGGATAAAGAAGCAAGAGAAGTGTAGAAAGAAGCAACAGAGGTGCAGAAAGAGGCAAGAGAGGTGCAGAAAGAAGCAAGAGAAGTGCACAAAGAAGCAAGAGAGGTACAGAAAGAGAGAACAGGGGTGCAGACAGAAGCAAGAGCAGTGCAAAAGAACCAACAGAACTGCAGAAAGAGGCAAGAGGTGTGCAGAAAGAGGCAAGAGAAGTGCAGAAAGAAGGAACAGAGGTGCACAAAGAGGCAAGAGGGGTACAGAAAGAATGAAGAGAGGTGTATAAAGAGGCAAGAGAGTTGCACAAAGGGGGAAGAAGGGTGCAGAATGAGGCAAGATGGTGCAGAAAGAAGCAACAGAAGTGGAGAAAGAAGCAAGAGAAGTGCAGAAAGAAGCAACAGAGGTGCAAAAAGAGGCAAGAGGGGTGCAGAAAGTGGCAACGGAAGTGCAGAAAGAAGCAACTGAGGTGCAGAAAGAGGCAATAGAAGTTCAGAAAGAGGCAAGAGAGGTGTAGAAACAGACAGGAGAGGTGCAGAAAGAGGTAACAGGGGTACAGAAAGAGGCAAAAGAGGTGCAGAAAGAGGGAAAAAGGGTGCAAAAAGAGGCAAGAGGGGTACAGAAATAAGCAAGTGAGGTGCAGAAAGAGGCAACAGAGGTGTAGAAAGAGGCAAGAGAGGTGCAGAAAGTGGAAGAGATAAGCAGATCAAGGCAAAAGAAGTGCAGAAAAAGAAAGAAAGGTGCAGAAAGAAGCAACAGAAATGCAGAAAGAGGCAAGAGAGGCGCAGAAAGAAGCAAGAGTGGTTTGCACACCATTAGTACCAATTTAATACCCACATTTAGCAATAAGTAACAGGTGACCATTCTAGGTTTGCAAAGGGCCTTCCACCACGCTGTAACACTTGTTGCTGCATTTTTTGTAACGTTTGAGCCGTTTGAGCTAGAAACAGGTTTTTTGTTCAAATCTGCAGATTATGCAGCAGATTTATAATTGTGAAAAAGTCAGGGCAGCCAAACAGTCGCATAATTCCAGTGGCCCTGCTCATACCTCTGACTAGGTCCAGAAGTGCTCCTCAGTGGTTCCTTCTTTTTGTCTCATTGAGTTTATAGTTTAGCTTCTATGGAAACGAGGAAGACTAAACCTGAGGTTACAACTCCACAACACAGACTATCATACCACATAATTACTCTCCATTACACATAATCCCACTCTACATAATTCCTATACACTAAATACCACATACTTTCTATCCACATAATTTCACTGCACAACATACTACATAATTCCACTACACACAACGTACATCCACTCCACTCCAAGAAACATTAATACAACACTTTTAAATTTACAATGCCAATAGCTCTAACTCTCGCAAATGCAAAACCTATTACATTGCAAATGCTTCTTTAACTAGTAGTCATGTTTGCAGAGAGGTGGAGAAAGGGGGCTGGGCCTCTGACCACCGCTCAGGAATTCTGCTGTGTAGGACTTACAGGAGGTACTAGGAGGGCTTCTTGGCCCCCAAAGACCCTCAGGAGAAAAGTGGACTTCATCCCCCAACCCGTAGTGTGCCAGGTGGCGCATTTGCTTAGTGGTGGAAAAGCGGGGCCAAGGCCTCCGAAGACCTCTTAGCAATCCCACTGTGTGTGACTTACTGGAGGTAACAGGAGGGGTAGTTGGCCCCCAAGGACAATCTTGGGGGCCAACTACCCCTCCTATTACCTCCAGTAAGTCCCACACAGCAGCTTTGGTAAGTTCTCATAGCAGGCCACGCCCCCTTTGCCCACCAGTCTGCAAACGCACTCCGCAGCGCACTCCTGAATGGGGAGTGAAGTCCCCTTCACTGCTGGGGGTGGTTAGGGGCCAACTAGCCTACCTGTTACCTCCAGTAAGCCCCACACAGTGGAATTGCTGAGAGGTGGACACCGGCCGTGCCCCCTTTGCCCACCACTCTGCAAACGCACCTCCTGGCACGCTCTTGGTTTGGGTGAGGAAGTCCCCTTACCTCCTGAGGGCCCCTGGGGGCCAATTAGCCGTCCTGTTACCTCCAGTAAGCCCCACACAGCTGGATTGTTGAGAGCGGTCCGAGGCCACACCCCCTTTTTACACACTCTGCAAACGCATCGCCTGGCGCACTGCTGCTCGGGGGATGAAGTCCACTTCAGTCCTGAGGTCCTCAGGACACAAGAGGACCTCATCGCCCCACCAGCAGTGCGCTAAGAGGTGCATTTGCAGAGTGGTGTAAAAAGGGGCGTGGCCTCGGACCACCTCTCAGCAATCCCACTGTGTGGGGCTTACTGGAAGTACCTGGTGGGCTAGTTGCCCCCCTGGGACACTCAGGATTCAAGGGGACTTAATCCCCCAACCCAGAATGCACCAGGAGGCGTGTTTGCAGAGTTGTTGCAGGGAGGGGGCGGGCCTCCGGCGAGATGCCAGCTTTTCTTTTTTTAAAAATATTTTTAGAAGGGGGCTGTGTGCCCCCCCCCTTCTTTTAGTATTTTTTGGGCCCTGGAGACCCCATCCCCCAGGGCCTGAGCATTTTTTCTTTTAAAAAAAAAGACAGAAAGGGGGCCGCGTGGCCTCCCTTCCCTGGGCCACTATTGGCCCCGGGAACCCCATCCCCTAAGGCCTGGCCTCGTTTTTATAAAAAAATGTTTTTATTTTTCCCGGGAGGAGGGTCGCGTGGCCCCCTCTCCGGGGCCACTTCTGGCCCGGGCACACCATCCTCTGGACCTGGCCTTGTTTTAAAAAAAATATATATATATTTTAATTTTCCCGGGAGGGGGGCCGCGTGGCCCCCCAGCCCTGGGCCACTTCTGGCCCGGGGACCCTCACGTTGGGGACCGTGGGGGAGCCCCAATGCCCCCACGGTCCCAGCCGGCTCCCCACCTCCTGCGGGAGCCGGCATTGCTTTTGGGCAAAGGGAGCTGCTGACATGCAGCTCCCTTTGCCCAAAAGCAATTCTGCTTTCCTTCTTGGAAGCGAGAGCAGGTTTCCCCTCAAAACAACCCTGACACTTAAAATATGCCTCACCACCTTTAAACTCCACCCAAGTCTACAACACCATACCACATTTAGAGGGTCATTACGATGTTGGGCGGATTCACTTCTGCCCGACACCGCATCGGTCATGGGTCTGGCCGACACCCGGTCGATGGTCCCGACCACCCCATTAGGATGCGATCGAACACTGTTTGGTCGCATTCCTATATTTTACTATGAGAGCATGCATTACAGCCGTAAACTGGCCGTAATGCATGCTCCCAGAGTAAAATGGGAGGTGCGGTTCATCCCTGCACCCTGTGGCAGGCACCTTGGGGCAGGCACCTCAAGGTGCGTGCCATAAGATGCAGAGATCAACTGGAGGGGCCCTGTTGGGGGCCCCCCGAAGACACTTTCCGACATGGTTTCCATGTTGGACAGGCCGGCATGAAAACCATGTCAGAAAGCGTCATTGTAATCTCAAGGGAGGAAATACCCGCCTATGAGATTACATGCTGACTGGCGGATGGAAGCCAGCTGGAATGACCGTCAAGTGTCGTTTCTGACTGCCTCCATCGTAATGAGGCGGTCAGAAAGGAAACCGAACGGGCCAGTACGATGCAGCTTTAAAGGCTCCGACCGTAGGTCAGAGCCTTTACTAGCTGCAATGTAATCAGCCCCTTTAAGTCATTCCTAAGCTGTCAAAACAAAACCCAAAAACTTCTCAAGACACAAACATCAGTCATCCCTAACGTCTTAATATTCCCATACCTCATGCGAAAAAGTTTAACATTAAAAATAAAAAAATGTCTGAGTGGGTCTGTGAGTGAATGCTTGAGTGTCTTAGTGGGTTCCTGAGTGGGTGCATTAGTATCCAAGTTGGTCTTGGAATGGGTGCAAGACTATTTGAGTGGGTCTGTGAATGGCTACATGAGTGTCTGAGTGGGTCTGTGAGTGGGTACATGAGTTCAGAGTGAGTACGTGAGTGGGTGCATGAGTCTGTAAATGGATCTAAGAGTGGGTGCATAAGAGTCTGAGTGGGTCTGTGAGTGAGCACATAAGGTGTCTGAATGGGTCTGTGAATGAGTGCATGATTGTCTGAATGGCTCTCTGAATGGGGGTGTGAGTCTTTGAGTGGGTCTGTCAGTGGGTGCGTAAGTCTCTCACTAGATCTCTGAGTGAGTATGTGAATCTATGACTGGATCTCTAAGTGGGTGCTTAAGTCTATGAGTGGGTGGGTAAGTGTCTGAGTGGGTCTGTGAGTATGTGCATTAATGTCTGAGTGGCTCTGTCAGTGGGTGTCTGAGTGTATGAGTGGGTTTGTGAGTGGTTGAGTTAGTCTCTGAGTGGTTCTGTATTCAGTAGATGAGTGTCTGAGAGGGTCTCTCAGTGGGTGCATAAGTCTGTGAGTGGGTACATAAGTCTCTCAGTTGGTCTGTGAGTGGGTGTATGAGTCTCTGAGTGGGAATATGAGTAAGTGAGTATGTTTCTGAGTGGGTCTGTTAGTGAGCATCTTGCTGGGTTTGTGAGTGGGTGTGTGAGTATCTGAGTGGGTACATGAGTCTCTGAGTGGGTCTGTGAGTGGGTGCATGAGTATCTGAGAGCTTCTGTTTGTGGGTACATGAGTCTCTGAATGGGTATGTGAATAAATGCATGAGGGTCTGAATAGAACTATGAGTGCGTACATAAGTGTTTGAGTGGGTCAGTGAGTGGGTGATTAAGAGTCTGATTGGGTCTCTGAGTGAGTATGTGAGTGTCTGAATATGTCTGTGACTGGGTGCATGAGTGTCTGAGCAGGTCTGTGGTGGGTGCATGAGTGTCTGAGTAGCTCTGTGAGTGGGTGTGTGAAAATATGAGTGGGTCTGTGAGTGGTTGTGTGAGTGTCTGAATGGGTCTATGACTGGGTGTGGGAGTCTCTGAGTGAGTGGGTTTGTGAGTGTATGCATTAATGTGCAAGGGAGTTTGTAAATAAATGTTTTAGAATTTTTTTCAGCAAGGTTCGTGACTCCACAGTGACGCTGCATGGATGGGCCGTTCTGCATGCCGCGATAGGTTTGTGACTCCAAACACGTAAAAAAAAATGGTTGGCAACATTTTAAAGCTTATAAGGGGTCACTGAAACACCTCTACAATACACCCATAGGGTCAGGGTACCCCTACCGTGACCCCTTTTGCACTTTTCAAGATTTATTTCTATCCCCCAGGAATGAGGCCTGCTTTATAAAATGGCAGCTGCAACCTACTACACATGTTGCGGCCAGCCAATCACAGCACTGCTCCTAGTGCTTGGATTTGTGAAGCTCCGCTTAGGTGTCGAGAAGGGTTTGCACCTCTAGATATATACATTTGGTTTTCTTTAAATACATCTAAAACTAGCAAATGGATTTACTAGGTTTCTGGACCAAGAGCTAGCTTTGTGCCAAATTTGGTGTAATTCTATCCAGCAGTTCGTCCTGTAGTCGTGTTTAAAATCCCTATGGGAATTAACATGAGAAACACACTTTTTTAACCCTCCCCCTTATTTTCTGCTCCCAGTTCACGGATCACCGCAAAACGTTCTATGCACAACTTAAATCACCAGCACAATTTATGGGGAAAGTTTCGTGAAGATTCGTCAAACAGTGTTACAGTTATAAGCAAGTCAAAAAATGCTTTTCCTGTGGAAACATGGTGCTACCTATAACTACCCACTGGCGACCACCAGTAGGTAATATATATGTCTTTCCTACTGGTGGTTGTCACTAATTAGTTATAGTTAGGTCCTAGTTTCCATAGGAAAATCGTTTTTTGTTTTGCCAATAACTTTGACGCTGTTTGACAAATCTTCATGAAATTTTCAAAATTAGTACAACACTCAGCTGCTGTGATGAAAGTTTTGGGGTGATTTGTAAAGCGATGGCCGAGAAAAAGGGGGGTCCTAAAACGTGTTTTACCCATGCAATTTCTCAAAGGGATTTTGAACACGACTACAGGCCAAACTGCTGGACATAATTACACCCAATTTAGCAGAAAGCTAGCTCTTAGTCCAGAAAAAATCCCTTTCTGTTATTTGGTGTAAATCTGTTCAGTAGTTTTGGAGATATTGGAAAACCAAATTTGTATATCTATAGGTGCAGACCCTCTGCAAATGCAACTGATCTTATGGTGAGATCTGATTGTCTGCCACTATTTCAACTAGTAAAGTTTGGCAGCCATTTTGGGACTTGGATTCAGCCAAGTCTAAAAAAAAAAGTGAAAATTTAAGAAAAGCAGGGCAGGGTAGAAAGTACCCTTGTTTGGTGGAGATTCATTTCTTTGTAGTCTCCTCATCTTCTCTTGATGAGGATTCATGTTATCACAGGTTTATGGATGAAGAGGAAAAATCTAATTGACGAAATTACATGCACACAAGGTTACTGGAGACATTTCCTCATGGTCTATTACACAGCTGTGGTGTAGAATATGCACTAGTTATTACCCAAATTAGGTAGCACTTGCAATTTAACCAGTAAATAGGACTCAAGTTAGGTAGGGGCAGGTGAGGTTCTGTTCTAGCCAAGTCACTCACATAGCTACTGACACACACATACAGATACTCAGACACCTACTCACACATCCACTCAGCCACTCTCACTTACACTCACCGACCCATACAGCCACTCACACACCCAATCACACACCCATACAGCCAACTCACACACTGATATAGCCACTCACACACCCACTCAAGCACCCATAATACCATTAACACAGCCACTCACAAATCCATACAGCCACTCACACACCCACATAACTACTTGCACACGCACTCACAGACCCATACAGCCACTCACACACCCACTCAAACATCCAGAAAACTACTCACACACCCACTCACACACCCATACAGCCACTCACACACCCACTTACAGATCCATACAACCACTCACCCAACCATTTACAGACCCATACAGCCACTCACACACCCTGTCACTGGCCCATATAGCTACACACATACCCACTCACAGAACCATACAGCAACTCACACACCCGCTCACTGACCCATACAGTCACTCACACAACCACTTACAGATCCATACAACCATTCACCCAACCATTTACAGACCCATATAGCCACTCACACACCCTGTCACTGGCCCATATAACTACTCACATACCCATACAGCCAATCACACACCCACTTACTGACCTATACAGACCCTCATACACTGTTCACTGGTGTTGGTGGTGACCTCTTACCCCATCGATGGAGGATCCTATTCTTTAGACACCACTAATGTGCTTGCCTTCACCTTTTCTGCCTTATTTCTTGCGGATCTTCCATTGTTTCTGCCCAAAACGTCTTAATTCTTCCTAAAGGTGCATGCAATCAATGTCTCAGGTTTATGATAGGCAGGCAACTTAGTAATAATAGATTCCACACAAATTTTTATTCAGAGTAATTGTTTTATAGATAAGCATTTTATACTATTTATGGATAAAACAAAAATACCAGAACTTGCTTCCAAATATTGTCATTACTAGTTGGTTACAGGGGAGACTAAAGTAGAGGAAGTTAACCCGTATAAATAGTTGGGGATAACCTTTAAAACAAATGTAAAATAGAATGGTGCATTCCAAAGTTCGTCCTTTACCTTCCAATGCAAGGCTTCAGAAAATCAATAGAGAGTATGATGGTTTATCCTCCTCTACACAAATATATGCATTCATTTCTATGGTTTTACCCCAGGTAATACACAGAGCTGAAATCCATTGCTTACTTAAAAAAGTCCTTGCAATCGAATACAGAGCTGGTGCCTGAAATGGTTATTATTTCTTCCCAGTTCCACTACAATTCAAGCAATTCACTTTGAAATGAACTTGACATCTTGGAGGGACATGGCCATACAGTTCTTGAGGCACTGACATAAACTCTCACGCACCCTCAAAATAAAATATGTACCTATTGTTTTAAAGAAGTATTCCGAACTATTAAATAGGGAACTCAAGGTGCAGGCAACAAGGAAGCAGATTTGCTTAATGAGGAACTGCTTCCTCATATATTCCTCATATATTCCCAGGAAAATTTATTGTACGCATTAAATTGGAAGTGAAAATTTTCATTAGCCCAGTTTCTTCATCAAAAGTTAGCAAACTTGTTCAAAGCATTTGATAAGAGCATCTGGGGGTGATGATAGAATACTTCCTTATATTTCAAACTTTTTAACTTTGATATGAGGCAGAACATCTGAAGATCCTGTGTAGGATTAGTTCCATTTTATGCAATTTGTGCAGCAGCCAACATCTTTCATCAAAATAAAGGGTATTTGTAGGAAATCTATCTTTTTGTGTGGTCGACACATATTTTTCAACTTTATCTGGAACCTATTTTTGCTGTTTTAGAACTCTGCACTTTACCACTGCTAAACACTAGTAAAGTGCCCATTGTCCCTATTTACAAATGGTTAAATTGGTTTATTCCTTAATGGCACATTTATTTTGACTGTAAGTTCATAGTATATGGTGTAGAAATGGCTCCCCGGGTCCTGAGTTTTAACTGCCACTTGTAGACTACAGCACCCTTTGTGCCATCCACTATGATGGCAGTGCAAACATGGCTTCAGGCCTGTGTAATCAAAATTTATTAGGTACATAAATACCCATAAAACATTAAAGCATGTCATATGCAACTATCAATTCAGCTTCAATTATTGATATAATAAAAAAACAATTCAATATAAGTAAGAGAGACAACCAAACATACGTTCTACCCTCCCAATAAAAAAGATTGTATAAAGTTCTAGGTCAGACTAGACAGTGTTAAAAGTCGATCATCTTACTTAATAGACCATGTGCAAAAGGCATAAACAAAGAGCTATCCTATGTAGAAAACCCAAGTACGGATTCAAATACTAATAATGGCAACTCTGGAAAGGGACCAGCAAAAAAAATAATTAAACTGATATCTTTAATAGTTATCAAAAATCGAATTCAATAGTGAAGTTAGAGTTTTAATAGATATTAATGAAAAGTAACTTCTAGAAAGTTGCCCTTTACCTGCCAAAGCTTTCAGAAAGCTAATTAGCATTAGCCTCTGCCAACCCCAAAGTATGAAATTCATCCCACAAGCTACTCAATAGGTTGACCTGAATGGGCAATGATGACTCCTCTTAGCTCTACAGAATCTTCAGGGTGGACTTCCTGGACTGTGTGCATTCTGTTGACACCACAGTGTCAAATCCTGCCTGACATGTCTGTCTGAGCCATCTGTAACAATTTGATGTTTTTGAAAGGAAGAAAAGAAGACAACAAGACAATTCTTATATCCCCTATCTGGGTGCTGCAGGACCCTGCCTTTGCCCTACCAAATTTCTGTCTCCTAATTTGTTGTTGGCACAGGGCCTGCTTCAAACTGTTTTTTACTGTTAGATGTGGGATGACACAGATGTTTACATAGTGCTCTCCCCAAACACACCCACACCCTCTTCAGAGCCCGCGTTTAGTGTGAGCAAACGTGTTTTTCCATCTTGATAAGGCTCTGAAACATGGGATTTTGGGCCTGTTTGCCCTACAGTAAGGCAAATAGAAACTGCTGAAAAAGTAGGAATGGTTACCCCAGGGAAATTCTACCCCTTGGGTTAGCGAGTGCTCAGGTGTTAGCCCCATCCCACTAGCTAGTACCATGCATTAAGGTAGCAGCCCAAGGCACCCCATCAAACCAATTTCTCGATCTGCATAAGAACAGACGAGGACTGGATCTGCTGTCCATAACCTAGGATTAGCTGTGAAAGACTGGAACTGCGCCCCCTTGTAACCTGGACAAAGAAATGGACTCCAAGGGTAAGTTGGCTGACCTCTTGTGTGGCTCCAAGGAAAACAACAAGCTTCAAGAGGCCTTTTACCTAAAGTGCCCAGCTTACCAGTGGCAGCTATGCTTGCACTGGGCTTTGCTATTGACCTCTGCTTGATAGCTTAAGAGTCTCAAAGTGCCCTCCCCTGAGGTCCTGAAACAGTTAGAAGTGCACTCGTGTGATTGTTTTGGCATCAGAAGAAAGTTTGGAAATTTTGCAATCAGGACTACATCATGGCCTTCCTCAAATCCTGTCTGGGCCCCAGTCTACAACGTCCATAGACTATCATTGGCTCTGTTCCCTTTTTAGATATTATTTCTACTAAAGAAATTACAAATTCATATCTAAGGTTTTCCTTAGTGATTTCTTTTGTTTTGGTGTCATTTTATTTATTACATTTTCTTCTATTTTTCAAATTCTGTTTGGGATTTGCATTGCTTGGTGTTTAGACCTTGGTACTGTTTTGGTACTGCATAAATACTTTACATATTGCCCTTAGTTCCTCCTGTTTGCTCTGTGCCATAGCTACCATGAAGCTGAGCTTAGGTTAAAATTAATGACTTTGAGGTTCTATCTTCAGAAGAGTTGTTATATTCCTTGAAGAGGGCAGTTGCCCCCTTTAAATAAGAATTCAATTTCTTACAGTATTCCTTGTGTGATATTCGAGGGAAATGTACAGGTGCCCATATTTTATTACATTGTGAGCTTCCCCTGTATAAAAGTGATGTTGTTTAAAACCTATTTTTGTATAATAAAGAAATATGTCCTGTGAATCCGCAAGGATCCTTCTAACATATGTCCAATTTTAAATGTGTTTTGCCTGGGTTGCTTTTTTAATTTTAATTTAATCTTTATAACAGTTATATTTGGGAGAACCAAATGATTTCCAAAGTTTTACACCTGTTTATTAAAAATGTTGTTTTTATGTATCAATATTTTAAACATGGTTTGCTGTTGCATGATAGGCAATGGTTTAAACGAACTTATTCTGAGAACTGAAAATCTGACTCTACTTTCTATTTATGAGGAGGCCCATTATGAGACTACTTTTGGCAAATGGCATTTTAATATACCAATTGCTCATTGGAGGCCTCAGCCTCCACCCAGAGTCTCTTACCCTGTCAGCCTCCAAGCTGTGGCACACTCCATTTTGGTCTTCAGTCATTTTTACTCAGTGGAGTGGCTTTTTTCCTGGGCTTGCTAAGCGGATGAGACCCTTGTAATTCTTAGCCCTTGGTCCTGTTGTTAACAACTACCTCCTTGACTGCCCACTGTAAAGGAATAGTAACAGAACAAAAGAATATTGAGTGGATGTGTCCACTACTTCAGGTGCATAACTGTATATGATGACTTGAAATTATCACTTGACACACTAATTCCACACAGGGCGGATAGTCCCACATTCCTCTTTTAACAGTGGATAACTGCAGGCAACAAAAGTGCAGCTTTGGCACATTATACTTCCCCCTTAGACAAAATGCTTAGCTAGAGACATACATAAAGAAATGTCATCTTTGCACATGCTATGCCTATCGTTTCTCCAGCAATATCACCCTCCCCTTCCTTCAAACTGGTATTAAGGCATGATTGTAAGGGAAATAGATGATGACTCAGGTGCGTCATGCATGGGTGTCCGTGTGATGGTAGATACCCCAATGTGTACATTGTTTGTGTATGACTTAAAATGTACAATTTTTATGTGTTACAACGGCAAATCATCTGGTTCATACTATCTACGATCTTTGTCCGACATGAGAGAAGTAGGAATTGACATATGTCCCATGTGGATTTAGCAATGCAAAGTGCCAAACTCATAAAGGTATGAAATATGCCCACACTGAAATAGACAGCTACTGAAAGCTACACATACTCTATAATGAGTTCCTGAATGCCAAAAACTGATACAACACCATGTAATACATGTATTTCTTTCAATGTGACTAATCCAGAAAATTCTTATATTGCCCCTGTTCTCTCCATTACGCTCTATGCATGACACCATTGAATACCGACTGTGAGAAGTTGGCCTGGTATATGCTGTCCACTAATTAAAGTGGGCACCTTGCACCAGTCCATACAACCCTAATGGCGATTTAAGAGGTCAAAGATAACCTTAGAAAGCTATCCAAGTGGGAGCTGTGGAGAGCAGCCTTCAAGCTTACTCTTGAAGGAATGTTAAGCTTGTTTTACCAGAATGCAACCTTATAGTATTGGTTAAATGAAAGGAGAACCACACAGTAGTTATAAAAATATGTATTTATTAATAAAACAATATCTAGTATGACACAGTATCTCCTACACGGAGATAATCATAAAGCACACAATACTTAAGGACAGAAATGTCAGTAAATAGCACTAATACACAGTGGGCCCTAGGGGGAACCAAACCATATACTAAGTAGGTGGTATAAGAATCACGACTCGAGTCAAGACAGTGTCGAGAGGACGTAGAATCGCTGGGACCCCAAGGAACCACCCAAGGTGAGTAAGTAGTTACCCCACGGAGGACAGGCGTAGTGTGGGAACACGACCGTGTGATCCGTACAATTCTATGGGAAAGTTGTGGTTGAACTTTCAGAGTTTAAGGACCCTTCCCAGTGGACTTCGAAGAAACCCCATGGAAGACAGAAGATTGGAGAGCCACCCCACCCATGAATACCGAGGTACCCAAGTTACCTATCCCAGGGAAGCCGGATGCATAGGTCTGAAGTGGCGTCGGAAACCGCCGTCGAACCCAATGGAGCACTTCAAAGAAGATCCGCTGCTGGAAGGAAGAAAAGTGTCTGTTGGAATCCAAAGGTGGAATCTTGTCGAAGAGTACCTGAAAGCAGAGGGGACAGAGTCTGGGTCACTTAGGAGTGATAAGGGGCTCAGTAGACGAATGCCCACCAATGTCGGGTGCTTCAGGTCCGTTGATGGAGTCCTTGACTCTGCAGCTACGGGGACCAGGAGATGTCAAGGACAACCAGGAGCCGGGATGTCGAGGACAACCAGGAGCCAGATACGAGCTGTTCCACAAAGGATGTTGAGTGCTGAGGGGTCGGTGTGCGGCAGGAGCACCAACAAGCTTTGGCAACGGGAAACCCACCCAGACGGTCAAAGATGTGTACGGTTCGGACCAGCAAGGTCCAGGAGACTCACCAAACACAGGAGAGTCAGGGTGAGCCTGGAGCAACCAGGGGAGCCCAAGAAAAGCAAAGTTGACCCTCAAATGGACTCACAGGCCAGAGGCACAGGAGTCGCAGAGGACTTCGAGCGATTTCACCAAACAACAGTCCACGGAGCACTCGGTGTGAAAAGGCCAATGTTCTTGGTAGGAAATGGCACCAGAGGTTGGGGCTACTTGGAGCCCAATGCACTTGTTCAGGAAAATCCAACAAGCATATGCACTTGCAAATGTACGCGGTGCACAGGGGTTCGGGTATTGCAGCCCCCACGAGGGATTCTATTTCTTTCAATGTGACTAATCCAGAAAATTCTTAGATTAACCCTGTTCTCTCCATTAAGGAATAAACCAATTTAACCATTTGTAAATAGGGAGCATGGGCACTTTACTCAAACTTGGTGAGAGGGCAGCTCGGACCTTGAGGGATGTAGAAACCCACCTCCTGTGTTGCTGAAGCCTTTGGAGTCTGTAGGAGCTCAGAATCAGCAGACCGGACAGCAGTGTTGTGGTGCATGCAGATGCAGGGGAGTGACTCCTTCACTTCAAAGGAAATGTCTTTGGTTGTCCTTGATGCTCCACAGGTTCTGCACGGATCCTGTATGGTGCATGGGCACAGACGATGCAGCAGACTGAGTGGGAGACGAAGTCAGGCCCAAACAAAGTCCAGCGAAGTCCAGAGTGTCCAGACGGTCGAAGTTCAGTGTTTTCTGGTTCATAATCTTGCCCACAACAAATCTAAGGTCCTACAGCCAGGTAAGCCCTTATGTACCCACGGAAGAGGGTTGGCAAGATTCAGGGGACCCTCCCAGGGGAGGGTCTGTACAGTGGGGAGGTTACTCCCATGTCCTTTGTCCAGTTTCATGCCAGAGCGGGAGCCAACGGCTCCCAGGACTGGTTTAAACTGGACTATGCACAGGGACACCAAATGTGCCCCTCATGCAGACTTTCAGTCGCTGGCAAGCGCACCCACTCAGCCCTAATACACTAAATCCTGTCTGGGAGGTGGTTACACCTCCCTGTGACAGGATGCCTATTGTTCTGCCTTCCCCTGCTCGAGTTTGGTTCAGCAGCAGGAGGGCAGAAATGTGTCTCTGGTCGGCAGCAACCATTTTGTGCTGTCCGGGACTAGAAGGCTGGTACAGGGAACCCATGAAGCTTGCTTCTGAGGGGTGTAATCATACCTCTCACACTGGTTACTGGTGTGGGGGTATGATTCCAACATGTTTGACACCAAACACAATAGGGTTTGTTTCAGCCGTTTTAGAGTTGGCCATCACGCGGTTGCATAATGCCCATCTATATGTCGTAAATGGCTGCCTCACAGACAACCCGGGAGAATGGACTCCGTAGGCTGCAGGGGTGTTCTGCTCATGCAGTGGCACCCTCTCACTTAGAACCAAGCACCCTGCCCTCAGGATTGTAAAGGCCTGCTAGAGGGGTGACTTATAGGTTTTAAGTGTAGTGACCCTTAGCTATAGTAAACCTATATCTTAAGTAAGTGGTGCATACACCAACTTACACAGGCTGCAATGGCAGGCCTGTAGGTTCCATTTTGCATGGCCTCTCATGGGTGGCATAATACATGCTTCAGCCCAAGGGAGGCCTCTGGGGTACCTATGCCCTGGCTACATGGGTACCATTTACTAGGGACTGACAGTGGTACCCCAGTATACAGTTTAAGGAGGAAGCAGATAGACTGGGGTCCTGATTAGCAGGATCCCAGTCAGACTACTCAAAAACAGTATCACATTTAGCAAAAAGTGGGGGTAACCATAAGAAGCAGATCCTACTTTCCTACACCGACAATATGGACTTGACAAGACCCAGTAAACAGAAGACATGTCACAAAACACTGGCAATCCACAGAAGCAGTGCACATTCTATGTGCAGCAACGTAAGGCCTTATTACGATGTCGGGCGGACATAACCATTGTAGTATCGGGACCGACCGACCTCCAGTCAGCAGTTCTGACACCACTGTTACAATGCAACCGTACCATCTGTGGGAGCTTGTGCTGCGGACGTAAACCGGCCCTAGCAAAAGCTCCCATGGAGAAATGAGAATTCCTGTTAATCCCTGCACCGTGTGGCAGGCACCTTACGGCTCAGGGAGAAGGGGGCCCTTCTAGGGGTCCCCAAAGTCGCTTTACGACAGGCTTTCCATGTCGGAAAGCCCAACATGGAAAGCCTATCAGAAACCAACTTCGTAATCCTGATGGCAGAAACGCCGTCCTTAGGGATTAAGGTGAGGCCTCCAACTGGCCGACAGGCTGATTGAGCCCGTCGGAATCCAGCTGGAATGACCGTCCAGTTTCACTTTCGACCACCTGTATTGTAATGTGACGGTCAGAAGTGAAACCTATGATGTGACTCAGAAAGCCTCTGACCTGCAGCAAGAGGCTTTCCGAGTCACATCGAAATGAGGCCCAATGTATCGTGTTGCTGCTCATAAGCCTTCAAACAATTTTTCAGGTCCAACCATGCAATTTTTAAGACCCTCCTGTGAAGCAGAAGCTGGGATAGTGCATATGTCAGAATACCTCATCCCAATCCTCTGCTTTCATGGGTGCCCAGCACGGCAGGTCTTTCCAGCCCTTCCTAGATCTCACTCTAAGGGTGTTAATGCCCAATTCACCATCGTACCTGGCAATGTAAGTCCAGACAAAAATGCACACTGTGTAACTGAGTTGTGTTTTAGGGCCTCTATGAAGCTATGGATAATTTGTGATGATTTCCACCCTTTTTCCTTTAGAGAAAAGTTGGTAGCCCTCTTATCTATCTCCTCATGCAATTTATAGGTTTTGTGGTAAAATCAAAAGCAGAATAGAGTAGTATTGCCAGGAAAGGCCTTACTTCCTTTTGCTGTACATAACTTACTGTTTGTTGCACTTGGGGGAATATTAAGCCTCTATTATGTAGTTCTAAGCCAGTAGTTAAAACCTGATTCATGGAGTTCAAAAGTATTCTAAATGGGATGCACGCTGTGTGGCATCTACAAGCACCTGTTTCCAATACGATTAAATATATAATAAGAAAGTTTATGTAATGTAGTATTTTAGACTCCACAGTGCAGCCAAGGGGTTCATTATAGCTGGGCCATGTGAACAAAGTTATATATACATGTATAAATGTATTCAGAAGTGTAGGAATTAGGGATTTGCTTTCATGGTTACCTCTACTTTTTGCTTGGTGAAAGTGTATTCTTGACCTACTCTGCTGGGATCGTGCTAATCAGGACCCCTGTAATTTTGCAGTAAGTATTCCCCATTTTCCAGCCACTCCCTTTCATCCTTTCACATTGATCACAAAAACATAGACCCACGCATATGGAGATCTTTGCATACATGGTGTAGATGTCTGCATAGAAAACATAGGATTGGTTGAGGTGGAGGTCTCAACTCGTAGGCTAGTGAATATCATTTCTTAGTATGTGAGTAGTACTATTGTAGTACTATTCCATGTACTGCAAAACGCTGTTTGTGAATATGCCCCCCAAGTCATCACATTGCTTTAGAATCAGAACATGGAACATTTAATGGTTGGGTAAGCCCCTGCCAACCTGTACTATGAAAAGCAACCAAGAGATGAAAAAAGCAAGGTATTTATAAATATACAAATGATCCTCCATTTGAAAAATATTCAAATACAGAAGGCTTATTCCCAGAAAGTGGGTTAATAATTTAGGAAAGGAAACTCTTATCAACTGTTTAAAAACACCCTGGTTTGGACTGATTAAATCTCATTGAAGGTCTACTTAATCCTTGGTAGCTAGGTAGCTACACCATAAACAGAAGACCATTCATCAGAGATGCATGCAATCTAGCAGACCTCGGGTCCCTAGGGTGGGTTTCTAGGCACCGGGGCTCTCTCCAGCCTTGGCTACTGGGGCCTCAGTGGTAACCGACTGTGGTGAGTCAGAAGTCCTTCTGCTTTTGTGTCCCTATAGCAGGTAAGCATGAGGTTAGCCATGTGACCCTTGAAGAGTGGTTCCAGGCCATGGGTAGAAGTGAGGAATTATGAGTGTTCTTTCCACCAGGGATTTCTTCTTCAGGTGCAGTTTTCAAGGTCCAGCAATGGCCTGGGGAGGTGGTGCTGAGGTACCATTCTTATCCTGTGAACTAGCCAGTGATTGAATAATTTTCCCTACACAGTCCTGTCTACTCTCTTGTCTTTTGCTCTTCTCCTTTGCAGCAACTCCTCCTCATGTTTCTTTAGAAATTGCCAGAAACACTAAAAGTAAGATTGCTGAAACCTTCCACACTAGGAGGATGTCTGTCTCTCTAAATCATGACCACTACTTTCATGAGGTCCATCCTTGATTATAGTCAAAATTGGCTCTTTCTCCTGCAGGGGTGAGTTTCCAATGGTGTAGGAGTGCCCTGGGAATGAATGGGAGCAGCACCATTTGCAATTTCTTAGCCAAAAGAAGCAGTGCTATGGCTGCCTCTTTTTTGCCAATTGTTCCCATATACTTCCAGATGGCAAGACCATGCTCAGCTGGCAGTTGTTGATAGCACTGCTACCTTCTTTGATTTAGAGGTCAAGCTATTGTCCTCTGGAGGACAAAGGCAACTAACTCCAGTCAGAAATGTGTATTCAGTTTCCTTAGGTGAGATGAGTGGCAAAACTGGGTATAATCAATCTTTAGCTGAGGCAGCACCAATTACGTTTTTGTAAAATTACTTTTCAACAAAAGTTATCCAAAATCTGATTTCACTCTTAAGTTAGATTTTGAAACTGAGTTGAAAATAGCTTTGATTCATTTTCCTAGCCGAGATATAAGTTGTAATTTTATTTTTACATCAGCCTGTTCCTAGAGAATGCAGCCTAAACCTACACAGTAAAGGCAGCTTTTGAGCATTCAGTAACTGTGAGGGCATGTATTTAAAATGAGTTGGGTGCACCATTTTATTTGTTAGACTGCATGTCCTGTAGGCTTACAAGGAACACTTTAGAAGTGGGTAACTGATGTAAATAAAAAGTAGTTCAGCACAAACATAGTGGTGGTTCTGGTAGCCATATACATTTGTCGCTTGTATATGACATAGTGAAACCCACATATAACATTTAACTTCCATGCCATTGGTGCATTTTCTGTGCCATTTACTATGGACTTACAGGAAAAGTAAATACATTAATTAAATAAAACCAATTTAAACAGTTGCATTTTAGGTCCAGAGCACTTGCACTATAGCTCTGAATAGCAGTGTCACAATTGCCAGAATACTAATACCATGTAAAAAATGAGTCCAAAAAGATGAACAACGAGAGGTGATCCGTAGAAAATGTAAATTTCCTACTTAGTGCTACACCTGCCACCCCTAGTCGAAAACTAGGCAAAAACTAGTCAATCCCTTGATGGACATCTCTGCTCAGGAACTAGAACAAGGACAATGTTATCCTCATCTTCAGACCTCGTCAGTGAAAGTATTAACTCTAGTCTCTGTCCCAGTATGTGAAAAGTACCACAGGGACAACCATGTAAATGTGACCCCTTCTGTCCCCTGCATTAAGTCTCTGTCCATAGACCTGGGTCAGTTTCTGTCTGTAAGGCACGCAATAAAAATAAAACATCAGACAGCTGTCAGTTTACTGCACCAGGCCACTGACCATTCACTCTCAGATGAATGCTTAAATCCAGTGCCTTGGGTAGGCATTCTCGCCATCCTGTGAGCCAAAAATTAGTCAACTGCAGGTTCCTGGGACCTATCTGAATAAAGGCCAAGTCCTTTCAACACATCCAACCATGGAGGAAGAACACAACACAGTGTTAAACCCTTCTCAACCAGGGTCAGATAGGGGGCCTTCAACTCCCTTCTTGTCAGTCACTATTGTGGCAAAACAAGGTCCCGGAAAGTATTCCAAGAGGACAATGCAGGCAACTCCTAACATTCCTTCCCTTGGGCAAACTTTCCATCTCTAAATACTGGCTGAGCGACATCCTTGAGGCATCCCTGGCTTCCTAGTGCCTTCAGAGCAGGTGCCGCAGACACCCTCCTTCCACTCTCAATTCCACCATCTTAGATGTGACGCCCTGATGCTAGACCTTCAGCCCAGGTTCTGTTCACTGAGATGGAACACTTGCCTGGCAATCCAAGACTTCCAGTGTGGACTCAGCTCATATCCAGTATTGATCAAGTGGCCAGTGCAATGCAGGTGTCTGACTGGTCAAGGTTTCCTATCACTTGTTTCATTGACAGCACAGGCCACACCTCCAGAACAAAGATGGTCCCATCAGTGCCAGTATTATGGTCCTTTCCAATTAGAGCAGGTAACCCCTTGACAGAGTGGTCCTTTCACCGTGGGTGACACCCACCTTCTACCCTGTACCTTCCTACTGGGCCACTGCACCCTGACCTTAGGGTAAGTAATATCAGAGAACAGCTGTGGAGCAATCTGGAGGTTCTCACTAGCTGTTCCCCTCTCATCTGTGGTACTTTGCTGCCAAGTATGCAATCTATGGGCAAGTGAAGACATACAACCTAATTTTCTCAGTGAAACCACCACCTCTATTCTAATGGAACCATCTCCATAGAGCAGTCATACTCCCTCCAGTGGGGCATTGCTTATCATACAAATCTCTCCCTGCTGGTATTGTTCTCGGGAGAGCAGACATTTAATCACAATGGCTTGACAGGAACAGGTGTCCCACAGAGCTATGATAGAGAGCCATTCACAGTGACTCTATGAAAATACTCAGAATCCTGTAAAACATTGACTCAAAATGTGCTCTAGTACAAATACAATATACCATGCATAATAGTCAGTTACTGGTCTGCCCATCACCCACTTTCCATTGACTTTAATGAAACAGTCACACAATCTTTGCAAGAATACTGTGACTGTTTTATGATGTCCCAAACTTCGAATGACACTTTTCCGTGGTGGGACTAAAATTGCAAATTAGGGCAGCCTTCATTCATTGGTACTGAACCCGCTCTGACCCTTTACGTTCAATAGGGTTTCTCTCCCCTGGATAGGCATATGATTTTGCAAACCATCTTCCCCCAAGCTTCCTTGTGAGAAAGTGTTTTTTTAGATGAGGGGGATTGAGGTCCACGAGAAGTAATAAAGACACTATTTTGTTAGGTTCAATTAAAGGTTACAGTAATTTAAACCTGAGCTCAAGCTATGATCGCACAGACAGCACTGGCTTAACTTAGATAACATGTGCAAAGCATTTAGAAATTAAAAGTCAAACACTCAACACAATAAAAATGCCACACTAATTTATACAACTAGAGAACAGACTAATGACCAAAATGACATGAAAATTAAATAATCCTATAAGGTGAAACAGAGATATGTTTTGTTAAAGATTTAAGGATTGCCCAGTTGGAGGTTTTAACATGGGGCTAAGTCTTTTTTTCTGAAAGGGTCATCTCCATTCATAAAGACACAGGCTTTTTAGGAATGTTACACTGTGCATGGCCCCTCCTGGGCACCCCAGTGTCTCTGGCATCATTCTCACTGGACTCGATGGCCTCTAAAACTCAAATTTGCCTTCCACTGTTTCCTTTCATGAACCAGTATGGACTTACACTCATTAAGTCAAATAAAACACACCCTTTGGGCTTGTATGTTAAATCTCAGGCAAACTCAACACTCTTAATCCAATCTCATTCCATACTTCATATCCACCCCTGATGACATTAAGTTTCAAACACTACACCTGTATGTTGTTTTTTAAAAAAGAGTTTTCCTTTTTAACACCTTATTCATATACAAATCCCCAAATGTAATCCAAAAACAATAATCAAATCACATATCAGTGTCAGATAATGTGGTACCAAAACCACAGTTATTTAAAATGCATAAAAAACTATTTAAAAATCCGTCATTATATTCCCCTTCATGGTGAAGGAAAGGAAAGTGAGGGGATTGTTTTTTCTCGTTTGTCCTATTTCGCAATAAAAAACAATTCAGTACAAAAACACCGACAGGAAGAGTATAGTAGACTGTCACATATGTCTTTACAACCATTAATCTTTCTAGATCATTACTTGATCTTCAATTCTCCAGCTCTGACTGGGAAGAGTGAGAGAGTACAGCTCCCTGTCCTGCCAACAGTGGTCAAACTGATCCTTGTGGTAAATCATCCCTTCAAGCAGGTGCCTAAATAACTTCACTGTCAATCTTCTCCACTGGGATTTTTGTTTGCCGGACATCCTCCCTGGCTCTGAGTGCTAAATCGCAATCCCTTTTCCTTGCACTCTGGCCCACTCTCAACCTCATTTCCTGAAATATGGTCCTGATTTACATCCCAATAAACCCATCCAAGGCCTTATAGGAAAATGCTGCTTTCAGCTGGAAATGTAGGAGCATGTGTTGATGTTGCTGAAATAATTAAAGAGCATAAGAGAACACAGTACAATAACATAACACAAAGCAAATTAACAACACATCAAAGACATAAATGAGAACAGCACAATAAATCAGTTAAAACGGAACACAACACAGCAAACATTAAAACAATGCAATAGTGCAGCACAATAATACAAAACAAAAGCACATATCACAACCACAAAGAAATGCAGCATAACAAATATGCACAAATATTCTTGTCACATATTATCACATCCAGATATCAACTTTTATAACGGTAAAAGGTTGTTTGCACCAATAACTGCCTTATTTACCACCAAGGACATGAAATAGCACAAGATCAAATGTTTTGGGAGGGGGGCACCTGGCCTCTTTACTGGATGAACATAGCAATCAACATTGACAGGTGCCCAATTAAACTTTGTAAAGTATCTCATGGTAAATCACATTCCATATGCAGCATACTTGCTAATATTTTGAGTGAAGTGGAGAGGAGAGGTGTGGTGCAGCGGCCAGGGCAGCTGACTTCAGAGCACAGGGTTCACAGTTCAATCACCGGCTCCGACGGCAGCTCAGCTCAGCACCATGTGACTCTGGGCAATAGCTCACTTAATTTCCACGATGGCCCCAAGCGCCTTGAGACCTGTAAGGGTGAGTAGTTTGAGCTTTACAAATACGGATTTACATTTCATGTTCCTAAGTGCGATTCAGTTAGAAAAAAAATGCGTTTGACGAAGCTGGTAGTGTGGCCAACGCCTATGAGATACAGGAAAATGTTACATTTAGACCAAAACATACGAGGCCAGGTAAGTGATGATAATACATACTATGCAGGCTGCAGCTTCAAGCGCATAGTGGGAGCTTGAAAGAGAGGTGCCTGAAGAAGATCCAAAGAGTTTACCTCCAAAGCTTGCAGTTAAAATTAAATGGTCAGAGATCTGCACTGCCTTAATTCCAGTTTCCGAACAGATATTTATTTATTTAAATCAGTTTTTTAGGCAGCCTTTCAACACATTAAGACAACAGTTATGCAGCGAACTAAAGATACATTTGGGTAGCCATATGCTACTGCGTTTAATTAATTATTGCAATTATAGTTTTGCGACCCTCAATTTTGAGATGCACAGGGCAGGCAAACAAGACCCACTGCCTGATGCTTGGACTGGCTTCTCTTTAAACATATTTGAAAAGCAAATCAAGGGCTACTACTTCAGATGAAGGAATGACCTGAGACATCTATGTCAAACCTTGGTAAACCTATCACGACTGGTGATCTGATCTCAGCCTTGCACGCACAATGCCAGGAGAGAGGTATAAACATTCTTCAGGCCATGAAAGGCAGAGATATACCGCGTCTAATCGGACACTATGAAGAAACTTGCAGAACAGAATAGAAAAGTGCTGGAAATGGAAATCAGAATGTACCACATCGAAGCTTCAGAGGTGGGCACACTCTGTGATCAGGAAAAACTTATGCTGAGAGGACATCTTTTGGAGCCTTGATATAATGCTTCAAAGATCAAGTAAGAATATCTTGAGGATCAGTTCTGCCTTAATAGCACTTATTTCAGAGGAATCCTGACACCCATCATGTCTTCAGCTATGGGAACATTTGTTCAAAATTGATTCAAAGACATTCTTCGATGGCCAGATAAGGGGAAGGTTGGACTGTAGCACAGGTGCAGAGTCTTTAAAGCTTTCCAAGCAAGAATAGATTTACCTAAGGATGCTCTTATCTATGTTCACTTTTTTTAAGTCAAAGAAGCCATTTTACTTGAAATCAATAAGAGAAAGGCATAGGATTCAGAGATATCAAGTCCCATCTCGTGGTATATTTATGAATAAGAGAAGGAAGGTGATCACCCAGGAATACCTGAAGGAAAAAAACATACAAGTTGAAATCATTGAACAAACATCCTTTACATAAATAGCTCTAACAAGGAGTACAAAAGAAAAAAATGAGATTGTATACAGGGAAATATTATACAATAGAGGGTGGAGTAGATAGTCGATACAGTTCGGAGGTAGTGATGGTAGGTCGTTACGGATGTTGGAGGAATAAGTGAATGAATTTTTGTAGAGGTGGTGATACTCAGGGCTCTTTGATGGTTGGGGGGAAGTGCATCTGAATAAGTTGATTATTTTAGCAGGGTGGGTTCAGTTATTTGTTGAAAAGAAATATTTTAAGTTTTTTTTTTAAGTACAGGAATGATTGATTGTCTCGTAGTGTTATATTCACAAGTTAGGCCCATGTAGCGTAGCAGCTTATTTCTTACAATCAATTTTCAGCTGTGCCCTTCTGCACATATTTGTGTGCACAACAGTGTTGGATTAGTTTCCATGAAACTAAACTTGTTTACACATCTAGCTTCGCACAACATTATCACAACACCCTGAACATCATGTACAAGGTCTTGTTTTGCACTATGTACAAATGTCATCTCTATCTTCATCCACAGGGCGACAGGGCTATCTATATAATCATAACATCACTAATCTATACCCACATTGCAAGGCTGCTTTCCACTATAAAAGATGAGCATCCCGTAGATTAGGAGAGGAGTCACTGGGTGTCCAGTTAATGACCTAGACGGGGTCCTTCATTCCATCCCATCAGGTAATGCGGTTGGATCGTCCCTTGGGGGGATTCTTGGCTCTACACCTACACACACTCTAGGTACACTTAGAGTAGGGTTTGCATCGTAGGAGTACACTCAATTACTTCCTTGTTTTATATGCCTGCATATATACACTGTTTTAGCATCACAGTAGAACTATATCTACTATTTACGCTTTTGGTGCTTGTAATCACGTTTATCTTCTTCTGTCTATTATTCATTGCAGCACATGTATTTTATACAAGAATAACGTTGATTCAATAAATATATTAAAAACGTCCCACTGTATATTCTCTGTATACTTCTCTGAGAACAAGTGAACACAAGTGACTGAGCGAAAGGTTCTGTACTGTTTCCACTATCCCTGAGGGATCATGGTTTTCATGGTCAGTGGTTGCCAGAAGCCATTCGCTCCGTGGTAGGTTAGGGGGCCTTACGTTGGCACTGTGAGCTAGCTGGTCTACAGGCCAACATATCCTGAGGGGGTGTCTGGAATCAGTCTTGACACCAAGTCCCTAGTTTATGTTGTCCAAACAATGCGCAGATCCTGCGGATTAGTAGGAACTATACAACAGTAGATACTGTGGCAAAGCATTCCAAACTCTAGGTGCATTCCCACAGAAGGACCAGGTAAGTGATTTTTCTTTCTTAAATTTAGGCGGAATCAGGAGTACAGTGTTTAAGATTTGCCAGCTTTTGAGAGTTTGTTTGTGAGGTATACTGGATTTCCACTGTAAAGAGCTTTGTGGGTTATGCAAGCCATTTTGAATAAGCTTCTTGCTTCGAATGGTAGTCAGTCGAGTTTCTTAAGTGTGGCAGTGATGTGATCACATCGTCTTTCCCCAGAGAGAAATCTAGCTCCTGTGTTAAGTGTGGATTTCATAGGGCTAAGATGTTTTTTTGGAGAACCAGTGATCGTTGTGTTACCGTAATCCAGCTTAGAGAGGACTAGGGATTGCACTACAGTATTAAGGTCCTCAAAGGGGATGAAGGGTTTGATTTTTTTTTTTAGGTGTTTCAGCACATAAATGATACCTTTTGCCAAGACATTGATATGTTCTTTCATGTTCAAGTTGTTGTCGAGAGTAATCCCTAGTGATTTAACAGAGTTGTAGATAGAAAGTTTACATTGTAATGCGTTCAGGCTGCCAAGCTAGTTGCGGATTGGAAGTGACTTTCCTTTAGGCTGACCGAGGAGGAGTTCGGTTTTGTTGAGGTTAAGCTTAAAGTGGTTGTTGCTCAGCCAGGATTGTACCATGGAGAGAGTGTTGTTTAGGTGTTAGATGCCTTTGGATGACAAGATTTTGATATAGAGTTCAGTGTCATCTGCATAGAGATAGTAGGCAATTCTAGCCTGTTTCCAGATCACTGTGAGGGGTTCCATATAGAGGTTGAACAAGGCAGGGGACAAGATTGAACCATGGGAGACTCCTTGTGGTACTGGTAGTGCTGGTGAGGTGGAATTATTTAGACTGATTAAGTGAGATCGTTGGTTTAAGTATGAGGCAAACCACTGCAGGACAGTACCGTTGATTCCTGCACACCGTGAGAGGGTGTTTAGGAGAATGTTTTGGTTGACTAGATGAAAGGCCACTGAGAGGTCCAGAAGGATTAAGAGGCAGGCATCACCCTTGTCTAGAGATCTGTGTAAGTCATTTGTGATGTTCAGGATTGCAGTCTCGATACTGCAGCCTTTCCTGAACCAAGATTAGAAAGGGTCATGTAGGTTGAATTTTTCAATGTGGTTGTTTCAATCATTTTGGCCAGGAGAGGGAGGTTAACTATTGGCCTATAGTTATTGATGTCAGTTGGGTCCGCTTCTGACTTTTTGATAAGGGGGTTGACTTGGCCCAGTTTACGGGAGGCAGCATACAGTGGCTGGAAAAGGAGAGTTAATGATTTTGGACCATGTTGGGGAGATGATATGGCTGAGATTTCTGACCAGAGGGGCAGGGAGAGGGTCAGAGAGGTGCGAAGTTGACTTCATGCGTGAACGTTTTTCACTAACTTCTTCTTCTTCAGAGATGTTTTCAAACTTCCAGGAAGAATTGATTTCAATTGTAATTATTGCTGTTGGAGTTCTGGCTCATTGAGGGGGTGGGTTTGGGTGGATCACTATGGGTTGTCAGCGTGAGGGGCATCTTTGGTAGGTCGGCCGTCAATAGTAAGGGGAGAAGAGGTAGTGGGCTTCAGAGAGAGATTGATATTTGTTATTTTTTCTGAGAAGAAATTGGTGAATTTTTCACAGTGCTTATTCAATGCATCAGTTAATTGCTGTGGAAAAGAGGAGGTTTGCTGTTTGATAATGTTAAAGAGGTCTTTAGGTTTGTTTCTGAAGTGGTCAAATTAGGCTCGGACGAAAGAGGATTTCTCTCTATAGATATGCTTTTCATATTTTAAATGTTTATCTCGGAGGAGAGAGAAAGGTGAATCAGCGAGGGTTGACATTTCCGGGTTTGTTCATCCAACCTAAGATGTCGTCTTTCCTTATTAAGGTCTTTTTTGAAGCAAGATTTGTAAGGGATATTTCTTGATTTCTTGAGTTTTAGAGGGTGACAGTGTCAAGAAGTTCTGTCACTTTAGTGGTATAGTGGCAGGTGAGGTCATTGGCAGAGGTGAGGGTGGGTGGAGGTAGAATTTGGAAACTGATTAGGGATTCCAGCTCTGAATGACGGATTCGATGCACATTCCTTGCCCAGTGCTTAGGATTATAAGTTTGGGAGAAGAGCTTAGGTTGGTTTACTTGGAGATCGAATAGAATTATGTGGGGGTCAGTCCAGTCAGTGGAAAGGATGGATTAGAGGGATATGGTATTATGGTTGGTTATAATTACGTCAAGGGTGGAGCCTTTGTTGTGAGTTTGCTTTTTGCAGTGCTGAGTGAGACCTTGAAGGAGGGTGGATAATGCTTATACTGTTGTATCAACCATATTGTTCAAGTGCAGGTTTAGGTTGCCTAATATAATGCCTGTGGAGTCATTCAGGGAGTTTAGCGTTATAAGGTCTGATAAATCCTTGACGAATTGTAGTTTTTCACCTGGTGGGTGAAAGATTGTGTGGAATTTGATAGGGTTGGAGCATTTGGAGGAGAAATCAACTCCTAGATATTCAAAGGAAGAATATTCAGCTGTATGGAAGAGTTTTAGGCATAGATCATTTTTGTGTATGATAGCTAATCCACCACCAATACGGACCTTGTGGTCACAGCGAATGATTGAGTAGTCCGGTGGGGTGAGGAGATAGATAATGGGTGATGAGTGGTCGGTTAGCCAGGTTTCAGTCAGAAAACAGATGTCAATTTTATGTAGCAGGATAGTTTTCACTATTTGGGTGGCATGCTTGACTGCAGCCAGACAGTTTAATAATGGTGGGGATGATGTTCTCGGTTCAGATTGAGGAAGCTGGATGGTAGTGAACTGGGAAAGTGGCCTGCAAGGGCAATTAGTAGGAGGGATCATACTAGCAGCAAGAATCACCAAAGTCTGGGGCAGTAGGGCTGATTGGCATCATTGGCATATCTGTTGCTCAGCATTT
Source organism: Calotriton arnoldi (assembly GCA_963921515.1). Lineage (NCBI taxonomy): Eukaryota > Metazoa > Chordata > Amphibia > Caudata > Salamandridae > Calotriton > Calotriton arnoldi. Next base: position 60,975 of record CAWUFW010009831.1, read on the forward strand.
CTGCTTCCAGCGGTGTCATTCCATTTATGGCACGTTTAGGTTTGAGGTGGTAATGACTGAAGTGGATAGTTGGCCAGGTAGCAGAGCGTGAGGAAACATAATGGCAGGGTCACTGTTTGTCATGGTTGTGTGAATAGGAAGCAAGTTGGAGCAGTACTTTAAGTCCTTTTGTAATGAGGTCATTCCTTCCAGTATAGCGTTGATTTTAAGTTCCAGACAGGTGATTAGGAGGCTCAGTAGGGAGTTGGTTGGCTCTGAGAGTGGAGTCTAGTGTGAAATGGTTAGAGGGCTGTGAAGGTTTAGGAGAGGTCATTTAGTTGGATTGTGGAGGGGAAGAGGGTCTTGATGGAGGGGAAGATATCTCATGTAGCATGACCATAGCTTCGTGTGGTGTAGGATGGGAGAGGTTATAAGGGGGTGTAGGTGATGTTGGTGCATGGGGATTGGTAAGCTGCAGGTTTTAATGGATGAGGAGAGAGTGTGGGGATGTAATCAGTAGGGGTGGGAAGTAAAGTGGGTTTGGAAGCAGATGACGTGGAGGTGCAAAGAGTGGGGAAGTGGCAGTCAAAGATGAAGAGGTCTACTTCCGATGCTTGTATTAGGATGTTTCTGTTTCTGTAGATGGATATAGACAGTTCTCCACCAAACTTTTGGGATGGAGAAATAGTAAGTTTAGATCCATATGGGATGTTGGTTGCGTTGGTTACGTGTAGGTGCTGAAGGAAGCTTTTTTGGCAGGTTTCTTAGTGTAGAAGAGGAAGTCTGTTAAAAGGCCTTCTTATGGTGAGCTGTAGTAACTGTGTGTTATTAGTGTATCTGGGTGTTCTTTGAGGGGTTTTTGCTTTTTGATGCATGTTTGGAGAGGTTTTGTTAAAATGTTATGTGGTAGGAATTGAGACCATATCTTTTCTTGATGGTGTTGGGCATGGCCATAGTAGGGAGTGAGAGGTGTAATTCAGGATAGAGAGGGGAAAGTGAGTTGGGTGGTGGCAGCGGAGTAGGATGATGATAAATTGTGTGTGCTAGAGGGCTAGTTGTGATTGTAGGGTAGAGAAAGACCCTGGCCTCAACATAATATGGGTGCAGTTAGCCTTTGCAAGTCATGTTCAGATTCGTCATTGCTCTGGTAGAATCAACAGAATACTGAAAAAAGGGGTGTTAAAGGTAACGATCATGGGTTGGAAGGGTTCAAGTCTGGGGACAGGTCAGAAGACTGGAAATTAGGGGTTCATGAGAGTTTTACTAAGAGTGTTGTTATATTAAAAGCCACTAGGGGGAGGTCCAAAACTGTGGTTAAGGCATAGTCCTCATTTTTAGGTTGAGCATCAGCACGCATTCGCTGTCTGCAAGACCTCTTGTAGTCAACAAAGCCACTTTAATTTTGCTTGCTACTTACCATTGCGTCCCTCCTCCGTCGCTCTTCTTTGATGCGTCATAAGTGGCTCTCGCAGCCGATACCTCCCTTCCAGTCAAGACTAAGGAGCACCGGCCAACCATGGTCTCCCTACGCTTTCTTTGTTTCTCTGTTGTTTAGCGAATTAAAAAAAAAAAAGTTTGCTTGACGGCCGTACTTGCTTCCGCCCTCCCACTACCCTCCGACACAAATGCAGTGTTTGTTTCCTTTAAACAGATGGCACGCCCGTCGCTGACGGGTGCCGCGGGGCAATACATTAACCTTTATCTGTCTCTTTTGTTGCTCGGTGTGGATTGTGGGGAGGCAAAATGTAGTTCAGAACCCCTGGGCGGTGCAGTGCCGGGCTGCTGACATCCCCTGCGACAAGCGACCATATGCTTCGCATAGCTCCAGGCACAGAATGCAACAATTACCAAAGCCCAAATCTCTCGTTCCACAAAACTGATGGCTGCAGATATACAATTGCTTTGTATTGCTAAAAGATCTCGCCATTCAGTGTTCTTGCTAAGGGGTCCGTTTGCTTGAACCTGGACTGTGACCTTTGACATGTTGAACAGTCAGCAAATTATTACTTGTTTAAATGGCACCATATGGTGGTGAAAATAAAAAAAATATAATGTCGCAGAAAGCAAAAATTGTCATTCACAAGGCCTTGGTTCTTCACAATCCTTCAGGAGGATTTTCATTTCAGACTCAGGGTACGGTTGGTGTTCCGTCCGTGCAAGCACCCCACCCCCATCTGTCAGTGTGCCTCAGTCGCTGGTAGACATGTGAAAGCCTTTCGGGCCCTTAGGCACAACCTCATTTCTATTTTCTAACATTACATACAGCGCCCACCTTCCTTCTACCCCAGGTACAAGGAGTCCTGCCCTCAAACCTTCACCACAGTGTCCAAAGCCAAGTGTTTGGTGGCCTGGAGCAGGCATATGATGTATTTACTCCAGGAACGAAATCTGATGCAAGAACCGATGAGATAATGGTTTCTGCCTGCTTATGGATGTGCTACATTTAGACAAACCACAAGTGCATGAATGTGTTAATTGAGATTCATTATTGGAGCTGGTCTGTTTAGAGTTCAGTGTCTAGCTCGAAAGCACTGCCCAGAAGTCCTTCCCTGCCTAACGTGGCACCCTTGGCAGGGACCTGACACTGCCCTTGAAAGATGAGGCTATAACTATGGTAGTTCATTGTCTCCCCGCCTGACAGGAAGGAACAGACACTTTGGCGGCCCAGGCGCTAGACAGGTAGGCACCAGGCCTCATCGAGCCACAGGCAGGGCCGGACTGGTGATTCCGGGCACCGGGCAATCCCCCGGTAGGCTGGATGGTGTGGGGGTCGGTTTTATCAGAGGGGGCCGGTTTTGCTGGGGCCGATTTTCGGGCCGTGACTCCGTGAGTCAGAGTCAGACTGTAGTAGTCTGTCTGACCTTACTGAGTCTGCGGGGGGAAAAGCACAACTGGCGCATCCATGGACTGTACTAGCCATGTAATTGTTATTACTATCATGCCATATTGAGCACTTTCTTACAACATTTGACTTTGGTAAGATGACCGCCATGTTCACCTATATCGGGTTGGATCTTTTAAGTCCTATTTCTGTTTCCACTCATGGGGTGGTGATGCATCGCGTTTGCACAGGAGGGTAGATTGAGAGACGCGTTTATAATCCCGTAGTGAGGACAATTGGTCACCGGTTCAGCTAATAGGGAAGGAGTTGCTTCGCCACACCGGAGGATTATGTAGGAGCAGTTTTCGTGAGTGATAGATCCCGGGGACTGATGGGGTCATCTGACACACGGCAATCTCCTTACACGTTTATTTCTTGACCCCATGTAGTTCGAGCTCACCTGTTGCAGATAGGTGAAGTTAGGAACAGAGGGAGCAGCTTTTCACTTTGACACACTACAGAGTAGGTGAGTCACTATATTTAGATGGCTTGTGACTAGCATGACATTGCTGGGATACTTTACATTTTCTCATGTCCTGGGTTTAATACAAATAATTATTGTTGCAGTGTTTCTCCTCACATTAATCCGAAGTTGGACTGAGATACGGTGCTCGGAGTTGTGAGAGCAACGGGTTGCTGATACCAGGCGTGATTAGTCTTGCGTTCACTGTGGACTTAGCCCAGGGGTGTGGAGGTACATTAGCATGTTTTATTATTTTTTAAGGACTATAAGGTAGCTTTGCATGCCACTTTTCACGTTGTTACAGGTCATGCACCTTGTTTTTGGATTGTAGCGTCTCACCAGGGTCTCGTTTCTGCATGAGCACGGGTGTCTTTAGAGCTTCTTTTTTCTTGTTGTTTTTCCACTTACTGACTCATGACGTTTTCTCTTCTGTCTAGCCATTCTTTTTTCACCTCTCATATTTTCGCAGTGTAAACCAGATGTTCTGACAAACTATTTAGCACTGAGAGTGTTGGACATTATTTTTTCGTAGTAGTCACAAAGACCTCACTGGATTTTAAAGGCCACATGCTTTTAGCATGCAGTTATGTAGTTTTTTTCGTAAGAAAGTAAGAAGCATTTACTGTTTACATGATTTGTTTGTAGATTTCCCCTGAGGAAGGGTGATGTTTTACACCCGAAATGCATTGGGATTGAGGTGATCCACGCCTGAAATGTTTATTTGACTTCTGGAATTTCAAGAACGTCTTCTGATATTGCTTCTTTGAATAAACAAGGTTTACGAAGCTATTACATGAAGTCTTCATGGACATTCTTTTAGAAGATTTGAAAAGATTGAGGGGCCGATTCCGATCTCGGTCGGAGGCGCACCCAATACCATTCGGTCGGGAAAAAAGCCATGCGAAAGCCTGTTTCCCGACCGATCCGTACAGTACACCGAACGAGCAAGTACGATGCGAAATCGCCGACCGACTCGTCCGGGCGTCCCGACCGCTCCGACCGACTCGCTCCCGGCTCGAACCGCACCGACCGATTCGCTCGGACTCGACTCGCACCGCGCAATGGAGACGTTCCCCGGCCGGGTAAGTACGATGCGCGCCGCGAGCAGTCCGACCGAGCCGCGCACTCCGGCTCAAAAGAGCAGTCGGAGCCGTACTTTGGGGGTCCGTGTCGGACCCCCCTGTACGCGTAGCCACGCGAGTCGCACACAGGGGGGACCCATGGGTCCCCCCTACCTGTGCGTGTACGGCGTGAATCGCTTCGCCGCGTACCCGCTGTAGGGGGCGCACTTGTCTGCCTCGCACCCATTGAGTCAATGGGAGCCCACGTACGCGTTGTACGACAGGCTCCCATTGACTTCAATGGGAGTCCGACCGACTCGTGTCCGATGGCATACGTGCGCATCGTACTCGTTCGGTCGAACTGCACAGGTCCGATTCGGTCGGTAATCTCTCCGGGTCCGGCTCGGTCGGAGAAATTTCCGGCCCGAATCGGAATCGACCCCAGAGTGTTTTTATCGTGGATAAATTTGTATATTATTTTTTAACTCATGTATATTGTGTTGAAAATTTGTTAGACACTCAGATGAGAGCGAAAGGTAGTGCACGTTCTGTCTAAGACTGTTTTTCCTAGTTCTTTTCTTTGCATCCATATCTGTGGCATTTATCATGGCCAGGCCTGATCATGGCATTGATTTATGGCAGTTGTGCCATTGGGTGCAGGCAGGTGATATTAATAAGGTGCACTGCCCACTGCCGGTGCGCCAAGGGTTACTGCTTTTGCCACAGAGATGGTTTTGTAACCAGCAGTTCCTAAATTAGAATCCTAATATAGCGCAATGACCAATAAACAGTCATCAAAGAGCTGCAGGCAAACTGCATGCTATAGGTTAGAACATTATTTTTTCCACAGTTTTTCATTATCCAAATGCTGCTAAAAAAAGGTTTGTTTGGGTAGAAATATATTCTTAATAGTAAAGCCAACCCCAATCCCTGAGGTACATTTTAAATCCTGAGTTTGTTCTTCTCCAGAACACACATTCTTAAAATGTAATGCCTACCAGTATGGATGATATGTGATTCCTACGCCCTGCAATTCACATTGTCTTATGTTTTATTTCCTATAGACTGATTTACACACGTATAATTAATTGTCTCCATATATAATGTGTGTGTGTTGTTAAGTGTTCACACAACCTACACTGGTATGAGTAGCGCTAGTGTTCTCTGTAGGAATGTCTGTGATTTATGACTGGGTATCCTGGTGCTCCATAAGGTAATCATTTACTATGCTTTAAAAGTTAATACAATCTAATATGTAATGAAAAATGTGTTGATAAATACATTGTTTTGGCCTTTCTGTCTTCAAAATTTTCTTGGGGGAAGAACCCCCAAACTCCCCCTAGTAGTGGTTGCTCACTGCGCTTGCTCGCTACACACCATATGGGGGCTGGTCTCACTTTTACTTTGTTCTCTCTGATTCACTACTCGTGTCTATTTTTGGTGCTCTCTGTAAGAATGTCTATGGGTACACATATGACTGGGTGGGTAACCTGGTGCTCTTTAAGGTCATCATCTACTATTTACTGTGCTTTGAAAGTTGATACAATTAAATATGTAATGAAAAATGTGCTGTAAAATGCACCATTTTGGTCTGTTTTTTTCCAAATTTTTCTTGGGGGGAGAACCCCCCCAAACCACCCTAATAGTGGTCGGGCTCGCTCACTGCGCTCACTCGCGACGTGCCGGACGGGGGCTGGTCTGGCAAAATTTGCCAGGGCTTCTTTCAGTTCCCAGTCCGGCCCTGGCCACAGGCGTGCAGAGTTCATCAAGGTTCTATGTATTGTAGGGCCTGTTTTCTCCGGTCACAGATATGTGGAAGACAGCGAGGTATTACTGGACCAGGTGTTCCCTTGTTGGCAGTAAGCAGTAAAAGTGCAATGAATGACGGTTAAGAGTTACCAGTCATGTGAGCGACTTAGAGGGCACTTAGTTGGTTGCACACTTTCAAACAGGGAGGCGTGGCTTTCCACGCATACATTATCCCAAGCGTTGCTTCACACCTTTGCTTGCTCAAATAGAGATCGTTGTTTGAAAGCATTACTCCCACACATTGCTAGAAGAGGTTACTCCCACACATGCTTGCCGGGCAAGTGTGTTTTCACCAGCCTGCAGAGCTTCGGAATTTCTTTTTTATATTTATTTACAGTATTGAAGAGCTTGTCTGATGGGGTGTTGCACTAAGGGGCAGCCTCTGATCAGTGAGCTGTGGGTGCTTTAGAACCTCCTGGGCATGAATGATGGAAGGGCGTTTGCCATCAGGTATGTATATATGAGAGCATGTGGTGTATGTTAAAATGAATGCGCAGAAGGGCATTTTCATTGAACATGGTTTTCTGCTTTATTGGTGGTTTGAGACCTTTACTTCGTTGATGTAAGATGTTCTGTTGTCTTCAGTCTAGGAAGCATGCATATTAGCAAGAGGTTTGTGATGTTTCTTCTCTTCCTGTAATGTTTGCCCTTCGTATTGGAGGAGTTCATATGCAAGCAGATGGATTTTCTTCTACATAAAGCAGCCGATGGATGCAAATAACATGGATACCGGCAGGTAGGCCTACAGGCAAGGTTGTAATTTAGAAATCCACTGGAGCTTTTTAGGTCTGGCATTAGCTAAGACCTTCTGATTTTACTAAAAATGTATATATGTAATAAATATATTTATAGGGGTTTTCAGCCAACCTTTTTCCACCTATTAGTCTGTTGTTGTGTCATTGGTGTTTGTCATCAGCACACTACAGCATACAACATGGAGAAGCAAGCCAGTCCACTTCAGCCATTGGCTGACTTCTCTGTAGGTGAGGGCATTCTGCTCTTTCACAAGAAAAACATCCACACAGAAAGTAGTTTCCAGGAAGCCAGAGTCTTCTTTCGCAATGTGTGCTTTTTGAGGCTAAAAATATTTTTACTTGTAGGCATTTCTTAATATATATATTAGAGGGAGCCAGAAGTTCACCCAACAATAAAATGTTGCAAAAGTAATGACGAACAAAAGAAACATCGGCAAAGACAAAAGGCTTGCAGACAATGCAAGACTGATTGGCTTTGCCAATGCTTGTTTCTATGTATAACGTAGAGTTGTATAAACTCTTCAGACCCCTCATTTTCATTGCAAGTTCGTTGTGTCTCAGATCTCACTGGATAACAATCAGTACGTGTGCATTCTGTAGTGGGTGAGTGTTTGAATCACGCCTCCTGCCCGTGGCAGAACTTCCAAACGAAGCATTCAAAAAGTAAAAAAAAAAGATGCCTCCAAACATATTAATAGGGCAGAATACATTTCCAAAATGTAGGATAAACGTTTGCATGCATTTAGGGTAGTTTGAAAGATATTCCTCTAAGTTTTTCGGTCGAACATGAGCTCCACTCATATCTGTTAAAGTGCCTACTGCATAGTAAATAAATGGTTATCTGTTCCCGCTCTTCTTCCCTCCGAGCCTGCCTTGTCTTTGATCCAGTCATCTGAGCTTGTTTGATGACCTTTGTTCAGCAGAAAGGAATGTGTTCCTGGCACAAGCCCAGGCACTGTCATTGTCTGTCGTAAATGCTGGCTTCTGATTCGTTAATAGGTTTGTTAGTCCCTCCTTAGTACCGCCTTGTCTTCATTTGTAACCTCCCATGAGGACTGGCCATTTTACTTCAGTTGTTACACAGTAGTCTTATTTATTCAGTAAGCACTAATTTCTTTAATGGTTTCTCCTTCTGCAGGCACTACATGCTTCCCTGCAACATTCAGAGCTCCATGAACACTTTCACTAGGCGCTTTTACAAAAACAAGTATTTGTCAACTTGACAAACAAATGATTTTTTTAGTAAAAGCGCCCCATACCGCACTTTCACTTTAATAGCGGCCTCTGGCCTCTAGTGAAAGTGTAAACAACGAGCATTTGAAATGCAATAGGTCTCGCATTTCTAGAAACTTTGACCTTTTGGTATTGTAAATGACAATACTTTTTATTAATGCAGGCTTTTTAAACACAAATAAAAGGCATTGTAATTTACAATGCCAATAGCTTAAAATCTCGCAATTGCGAGACCTATTGCATTGCAAATGCTTGTTTTTGTTGCCATGGGAATTGATGTTAAGGCTGGTCTTGGGTCATATTCCATTTTTAGTTTTTGTGCTTGTTGCTTTACTTATTTTGAAAGAGGACTGCAGAGGGTCGGAGGGAAAATGGCTGCCTGATAGAAAAGAGCACATGGCAATAAATTAAAAATCGGGGCAGTCAACTCATGTCACATTAGACCACCAAGAAACCTGGGCTGCTCTCTCCACACACAGCAGGCAGTATGCAAGGATGTTGTAGCTGACCTGATGAAGCGCCTAATGCACAGGGTGCTGCGTGAGGTCGAGGACGAAATGATCAGCTGCTCACTGACTGGTGGGCTCAAGCATCAACGGAGATCTCAAATTGGGAATATGAGGGCAATCGACAGCACAACACTGTAGAGTGTGAAAGGTAGGGGCACAGCACCACAGAATCCAATACTGTATGAGATCAGCCTCGAACAAGGCCCACTTTCCAGCTGGGCGCTGCTCCACTCAGAGCCAGGAGCATGAGCAATGGTGGCCAGGAGGCAGTCGTGTGTAAGGAGGGGCAGCGTGAGAGCGGTATGTAGATGGCAAGGCTCACCATGATCTGCGCAGTCTCTGTCTCCTCTGTAGTGGCTGTCCGCCTATTGTGCTTATCTGTGGCCAGCAGAAGCTGGGGTCTGCACTCATAGCATGAGCACCGAGAGCCGGTGATTGTCAAGCAGGGCGGTTGAGCAGGTGGTGGGGTGATCGGGCAGTTCCTCTTGAACTGCTCGTTTCAGTGCCAGTGATGGGAACCAAGGCAGGGAGGTTGGGATGCAGGGGTCTACAGAGTAAGCCAGGTCAGAAGGCAAGGAACGTGGCAAGCGGGCTCTCCGCAAGAACAATGTTGCAGTCTCTCAGTGTGTGCAGCAGGTCCTGGACGTCACCTGCTGGATGAGCATCAGTAAGCTCCAGCAGCTGGCGCAAGCACCTACATCGTTATGCAGCCAAGAACCAGGCTAAAAAATCAACAAATTCTTCAACTCAAGCCTTCAATAATCTGTTCTTCTCTCAGTCCCAGAAAGGGGTACTCTATGGCTGGGTTTCATAGGCATTTATGCCTATGGTAACCCCTGGCCTTGAGAGCGTCCGCAAGTAGCTTCTTTTCCATCAGCCATCTTAAGCCTCTGTATTTGCCTCGACTTCCAAAAAGCAATGACTGAAGATCTTGGGCATAGGTACCTCAGTGAAGATAAAGAGGCATCCTCTCAAGATAATGTAAAGAATGGATTTTACTGGGAGAGATCAAAAGAAAGTGATAAAAAGAACTAAAGAAGATATTAAAAGACATGAGTGAGATGCGTTCTGAAGCTGAAACAGATCAATGATAGCTGAAAACAGGTTTGAAATTGCCTGGAGCAGGATCTTTATTGATGTCACTGAAGATTTATGTTACACTAATAATATCACATCCAACTGTTGAGAGCCTTGCATGTAATACATGGAATGTCCTCCCTTTTGTAAAGAAGAGTATGTCTTCTCCAGCTCTCCCTCTAGGTCGATTAATAAACTTAATAAAGGCAGGATTGGCAAGGTTTACGCATGTAGAGATTACGAGTAATGGGGCATATTTCTAAGAAAGTCACACAGGTCAGCACAGCAAGTCACCTTGCTGCACTGTATGACAGGGAAAGGGCAAGAATGAGCCATGTTGGGGGCGTGGCCAGCAGCATGGTGGACTAGACGTGTCCGACCGGCGCTCCGATGGCCCACTGTTATTCCTGCCGAAATCCTTCATCCCGCAAGCAATCCTGACCCCAGTAGCCAACGACCAAGACCAAGATACCAAGCCGAACAGAAATATCCAACTGGAAACCGTATTGACTGGGGAAAAAAAAGGGAAAACGGAGACGAGAGAGTGCGACGCTGCAGAAGGCCAAATGGCGGTGTATCGCAACTCCGAGAAGCTGAACTGAAAGGCAAAACCCAGTGAGACTGTGGGTCGACAAGAGACCAAGGAGGTGACGAGACCGAGAGGGTGACGATCGGGGACTCCCCCGCATTGCCCATTCGTGCCATATAGAGATACTGGAGTGCCCGGAGTGACAGTGGTGGACCGCTGGATCAGACGCCATCGACGCAGGAGGCGAAGGGCAAGAAAGGCGATGGTGGAGCTGATTGGGATGCGCCGGGCCCCGAGCCGAGGCGGGGTGCCCGAGACTGAGGGGGTGCCATCCGACCTCCCTCTTACGCGGGCGGCGGTCAACTGGGAAGTGCCTGGGCTCATGCCGGCACCTTGTGGCGTGGATGGCAGAGAACTGACCCAGTGGGGAAGGTGTCTACCCAAAAGCAGCCAGATTAGGTGACCAGAGCCCCAGCGCCGCTGTGCCGCAACGATCCCCAGCGTGTGGCAGAAGAATACCGAGCCCCTGCCGGTGAGTGAGGCGGCCGCCGGCTGGGTCGGCTTGGGGAAATTGCTGCCTGCCTGGAGGGGGAGATGCGCTGGGGTGGCCTGATCGGGAGAGGGGGAGCCCGAGTGGAGGACAGCCGTCTGCCAAGCCCACAGAAAGGGGGCCTGGAAGCCCATGGGGCATATAAAACAGGTGGAAGCCGCTACAATTTCCGGCCACTAAGAGATCCTGCGGACACAGTTGGCGGCGGGCGCCCCGCTGGGCCTGACGTAGTCTGACGCCCGGACCGGCGGAGGCCTGGACCAGTTGGGGGGCTGACCCGGGTCTGGAGTGAGGGGGTGCGTTTGGTGCCATAGCAGGCCTTCCTGCTTCCTTGCATGGTAGTCATTACTAGCAGTGCGCAAGCCACCTGAGCGCAGCGTGAGAAGACAGGCTGCGGGCGAGGTAGACCTGGCGCTGGGGGTGTCCTCATCCCCCCTCCCATTATCCTGCAGTTGAGAGGTAAAGAGGAGAACTGTTAGACAAAGCGAAGACCGTGCAGCCAGGGGAATCAGAGTTACAAAAAAAAAAACCTGAGGCGGGCCTTGCATTGGGGACCAGAGCGAGAGGATCAGGCGGCGATTTCAGATCCCCTGACGGGGTAGTGACCAACTGCTCAACAGAGGGCAAGAGTGGAACCACTTAAAAGATACTGGCCAGGAACCACACCTGACAACCCCACAGCCCCCGACCGAATGCATAACCCCCACAATAGAACAGGGTGCGACGGAGTGTTGACGCTTTGGGATGCCCCCTGTGGCCCCGAGTAGGCCCTGAACTTAAGCCTCGTGGAGGGTGAAGTCTGGCGGCGATCACTGACAGAATATCGAGAGTCAGAATATCGACCTACAGAAATATCGAAGCAACAATATCGATGTCCAGAATATCGAAGTCCTATCTACATAATGGTAAGTACAAAAATATCAATAAAAAAATATCGTTAAAAATATCGTTTTTTTAATTTATAAAAAATAATGTAAAATAAAGTAAATAATACATATAACTAAAATAAACATAGTTAAAATGTAATATATATAATATAAAAATCAATTAAACATATATATCTATAAAATATAATATATATACTTACTTAATAATATTTTTAAATAATTATTTTTATAACTTATAAATTGTTTTAAAACATATTGAAAATTATAAATACATATATATACACATACACCAATATTATAAATTACAATTTAAAAATATATATACTTAATTAAATTATTACAATATTTTTAATCTTTTTAAAATACATTTTACACTACATTAACTAAAACAGTAGAGAAAATATTGGATAGTGGAGGGGATAAAATTACTATTCCCACTCCAGACAGTGCAACAGTAGGGAAAGTGTTGGATAGTGTAGGGGTAAAAATTACTATTCTGACTCCAGAGAGTGCAACAGTAGGGAAAGTGTTGGATAGCGTAGGGGTAAAAATTACTATTCCCACTCCAGAGAGTGCAACAGTTAGGAAAGTGTTGGATAGTGTAGGGGTAAAAATTACTATACCCACTCCAGTGAGTGCAACAGTAGGGAAAGTGTTGGATAGTGTAGGGGTAAAAATTACTATACCCACTCCAGTGAGTGCAACAGTAGGGAAAGTGTTGGATAGCGTAGGCATTAAAATTACTATTCCCACTCCAGTGAGTGGAACAGTAGGGAAAGTTTTGGATATCGGAGGGGTACAAATTACTATTCCCACTCCAGTGAGTGCAACAGTAGGGAAAGTATTGGATAGCGGAGATGTACAAATAACTATTCCCACTCCAGAGAGTGCAAGAGTAGGGAAAGAGTTGGATAGCGTAGAGGTGAAATTGACTTTTGCCACTCCAAAGAGTGCAACAGTAGGGAAAGTGTTGGATAGCAGAGGGGTAAAAATTACTATTCCCACTCCAGTGAGTGCAACAGTAGGGAAAGTTTTGGATAGCAGAGGGGTACAAATTACTATTTCCACTCCAGTGAGTTCAACAGTAGGGAAAGTATTGGATAGCGTAGGAATAAAAATTACTATTCCCACTCCAGTGAGTGCAACAGTAGGGAAAGTGTTGGATAGCGTAGGGGTAAAAATGACTATTCCCACTCCAGTGAGTGCAACTGTAGGGAAAGTTTTGGATAGCGGAGAGGTTAGAATAACTATTCACACTCCAGTGAGTGCAACAGTAGCAAAAGTGTTGGATAGCGTAGGGGTAAAAATTACTATTCCCACTCCAGTGAGTGCAACAGTAAGGAAAGTGTTGGATAGCGGAGGGGTAAAAATTACTATTCCCACTCCAGTGAGTGCAACAGTAGGGAAAGTGTTGGATAGCTTAGGGGTAAAAATTACTATTCCCACTCCAGTGAGTGCAACAGTACGGAAAGGGTTGGATAGCGTAGGGTAAAAAATTACTATTCCCACTCCAGTGAGTGCAACATTAGGGAAAGTGTTGGATAGCAGAGGGTTACAATTTACATACTTATCAATTAAATAATTATTAAAAATTAATAAACAATTAATTATTTATAAATTATTTATAAATACTAATAAATAAATATTAATAATAACTTTTTTTTATAATTAAATTACTTCCCACCCTATTCCCCTATAAATCCACAACCCACTCATAAAAAAACAATTAATATAATTATCAAAAAAATTATTAATACTAATTAATAACCTCATTTTTAATTAATTAATAAATTAATTATAAATAATAATAAATAAATAATAATAATTACTTTATTAAAATCAAATTACTTCCCACCCTACTCCCCTATAAACCAACAACTCGCTCCTATAAAAATAACACAATTAACACAATTATCTATAATTTAATTAATATTAATTAATAACCAATTAATAATTAATTAATAATACATTAATTATAAATACTAATAAATAAACATTAATAATTACTTTATTATTATTAAATTACTTCCCACCCTATTCCCCTATAAACCCACAACCCGCTCCTAAAAAAAATTACACAATTTATATCATTGTCTATTAATTAATTAATATTAATTAATAACCAATTAATAATTAATTAATGATAAATTAATTATAAATACTAATAAATAAACTTTAATAATTCCTTTATTATCATTAAATTACTTCCCACCCTATTCCCCTATAAACCCACAACCCGCTACAGAACTAAATTACGCAAAAATTATTTTACATAAAAATATTTACTGCTAAAAATTTAACACATACATTAAAAAATAAACTACACGTATACCAAAAAATTACCTAACATACTTTTAGCACACATATTAAAATACAGAACACTAATATAAACATCGATATTATTAATAACGATATTTTTACAAACAATATTACTGTCTTCGATATTAAATAAAACGATATTTCTTACCTTAATGTCGATATTCTGTACCACGATATTCTTGATGTCGATATTCTTGACCTACGATATTTAAAACTTGATATTCTGGTAGTTCGAAATAAAAAAATCGATATTCTGTCTGTGCACCGTCTGTCGGGTCACATAACCGAGGGAACGCCTCAGACAAACCCAGCACTCACACGGGAAAAAACCTAGCTAATTCAACGCCAGAAAGACAGTGCAATAGCCTGGTCCCCTGCCTCCAACAACAGTGCTGAAAAACGGCAACAGATGGCAAAAGACAAAAACCCCAAACCGCAGAGGCAGGGGAAAATGGACAAGTTTGATAAGGTAATGAATGTCCCTGCGGCGCAGGCTGAGATCGCGACAGACATACCTGATAACACTATACTGCTTCAGGCAATTCAGTCCTCTAGAGAAGTGCTAGAGGGTAAAATTGACGAAATCCGAATTGATGTTAACCTACGGCGCCAAGATCTCCGTAACATCTCCGAGAAAGTTACTCAGGCCGAGCAGCGAATATCAGAGGTGGAAGACACTTCACACACCCTCAGGAAGGAGGTCACAGCTTTGACCACAGCTATGAAGGAGGTGGCCTGGAGGGTTGACAATGCAGAAAACCGCCCTCGTAGAAATAACCTACGCTTCATCGGCTTTCCAGAAGCAATAGAAGGCTCGGACACATGTGCTTTCCAGGGCAAGTGGCTAACAGACTCCCTTCCAAACACGCAATTCTCCCCCTGTTTTGTGATCGAGAGAGCCCATAGAATACCTGGACAAAAACCCCCAACTGGAGCACCACCAAGGCCCTTGATTGCACGTTTTTCAAACTATCAAGACCAAGGCCTAATACTCAGGGAAGTGTGACAAACCGGGGAGATCCGAATCGAGAACACCAAAATAATGGTGTTCCCAGACTATTCGAGAGAAGTTAAAAAACAACGCAAAACATTCGATTTGGTGACAGAAAAGTTGTGAAACCTTCAGATAAAGTACATGCTACTCTTTCCGGTCAAATTAAGAGTAATGTATCAGTCCAAAACATTCTTCTTCCAAAATTCAGAGGAAGCATTGCAATGGATAGAGGAGCGACCTCCCAAAAGAGCAACAGGGGAACTAGCGACATCCTGCAGAAGAGGTCTCCTAACAGACAATATATTTAGACTGCAGAGACTAAAACTGAAGCTTAATACGGGCAGATCAGGAGACTCCGCCAGGGCAACACCATACCGAAGCAGAAGAACCCCCAACACAGTACGCCAAGCTTCAGACTCCGCAGACAATCGTCCAAGAGACAAGGCAAGAAGGAGGACCCATAAAACTGGGACAACACAGCTGCACACCCCGGAGCATACAGAGCAAGAAATTTAATCAGATCCAGACAGTGACCATCCATTGCTGAAAGACATTAACCTCCTCGAGGAATCCAACTCAGACGTAATGGAGCATGAACCAGCTCAGCAGACCAGACAAATTGGGAATGAAGAATGATGAACAACACCGGGCCATCTGAGGGCCGAAGGGACAGTAAGCATTTGTGTGCATTTGTTTTTTCTTCTTTCTTTTTCTTATTAATTCATAGTATAGTTTAATTTCTCTGTGTTGTTTCCTATTCGATATATTCAGAGACGTGAAATACAGCTCTACAGCTGTCCCCCGGTTTAGTAAACATACATTGGGCAAACAGGGAGATAGGTGAATAGAAACACATCAAGGGATTTTAGGTGGGCGGGCGACAGACCTCTCCAATCCATCCACGACACAGTTCGTCATGTTGACCCATCGGGGTAGTTGTGTGGGCGGGGAGAAGAGTGGGGAGGTAGGAAGGGATAGGGAGATGGGGAACTGGGTACCACAAAGTTAAGCTAAAGTTCAAATCAGGCAGCATTCTTTCAAGACATCATAATAAGAGTCAAGGGGACACAAGAAGTATTTCAAACGATGTCACCCGACATTGGCAGAGGCGGTTTGGCAGTGCACAATAACGAAATGTACTCAGTCGTGTCCTGGAATGTGAACGGGTTAGGAAACAAGGTGAAGAGGGGCCTAGTGTCGCCATATATCAAAAGACTGAAGCCTGAGGTAGTATTCCTTCAGGATGATCAGCCACGCCGGCGGTCAGCGGTCAGTGCGCCACCGGCGGCAAGAACGGAGGGGTAGACCACATAGTCACGGCTTTTTGGTGGCCAGGGAAAATGGCGGCCGTTGGTTAGCTGCGGCCGGAGGCTCTCTCTCTGCCTAGGTGATTATGGCACAATGAAAGGATTGGATGTGACGGAACACAAGTGTTTGCTGAGGTACTGACCTGCGTGGTGTCCCGTGGTGTCTCGCTTCCTGGCTCTCCGGTTTTTCGTTCTCCTTGTGGGCGCCGGCGTTGGGGAGACGACCGTGGAGTATCGGCGGGTCGTCAGTGTTTTAGACCTGGACGTGGATCAACCGAGCGGGTAGACGTGGCGGTTGGAGGAGAGGCGGTCCTGCGGGGGGGTCGCTGGTTGGAGGCGGCGGTCCAGATCTCGAACGGAAGACGAGTCGCTGCCGGAGCTGGATTTCGGAGCGATGGGACCTGGACCTCCGCCCCCACCTTTCCACGTCGGAAACGTGTGTCTAGTGCATTAACCCCTGAGTCTCTGCAGTATATCGGAGCAGAAAAGAAATCGGCTCCAGACGAGGGAAGATACTCGCCCGTCTCAGAGGGAGCAGCTTTTGGTGTATGGCGACTTCAAATGACTCCGGTAAGGAGGAAAGGGCGAGATTGGGGGCCTAAGCTGAAGGCAGAACGTGAGGGGCCAGGAGTAGAGAGACGAGACGAAGGTCCTTTTACAGGGGCCAACAGACTAAATAGATATACCCTTAGAAGTAGGGATATTTGGGGTCAAAATCAATCCCCTCTTGAGTTTGTTAGTAAAGAATTGGCGCCGGTAACTCAAGTTAAGTCTTTAAAATTAGTTAAAAGCATAGGTTCCGGCCAGAACATAAAAGACTCTCAAGGTAAATCCCCTCTCGGTAAGGGGAAGAAGAAGCAGCCTAAAATTATTTCAGGCAAGACTCGCATTACGCCCTCACTAAGGTCCTATTTCAAGATTCAAGACACTCAGTCCTCTTTAAGGACAGCAATGGAGCCCGTCACTTTGAAGAATGCCTTTGATCCTATCTCCCATCTGGTCGATGAGAGTGATGAGGTCCCCCCGCTTCTTCAGACTAGAAAAGACAATACGGCACCCCAGCCTAACGGTGCTGAGATTCAGTTTAGCAGTTTGGTGATACCAGACCCCCTCAAGGAGACAACCTAGTAGCAGAGGAGATAGAGCTAGTGAGGAATCCAAGCACAACTGGTAATACAGGGGCTCACTCTGCTACAGAGGAACTATTAACAACTCTCCTCACTGAATTAAGAGACAAATTTGCAGTCTCGGAAAGTAATCAATTGAAAATACAAATGGTCTGTGAGACTCTAGAAGCTAAACTGAATGATATGTCGGAAAGAGTAGGGGCCGTAGAGCTGGCCATGGAGGATCTCACTATGAAAGTAGATAAAAATGTACGTGAGATCCAGATGATAAAAAGCGGGGACAAAACCTTAAAAGAAAAACTGGAAAGTCTGGAAAATAATGCTAGGAGGAACAACATTAGATTTCTGAATATACCAGAAGATGTGGAAGGACATTAGATCTTTTATAATCAACCTCCTCATAGAATTACACCCCGATATTGAGAAACAACTTCTTGAGGAGGATGTACAAAGAGTACATCGGGATCCATATTCAAAAAGGCCTGGGAAAAAAAATCCAAGAAGGATTCTAGTGAATTTTAAATCGTATTTACTTAAAGAAAAAATCCTAGTAGCAGGATTAAAAGTAGGGGTGTATAAAAGAGGTGGATGGACATTTCGTGTCAGGTCAGATATCTCTCACATTACTCAGGACAAACAATGGGAGCTGGGGAAGTCGATGCAGGAATTAAGAAATTTGGGTGCTACAGCAAACCTACGCTCTCCCGCCTCCCTTAAAGTAATGTGGAACAATAAAATGTTCAATTTTAAGGATCCGGAGGAGGCAAACGCCCTAATAAATCAAATAAAGAGCACATCCAAATGAAATATATTGGATTTAAGCCTGGTCAGAGAGAGAGCCTAAAAACCAGAGGTATATAATTTTACCTCAAGCAACAGTAAGGGAGGGTTCCCCAAGGGAGGGGGTGGGTTGCACATAAAACATATAAAAGAAAAATTATTTTTACACACAGGGTGGGGGAGCAAGTGGGAGAAAAGAAAAAAAATGTCCTCGTTTTTTATTTTTAGTCAAAGGGCCCTACGCAATTTCCGCCGTTCTGTTTTTAAGGATAAATGTTGGCAGGGAAATTAACGCATTCTGGATTAGGGCCAACTAAAAAGGAGAATGTGAGAATTATGTCCTGGAACGTTAATGGGTTAAGGGTCCCCTCTAGAAGGAAGAAAATTCTAGAGTATTTAAGGTTGTCGGATTGTAATGTATTTCTTATTCAAGAATCACATTTGCTTAAAGAGGAATGGGAAGTGGTTTTGAAACACCAAAAGTGGATCGAACATTGTATTTGTACAACTCAATCCTGTACAGTGAAAGGGGTCGCAATTTTAATTAAAAAATCTGCCCATGCTATGCTAGGGGAATGTATGGTTGACCCTTTGGGAAGGTGGACGATAGCCAGAGTTAAGATCAATGATAAATGGCTAATTTTCGCGGGTTATTATGGGCCAAATTTGGACGATCCTGCCACTTTGTACACTTTACTATTTCACTTATCTAAAATAAACGATCGTATTATATTAGGGGGTGATTTTAATGTGATTCTTGATCCAAGTCAAGATTCTACCTCGTCTAGAGTAGCGGTAAATACGCAGAAAATGAGAACTGCCTTGAGACAATTAATGTCTGATATCGGGCTTGTGGATATCTGGAGAGAGATGGCCCACAAATCTAAGACATCTGGTGGGAAATTTACTTTTTACAACAAAAAATGTAGACATCGCTCCAGAATTGACTTTTTTTTAGTTGATATCGTAACAAGCAGAAACGTTACCTCAGTTAGCCACGCCCCAGAACATATGTCCGATCACTCCGCAGTCATTATCGAATTAGTTATGGAAGTGAGCCCCCCACCCCGGAGGTGGACTATTAATCGAGCATTGCTTTTAGAGAATGAAGTAGTAGATAAAATGAAGATGGAAACCAAAGAATTTTTTGATTTTAATCTTGATTCAGCTTCACCCCAAACAACATGGGACACATATAAGGCATACTTGAGAGGCTCTTTAACAACTATATCGATTTATTGGTCTAGGAAGATGCAAGAAGAGACCAAAAAATTGGAAGAAGATATATATAAATTTCAGGAAAATTTTGAGCAAGATCAGGAAAACACCAATGCTCTGAGAAAATTAAATACAGCAAAACATAAGCTAGCTGATTTTCTAGAAATTATAGTTAAAAAAAAATGGGATGCAAGTAAATTAGCCCACCACGAATATGGAGAGGGGTGTAGTAAGCTCCTGGCGTGGAAAACGGAAGTCGATCAGACAAGAAATTGATTAAGAGACCTTCGCTGCTTGAACACTGGTAACATCATTTCAGATGAATCCGAAATTGAGGAGACTTTTGTCCAATTTTTTAAAAACCTATATACGGATGAGACAACTCTAGATGAAGATAGTATAGAAGAATTTCTCTCAGATTTAGCTCTCCCTTCACTTTTGCAAAATGAAAAAGAACAACTAAATCGCCCCATATCTAGGGAGGAAATCATTCAAACAATCAACACTTTAAAAAAAGGGAAGGCTGCTGGCCCCGATTCCATCCCCAATGAAGTTTATATTATCCTGAAAGAAGAACTTGCCTCCTCTCTTCTTAAATTGTTTAATTCATGTTTTTTAGAAGGTCATAATCCCCCGTATCGTGGGAAGAAGCCATTATAACAATGATATTAAAACCTAATAAAAATCCAAGACTTTGTGAGTCTTATAGACCAATCTCACTTCTAAATTGCGACCACAAAATATATACCCAGATTATTACTAGACGCCTAGATAAAGTGATAGGCCCTTTAATACATCAAGACCAGAAAGGGTTCATGAAGGGAAGACAACTCAGTGAATTAACACACAATTTAGTTGGGGCGATAGATATGGCCCAGACATATAAGATCCCTTTGGCAGTAATGACATTCGATGCTGCCAAAGCATTTGACCGGGTCAACTGGTCTTTTTGTTTAAAGTAATTCAACATTTTAATCTGGGCGAAACTTTTGAGACAGCAATTAAAGCTCTCTACAAAAATCCTACAGCTAAAATTTTAATCAATGGGAAATTAACCAGGTCAATACAAATAGGAAGAGGTACCAGACAGGGATGCCCTGTGTCCCCTTTACTTTTTAATATCTACATTGAACCCTTAGCGTGTAAATTGAGAGCCTGTCAAAATATTATCCCTTTTAAATGTAATGGGTGGGAGAAAAAAATTGGTTTGTATGCAGACGACCTTATAATATACACTAGCAATTTAGAAAAACTGTTCTCAGAGATATGGTCTGAATTTGAGAGATTTGGAAAGGTTTCTGGCTACCTTATCAATCAACAAAAAACTGAGTTAATGAAATGGAACACCAATTTTAGGTGTACCTACACAAAGAAGGAAATTAGATATCTTGGCATCCAGATAGTTCAAAATATTGATAAAATAGCACAGGTTAATTTTGAAAAAGTGACTAAAATAGTAAAAACACAACTTCAAACATGGGGGGCTCCCACTTTCATTATTAGGCAAATCCAATTTATTGAAAATGTCTATTTTGCCAAAATTTACATTTTTATTTAATACTATCCCCTAGAGTTCTCAAAAGTTTGGTTTAAAAGGTGCAGGTTTTTTTTTCAAGTTTTATCTGGGGAGACAAACATCCCAGAATTGCTCTAAAGAAACTTAGAAAGAAAAAGCCTATGGAGGCATAGCGACCCCAGATTTATATTTATATTTTTGTGCCTTTCATCTAAAAAATTTTAGACAATTATTGTTGGAAAGCGAATCTTTCTCCCCACTTTTTAAAGCTCTCACAACAGAGTTCTCTAAACAAGCAGGGTGCTTTCTTTTAAAATTTGGACACCCAAAATATTTCAAGAAGGTTAAATTGAAGATTTTGGTATCAGCTATGAAGCTTTGGTCTCAGATAAGAGGCCTCCTAAAAATTCCGTATTACAATGAGGTAGCACCAGTTTGGGACTCCCCAGGAATGCCTATATGTATGGAAGATGCCCTGGCAACTCCTCTCCGCGCTTGTGGCATCACTACTTGGGGGCAATTAATCGTTGATGCGGAATTGATTTCCTGGCCTCATCTTTCGGCGATATGTGAGAACTTAGGGGCTCATTACGATGGCGGGCGGAAGCACAACCGCCGTGCTGGCGGATGCAAAAACCACCAGTTACCGCCGGCACGCAGCAGTCCACACGCCCGCCCAATTACGATGCGAAAAGTAGGCCAAACACCGCCGGCAAGCCAGCAACACCGTCCGCCATCAAAGTGCGCCCGTACACGTAGCGGCGCAGCCCAACTGACACACACCGTCCGACGAAACACGTCCCGCCCGCCGCATAAATTACGATGCCGCAGACAAACGGCTCCCACGGCCAAGAGATACCGTACGACAAACCGAAGCGGTAACACGGACGCCGAGCACGGACAACGAAGAAGCGGCTCCCCGAGCATGAATCCAGCACTGCAGGCCCTCCCCATGCTCCTGCTGATGCACCACCAAGGACGCAACGTACCGCGGAGACGCAGGTAGGCACACACACAACAAGTGCACGCAAACAGCGCACACAGTGCAAGGGCGGAAAAAGCGGACAACCCCCACCAGCGCGTGTACACTACACATCCACCATTGCATCCACATATGACACACAGGCCAAATCGTAACATCGCGTAACACATGTGTACACACCACCTGGGACTAGGAACCAACGACCCCGTCACGGCCCCAAAGCAGCGTGGAGGCCGCCACACATGCGCACAACGCAGAGGCCAACCGCAGCGCCATGCATGCGTCGCACACAGACACAGGGACACAACCAAGCAGCACACACATCAGCCCCACCCCGAACGCACATGACACGTGACAGGCCTGCCACAGACATGTCCCCAACGCCCAATTCACGGACAACACCCAATGCCACACAACCGACGCACACATGTCAGTGAAGACACGCAACAGCAGGACACAGCCCAGTGTAACAAACATGGCGTAGCACACAGCGGCGGCAACACCAACTAGGAGAAGCAGGGCCCCTTCGGGAAGAGGAACGCCAGTACCACACTGAAACACCCATACCACCCTGCACATATGAACAAGACATATAAAACGGAACACCAAAGAGCCCGGGGACCGACAACAGGTGGCCCAAGAATAACATTCACACACAAGGCCCAACGCAGAGCGGAAAGGCAGCCTGCCGCCCACACAAGGGAGAGCAGACAGCACTGAATGACCTTCCATTCCAACTCCGAAACCACAGCCCTACGACAGAAGCCGGTGAATACAGCCATTGTCCAAGAATAGACCAACACAGGCTTGCCGAGGAGACCGACCACAGGGCAGATAGCGCATATCACAGAAGCACACAACGGACGGGGAAGAAAGAAGAAAACACTCCCCCATGTCGGCCACATGCAAGTTAATTGGAAGGAGTCACACATCACTGACCTTGAACTGTCTGAGAAGCATGTGGGAAGAGGGCCCGTGTCCTCCAAACAAGCCAACAGAACACAAGTCCTGTCTCCCTACGACTACACAGAGCTCACAGCAACCTCGGAGCGTGCACATTGCAGACTGCACACACAGCCGGAGCACGCCACCACAACGCACCGCTGCGAAATGGCAACCGCAACACACCTACCCAACTACGCCGAACAGCTCAAGCTGTACAAAACCAACCTGTTTCATACATTGGGATGCGATCTCCTGTCCCTGCTGAACGTAAGTTACCGACTGACTTACCGCATCACATTGTTCAGCTGCGTTATGCCCGTCTTCTACTGTCGGAGGTGTCCCTACCAGCATCCCGTGGAGATATGCCTCTCCAACCCGGCATGTCTGAAGGCGGACCTGCTACCACTACTCCTCCCTCTGGACGCACACGACAGGGCCTGCTCTGCCTATGGGGGCATGGCGTATGTGGCCAACATCGCACCCGCACTGAAATGGGACCACTGTGCCTCCACACGACGGATCATCGAGAACAGCTACATCGAATGTCACCCAGCATGCCCCATCATGGTCCTCCAAGGGACAACTTACGAACAACACCTTGACAGCCACCATCCGCTACATTGGCTGGCAAACATGTACACCACCAATGACATGGAAGCCCTGCTGGGCGGCATCGCATACCTGACAACCTGTAAATTCGTCGGACCACAACGCAGGTTCCCCGATTGACCTATGATGTCCAACCCCGCACCCATGCTTAGCTTCCGCACGGACTGGCCAGTCACCACCACAACAGCCATACCAAACGACCGGCAACTGTAACCACACCATCAACGACATCGCCATGACATCGGATATGACCGGGACATGCACACTGTTCCCCATCACATCCAGGAACACCGCATGCATCGTGGGAGGCAGTGGCATGGGCTCTGTGTATCGCACCCACATGGACGGAACTGCACGAACAACCAGGACACGACATGGATCCAGCGCCCATGGACACACACACCGCTCAGTGGACATGAATAGGTCGCCTGGAGTCTGTGGGTGCTGCACCCCTCCACCCCCGCCCCGGGAATCCCATACCAGGACCTTTGCATGGACGACAAGTGCATACAACAACAACACGACCCCAGTGACTGTGACATGTCCAGTAACCACCACAGTGCAACAACAAGTGGCACGCCGCTGCATGCACGCAAGCACATGCCCTGATGTCATCTCACATGCACGCGTGCATGAGGAACAACCGCAGCAAACCTGTCACATGGAACTGAGATGGACTGTGCCCATGATGCCAAGCGGTCTGGTAGGCTACATGTATACCGTCTGTGTCAAAGTCCGCAGCTCCGCAGCTATACGTAAATGTACATTAGCACAGCCTTGGCCAAGCAGATGTCACTCTGAAGCCCACATCCCACATGCAACAGCCAATCACATGTAACCCCACACCCTATCCCATTTGCAATCATGCTCAGTATATCCTCAACATGTATTCCGCTGCCAGTAGTGTCCACTATACTGCATCACAGAGGACAGAAGACTCAATATAATGTTTGAAACCAAAACTGTCTCCGCTGACTCATTTCACAAGTACGAATGAGAGAGGATGAGAGTATGTGAAGTACACGGCAGTCGTGACATGACCATGTAGTCCACTGGTATTGGATGTCAACGCAAATGAGTAGCACAACTGTGGAAGACACACATGTGTCATGTGAAGTCGTATGGACGCAGTGCTCAGGTGGGTGGGTGTGACGGGTAGATGCGCACATGCCAAGTTGGAGCACGCCGTGTTGGGAGGGGTCATGAACAGTACACCACCGCTTCCCTGGGCATTGTGAGAGGACACCTGTCGGGGGAGTGAACACGTGTGTGCACAGCAGCCGGGCACACGTACAAAGCGGTACCAGGCGCACCTCAGCCCACCCTCTGTGGACAAGCTGGATCCTGTTGTGCGCCCGCCATGCCCCTTGACAAGGCACACACAGCCCCAGTCGACCAGGTGTAACCCCAACATAGTCAATCCGCACAGGCGATACAGGGCACGGGATGGCAGTGGAGCATGGTGTGTGAGAGGTCTCCTCGCGCTCCTCCTGGTCATATCACGCAGGCAATAGAACCTCAACGTCTAGCATGGCACAAGTCAAATGGAAGTGTAGGGGGGACTCACCACAGCACGAGCAGCACTGACGTCATGGGAGGTGGCTCGCACCATCCCATCCATTGCCCATCATACCAACCACGCCACATGCCATTGCGACTAAGTGCAAGCGCGTGCGCCACCACCCCCGAGCCCTCCCCAGAGAGGCCAAAGAGTGAATGTGTGGGCCATCAGTCAAAGACGGACGCGGCATGGCCGCAAGGGCAGCCACAGCCACTGGGTGTCGCAGGTGGCGGATCCGGAAGGCGAAGACTGTGATGCATAGTCCATGCAGGCCGGGTCTCCATTTGGGGCACCACGCAGGTGGAGACGGCGTCCCGCAACACATCATACCCTGAGACAGCCCACTCGTGCAACTGGACCCACACATACACTCCTTGCCCTCTCTGGTGCGAGCTTGGGGC
Organism: Calotriton arnoldi; assembly: GCA_963921515.1. Lineage (NCBI taxonomy): Eukaryota > Metazoa > Chordata > Amphibia > Caudata > Salamandridae > Calotriton > Calotriton arnoldi. Next base: position 86,467 of record CAWUFW010009831.1, read on the forward strand.
TGCCTGTGCAAGCGCTAGCCTCGCAGGTGAGCATGCATATTGGGGGAGCGAGGGGAGGACATGAGGGCTGGGGCGAAGATGACTGTATCACTGTCAGTTAGTACAAGGGATGACCCAGATGTGGAAAGGAAGAGACGTGTCCCGTGTGTACTGCAACTAGTCGCCAATCCAACTACCCCCCATGTCCGGAATGTAAGCCCGCACCTAGGCCCGCCCATCCGCCACATCGAACATACCACCAGCACGACAACCTTCCCATTCGAAACACTGACTGGGGGTGGCGACCAGTGTACAATCATGTGTAGCCTACCCACGCGTACATGTGGGCCCTCCATGATCCATGTCACCTGCGGCAAAGTCATGACATGCGCAATGAGGGAAGTGAGGAGAGCTGCCCGCCCCACGCGCAGAAGGTGCATCAGCTCCACAGACCCAGCAGCGAGTCCAGCAGGGGTCACATGTGCAGGGGCAGCTGTGCCTGGTGTGAAGGCACATGCATATAGACAGCACATCGACCAATGTGTAGTCTGCCCACATCTACAGTCCATCATCATGCGGACATAGGAATTGAACACAGGGCAACACATCTTCAGTTGGTGCACCCACCGTGACCAACAATGCGCAATCATCGACGTACCCGCCCTGTGCATGGCCCCCACCCAACGGAGGCACATCCAGTGCCACCATCCCACACACACAAGCCTTCCACGGAACATGCTGTGTCCAATGGTCAGTACAGAGTCAGCGCCCATCTGGTGGATCCTGAACAGGAGACACATGCACACACATGCCAGCTCCCACTATGTACGTCTGCCACCTGGCACGTGCAATGTAACCTCTCACCTGTGACGTGTGACTGCAAGCACACAGCCGTCTTGGCATGGGGCTGTCAATGTGGACACCTGTCAATGTTTCGGGAGGTGTGATCCGTACAGTGCTGTACATAGGGTGCAGTGCTGACACCTACTACTGTCTCATATCCCCTCGTGCCACAGGTCCCACTTGTTTTGGCCACTCAGCCTGTGCCCACATCGTCGTCGTCGTGTGCCATACTCATCCAGCCGCGGAAGCAGTTCCATGCTCAGCAGACATTCATGTTGCCGTGGCGTTGCCGCTTGACGGATATGCAGTCAGTCCCCATCAGCACGCCCCGCAAGTCATTGGGGCCTAGATCCCCATGTGCATGCACATGGCAGTGGTTTGTATCACTAGCCATTGCCATTGTTGGGAGACCTGTGTAAGTGTATTGTGGCCGTGCCGTCCCAGCTTGACAGCTGGGCTGTGGCTCATGTGCTTGCTCAGTCATGTCAGTGATGTGTATGCGAAATTGCTATGTGTCGTGTTGCTTTGACATGTGTCCTCTGCCATTGTCCCTAGGCGGAGACCGAACATTGACCGCCCATACCAATTGCTGGCGGACATGGACGATACAGAGGTTATTAGGAAGTTTCGGCTGGACAGGCCAACCCTGCATCGACTGTGTGCCATGTTAGAACCCCATCTCCGTCCCCGCAGGGTGTATCCGACTGCTGTCACCCCCACGGCTAAGGTGATGGCCGCCATGCATTTCTTCGCCACTGGGTCATTCCAGCACACAGTGGGCATTGGAGGAGGGATGTCCCAGCCCATGTTCAGCAAGGTGCTGAGGGATGTACTGGCAGCCATGATGCTGTACCGAAACAGGTACATCCGCTTCCCCAGGGCTCGTGAATTGGCGGCAGTGAAGGGTGCATTCTATGCCCTTGGCAGAATCCCACACGTCGTTGGAGCCATTGACTGCACACATGTCGGCCTTGTTCCACCACAGGCCACTGAGCACCTGTACCGCAACAGGAAGCACACGCACTCCCTGAATGTGCAAGTGGTGTGCCTTGCGGACATGGTGATCACCCACGTGTGTGCAAAGTTCCCAGGCTCGGCCCATGACGCACACATAATGCGCAACAGCATCTTGCCACGACTGATGTCCAATATGCAACAGGATCGTGCCTGTATTGTCGGTGAGTAAGTGGAGTGGTGTAGCGTGCTGGTTGTGCGATGCTGTCCCCTGTCCAGTTGGAATAGCAACGGTTCTCTGTGTCCCTCACACCCAGGTGACTCTGCGTACCCGAATGGGGCATGGCTGCTCAGTCCATTGAGGAATCCTCGCACCCCAGCAGACGATCGCTACAATGAGGCACATGGGAGGACCAGACGTGTGGTCGAGCGTACCTTTGGCCTCCTCAAGTCCAGGTTCAGGTGCCTGGACCGCACCGAGGGTGCGCTGGCGTACTCCCCACAGAAGGTGTGCCGGATAGTGGTGGCGTGCTGCATGCTGCACAATCTGGCCATTCGGAAGCAGATCCCCCTCATCGTGGATGACGGAGATCAACCAGGGCCCCAGCCCGCAGACCAGGACAGCTCGAGTGAGGAGGACAGCGGAGAGGAGGAAGCTGGTAATGTGCGGCAGCAGCTCATCGCCCGCTACTTCACTTGACGGTGAGTGTCCATGTACGACGGCTGATGTGGCTGTATCTGTGCAGGTGTGTGTGTGCTGTGTCAGGGTGGCCGTTTGTTCACTGCGTGCTGTGTGTCAACGCTCCATGGCCAGGGTAGTATGCCACTGTTGGTGGCTGTGGCATTGTGCCCTATTGCTCTGTGCGATGTGTGTACATTGCTTGTAGTTGTTGACATGTACTGTGTGATGGGTGTGTGACACACTCATTGAATGTGCTCCTGTTCTGTCTCCCACCCCTAGGTCCCTACAGGCCCTCCGGATTCAATTGCCATGCCACGCATCAGGTGCCTTTCCGCCCAAGGTGGCCGTTGTATTCCGTACAAATAAAACACAGGGCACAAACGGCAGTTAGTGTAAAAGGTGCATTTATTTCAAACTGTGACATGTGATTGTGTGTAAGGTGATGACAAAAGTGGTGCGTGCAGTGACAATGAGCTGTCGGTCATGGCTGCGTGATGCTCAGGGTGTACCCACTGGTTCTATGTCCATAGTCCAACACACACATGCCATCCAGATGGCTGTGTGGAGTGGGATCGTAGTCCAAGTCAATGCAGTGGCTGGTCAAGGAAGGCTGGCGGAAAGCTGGCTGGCTGCCTCACTTGCGTTTGGAGCGTGCGAAGTCCTCCCGGGAGATCTGTTTCCACTTCGGACGGCCCCTTCCACGTTTGCGAGGGGGGTGCCTGCTTGCGACATGCTGGTGGTTGAGGTGTGCTCACTGGCTGTGGACGCAGGGGAACTGGACACTGCTGCTCCACCCTGCGCCCCGGCAGGTGGTGGCGGAGGGGAGCTGCTGTCCCTGGCTGTGACCTCACCGCCACCACCAGCTGGCCCATGAGGTCCACGAGTTGGCCCATACGGGCGTCCATGGACCTCAGCACCCCCAGCACCTCACGCGTGTCTGAAGCAGACCGGACCCATTGTCCTTGGGCCTCTTCATAGGCCCCAAGGACTCTGGCCATTTGAGGCAGGGCATGGCTCCCAGGGAGGCTGGCGTTTCCCTGACCCTGCTCCTCCTACCAGTCCTGCTGCCACCGGCCTGCCCACTAGCCACATTGCTCACCACGGTCCTCGCTGTGGCTCCCAGGGTGGATCCAGTCGGCCGGGCCACCACCTGCGCTGGGGCTGGTGCCAGCGAAGACGTGGTGGTGGTGGCGGCGGTGGTGGTCGGTGCGGCGATGGTGGCGGTTGCGGCAGTGGTAGTGGCCACAATGACCGTGGGTGTGGCTGCAACGACAGTGGCAGCAGGGGGCTGGGAATGTTCAGCAGCCCTGGATGATGGGTTGGTGGGTAGGAGGGGTCCTGGGGAGCGGCTGGGCCCTGCCACACCAGATGGGCCTGCTTGGTGGTCCGTGTCCGAAGAGGAGGACAGATCCTCCAGATCCGTGTGTCCTCGTTGGGGGCTTGTAGGCTGGCTGTGCTGGCTGCTGGCTCCATCCCCAGCATCCAGCAGTTCGTCACCTGTGGAGAGAATGAGATTTGTTATTGTGTTGCACCTGGCGAAGTATGTATTTGTCGTCTGACATTAACAGTTCGTGCAATCTCGTACATGGGTTTCCCGGAGGCGTGTGTGTGGCTGTAGCATCTGTAGTTGTGTGTGCTTGGCAATGGGACTGTGTGCTGTGCACATGTGGCATGGGACGGATTGGCCATGCCGATGGGTGTGTTGCTGTGCCCCTACTTATTGTGACTCTGGTGTATGCGGGCTCCTGGCCCATCCTGGGTCTGGTTTGTACTTTGCTTTTGGTGTTCAAATGGAACGCTTAGGAACGCATATGGCAACATGGGGGCCATGCCCCAGATTCGCATTTGGGAGGGAATATGCTTTTGGGGTTCAAATGGAACGCTTAGGAACGCATATGGCAACATGGGGGCCATGCCCCAGATTCGCATTTGGGAGGGAATATGCTTTTGGGGTTCAAATGGAACGCTTAGGAACGCATATGGCAACATGGGGGCCATGCCCCAGATTTGCATTTGGGAGGGAATATGCTTTTGGGGTTCAAATGGAACGCTTAGGAACGCATATGGCAACATGGGGGCCATGCCCCAGATTCGCATTTGGGAGGGAATATGCTTTTGGGGTTCAAATGGAACGCTTAGGAACGCATATGGCAACATGGGGGCCATGCCCCAGATTCGCATTTGGGAGGGAATATGCTTTTGGGGTTCAAATGGAACGCTTAGGAACGCATATGGCAACATGGGGGCCATGCCCCAGATTCGCATTTGGGTGGGAATATGCTTTTGGGGTTCAAATGGAACACTTAGGAACGCATATGGCAACATGGGGGCCATACCCCAGATTCGCATTTGGGAGGGAATATGCTTTTGGGGTTCAAATGGAACGCTTAGGAACGCATATGGCAACATGGGGGCCATGCCCCAGATTCGCATTTGGGAGGGGATATGCTTTTGGGGTACATGCTGTGAGCCATGGGTGCCGAACGTGACATGTGTTGTGGCAGCATGACAGTGCATGGTTTGAGGTGTGTGCATGCTTGACATGGCCTGCATATTTGCTGTCTGTTGTGATTACTGGACATGGCATTGGACGCATCGTTATGAGTGAGTGATGGTTGTGTGCCAGCCAACGGATTGCAGTTGTCCCATCTCCTTGGTGTGCGTGCTGCCCTGTGCCATGTGCATCACTGCAGTGCTCGGGGGGGTGTGGCCCATGTTGTGTGTTGTTGCTCACAGTGTGTCGTGCGCTTCATTGACTTCTGGCACATGGTTGGTCATGGGCATGTATCTTAGCGTGACTGCTGTATGTGTGGCAGCTGTGCGGATGACATGCCTTTCATGAGACTGGGGCTGACGGATGGGATGGATGGTATGTTGTATGTGCATGGTGTGTCTGTGTGTTTGATGGGTTCAGTGGTGTTCGTGTGCATTTATGTTGTTCCGCTCTGTTGCGTCTAGTGTTGTTTGACTTACATAGGCGTAGTTGTGGGGTGTGTGGTTGACAGGCAGTAGGGGCTACATGGACAGGACTTCAATGGTGTTTCGGTTGTGTGTGATGAGTTGCACAGTGGCTGCCGTGTGGTACTATATTCAGTGTGGCTTGTGCATGCAGACGTGGCTCCTTGGGTGTTGCTATGTCTGTGATGGGTCATGTGGGGTGTGAGTCTGTTGTTCATGTCCGTGTGCACATTGTTCACTTGTTCGTGACGGTGGGCGGTGCTGCGTGTTCGTCTGCTACGTGACATGTCCCATGTGTTGGTCGTGTTCCGGTCCTCATGCCTCCAGTAATCCAGCCCTGTCCAGTTTCCCACCTGCAAGTTGTTCGTGCGTGCACTGTACTGGATGCCACATGGCTCTAGCGGGGGGTGCTCCATGTTGCAGGTCTGTGGGGGTGGGGGGGTGTTGTGGGTCGTGGGGGTGGCTGGACACCCACTGACACCGATTGCTGTGGACCGTGATGTCTGCCTTTCGGCTGTCGTTGTGCACTGCGGTGGCTGACACGTGGCTGTGGGGTGTGGGGGATGCTCCTCCTTGCTGTGCTGTGGGACTAGGGGCCTGGTGTGTGTTGTACTTGGGCTGTCCACCGTCCCACCCACTGCACTTTGTGTTCCTGCCACTTACCTGTTACTTGTCGGTTAGTGCAGCTGTGGCGGACACATGGGTGTGGTGGGTGCTCGTTGTGGCGCTTCTGGCATATTTGGGGACCTGTTGGTGGTTACGTGGCTGGCTGAGTGTACACATGTCCCCACGTATCTTACAGATGTTCGGTTTGGGCTGTGTGTGGTGGTGTCTGTTGCATGTGTGTGTGATGTGTTGTGTATTGTGTGCTGGACATGGGGGTGTTTGTCCCTGGGAGCTGTGGCATGGTGGTAGTGCATGTGAGTACATAGCGGTGTGCTGGTATACATTAGTTTGTACTTACCAGCCTCCACTCCCCCTGCTAATCCGGCGAGGATCTCCGGATGTATTATGACTCGCACCTTCTCCTCCCACGCTTTGAAGGTCTTGAAGAGCGCGGGATTCCCTCCGCCAGTGACGGCAGCCAGCTCTCTGTTTTTGCCCTCCTTCTTCTTGACCAGGCTCTTGACGTCATTCCAACGTTTGTTTATTTCTCCTCTGTTCCTGGGCAGGGTCCCGACTGCATTGACCTGGTCTACGATCCGGTTCCACATTCTGTTTCTGGTGGCTAGTGGTGTGTGCTGGACCATGTTCCCATAGATTTGTGGGTACACCTTGATGATCTCGTCGACCATGACCGTCAGCTCAATGGGCGTGTACTTGGGCATTCTTTGTGGTGCCATGGTGTTTGTGGTGCTGGTGCGGTGTGTGTTGTGTAATGTGCAGGGGGTTTGTGGTGCAGGTGTTTGGTGGTGGTGGTGGTGGTGGTGGTGGTTGTGATGTGTGCGTTTCTGTGGTGTGCTGCTGTCCTTGCTGTGTCACTGTGTCCTCTCCTCTCTGGTTTGCAATGTAGCAAGGGGTTGTGGTCTGTGGGAGTGCTGCTTTTGTACTTACCTATGTGGGTGTGTCCTCATGGTCTGTTGTTTTCAGGTGTGTTGTGTCTGGGGTTCTGGCCTTTGTATTTTTTGTTTGTCCGGGGGGGTGTTTTCGGGATGTGTACTGTGCTTGTGTATTTGTGCGTGCCTTGCTGTGTGGACTTGTTGGCCATGTTGTGTGCTATTGGTTTTGTGAGCGGATGGTTTCTGTGCAGGTACGTGGGCGCCATGGCTTCTGCCGTGTCGATTCTCATCGGCGTTGTTTGCGCTGGCGGGCGGTATATTTGTGGTTTTCCCGCGCTCATGGCGGTGCGATCGTAATTTCACGTGCGGTGTGTCGGCCGTGAGGGCGGGCGGTTTTGTGTTGTCGTGCGTGTTTCCGTCCGTGGCGGGCGGTTTGACTCCGACTCGGACGTTGGCGGGCGGTATTTTGTGTGATTTTTCCGCCGATGGCGGTTTTCGGTTTGTGTAATCGTAATGGCGTTGTCGGTGTTCAGACGGTGTGTGCGGGCGGATTTTTGCCGCTTCCATGCCTGGCGGATTCTTTTACGCCGGGTATCGTAATGGGCCCCTTAGTCTCCAAGTTCAAATATTATCAGCTGAATAGTTGGGTAAAGTCTATAAGTAAAGACCTAAAAGGCAATCTGGATCTGGCTTCAAAAATATGCTCTTACCAGAAAAAGACAAAAGAAGTATCAGAGTGGTATTGGTTATTAGTCCAAAACGGAGAAGAGATGCAGACCTCGTTCGATGAAATTTGGAAGAAAGACCTGCCAGAAGATGAAGACCTCGAAAACACCGGGCAAGTATCTATGTCTTTTCTATGGTCTTACGTAAGTGCTGCACCTTTAAAAAAGAATCACCTCTTCACAGTACATAAAGCCTATTGGACCCCAAGAAATTATCGAAGATGGGAAAGCGAGAAATTAAGAAGTGTCCAAAGTGTGGAGAAGACAAGGCTGATGAGGTGCATATGTTCTGGAGTTGTCCGGTAATATCTTCCTATTGGCAGAAAGTGGGTAAGACCATTTCAGATATTATGGGATTTGAAATAAAACTAACAACTGTTTCCATAATTTTGGGGATACTCCCGAGGGAGTTAGATGGAGGCTTTCTAACAAAAAAGCACAGAGCATTGTTTTTCACTCTGATTCTTCTAGCTAGAAGAGAGCTGTGTATTAAATGGATCTTAGCTTGTCCTCCTATAGAAGAGGAATGGATATTTTTGATTCAGAGAATATCAAACTTAGATCAATCTGGGACAAAGAACAAAAAAACCAAATTTTGGGAAATCTGGGATAACTGGGTGGATAGGAGTTTTTCTGTTTAAGATTACTTAAGAATACACATAAATTTTTCGTAGTTAGTCTCTGTTGATTTCTAGATTCATTGCTTTGTTATATGAATATGTTGGTCTCCCTGTGAAGCGTCTCTACTGTCTATTCTTACTTTGTTTTCTGGGTCCGATGATTAAGAATATGTCATTAATGGAGTGTATTGGCAGGTACGCCATTGCTTCAATAAAAGAACTAAGATTGAAGTTGGAATCATCACGGGGGAAGCCATAGGGGTGAATCTGGAGATACTTGGTGTCCTTCTCTCCTATGGGAGTGACCGGATTTCCCCAAATCGGCTGTTTGTGATGGGCGGAATACCTTTTCTCTTAAGTCTAAAACATATTGAAAAATAAATGAGGACTTAAAAAAAAAAAAAAGAACGGAGGGGTAGGCACACGGCACCCTGCGGAGTGAATGATTATTTTCATGCGCACTCACCGCTGTCCGCCGGCGTGGCTGATCATCCTTAATACAGGGGTTGCAGCATAGGATTCAACTAAGAATTCTAGCCAGTGCTAATACGCACTCACACCTGACTGTAGGTACAGTAGGATTACAGGGCGCCTTTTCCCTGATTCCTATTTTTACTCTCACTTGATTTATCACTTTTGCACCCAGTCCTGACGAAGCGCTCTTGGATCCACTAGGGACCGATCGTAGCGCGAAACATGTTGACCTAATCAACACTTTTTATATTCACATTTTACTTCACGGATGCGAGAGCAGCGGTAAAATACTCACCCCTCCTCCACATTTGTTCTAAGGAGGATCTCCACATCCTACACATATTTTAACCCTATCTTCGGGACCCCTGAATAAAACTAGGTTCTGGGTACCACTGAAGATATCTTTAACCCACCAACTCACTTCTCCAGGCCCACACACCGGCATGTACAACTGCAGCGTTTCCTTAAAAGATCTCCGCTAAAGAGCCCTCTCGCGGGGCCCGTGGGGACAGCAGCGCCACCCCCACGAGGAGCAACGCCCGATGATGAAGCATGACACTCGCAAGGGTGTGTGAGGGCACCAAGTCTAAACAGAGAAATTCCCCCACTTCTTCTACTATCCAACCTTACTGAGAGATTCACACTTTCCCAACCATAATAGGTTGATCTATTGTCCTTTCTTTAGGAACAGCTACCCCTTAGTGATTATAACATTTGACTTTGGGAGCCTGGGTACTGGACCTACCATTCCTAATTTGGCTCTCTGTCCCCCCTCTCCATTATTCTTTATAACAGGAAGGATATCACCCTGATAAGTGTCTATGCAGCCCCAAGACTACAGAAACAGATGCTAGGAAAGCTTACAGACGACCTCTTGGAGGTGATGGAGTGAGGTTTGCAAAAATACATCCTCATGAAATTAAGTAACCCCATAATAATGTATTGACTGCATGGACTAACCAACCCTGAATGCACACCTTCACACATGGGGCAAACGCATTTTACATAATATATTAAAAGATGATGGCACAAGCACGTATTAACTGTTTGCGCTTTGAAAAATCGTACTAATGCATGTTTATGCTATGTTGTACATTGCACATTTTGCATGTTGTGCACAAATAACGAAAAAGTTGCTTTAAATTAATAGCTTTCGCTAGGAATTAATTAATACAGGGTATTAGTATGGTGGGAGGTAACCCTAATAGGTTTTATTTCATGAATTAATATTCTTTTGTGTTTATTTACTTTAGTACAAGATTGGGCCTGCATGAAAATGGCCTCTTGTCCAAACCAGCATGTGGTTGTCTTGGTCTGTACGGAAGAATCATGCGCCAAACTGCTTTGCCTGCTTACGAACTGCAGATTGCACCAGCTGATGTAATCCGTGTGAAGGCCATGTTGACCTGTGTCCTATTGTTTATGTGCCAAGACGCGACAGCAACTGTGGGTACTGCCATCGCTACGTGCAATTTGAATGTGAAGCGGATGTCATAATACGAGAATGTTGCAAAATGTATAACTATTGATATTAGTAGTATACAATTGTATTTATCCTTAATACTTCCTTTGTTAAAACCAGTATGGGATGGATTTGCGAGGAGAACTTGATGAGGAGACCCTAACATGATTCGTGACAACCAATCACAGGCCGAGTTTCTACTGATACTGCAACATTCGAAGATAGTGAGCTAGGCATTAGGGTATAATTGATATCCCAATTAGGGGTGTGTCAGAGCATCAAGAGAGAGAACGCAGAGAACATCTAGAACATTGAGAGGGAAGCGCACCAAGACAGAGAGAGCAGACCAGCACTGAGTCAGAGAGCACCTTAGGTACGAGAACGTTGCGGGAGTGCTTGGGAGGAGACTGCGTCCAAGGAGAACTAGATCAAGGTAGATAGAATTGGGAGATTATATTTGTTTGCCAGTTTATTGTAAGACTTAGGGGCCGATTCCGATTCGGGCCGGAATTCTCTCCGACCGAGCCGGACCCGGAGAGAATGCTGACCGAATCGGACCCTAGCAGTCCGACCGAACGAGTACGATGCGTTTGCATGCCATCGGACTCGATTCGGTCGGACTCCCATTGAAGTCAATGGGAGCCGGTCGTACGACGCGTACGCGGGCTCCCATTGACTCAATGGGTGCGAGGCGGTCAAGGGCGCCCCCTACAGCGTGTACGCGTCCATGCGCATCGCGGCGTACATGCACAGGTAGGGGGGACCCATGGGTCCCCCCTGTGTGCGACTCGCGCACCTACGCGTACAGGGGGGTCCGACGCGGACCCCCAAAGTCCGGCTCCGACAGCTTTTTCGAGCCGGACGGCGCGAGTCGATCGGAGTGGTCGTGGCGCGCATCGTACTTACCCGGCGGGGAAACGTCTCCATAGCGCGGTGCGAGTCGTGTCCATGCGAGTCGGTCAGAGCGTGTTGTAGCCACGTTCGAGTCGGTCGGAGATTTCGCGGGTGCCTGCATCGTACTCGCTCGGCCGGACCCGGGTACGATTCGGTCGGGAAACAGGGCTCCGAATCGGATCCGGTAAATCCTAATCCGATTCGGAGCACTACCGGCCGAGATCGGAATCGGCCCCTTAGCTGCATCTGTCCTGTTAACTTTGTCCTCTGAGCCTATCTCTGGGGACCCCTTGCCACAACCTCGGCCAAGGAAGTGGTTTTCCTGATTCTTTGGTGGGTATCACCCTCCTTAAATGCTTCAATTTTGCAATATATTTCTGCAAGTATTTATGCTGTACCTTCTCTTCCCCTATTCCTACGCATGCTTTGATGTCGATGCAAATGATTCATTTTGATTACATTGCTTGATAAATTGTTCTCTTATATGTGGTCTTGTGTGTGCACTAACAATCTGAATTATGAGCATTTAATTTTAATTTTAATGAGATAAAATTATTAACCGAATAAACGACTCTGTGGTTATTTAGTTAAGGTATTAAACTGTTTAGTTAATCATAGTCACCATCAACTCGTCAACTAATGGTCCATCGACCAAAAGAGGACAGTTAAAATTAAGAATAGCTAGGAATGTTTCTATGTAGTTTTTAGAACACAGGTACAGAAAGGTATCCTGGAAGCCGGCAGTAAAAGTTAGCCTGAAATAAGGCAGAAGAAAAAGTGTGAGAAGTGAAATCACACGGGAATAGGTGCATTGTCTGTTTAATTAGCGGTAACACTTATGTGTTATCTTAGGGACTATTTAGCGTGTATGTAGAAAAAGAGTGAGATAGCGAAGGGTCCACCCGCAAAACTTTGGCCTTATCCCCAGAAGAGTAGCGAGACCTCCTTTCCAACAAAAGGTCCTCTTGTGAAATTTTGGCCTTATCCCTAAAGAAGTAACAGGTCCTACCCTAGCTTGGATGAAGGGAAGGATAGCGGAATTTTTATGCTTGCCCGTATTGAAAGGAACATACTTGAAAGTGAAAAAAACTATATTTTTATTTAGTAAACGGACAATGTGGTATTGTTTTATGTTGTGACTAATAAGTTATTGTAAAGAAAAAGGACTTAGAAAAGTGCCGATAATTTTTGTAAAGGGAGGGTCAGCAGTAAGAGGAGAGGCTGACGTCACAAAAAGCCACGCTGGCATTGGTCAGACTGCGGAGGCAAGGTAAGCTCAGATTGGCCGGTTGGTGTGAGCCGTGCTGGTATTGGACAGAATAGCAGAGACAAAGAAAGCTCTGATTGGAAGAGTTAGAGTGTGTCGCGCTGACATTGGTCAGGTGCCTAGGGAAGCAAAGAAATTTGATTGGTGAATTATAGCGGATTGTGTTGACAAAGATTTGGATTTGAGTAAAACTGTTGATAATTAGCAAAAAATGTATTTCGAACAACCAAGACAGGAGAAATTGACTTTGTTTGGAAAAATTAAAAGATTCTTTAAAAAAGACAAACCCGTAATAACGAGAGAAGGAGTTCCTATCCCTCCACCAAAGACGCCAGCGTCTTATATGATGTTGAAATATGGTTATCACACATGCATTTGGCTAGAAAATTGGGTAGAATTTACGAAGAATGATGGTGTGCTAGCTTTTCCAGAGCATGGTTCTTTTAATTTGGCAGTTTTGCGCAATTTGAGAGACAAGATGAGTGGTTCCTGTGCAGCCGCTTTTTTGCATCTTCTCGGAAGCGGAAGTGGAAGCGTTGGAGCATTTGGAGCGTCCGAGGCCCGAGATGTGAGTGCGGTGCGGTGAGCGGGGAGGCTCAAGTGCAGCTGCAAGCGGCGTGCTCAGTCACCATACGGATTACCGCCGCCGGTTTCGCTGAAGTATAGCGAAACGAAACGAAGTGCGAGCAAGAGCAGCAAGAGCGGCAGGAACCGTGAGGAGCCGTGAGTGGCGTGCGGGGTCGAGCCCGTGTTAGCAGTTAAACAGCCACACTACCAGCCCGCAATTCCAGCCACAGGTGCACAACGCGCCAAGGGAAGGCGCCAACGCATTTTCAAGCTGCCAGGAGGCGCATAAGGTGCGGTCGGGGAGCCCGTGTCAGCAGTTAAACCGCTGCAACGAAGGACTCAGAGCAGCTGGCCGGTTAGTGCTTCAACCTTCGCTTCAACTTCTGCCTCGGCTCTCGCTGGAGGAGTTGGGGTAGCTACTGAGTCTATTGAGGCTATTGAGGCTGTCGCGGCCTGAGGTGACACTGAGGAGACGCCATTAAGCGCCAAGTGCGGAGTACGGAGCGAGGTAAGGAAGGGAGGAAGGCAGGGGGAGCAGGGGGAGCTGGGTCTCTGTAGTGTTCCCACCTGTCTCCTCTCATTTCCCCCTCGTTCTCTCTGGTGTGCTTGCTGCCATGCGCCACCAATGCGCTGCCTGAGCGGGGAGAGGCGTGGGGAGGGCCCGGCCACTGACAGTAACACCGATGCCCCCTCCTTGGACAGATAGGAGAACTGTACGTAGAGCAGAGGCAGAGTTTAATCAGAACAGAGGAGCTCTGTGCTGGTCCTTGCTTTTCCTTGCAGCCGCTCTCAGCCGCAGAAATAAATGGAAGCTGAAAGCAGCAAGAAAGCAGCGAGTTCCACCGGCTAGCAGGATCAGGTTGACAACTGAATTACTGAATTATTAAACAAGCAATTGAGTGGGGGTGGAGGTGAGAGTTTGTTCCTTTTGACAGTCAAGTAAGCTCGTGCGAGATGTCTTCCAAAAAATTACGTTCTGGGCGTGTACTTTCCTTGTCACCAAGCCGTACAAGTAGATTAAGAAGATCATATAGTGGGACCAGACATCTGCAGCATCTTTGCTATAAATCCCAGCCAGCCATTACTGGCTTCTTTCGAAAAATTCCCTGGACTGCTCCTGTGGAGGCAATATTGGGTCAAGAAGGTCTGTTTTCTAAGCCCCTCTTAGTAACGCCTCCTCCCCTGTCTATGGGGGGGAAGCACGGAGGAACCCTTGTGGTCTTGCAGGGGGCCAGATAAAGTACTGTGAAGGGGCCATGGCCCAGACAAATTTAGGCGCGGAGGACGGCTCAATCGGGCAGACATCTGACACCCCCCTACGCGCAAACCTGGGCCCCGGTTCTCATGCTTACCATCCGATCCAGCAGAGCCAGCAGAGCCAACAACACATTTCCTCGAACCAATCAAAACTAAAGCGCCCACCTGCTGGTACATCCACCGCATCAGTCGCTGTCTTGTATGCAAAATTGGGTTCGGAACATCTTCACAACCAGCAGAGTCAACAAAACACTTCTGTGAATAGGGAAAAATCAAACTGTACGACTGGCTGCATTTGTTGTCTCTCCGGAGCAGGGGGGCACTGACAAGGCAATAAGTGATGACGGTGTGCCAGGGTGTACCAGAGGACCCCGGGAGGATTCTGGGAGGGATGTTTTTGCTATGGATGAGAAGGCAACGGTATGTGAAAAATGTAACCCAAGGGAAGACTTTACACTAACAGACATTGATATAGAAGCTCACACAAGGGGCTGGGAAGTCCCTCGTGATCGTGCTGATAAGGACGGTTATCCAACGAGTAGATTCAGGGAGAAGAATACTCCAATTGTAAGCTCTTCTCCTAGGCGACTCTCTTTGCCTCTTTTATATTGTAGCACAAGTCACTTGATTGGTACTTCCTTGGAGTCTGCTTATGATGCTCATGATGCTCATGATGTATTCCTGCCTTGTTCACAACTGAAGTTGGGAAATGAGAATGAGAAGGATGGTGTGCCTTCGGAATATTTTGTCTGTTTTGAAAGAATACTAAGTTCCATTTTGTCTTTATTGGAGAAATCTGTATTAAGTTCAGATCATATGCTGGAAATGATTTCTGTAATGTTGTTTGAAGTGCAAAAGGTAACAAAATTTGACACCATCAAACCTTCTTTTAAGATACCTACGCAAATGGAAGAACAGACAGATGTTAGGCCTCTTTCGCCTGTTCCCCGGGGAGAGCAGAGAGATGTGTCTGTTCAAGCAGGAATACCTCTTTTCAAATTGCCCCCCATTGAATCTTTGTGTAATCTTGAAAAGGAAGAGCTTTGCCTAAGCTCACTATTTGGGGAGGCTGCAGCGGGTCCCCCCATGGGAAATGTCACACTAAAATCTTACCCTTTGTTCAGTAAGGGAAAAAAAGGGGGCAGTAGTGATAATGAGAAAGATGAGAAAATTATGGGTTATGTTGGGCGAAAAGGCAGGGGAGAGATGGAGGGGGAGGCAACCCCATCTGTCTCACAGGCCCAACCGCCTAACTCATCAGGGAAAGGAGGATCAAAAGCAGGGAAGAGGGGAGGTCTTGCACCAAACCTCAAAGGGGAAAATATGAAAATGAAACATAAAAAGACAAGACGATTCCCTAAACGAAAAATTTCAAAACTGTATTTCCCACAGATCCCCGATAGCCAGAGTGATATTCAGACTATAATGGAGGAGGGAGTTCCCAAACCGCCAGCTGAGGAGGGTGCTCCCAAGGACCCCATTACAGTGCATTTGACACCAGGCGGGAGAGTGGGGGCTACTGGAACAGCAGCAATTCCATTGAGTCTATTGTTGCACTCTTCACAAGTACCCCATTCTCTCCAGACTAGCGAGCTGGGCGATCCCTTGGGAAGGGGAATGCTAAAGGGAGGTGGGGCTGCCATACACCAGACATCGTCCAGAGTTTTGGGGGCCAGAGTGGATGCCAACCTAGAAGAGGGGCCGCAAACACTGGTCAATTCACAGGTGGGATCGAATAGAACTCTTACAGGGACAATAGCATTGTACAATAGAAAGTCAGAGGTTCCAACCACCACTACTGTGTCGCACCTGAAGACTCAGTCCAATTAGGAGGTACAAGCCGTTAGTCGTGTTGATAGAGTGCCTCTATGGATTCCCCCAAGAGATGCTGTAAAGAAAGACAATGTGGCTCAGAATGTTTCATCTCCCATCGTTGATTTTATTTGGCTATTTGATGGTGAATCCTGTCCGGTAAATAGAGGATTCATTCTCAAGCTTTTCTCCGAAATAGAGGCACTAAAGTTGATAGAAAGTAGGGATATTTTACTTGTGAAGATTAACTTGCATGAGAGCTTTTTCTATTCTAGAGTCATCTTTAGCTCCTTGATTGTGGCCAATTTGGTCATGCAGAATTGTGAGCATTTCTTAAAACGATGGCTAGATCTAATGCCTGTATTAGAATCTGACGAATATCCCACTAGGGGGCCGATTCCGATTCAGGCCGGAAATCACTCCGACCGAGCCGGACCCGGAGAGATTTTCGACCGAATCGGACTCTAGCAGCCCGACCGAACGAGTACGATGCGTATGCATGCAATCGGACTCGATTCGGTCGGACTCCCATTCAAGTCAATGGGAGCTGGTCGTACAACGCGTACGCGGGCTCCCATTGACTCAATGGGTGCGATGCGAACAAGGGCGCCCCCTACAGTGGGTACGCGTCGATGCGAATCGCGCCGTACATGCACAGGTAGGGGGGACCCGGCTACTCGTACAGGGGGGTCCGACACGGACCCACAAAGTCCGGCTCCGACTTCCCTTTGGAGCCGGACGGCGCGAGTCGGTCTGACTGCTCGAGGCGCGCATCGTACTTGCCCGGCCGGGGAACGTCTCCATTGCACGGTGCGAGTCGTATCCGTGCGAGTCGGTCGGAGCGGTTCGGAGCCGCGTAGGAGTCGGTCGGCGATTTCGCGTGCTCTCGCATCGTACTCGCTCGGCCGGACGCACGTTCGAAACGGTCGGGAAAGAGGGCTCCGAATCGGATCCGGTTAAGCCGAATCCGATTCGGTGCCCTACCGGCCGAGATCGGAATCTGCCCCTATGTGTCCTACAATTCAGTGCCCGAAAGTACAGAGGGCTGGTAATTCTGTGGTGCTAGACGCTATGGGCCCCGACTTAGAGTACCCATTGGGTAATGCTAAAAATATTATGGTCTCATTAAATAAAAGGGGTCGCTCAATAAATCTGATGTCAGATGCCGTAGGCCTCCGTTAGGACCCAGACATAGGGGCCGATTCCGATTCGGGCCGGAAATCTCTCCGACCGAGCCGGACCCGGAGAGATTTCTGACCGAATCGGACCCGTGCAGCCCGACCAAACGAGTACGATGCGTCCGTATGCTATCGTACTCGAGTCGGTCGGACTCCCATTGAAGTCAATGGGACCCGGTCATACAACGCATACGCGGGCTCCCATTGCCTCAATGGGTGCGAGGCGAACAAGGGCACCCCCTACAGCGGGTACGCGGCGAAGCGACTCGCGCCATACACGCACAGGTAGGGGAGACCCATGGGTCCCCCCTGTGTGCGACTCGCGCGGCTACGCATACAAGGGGGTCCGACACGGACCCCCGAAGTACGGCTCCGACTGCTCTTTTGAGCCGCACGGCGCTTGTCGGTCAGACTGCTCGCGGCGCGCATCGTACTTACCCAGCCGGGAAACGTCTCCATTGCGCGGTGCGAGTCGTGTCCGAGCGAGTCGGTCGGTGCGGTTCGACCCGGGAATGAGTCAGTCGGAGTGGTTGGGACGCCCAAACGAGTCGGTCGGCGATTTTGCATCGTACTCGCTCGTCCGGACGCACGTACGAATCGGTCGGGAAATAGGGCTCCGAATCGGATCCGGTTAAGCCGAATCCGATTCGGAGCCCTACCGGCCGAGATCGGAATCGGCCCCATAGAAGACGTTTTGGCTGGAGATGGGTTGCAAAAGCCCTGAATACCAACTGTCCGGTAGTAGAAGGAAGCGTTCCTTTGAGGTAGCCGGGGGGGTACTTCTGTCTTGGAATATGGCCGGTTTGGGTCATAAAGAAGAAAAATTGAATTTCTTAAAATCCTTGAATCCTTCGATTATATGCTTACAAGAAACCTGGTCGTGCAAAGATTTTGATTGTGATGGCTTTTTTGTTTTCTCCTGTTACGCTAAGCACTCCGAAAGGGGACATGCTAGCGGGGGGGTTTCCATTTTGCTTAATAACTCGATTAATTGGAATCAGAAAGTCTTTCGCCATCCATCAAATCTCTGCATTTGCCTGAAGCTGACATGTTTGGGAGAATCTGGCAGTCCTACCTTCTTCCTGGTGGCAAATCTATATATATCCCCCCTGGGAGAAATTTCGACCATTTGCTGAGTACACTCTTTTTATATATTCATACCATGGAAGAATGCCACTTAGTGGTATTAGTGGGAGATTTGAATGCGAAAATCTCCAATTCTGTACTGGAGATTTATGCCAATTCAGATAAAGAGGAAATTTGGCATATTCCAGATTCTTTATTACCAGATAAAATAAAAACGGACAAACAGGGATTTCTCTTGCTGGATAGTACCAGAAGCAT
This sequence comes from Calotriton arnoldi, assembly GCA_963921515.1. Taxonomy (NCBI): domain Eukaryota; kingdom Metazoa; phylum Chordata; class Amphibia; order Caudata; family Salamandridae; genus Calotriton; species Calotriton arnoldi. The sequence goes on from CAWUFW010009831.1 coordinate 104,982, forward strand.
GGATTTGGTCATTTTAAATGGGAGGGTGCCGGTCGATAAAATAGCACAATTTACTTTTAGCTCCCATCATACACAAAGCCTATTGGACTACGTGGTTGTCTCCTACCAAATGTTTGGGGCCTGTGAAAACTTAGCTGTATCTCCGTCAGTATGGAGTGACCACAGTAATAGGTTTGACAATAGCCTTTAATCTACCCGCACTGAATCAAGGAAACTTGGACCAGGGCTCGGTGGTTTTTAATAAAGCAAATGGACGTTCTATTTGGACGCCAAAAAATACCACCGAGGTAGGTGTGATAGTGAAGAAAATTCATATAGAACAGCAGGGCCATGCTTATGCAAATATTATACAGTTTTTTGAGGCCCAAATGAAGGAGCTAAAAAACTTAAGTTCTGAATCCACTGGCCCCCGCATGGCAAACCAGGGTTTGCCCTTGTTGAAAGTATTAAATCAAGAAATTAACCGTTTAGTCTGAAAACAACATTTACAATTCTCTATTGGCAAACAGCAAGAAATTAATCACCTTAAGCGAGTAAGAAGTCGTTATAAACTTAGAGAAAAGAGAAGGGAGTTTGATGCCAAATGGATTGGGTTGAGGAAAGCCTCAAGAGCCAAAGATTCAAAGAAGTACTGGCACCTGATTGCAGAATATTGTGATTCAAGACAGAGGGCTCTCCCTATTCCGATCCCAGAAAGGGAGTGGGTGGTTTATATTTCACTATTATATAATAACAACGGTTCAGTACCTTTTTTGATGCCGCCATAGAGGAGTCTTCTTTTCTGGAATATGGTCCTCTGTTAAGGGATGAAGTAGTGGGTTACATAAAGAATGCTAGAACCTCCGGTGCACAAGGGCCGGATGGAATCCCGATTGTGTTAATTAAAAAGGAGTCAGCTGCATGGGGAGCCCTTTTGGCGCCATTGTTTAATTTCTGCTTTCGAACGATTAATATTCCCTCCTCTTGGAAGGGGAGTATTATAGTTCCTTTGTATAAAAAGGGCCCGAAAAGTCTACCTACTAGTTTCAGATAGATTGCGCTGTTGGACGCTTCGGGCAAATTATTTGCAAAAAGAATACTCTGTCACCTGCAGCAATGGGCCCATGACCAGAACATCCTACCACCAGAACAGGCTGGTTTTAGAAAGAATCATGGAACCCTGGACAATATTGCGGCTGTCCAGACCATCGTAGAGAAATATGCTTTCTCACGAACCATGCGAGTTTATGCGGCATTCATTGACTTCTCCACGGATTTTGATAAAGTGAATCGTCAAACGCTGTGGAGAAAGCTCTACCATCTCGGTATGCCACACCATCTCTTGGGCCTCTTAATAGAATTACATACAGACACCTGGTGCCAAGTGATGATGGGAGGCTTGCAGGGTTTATCTTGTAGGATTGAGACTGATAATGGGCTTAAGCAGGGTTGCCTGTTGGCCCCTCTTTTGTTTTCTTTTTATATATATGATCTCCCCGGCACGTTGAACTAAGCGAGGGGGGATGCCCCTAGAATCGGTACAATGTCCATCGGCTCCTTATTATATGCAGATGACGTTGCAATTTTTGATTTAACTCCTATTGGCTTGCAACGTCGTCTGGATGCCCTAACTAAATATGCGGAGGACCATTTTTTGAAAATCAATATTTCTAAAAGCAAAATTTTTGTCTTCCGCAAGAAAGGTCATAGAATAAATAAAGGGTATAAGTGGATGTTGGGGCATGAAGAACTAGAATTGGTTGACTCATATTTGTATCTGGGGAAGGTTTTTTCAAAAAATGGGCGAGATTCAGAGCATATTAAACTGTGTGTTGGTAAGGCTGCCTCCCAGGCTGCAGCTTTAGACAGATTTTATAAAACCTGTGGGAGACGCCATTTTAGTCATGTTCTGTCAGTATTTAAGGTTAAAATTCCTCCTTCATTAACTTATGCTGCAGAAGTATGGGATATGAACTATTGGCTCACTTTTGATAAGGCTGAAGGCCGGTTCTTCCACCAAATTTGTAATTTAAACTCTCTGGCTGCCCCACACGTTCTACGCTTGGAATTCCGTCTAGTCTCTTCATATATTTCATCTTTGTCAGCGGTCCTGAGGTGGGGGAATGCCCTCTTTTGGGGGATGAGGGCACCCTTAGGGCTGCCTTGAGAATGGACATTTTTGACAAATTAAAGGATCAATCAGCATTCTTTAGATCATTTGCTTATGCAAATGATTTATTTGGGCTCAGTTTAAATAGTGACTCACCTATGCCGAAGCCTGCACTGAAGTTATTTTTAAAGAAGTCCGCAAACTCGATTAGCATGGCAAGAGATACAGTTTTAAGTCAATCTAAATCCCGCAATGAGGTGGTTTGTGGGAGTGCTGTTGGGAATAGACCACAGCCTTATTTAACATGGAATCTTCCACATGGGATTTGAAGGCTGATACTTCTTTTGAGAACTAACCTGTTGCCTTTAAGAGAAGTTACTGGTATATGGGATAAAATTCCAAGAGAGGAGAGAATTTGTGAATTGTGTTATTTACAAATTCAGGATCTCAATCATGTGCTATTTGTGTGTCCGGAACTACAAAGGGCAAGGCGTATGTTTTTAAGATCATCATTTATTAAATTCAACATTCACTCTGCTCAGGAGGCCCCAACATTTGTCCTGTCCCCTCCAAATGAAATGGTCTGCCATAGGATATTTCAATTTTTTAAAACTTTTCTGACTATTTATTAGGACATTTTTAAAGTTTAGTTTGTAGGTTGGAACGTCTGATGGTTGGACATTGAAGAATTTTGTACTGTATACAAAGTATGTCTCTCCTTCTTCCCACTTTTTAATCTACTGGTATATTTAAAAAAAAGAAACATTTTTTGTATTGCATTTAAAATATGTCTTTTTTATTGTATTGGTGTATTTTTGTGGACTTCCGTAGGAGTTCCATAACAAATAAAAACTGAACTGAATTGAGAGACAAGATGATGGCATTAGATCCAAGACCCAGACCAACACAGTTTGAAGCATTAGTAGAATGGGAAGATGAAATGTATGAAAGGGAAAGACATAGAGGTGGCAGAATTAATAGATTTATGTTTGGAAGATTTCATGATGAAAGGTATGAGGACAGAATGAAGAGATGGAGAAATGGAGAGATAACAGAAGGATTGTATCCAGTTTTAACGGTAGGAGAGACTGCAGGAAGAAAATGCAAGGAGAACAGGAAACATTTAGAGCCATTTGGTTATGGATATAACCCAAATGAATCTGATGACGACCACCCCCTTATCAGGAAAATCCGGCGATGGTGACACCAAATGCACTGTCAATGGAAACCCCAATGACACCAGTTCCAACTGTAAGCGATGAAGTGCATGAAGAAGAAGCAGAATTGGCAATAAAAACCAAAGAGTTAGTTGAAAAATTAAATCAGATGAATATGAAAATAGATGCAATAACTGTGCCAGTAACTATAGGTCCAGCAATACCTGTATTTGAAAATAGACTTATCCATGAACCTTCCTTGACTATCCCACTAAATTCTGCAGTAACATCAGTTAGCAGTAGATTTAACACCATAAGTGTTCAAAGTGAACAGCCCACTACCGCCACTAGGTTAACACCTCCGACTAATTTAACAGTAAATGAAACACCTAGAGGAGTAATGCAGTTACAGCCAAAAAGAATAGAGTTGGAGGAAATCCCCAGAAGTGAAGTTTCAATAGGTCTGACAACTGAAGAGTTAGATGATTGGGTGAAAGGGTTACAAAGGAGAAAAACACAGCCACAACCTATAAATGTATGTAAGTTGAGAGTAGATCTGGAAGAAATGATCCTTGGGACCATAAGTCCAGATAGGCTAAAGCCTTATCAGGATGATGAATTGATGTATCTGTGTAAGAGTATTACTTGGAAAGCAAGAAATCTACATGAAAGGTTAGTAGAAGCTGCGGATGAGTTAGGAGGAGACATGGGGAGATCAAAAGTGTTGCAGAAGACATATAGAGTGGATTTTACTGAAAAGGATATGGAAAATATGAATACATCTGTTAGACGATTGCAGATAAAAGAGTTAATGGTTGTTTTGAGAAAATGGGAAGACGTGGAGAGATGGAAGGGTAGATTGATGAGGAAGAAAGAAGAAACAGGTGCTAAAGAAATATATTTACATCCAGTAAGAGAAGCATAAAATGTAGCTCTTGAATGTCCCATGAGAGAAGTTCCAGGAGGAGGTTACATGCACGTTCCATGGTCTAGACAGGATATATTGTCTTTTACAAATGAGTTTCCCAGGTTGAGAGAAAAGCCAGTGGAATGGTACAAACAAGTTGAGAGGTTTGTGAAAGTCTCGAAAGTGTTGCTAAAAGATTTAGGGGCATATTATCAAGGGCTGGCGATATAATTATCGCTGCTTTAGCGTCCGTTTTCGGGCGAAAAGCGGCGATAATTATATCGCAATATTATCAAGGACACGCTAGCGCGTGTTTCCTTGATGTAGAGCCCGTTTTTTCACAGCCTCGCCTTGCATCGCTAATGAGATGCAAAGAAGGCGTGGCTGTGAAAACAACACAAGTTAATATCGCGAAGGCAGCTTCGCGATATTAACAAGGAGGTGCAGCGATAAAGGAAATCGCGCTACCTCAGCTTTAACTCAGGAATTTAACGTCTGTTAAATTCCTGACTTAAGCATACTTTACATGGGAGATGGATTCTGCTGATACGACCACAGGGTCGTATCAGCAAGGTTATCGCCGTTTTCCATGGAACATCGCTGGAAAACCAGAGATGTTCCATGGAAAACAAGCTATCGCAGGAATAATTATCGCCATTGCGCTATGCGTTGTTAATACAGCGCTAGCATGGCGATAATTATCTGCGGTAGCCGGCGATAACTATTCTCACGCTGTGAACGGCCAGCGATAATTATCGCTGGCCGTTGATAATATGCCCCTTAGATGGATTATTTGAAATTGTTGTCCCTGCAGATTTATGGACAGAATGTAAGATTACATTTGATTGTCCAAAAGAAGAATATGCTTGAGATCCTAAAACAGGAGCACCTTCTGATGAGGAGATAAAAAAGTACAATCAGGTGATTACTTTTTTGAAAAGTAAAAATTTCCCCTAAGGAAACTGATTGGGTAAAAATAGACAGAACCACCCAAGAGCCGAAAGAGTCTGCGCATGCATATTATGAGAGATTGTTACAAGTTTTTAAGCAGTATAGTGGTTTTGAGAATATTAGCAAGGATATGGGTCATTTTGTGTATAGATTTGTGTACGGATTGAGACCTGAGATTAGTCAGATGATACAGCAACACATGTTGTGTTGGCAGGCTAAGACAATCGATGAGATTCTAAGGTATGTAAAGTATTGCAGCGATGACATTGAGTCTCGCCATCGCAAATTAAAAGAAAAGATGATGTGGGCGCAAGTAAAGGTAGCAGAGCAGCAGGAAACCCAGTTGAATTCTCAGCCCATATACCAAATGGGAGGAGTTAGTCAGAATGCTCAAACACCCAGTGGAGTTAGAGGAAGGGGACAAATGAGCAGGGAAGAGGCGAAAAAGAAATTTCCTTGTCATGCGTGCGGAAAGTATGGACACTGGAAGAATGAGTGTAGATCAGTGCAGAGGACTAATGGAGGAAATCAAATTTTAACCCCACAGGTGCAGAGTGAGGTAGGTGTCCAACAGCCACCGCAGCAGCAGGTAGTTACTACCCAGTATCAGGTCCCGCAACCACCTTTGCCACACAATGTAAATGCTCAAAGATACAGTGTCTATACAGGGTTCCACGGAGGAGACCAGGTTGGTAAAAATACTAACACGAATGTGATTCCCCAATTTTGGATGCAATGTGATGGAAGTGATGTTGAGTTGAATCAATGACGCTGCCTGAGGGGGGAGGAAGAGTGCGTGCTTGGTGCTACTCTAGAGGTAGATCAGTCAGGTCCATTTGTTGACGGAAAAGTGGAAGGTAATGACATCACCTTTCTTGTGGACACTGGTGCTACCCGTTCTACTGTGTGAGCAGCAGAAATTCCAAACCTACCCCTCTTGGGAGAAACTATCCAAGTAGTAGGAGTCTCAAATAAACAGATTAATACTCCAGTTACTAAACCAATTGAAGTGCATATTGGTCCATTTAAAGACATGCATCGGTTCGTAGTGTGTGGCTCCAGTCAAGTAAATTTGTTACGGAGAGACTTGTTGTGCAAGATGAACTGCACTATTTACTGCACACAGGATGGTATTGCATTCCAAACACCTGATGAGGATGTTGCTTTTAAAATGGTGCTAGCAAAGCAAGGAACAGAAGTAAATGAGTTATTTTTGCTTCTTACAGATAAAAGTGTGCCTGAAGAATTGATGAAGGTAGTGAATTCAGATATGTGGGATTTCACAGGACAAGAGATTGGGTTAATGAGAAAAGTAGACCCGATTAAAATTACAGTGAAAGACGGTGCTAATTATCCAAATACACCACAGTATAAAATGAAGCCATAAGTAATAGCGGGAATAGCTCCTGTAATTGATCAAATGATTGAACAAGGAATTTTAAATGAAATAATGAGCAGTCCTTGTAATTCACCTATTATGGGATTGAAAAAGCCAAACGGAACCTATAGAATAGTGCAAGATTTGAGAAAGGTGAACAAAATTGTTGTGCCTTGTTGCCCAGTTGTGCCAAACCCAGCAGTGGTTCTCTATCAAATCCCACATGATGCGGAATGGTATACAGTGATTAATTTGTGTCATGCATTCTTTTTGATTCCCTTGCATCCGGATAGCCAGTATTTATTTGCTTTCCGGTTTGGAGACCGTGTTTTGGCATGGTGCCGAGTTCCTCAAGGGTATACTGAGAGTCCTTCAATTATTAACCAGATCTTGAAAAAGTGTCTGGAAGATTTGAGAATGTCTGAAGGGTCTGTTCTGGTTCAGTATATTGATGACCTACTGGTGGCATCAAAGACTCGAGAAGCCTGTATTGCAGACACTATTGCTTTACTGAACCATTTGGCAGAAGGTGGACATAAAGGGGCCGATTCTGATGCGGGTTGGAAAAGCTTCCCGACCGAATCGGTTGGGAAATGGTGTCCGACCCACTCAGATCGGGAAAGTCCGACCGGCGGAGAAGGATGCATCCGGATGCTTCCAGATATGATTTGGTTGAACTCCCATTGACTTCAATGGGAACATTTGTTCCTAACCGCATCAGAATTGGGCCCTCGGTCGGGAAGACACGTTCCCGATCCGATTTGGAAGGAGCAAATGCCGTTAGGAGGCTTTCCTAACCGCATCAGAATCAGGCCCTCGGTCGGGAAGCTTTTCCAACCCGCATCAGAATCGGGCCCAAAGTGTCCCCTGCAAAATTGCAATTCTGTCAGCAAGAAGTCCAATACTTAGGTCACAAGATTGAGAAGGGAGTCAGAAAGGTAACATCAGAGCGTATTTGTGTGATCAAAGACATGAAACCACCCACAACTCAAAGAGAAGTGTGAATGTTCTTGGGAGTGGTTGGATATTGTAGACAGTGGATCAGTGGGTTTTCACTGATGGCAAAACGTCTTCAGAGGCTGACAAGGAATGATGTGAAAGACCCAATTAAATTGGATGAAGAGAGCATGGAAGCTTTTATTAAATTGAAAGACAGTCCGTGTCAGGCACCGGCATTGGGGATACCTGATTATTAAAAAGATTTTGCATTATATTGCAGTGAAAGAGATGGGTGTGCGCTTGCAGTTTTAACTCAGAGACATGGAATGGCGAGACGACCTGTGGCATATTTTTCTGCTACTTTAGTTTCAGTAGCTGCCGCATTACCTGGATGTTTGAAAGCAGTAGCTGCTACATGTGTGAGTCTGGAACAGAGTGAAGGGATCATAATGGGTCATCCTGTGAGAGTGTATGTGCCACATTCAGTTGAAATCCTTTTAACAAGAACACGGACTCAGCACCTCACCTATAGTCGGCTGACTAGGTATGAGAGAGTGAATCTGGGTGCAGAAAATGTGACAATAGTGAGATGTACAAATGTGAATCCTTCCACTGTATTGCCAGATGCTTGGGATGAAGAAGTGAGGGATGAAGCAGAACATGATTGTTTGAATGTGACTGAATTTTGCACCAAGCCCCGTCCTGATATTAAGGATGTTCCTCTTGAAGAATCTGATTGTGTGATGTTTGTTGATGGTTCCTGTTTACGAACTGGAACAGGTGTGTTGAGTTCTGCCTATGCCGTCTGTACTGTAGCGGCAATCCTGGAAGCATCCTGTCTAAAAGAGGTAAAATCTGCACAAGTCGCCGAATTGGTGGCTCTAATTCGAGCCTGTAAATTGAGAAAAAGTCAGAAGGTGACTGTAATTACCGATAGCCAATATGGCTTTGGCATTGTGCATGACTTTGGAGAACTATGGATGCAGAGGGGATTCCTGACATCTTCGGGGTCCCCCATCAGGAATAGTCAATTTGTAAAGGAATTGCTTGAAGCATTACAATTGCCAAAACGAATTGCAGTGGTCAAATGCACCGCACATAAGTCAGAAGATGATTATGTGACTCAAGGCAACAGATTTCCTGACCAAGTAGCACAATATTGTGCAAAGAATCAGACTTCCATAAATCGGGGAAAAACAAAAGAAAATACGGTTTGTCTACTTATGTTTACTAACATCATTGAAACATGGGATGAAGTGAGACAATTGCAGGAAGAGACAGGTGAAGAAGAGAAACAGGAATGGGAAAAGGCGGGATGTAGGAGACGAGCAGGTGATGATGTATGGGTGTACATTGATGGGAGACCAGTCATGCCAGATAGTTTACTTTCTCATATGGCAAGGATGTATCATGGGATGACACACATTGGCCGAGATGCTATGGTCAGATCATTCAAACAAACGTGGTTTAATAACAAGTTCAGGACTATTGCAGAAAGTCTCTGCCAAAGATGCCTGACGTGTCAACAGCAAAACCCAGGAAGAAAAACAGTAGTTAGTCTGGGAACAATAGGGAGAGCAGGAGGTCCTTTTACCAGACTACATCACAATTTTATTGAATTGCCCCCGTGTAATAAGCTCAAGTATGTGTTAGTAATTGTGTGTTTGTTTTCCTGTTGGGTGGAAGCCTATCCCACAAGGAGGAAGGATAGTTTGACAGTGCCAAAACTTCTGTTGAGGGAATACATTCCTAGATATGGTTTTCCAGGCACTATGGAAACAGATAGAGGAACACACTTTACTAGTGAAACAATCAAACTGATTTGTGAGGCATTGAGCATTCAACCAAAACTTCATTGTGCCTATCGTCCAGAGGCTTCTGGAATAGTAGAGCAGATAAGTGGCACAATCAAGAACAGGTTAGGCAAAGTGTGTAAATTCACAGCACTGAATTGGCCTGACGCTTTACCCCTAGTTTTGATGAGTCTCAGAAGCATTCCTGACAAAAAGACAGGATTGAGTCCACATGAGATCTTGATGGGAAGAGCAATGAGACAAGCATTTATACCTGCCAACAAATTGATAAATATATCTGATGATCTCATCCTTGACTATTGCAAAGGATTGGCTGATGTGGTATGTTCTGTGTTTCATCAGGTTGGAGCAGACGTGGCCACAACACAGCAGACTCAAGCCCATGACCTGAGCCCTGGTGAGTGGGTTCACGTGAAAAGGCATAGAAGAAAAACTTGCCTAGAGCCCCGCTGGGAAGGACCATATCAGGTCATATTGGTGACGACTACAGCAGTAAAGTGTGCTGGTTTACCAAATTGGATCCATGCCAGTCATACTCAGCGAGTCCCAAGTCCACTTGAAAAACGAGTAGAGCGGCATCTGGAGATCTCAAGTCTGAGCTCGGAATCAGAAGCCGAAGTACAAGAGATTGGTGAGGCTAGAGCGATAGACTCTGAAACTGGTGAGCATAAACAAAAGGACTCTGTAGAGCGGTTTGATGATGAATTGCTTAGCACAAGTCAAGTAAGGTGGGCACCAGCTCATGGGACTGAGGAAACTGCTGTTGAACAAGAAGAAAGGCAAATCTTAGATGAAGAGGGAAAGTGTAGAAAGGAGCTAGGTGAAAGAAATGCAGAAGAAGAAAAAGAAGAAGAAAGCAAACTCAAAGTAGGTGCAAAGAAACGAAGGTACGAATTGAACAAAGAAGAAGAAGAAGTTCAACCAAAGAGGGCAAAGAAAGACGACCATTGGCCAAGCGGAGTTAAAAGACTGAAATACAGGGTGGTGAAAGGAAGACCCGAGAATAGGCCAGAACAGATAAACGAAGTTTCAGGTCAGATAGAACAGGGAGAGTCGGATGACGAATCAGTGCTGCGACCAAAGAGGGTGAGAAAACCAAACAAAAAGTTCAAGTCACCTGACTGGATTTACATAGTGTTGGAGGAGATGGAAGAAGAAGATTTAAACAAAGAAAGAAACAGCACTGACAACGAGCAAGAAGAAAAGAGTGACCTAAATCCACCTTAAGAGACTGTAAACAAACTAAGGTGCCACGCTGTCGACTGAAGAAATTTTCTGAAGATCCAGATGACTTCCTGGAAAATTGTATTAGTTAAAATAAAAGAAGGGGTAAAGAGGAAAGCTTTTGAAGTGTGGGATCACACTACATTTTTAATTTTTGTAGAAAATATTTGAAATAGATTTTTTTAGAAAATCCATTAGAACTTTATAAAGATTAATATTACTATGACAGATATACAAGTAACAAGACCTAGATGTAGTTTTATGTGTAGGTGTTATAAAGCGTGTTTGTGTCTATTTTGTATACTGATAGTATTTTGGGTGATATTAACAATTGTAATACCTTTACATCTGATAAAAGAAGATACACCTCATCCTAACAATTTGACAAGTCCAAAGGTACACACTGACATTAAGCAAACTCCTATTACTCACCTGAATCAAATAGATGCTAGTAGTTTGCATCACGATAGATCAGTTACTAATTTTTCCCTTAATGTTTTCACTAAATTACTCTACGAGTATGTGGAAACAATGGATGTGAGTGACTGTTATGTGTGTATACAGTTACCATTGTCTGTTTCAGAAGGTGTAACCTACCATCACCTTCCTTTGACTTATGGTGTGACCTGTAGTGTCTTATCAAGTTTGTTGTATAGAACAGGTAAACTGGATTATTATTACTCCAATGTAGATACAATCTTTTCTAAAGTCCCTGTAATACCTGAGCTGAATAAGATAGCACCTGCACATGTCATGGGAGATTTTTTCCTGACAACCAAGCCTTTAGATATAGACTACGCTAATAAAAATAATTTAACATGTAAATTGAAGAAGGAAGAGAAGATCTTTTTGGAGATGGTGGAAGAGAGAAGGGCTAAGTTTCAGAGAAAAGCTGTTGAAGAGAAATTACAGACACCACCTTGGGTTTTCAGAGAAGGCAACTATGACAAAGGCGAGACTTATTCTGCAATGGCCCTGGATTGGTAGCAGAAGGGAAAATTATGCTTACGTTGGGAAAAGACTAACTACAACAATTACTTCATTGGTTCCAGTGAATGTGAAGATACCTATAAAATTATTGGTGGTTGGGGATTAAAGGGAGGAACTGACCCTGTCTTGCCAGGCATATATTATGTCTGTGGGAGGAAAGCCTATTATCGGATACCAGATCACTGGTATGGAACTTGTTATCTTGGGATTGTCATTCCAAAAGTCTACCATGTAGACAAAAGCACAAATGGAATCCATGAAGTAAAACAAGGACTAAAACGTGTAAAAAGAGAACGTTTTTCAGAAATAGTAGGTGATATATTTGGAGCATTGATACCCGGAGTTGGGGTTACACTGAATGCATATAAAATTTGACAATTGTCCACAGTGGTTGATCGTTTATTAACGGATACTGCTGGAGGATTCCTGATGATTGACACTGAAATGATTGCCATGAGATCTATGGTTATGCAAAATCGACTTGCCTTTGATTTATTATTGGCAAAAGAGGGTGGAGTCTGTGGAATGCTGAAGGTTCAACATTGTTGCACTTACATTCCAGATAAAAGTAAGAATATGGAAGGATACATTCAGAATATCACAGATTTGCATAAGGAAGTAACACAACTAGAGGTTGACAGTGTCTGGGAGAGACTAAGTAAGAGTTTCTCTACTATAAGCAATTGGTTTTCTTCTATAGGTAGTTCCTTAGTAGGAAAAATAATAGTACTAATAGTTTCTGTAGCTGTTATAATATTCACAATAAGAATGACTTATGTTTGTGTGAAGAAAAGACGCAAAGAAAAGAAAGAAAGAAAATTAAGTAAGGAGCGTAAAGAAAGGAAAAGAGAGATAGATGAGATAGAATTGGAGGATTTTAAAGAAATATTGTACGTAAAATGTAAGGAGCAAGGGCCAGAAGACAAAATAACAGCTATATAACTTGGTAAACCGTATGTTTAGGGATTTTATGATGGTAAACCATCAAAGGGGGGATTGATGGAGTGAGGTTTGCAAAAATACATCCTCATGAAATTAGGTAACCCCATAATAATGTATTGACTGCATGGACTAACCAACCCTGAATGCAAACATTCACCCATGGGGCAAACGCATTTTACATAATATATTAAACCATGATGGAATGAGCACGTATTAACTGTTTGCGCTTTGAAAAATCGTACTAATGCATGTTTATGCTATGTTGTACATTGCACATTTTGCATGTTGTTCACAAATAACGAAAAAGTTGCTTTAAATTAATAGCTTTCGCTAGGAATTAATTAATACAGGGTATTAGTATGGTGGGAGGTAACCATAATAGGTTTTATTTCATGAATTAATATTCTTTTGTGTTTATTTACTTTAGTACAAGATTGGGCCTGCATGAAAATGGCCTCTTGTCCGAACCAGCATGTGGTTGTCTTGGTCTGTACGGAAGACGCATGCGCCGAAATGCTTTGCCTGCTTACGAACTGCAGAGTGCACCAGCTGATGTAATCCGTGTGAAGGCCATGTTGACCTGTGTCCTATTGTTTATGTGCCAAGACGCGACAGCGACTGTGGGAACTCCCATCGCTACGTGCAATTTGAATGTGAAGCGGATGTCATAATACGAGAATGTTGCAAAATGTACAACTATTGATATTATTTTAACATAACATAACATAACATAACAGTAGTATACGATTGTATTTATCCTTAATACTTCCTTTGTTAAAACCGGTATGGGATGGATTTGCGAGGAGAACTTGATGAGTAGACCCTAACATGATTCGTGACAACCAATCACAGGCCGAGTTTCTAGTGATACTGCAACGTTGTAAGATAGTGAGCTAGGCATTAGGGTATAATTGATATCCCAATTAGGGGTGTGTCAGAGCATCGAGAGAGAGAATGCAGAGAACATCTAGAACATTGAGAGGGAAGCGCACCAAGACAGAGAGAGCAAACCAGCACTGAGTCAGAGAGCACCTTGGGTACGAGAACGTTGCGGGAGTGCTTGGGAAGAGACTGCGTCCGAGGAGAACTAGATCAAAGTAGATAGAATTGGGAGATTATATTTGTTTGCCAGTTTATTGTAAGACTTAGCTGCATCTGTCCTGTTAACTTTGTCCTCTGAGCCTATCTCTGGGGACCCCTTGCCACAACCTCGGCCAAGGAAGTGGTTTTCCTGATTCTTTGGTGGGTATCACCCTCCTTAAATGCTTTAATTTTGCAATATATTTCTGCAAGTATTTATGCTGTACCTTCTCTTCCCCTATTCCTATGCACGCTTTGATGTTGATGCAAATGATTCATTTTGATTGCATTGCTTGATAAATTGTTTTCTTATATGTGGTCTTGTGTGTGCACTGACAATCTGAATTATGAGCATTTAATTTTAATGAGATAAAATTATTAACCGAATAAACGACTCTGCGGTTATTTAGTTAAGGTATTAAACTGTTTAGTTAATCATAGTCACCATCAACTCGTCAACTAATGGTCCATCGACCAAAAGAGGACAGTTGAAATTAAGAATAGCTAGGAATATATAAATGTTATTAATGTGAAGTATAGTATTGTACATTATAAAACTGACAAATTAAACCCCCTAAATCCAGTGCCCGTCTTCAGGGATCATTTATGGGTAATGTGTGATGGGCCCCGTTGTTTGGTAAGTAATTTATGTGTGAAGAGATTTCCCTGGTCCCTGGTTCATGAATTAGGGGTTGCGCTGGATCAGAGGCAGGCTCCTGCACTCACCTAATAGGGGGAGATTCCAATGATGCTATAAACCCCCAGCTAGACCGCACCACGGCAACCACAAGCTGCCTCAAAGACACGCAACTCAAACGTTTTGCTGACACATTAGCACTAACTGATTTGTGGCGCAGGCAGCACCAGCATACCAAGGCATACTCATTTTCCTCAGGCGCCCACAAGGCATTCTCCAGAATAGACTATATCTTCGCCCCGGCTGGGGAAGTAACAGATATCCTGAAAGCAGAATATCTGGCAAGAGGCCTCTCAGACCACTCACCTCTTTGGCTCAAAGTGGGTAGAAAATAACAAACCAGAAATGGTTGGAAACTCAATGTCTGGGAACTCAAATTCCCTAAAGTCGCCCAGAAAATTAGCAGGCTGCTTGCATGGCTCAGTAAGAAAGAACTTGATGAAAGATGGGTGACTCAGATCGATTCCGAAGATGGTCAAACCTGCACTACACCCACTGAAATAGCGACTGCTTTCGCTCAATACTATGAGACATTCTATACGAAACGTCCCCTGGCAGAGATAACACAAATGGAAAGGTATCTAGCCGAAATAGCAGTGCCCACATTAGACAAAAAAAGAAGCCCAAACATTGGAGGAGGAGATAACACTCTTAGAAATTAGAGAAGCTATCAGCTCTCTAAAGCCAGGGAAAGCCCCGGGTCCTAACAGACTACCACCAGAAGTGTACAAACAAAACGTAGACATGCTAAGTCCTCACCTCCTGAATTTATTCTTAGAAATACAAAAAGTGGGCATTCTTTCACGACAGTGATGATACATAAAAAGGGCAAGCCACAAGAGAGGTGCAGTTTCTACCGACCCATCTCGCTCCTATCTACGGAGACAAAGATACTAGCTCGCATATTAACTAGTAGGCTCACAACAGTTATATCCAACCTCATCCATCAAGACCAATCCGGCTTCATGCCCAAGAGGTCAACAAGGTTAAACTTGCGAAGACTACATAAATGGCTAAAAGTCACAAATTCCAGGTCAGACCCACATTTAATACTGCCTTTAGATGCAGAAAAAGCATTTGACACAGTCCATTGGCCTTTCCTTATGTCGAACCTAGAGAAATTCGGATTCGGCCCCAAAATCCTACAATGGATAACTATCCTCTATGAACAACCAATGGCCCGTGTGAGGGTCAATGGAGCAACCTCCAGAGAATTTACAATAGAGCGTGGCACAAGGGTGTCCCCTATCCCCGCTCCTCTTTGCCCTTGTACTAATATGGGCACACCAGGAGATATCTGGCTTTCTAAGAGATGAGAATGGAACCACAGATGACCGCATATCCCTTTATGCGGATGACATCCTCCTTTATGTCACAAACCCAGGGGTCACCCACCCATGCATCTTGGAGACTTTTGAACGATACAGGGAGCACGCAGGATATAAAATTAACTGGGAGACATCCTGCCTATACCCAGCAACCCAGGACTTCGAACCACATGAAGCCATGGGACAGCTGAAAATAGAGAAAGACGGGATGAAATACCTGGGTATATATGTCTCTGTAAATAGACCAGAATCTCTGACCCAAAATTTATATAGAGTCGTAACTGAATTTAACTCCGACATAGAAAGGTGGAAAACATTGCCCCTGACACTTCTTGGGAAAGCGGCACTATACAAAATGATAACCCTACCGAAATTTTTATATATACTCCAAAACACATATTACGCATTCCCAGAAGAGGTCTTTGTCAAGATGGACGAGGTGCTGAGGACATTCTTTTGGGATGGTGGGACCCCCAGAGTGGCTGGCGCTTACCACTCTGCAACAAAACCAATATAACGGGGGTGTATCACTCCCAGACATCAGGGCATACTACTGGGTGGCCCATCTAATTGTCATTAACGACTGGGAACATATGCCAGGGGACCACCACACATATGCATTACAACGCGCACAATTTGAGACATACCTGCACACTCACTACCTCTATTGAGGGAAGGGAGTCAAGAAGCTGCTAGCAGCCACGCAGGTGGTGATAAATGCCTGGAAAAAAGCAGAAAGACAGATGAAATGGAATAATCAAATCACAAAGAGAAACCCCTCTCTGGGTGGGGGGGAGACTCCAAGAATTTGTAACGTTAAAGGGTTTCAAGAAATGGGACTTGCTGGGTATTTCCGAAATTAGAGACATACTATGCCATAAGAAACTTGCAACCTTTCCACATCTCCAAAAGGAATACGAACTGCACCAGAAACAACATTACAAATACATACAGCTGGCTCACGCATGGAGGGCGCAAAGAATTGACACGGAGGGAATCCCTGAGTATGCCCCGCTAGAAGGGAGACTCCTCATGGGGGAAATTAGCGAGAAAGCAGTCTCTTGGATGTACCGGACTTTAATCAATAATAAACGAGACACTCTAATGAAACTAAGAGCAAGGTGGGAACTATAACTAGGAGTCAATGACAACCTTGATTGGGAGGCAGCATTGGTGCACTCACGAGAAGTAGCCATTAAATCGCGTCTCCGCCTCATCCAGTTTAAGATCCTGCACAGGACATATTATGACAGATCTCATCTACACAAAATGGGAAGGGTCAATACCCCTAAATGCCTCAAATGCACCCACGAGACAGGCACATACATTCATACGATCTGGGAATGCCAAGAGATACCGAGATATTGTGGAACTATACCGACGAGGCTAGAGGAAATATTAGGAGACAAGATACCAATGGACCCTAAATTTGTACTGTTAGGTATATCTACAGATGTCGATCTCCCCAGAAAGAAGTTAATACTAGTTAACCTTGGCTTGGTAGTCGCCAAACGAGATCTGGCATGCAAGTGGGGAACGGCGCAGCGGGCCACACTGAATGAGTAGAGAAGGAGAATGGATTTATACATGCCAGGGCAAAAAACACATATATAGCCCGCGGTTGTCCAAAGAAGTTTAAGAAATTCTGGAACCCATGGATACAGTACCACGGACTCCCGGGGGAGGGCTCACAGGACGCTACCCAATTTACACGGCAAAATAATGCAAGAGAGCCAAGGGAGGAGACTGAGACAATGGGTATTTGAAAAGTTTGTATTATCAGTTTATGTATCGGTGCTGCACATGTCCATACCTCCGATTGATTATGCTATGGTGGTTTTGAATCAACTACTTGAAAGTATATGCTGTACCTGTATTGAAAATAAAAATAAAAATATTTAAAAAAAATAAGAATGAACCATGTTTAAAAGAATGTGGCTCATTCCTGCCTGTGTCCCTGCGCCGGCCCCATTTTGACTGCCTAGTGCCAATGCTGGTACCCTTGCACCGTGATGCAGGGGAGTCTGCATTGTAAGGAGGATTGTTTTTATGCAGGGCACCTTCCTGCACAAAATCAATCCCTGAGGCTGTTCCCTCTTTCTATGTGTGCTGTAGAATGCAGCACACATAGAAAGAGGAAGCAACGAGGAGAAATAAAGGTATTTCTCCTCGTTTTTCCTCACCTGGGAAGGCGTAGTATTTTGGCGCATTCCCAGGTCTCCATTTTTGGTAAATCTGGGAATGAGTCAAAATCCATGAATGTTGTGTGGCAACACCCATGAAAACCCCGGTGCAGAGTAACACAACGCAGTGGTTTGTGCTGCGTTGCGTTACTCTGGATTTATAAAGCCACTCAGGGCCACGCAAGGTGGCCTTCCATGTCTTCATAAATCGCATTTTGGGCTTGCGTCATGCATGTACAACGTTGCGTGGTGCAAGCACGACACAAACCCATGTATAAATATGCCCCTATGTATTTAAACCCCACTTCCAAAGTCCTTCCCAGACATTTCACCAGGAAACTCATGTAGAATTGTGTAAATATAAACATAATTAAAGCAATGAATCATAGCGATAATCGGATGTGGAAACACAGATTCCCACAATTATACCACGTTTCTGAGTTGGCATGTCACAGTACCTCGGAAATACCGAGCTACATAGAATTGGTAACCTCGGGTCTGGGAATATCTAATCTGGTTTCCGCCTGCTCTTGTAATGAGGGCCCAAACTGCAAACTGTCAATCAAACTCTGATAGGTTTTCAAAAACCTTGAAACCAATCTCTTTCCCCAAGGCCTAACTGAGCTTCATGGTCCCGCCTACTGTACTAACTGCTTCTGCCTCTCCCATCATTTCTATTGGATGATCTTTCAAACACATTGCAAATCCGAATTTTGCAATAAATTACGTTATATAGAGCAAACCTATCTTGAACCTGGTTGAAAGAAAATATAACATTTTTACTCGAATTTTTTTGCACTCATTGTTAAAAATAACACTATTTTCTTAAATTCTTTAAAAAGAACTGTGCCCAGAAAATTATTATTATACTATGCGAGAATTCTAGTTTGTTTCCAGACGTTTTACAAAGTCCATATGATGCGTATAAAGGCTTTAATTATTAAAGCCCATTTATCTAAAAGAAAAATAACACCAATGCTTGACTTCCATCTGTCTGTAGTGGTAAACAACCACCACCTGGCTCCAGTAAATGAGATCCTGGGATTATTGCACAGTAAATGTCGCAATTTCCATTTCAAAGCTCCCATCAGCTGCCTATTATCTAGCATCATAATAACAAATCACCTGCTACTATGGTCAAACAAAATTGTCCCTTTATTTGATGGTAGTTTGAGCCTGGAGGCACTTGTGGTGCACGGCTTTTATACCAATAATGTAAGTCGATGAGAGAAATATTTTATTCCCTATCGTGTACTACAGTCTAACTGAAAAAGAGGCTTGTTTTTTGCTTTCCGTTTTAAGGACTATTGTGGTTGCACATCTCAATTATATCTTACTGGGTGTACTACTGCCCTAGATGTGTGATCGTGATGCCCCTGTTTTTGAATGTCATTCTGTTCAAACACAGTGGCGCCCCACTGCTCTGCGTGCAGTTTAAAAAGGAAACCTAAAATGATAATAACCAATATTATTATCATTTTAGTTTTCTGCTCCTGCTTAGGTGCGGAGCTGGGATGGGCTGGCCGGAGCAGGGGCCAGGGGGAGAAGTGGTGAGCACCATCTAAAGTGCGCATGACGGTTTGGCCAGCCTTACGGCGGCCAAACAGTCATGCGCACTTTGCATGTTCTCCACTGGTTGTAATGCACAGCCTGGGTGAGGAACATGCCCAGCCTCTCAGTACCTGTCTGAGTGCCGAACCACGGTGCTCAGACCAATCACAACAATGCTGCAAGGCAGCGTCGTGAATGGCTAGGGGATTCTGGGAGCCTGTGTGCTTCCTGGTTCCTGCTTTCTGCTGAAAAGGACCGAGAGGTGGCAGCCGGCCAGCCTGCATGTACGTGTTTTTTTCTTAAAACATCTTTTATGTTAAGTAGTGGCTACCATTGTTCAAACAGCCGACAACTGGTGTCACTTGCTACAGCTTACGAAAAGTCTCTGAAAATAAAGAACTCAGAGAGGATGAGGAGTAACGGCCAGTGCTGCTGACTTTGGACCTGGGCAACCAGGTTCGAGTCTCGCTGTTGGCTCAACATGCTGTGAATTTGGGCAAATCACTTAATCTCCGCCGTGCCTACCAAAAATGAATGTGTCCTTGTGTAATGTGACTGGTGCTCATGTAAAGCACTCCAATACCTACAGGTCGAGTTCGTGCTATATACTACTGCAAAATAAATATATATATAATTTATATTATCTACTGGCGGTCGCCAGTAGATAGTTATAGTTACAACCTATTATCCATAGGAAATCCGCGACATTCTATTTGAAATAACGTTGGCGCCGGTTGACGAATCTTCGTGAAAGTTTCCAACTTGTTGGGGCGCTCCGCTCCGCTCCTACCCTGAAAGTCTCGGCGTGATACGTGAAGCGGGGGCCGAGAAAAAAGGGGGGTCCCAAAACGCGTTTTCCCCATTCATTTTTCCATAGGAACCTTTAGTCGCAGCTACAGCCCGAACCGCTGAACGGAATTACACCAAATTTGGCAAAGAGGTAGTCCTTGGTTCAGACTGGTGCCTTTTGCTTAAATGGAAAATCAAAAGTAAAAGTACATATATATCTATGGGCGCGTCGGATACGCGTACCCTCAGCGCACCCTGCGCGCACCGTCCCGATCACGAGCTGCATGCTAATTGGCTGTCAGCTGGCTGTCAACATTCCGATTCAGGAAGTGTTGGCAGCCATTTTGTCCCTCGGTAGAACCGAGGGACAGAAACAAGTGCGCAAAGCGCAAAGGGGGCAGGGTAGAAACCCCTGACCCCCTAGGTCTGCTCAGGGGTCCCACAAGGACCCCTGGGCAGAAAAAGATTTTTTTTTTTTTAAATCGGCGGGATGCGCTTAGGGTGCGCGTATCCCGCCGAGAAAAAAAAAAGAAACAAGTGTGCAAAACGCACAAAGGGGGCAGGGTAGAAACACCCTAACCCCCTAGGCCTGCTCAGGGGGTCCCACAAGGACCCCTGGGCAAAAAAAGCATTTTTTTAAAAATCGGCAGGATGCGCTCAGGGTGCGCGAATCCTGCCGAAAATCGAAGCGCGGTCTCCCGCGCTCGACTGTATTTTGCCCCGGGTGGCCCAAGTCCCGGGGGCATGCTGGGGGGGTTTATTTTATGTATGGGGGCCTCAAGGGGCGCCCAAGCCCCGGGACCGCCCCCGGGGCTTTCTTTTGAAAATGGTGCGGGAGGGCTCTGAGCCCTCCGCAGCCCCGAGGACCACCACCTCCCGGGGCTTTTTAAAAAAATTAAACAACCTGTGTGGGGGCTCCAGCCCCCCACACGCCCGGGACCGCCACCTCCCGGGGCACTAACAAATTAAAATGGGGGTCCGTTTTGGACCCCGAAGCCCCGGGGACCACCACCTCCCCGGGGGTGTGCTGATGTAGGGAGGGGGCCGCGCGGCCCCCTCCTGGAGCCCTTGATGGCCCTGGGGACCACCACCCCCAGGGCCAGCTCCTGCAGTGTCCCGGGGTGCCTACCCCCGGGACACTGTAGTTTGCTATGGCAGGACGGGAGCCTCGCGGCTCCCGTCCTGCCATAGCAAACTGCTTTGGATATTGGAAGAGAGAGCAGGGAAACCTGCCTCTCTTCCAATATCCAAAGCGATTGCTTTTCCACATGGGGAGCAGCATGTCAGCTGCTCCCCATGTGGAACAGCAATGCCGGCTCCCAAGGGACGTGGGGAGCCGGCGGGACTGTGGGGGATTGGGGACCCCCACAGTCCCCAACGGAGAGGGCCAGCCCCGGGGGATGGGGTCCCCGGGGCAAGTAGTGGCCCGGGAGGGGGCCACGCTGCCCCCTCAAAAAAAAAATATAGAGGCCATGCCCCGGGGATGGGGTCCCCGGGCCAATACAGGCCAAGGGAAGGGGGCCACGCGGCCCCCTTCCCCGTTTTTTTTTTTTAAAGGTAATTTTAAAAAGGGGTAAGGCCCTGGGGGATGGGGTCCCCAGGGCCCAAAAAAGAAAAAGGAAGGGGGCCACACAGCCCCCCTTCAGGGGAGAAAAAATTTAAAAAAATTTAAAACGATCGGGCCCGCAGGCCCCGCCCCTTCCTTCACCACTCTGCAAACGCGCCCTGGCGCGTTTGCAGAGGGGAACGAATTCCCTTGAATACTGGGGGTCTCTGGGGGCCAACTAGCCCACCAGGTACCTCCAGTATGCGCCAGGGGCTGCCTTGCAGAGAGGTGTACAGAGGCCACGCCCTTTTACACCTCTCTGCAACGCAGCTCTGTGGCGCTTTTGGAGGTATATGGTGGGCTAGTTGGACTCCGGGGACCCTCAGGATTCAAGGGGACTTAATCCCCCAACTTAAAACGCGCCATGGGCGCGTTTGCACAGTGGTGAAGGGAGGGCGGGGCTTCAGGTGACATGTGTGCAAACAGGCCCCGTGGCGCGTTTTAAGATGGGAATTAAATCCTCTTCAATCCTGAGGGTCCCTGGGGCCAACTAGCCCAACAGGTACATCCAGAAAGCGCCACAGAGCTGCGTTGCAGAGAGGTGTAAAAGGGGTGTGGCCTCTCTACACGTCTCTGCAACGCAGCCCCTGGCGCATATTGGAGGTTCCTGGTGGGCTAGTTGGCCCCTAGGGACCCTCAGGATTCAAGGGGACTTAATCCCCAACTTAAAACGCGCAACGGGGCGCGTTTGCACAGATGTCACCTGAGGCCCCGCCCCTCCCTTCACCATTGTGCAAATATTCCTCTAAAATCAGCCGAAATACGAATTCCGATTTACTCACCTGTTATCAGGAGAGACCTCAGTGCTGCATCTTTCAGCCCAGTACTGGTCCTGAAAAGTAATTTTAACCGTACTTACCGGTAACTTGAATTTCCTTCATAGGCTAACATTGACTGGTTTCACTTGGAAATTCTTCTAAGTGTGGAGTTTTGGAACTTTAAAATATTCCTCTAAAATCAGCCGAAATACGAATTCCGATTTACTCACCTGTTATCAGGAGAGACCTCAGTGCTGCATCTTTCAGCCCAGTACTGGTCCTGAAAAGTAATTTTAACCGTACTTACCAGTAACTTGAATTTCCTTCCATAGGCTAACATTGACTGGTTTCACTTTGAAATTCTTCTAAGTGTGGAGTTTTGGAACTTTAAAATATTCCTCTAAAATCAGCCGAAATACGAATTCCGATTTACTCACCTGTTATCAGGAGAGACCTCAGTGCTGCATCTTTCAGCCCAGTACTGGTCCTGAAAAGTAATTTTAACCGTACTTACCGGTAACTTGAATTTCCTTCCATAGGCTAACATTGACTGGTTTCACTTTGAAATTCTTCTAAGTGTGGAGTTTTGGAACTTTAAAATATTCCTCTAAAATCAGCCGAAATACGAATTCCGATTTACTCACCTGTTATCAGGAGAGACCTCAGTGCTGCATCTTTCAGCCCAGTACTAATCCTCAAAAGTAATTTTAGCCGTACTTACCAGTAACTTGAATTTCCTTGCATAGGATATCATTGCCTGCTTTTTGCTGAAAAAGCTTCTAAGTGTTGATTTTTGGAACTTTAAAATATTCCTCTAAAATCAGCCGAAATCCGAATTCTGATTTACTCACCTGTTATCAGGAGAGACCTCAGTGCTGCATCTTTCAGCCAAGTACTGATCCTCAAAATTAATTTTAACCGTACTTACCGGTAACTTGAATTTCCTTCATAGGCTAACATTGACTGGTTTCACTTGGAAATACTTCTAAGTGTGGAGTTTTGGAACTTTATAATATTCCTCTAAAATCAACCAAAGTACGAATTCCAATTTACTCACCTGTTATCAGGAGAGAACCCAGTGCTGCATCTTTTAGCCCAGCACTGACCCTGAAAAGTAATTTTAACCGTACTTACCAGTAACTTATATTTTCTAACATAGGAATCCATTGTCTGGTTTTCAGCAGAAAACTTTCAAAGTGTCGATTTTCACAAACTACAAATATTCCTTAAAAATCGCTTGTATGACTTAAACGCATTCATTCAACTGTTTACAGGAGATGCACCAGTGCTGGATCCAGGATCCAACACTGAGTAAGAAAAAGTAACGATAATAGTTTTTACCTGCTAAGTGAATTTCCTTCCATAGGATAACATTGGTGATTCTATGAGAAAAAGTTTCTAAGTGTCAACTTTTAAAGTACAATAATATTCCTTAAAAATCACGACTGTAACCAAAACGCTTTTACTCAACTGTTTACAGGAGATGTGCCAGGACTGAATCTAGGATCCAGTCAGGTGGTTAGAAAAGTAATCCATAAAGTAACTAATTGCATTTAACTAGAAATTCACATTGAGCTGAATGTTGCATTGTGTTTGAAAATGTGTTGCACATTGCAACAACTGTAACTACTGTACTTAAAAGTCTATTGCCTATGTGCAAAGTATTTAAACTAAAGTAATTCATTCTGAGAAAGTATTTTTTGTAATGTAATGTATAATGTAATTACAATGTAATTTAAATAATAAAATATGTAAAAAAAATGTTTCTAAAAATGTAGTAAATCAGTATTTTAAAAATTTATATAACAATTAATACATTTAAAAATTGTCATTTACAAAACCTTTGAAATTCACTGAAAAAACCGTAGGTTTCAGACATGTTATAGTTACAAATTAGCATTTAAAAACCTTTGAAATTCACTGAAAAAACCATAGGTTTCAGGGACGTTATAGTTACAAATTAGCATTTAAAAAACCTTTGAAATTCACTGAAAAAACCATAGGTTTTAGGGACAGTTATAGTTAGTTGGACATTGCACTCGTACAAAACCCGTGAAATTCCCCCGTTATAGTTAGTCCAGCTAACTATAACTCACGCCCGCAATGCACTGCTGATGACGTCACATATTACATCACTCATGACATGGTCAGTGACATCACTGATGACATCACTGATGACATCTCAAATGACATCACTGATGACATCACTGATGACATCATCCATGTGATAATTTCATGCATCTTCTCACACCCTAATATAACCTTTGATACACCCACTCTAAAGTACAGACTGCCAGTCGCAAAACCATAGACACTCCAACACCAATAACTACATACCCACTCACTGATTCTTAGGTCTACACACACACATCCACTCACTCACCCGAACAGTCACTCATATTTACGGTCACTCAGTACAGGACTATCATATGCACTCATACTCCTATATAGACACTCAAACACCGCCACTCATCCATAGAGGTACTCACACACCTAGTCAGTCATGCAAATAATTAAACACACTACCATTTACTCACCTATACAGTTATACACACACCAGCTCACTTACTCATACAAATACTAGCACATTCTTACGCTCTTATACAATCACTGATACAAGCACACACTCATCCATACAGCCACTATCACAATCAGTCACTCTTGCTTATAGCTATTTATATACTCCAACACACATATATACTGCCTTTCACATATGTAGTTACTCACACATGTACCACTGGGACATACATTCACTCACTAACACACTCTTACACACACTTACCCACCCATACAGTCTATCACAGATGCACTCTTGAAACCATCCACCCAGTGAATCACCCACTCACACATCTATGCACAGAGTCGCACACACCCCTCCCACACAAACACTCAGGCACCCATACAGATACTCACACAAGCATTCAATAACTCATATAGACACTCATGTAGCTATTCTCAAACACATGCAGCCACTTACAAAGCAACAGACAGACGGATACAGACATTCACCCAGTTTAGTCACTAACCCATGCATTCAGTAAGATACGTTAAATCACTCACTTATACAGTCAGTCACGCACCTACTAAATCATCCATACAGACACTTACACACCCACTCATTCTTCAATACGTCTTTTCCTATATATATTAAAAATATTTAAACTTTACAGAAACACACAGTCACTGGATGATGTCATCAGTGATGTCATTTGAGATGTCATCAGTGATGTCATCAGTGATGTCACTGACCATGTCATGAGTGATGTAATATGTGACGTCATCAGCAGTGCATTGCGGGCGTGAGTTATAGTTAGCTGGACTAACTATAACGGGGGAATTTCACGGGTTTTGTACGAGTGCAATGTCCAACTAACTATAACTGTCCCTAAAACCTATGGTTTTTTCAGTGAATATATATATATATATATATTTGTGTTACAGAGGGCTTGTATTTTTAAAAAGTTAGCAAAATATTTATTACTAGAGAAATAATAGAAATTAGACATACTTATTTTGGATATTTTTTAAATCACCACATTGATTAAGGACACATTGAATGTGGGCCAAACTTTGTCCCTTTATTTCCCCACAGTGAGGATCAGTAATTCCAGGGTGGGTTTGGGGGACATGGGGTGGTTGAGGTCGAGGTAATATCCCCTATTATAAATTGAACCCTGAGAATTCCTATGACATGGGGAATTATCTGATATATTGGGAATACCGTATTATTATATTCTAGCAGTAATTCTCCATTTCTCAAAATGTGACTGCTTTGGGCAGACAAACGGGCCTGCTCAGAAACTGCAGATCTGGTAATACCGATGTAGCTGGTTACCCATCCAAAACGAAGTGGAGTTGCCCAATTTCACTGTAAAATATTTAAACAATTTAAATTCGAAATCAGCTTATTGTGCTTTTAAAGTTGGTGTTCTATGACCAGTGATTAAACCTGATTTAAAATGGGAATATAAGGCAAAACTTTTCTATGATTGTGGCCTTTTATTTCACTTTGTTCTCAGCTATTAGATCTGCTTATCTCTTTGGCTGTTTCGCAGCTTGGGTTGTGCTGCCCTGTTGCTTCCGTGTTCTATTGTTCTCTACTTTTTACGATGCCTAGCCCATCTACCATCCCCAGTACATTGCTTGTGTCTATTCTATTCCTACTTTTCATTGGTGATTTATTATGCTACTTAACATCTGTCTGCAAACATTGATTTCATCGTTTCATCAATCCACTCTACACAACAACGTGGGATCTGTTTTCCTTATTCGCTGTTAGACAGTTTGACCCATGGGTGCATAACCAGACCGTACAAGTGGTCTCACCTTGGAACACATCCCTGTCCAAAGAGGATAAGCACTTGCAGTAAATGCTGGTTCAGCCATGAACTCTTGATACTGTGTTTTGTCTATTTTCATTGCATATGTGGACTACTTGCTTCCTCTCATTTCCTCATTATAGGAAAGAGGTTTATTGATTGAGGTCTATCAGTGTCCATCACAAGTAATAAAGTCACAATCTAGTTAGGTTTGGTCAAAAGCTTCAGTAATTTAAACCTGCGATCAACCCCTGCCTGGTAATTACGGCACAGAGCAGACAGACTTAACTTAATTGTGTAAAGCAAGCCAAAGTACCAAACCAGTTAAAACATCAATGACACAATACAATAAAAATACCACTCACATTTATAAAAATAGAGGCGCATTTAATAAGTAAAAATACAACAAAATTACAAAATACAAAAAGGGAAACAGAACTATGATTTTTTATAAGATTAAACGTGGAAAAAGCATTATAAAAACAGTAAAGCACCAATGGTAGTCATTGGTCATGGCAGACTGGGATCAAGATGTAATTTTAGGATGAATGCAATGGAGTCTGGTTCGGATACACCAAGTTAATAAGTTCCAGATAAGTTTGAAAAAACAGGTTGGAAAAGTTTCTAAATCCCACTGGTCTAGAGGAAAAATTCCATAAGTTTCCAAACTTTCTTCTGCTGCCCAAAAAACCAAAGGAGTAGCCTTCTAAGGCCCTAGAATTTCAGTGGATGCACCAGGGTGTTAGGCAAAAGCCAGCAGCAGGGTCCAGTCCAGGTTCAGTTGCTACAGCCTCTTGCATCTTTTTGTGCCCCTGTCAGACAACTGACCCTTGGAGTCCACTTATTTTTCCTCTGTACAAATGGAGCAGGTCCAGTTCTTGAGGTCTCCTCACAGATCTCAAACAGCAGGTACGGTCCTTCTTCTGTTCTTCTACAGGCCAAGAACGTATTCTGAGGATGGTACCTTGGGGCACCACTGTTATCATGGGCACTAGCTGGTGGGTAGGGGTGACTCCTGGGCACTTCCTCACTAATGGGGTAAACGTTCCCCAGGATAACACTATTCACTTTTTCAGTAGTTACTGTTTTTCTTTACTGCAAACAGGCCCAAAATGGCATGTGCCAGTGCATTTTCAAGATAGTAAAAGCCTTTGGGCACACAAAACCTGGGCTCTGAGGGCTCTGAGGGCTCTGAGGGCTCTGAGGGCTCTGAGGGCTGGAGGTATGTAGCACAGTGAACTATGAAAGTCAGCAGTGTTCACCCGCAGCTAACACTAAAATCCTGTTTCAAGTAGGTCTTGTACCCACAACAAGCCAAGAGACAGAAGTTTGGTCGGACAATAGCAGGGTCCTTCAGCAGCCAGACAGGGGTTACTCAAGAATTGCCTTGGTATCCTGTTTGCTCCCTTTCAAGTGTGCCAAAGTGTTACCTGTGGCTCAAACAGGCCAGTCATGCAGGATATGTCATTGTGGTGCCAACAGGATGGCAGGCTCCCACCGGTCTGCTGAGCTCAAATGAGTCATATCAGGCTAACCTGTAAATCACAGCAACCTATTTTGTAGCTCCTGGAAATAATTTAACATCTCGTTCACACCTTATTTAGACCAAATAAAGGCTGTGAGAAGCTGGAGAGTTAATGCAAATTAGCCTCCAGGAGGGAGGGAAAAGTTAGCTTTCTAAAAGTTTATTCTTCTTAATAATTATTAATAACATGACATCACCATTTAATTGGATTTTTCATAACTATTAAAAATAATAGTTTAATTATTTTCTTGCTAGTCCCATTCCCAAGGTACGGTATACGTATTGTCATCTATACTCTGATTTTCAACAAAAGACAGCTAGCCCTGCCATAGTGAAGATAGCTTTTAGGGCCTTGTCACTGTATGGGTGTGTTAATCTTATTTTTCTACATGTCTCACTTTTAAATACCATGCAGCCTACCTTATGGGCTACAAGGTGTACATGGGGTAAAATACTAATATTTTAAACTGAAATGTTACCTGTCTGTAAGAAATTGGATTGTTGGTTGATTGAGGTGTAAACCCTGGTTAAGCAGCAACCACATTCCTTGTCAGGGTAAGGCACAAGCAAACCTTAAATTAATCTGGTCTCACTCTATTGGTAGATTGGTACAGAGCAGTCACGCTTAATTTAGAGGCAATGTGTAAAGTATTTGTACAACACTTCAAACAGTAAAACAGTGACAACACACCACAAAAGGAGCCTGCAACAGATTTAGAAGACTAGAGTAATTTTTAATAAATAAAACATGACCAGCATGACAAAAATCCAATTAATAGAAGTGGAGATATTGAATTTTAAAGTTTGCTCTGAAAATAGCACCAAAGAGTACAACGCACCAATTGAGGATATCTGGTTGCACCTGACTACATGGCCCGCTCGCACGCATCACCAGACAGCACAACCTCAACATAATCTCCTACGCCGACGACACTCAACTAATCCTCTCCCTCACCAAGGACCCCCTCACCGCCAAATCCAACCTCCACGAAGGAATGAAGGCCGTCGCCGAATGGATGAAGAACAGCTGACTAAAGCTGAACACGGACAAGACGGAGGTCCTCATCCTCGGCTCCAACCCCTCAGCCTGGGACGACTCCTGGTGGCCAACGACACTGGGGGCAGCCCCGACACCCACCGACCACGCACGCAACCTGGGAGTCATCCTCGACTCAACGCTCTCCGTGGCCAAACAAGTCAACGCGGTCTCCTCCTCCTGCTTCAGCACCCTCCGCATGCTTCGCAAGATCTACAGGTGGATCCCGACAGATACAAGAAGAACAGTCACCCAGGCCCTCGTCAGTAGCAGACTCGACTATGGGAACGCCCTCTACGCGGGAGCCCCGGCCAAGCTCATCAAGTGACTGCAACGCATACAAAACGCCTCCGCACGCCTGATCCTCGACGTACCACGCCACAGCCACATCACCCCCACCTGAGGAACCTGCACTGGCTCCCCGTCGACAGGAGAATCTCCTTCAAACTCCTCATCCACGCTCACAAGGCACTCCACAAGACCGGCCCGGCCTACCTCAACAGACGACTCTTCTTCTACGTCCCCAACCGCCAGCTCCGCTCCGCCGACCTCTCCCTCGCCACCGTCCCTCGCATTCGAAGAATAACCACCGGCGGCAGATCGTTCTCCCACCTCGCCGCCAAGACCTGGAACACCCTTCCACTCAGCCTACGACAGACCCAAGACCTGCTGACCTTCAGGAGGCTACTCAAGACCTGGCTGTTCGACCAGTAGCGGCACCCCCCCCTTGAGACCCTCGCGGGTAAGTAGTGCGCTCTACAAATTCTGTGATTGATTGATTGATTGATTGATTGACTGGAACAAAGTCACTAGTTCAGGCCGACCACAATAGAGTGTTGGCCGGCTACAGGGACCCAGTTAGGCCCCCAGAACAGAGTACCGTAAATCCTGGTTGCTGTGCGTTGCATGGATCCATGTTGAGGATGTGCCGCGCAGACGAAGTGATTCATCAGATCCGAGATACGGCGAGGTTGTGCTGCAAGGTACTGTTGCATCGTCATTAAGGATCCCATCAACTGGGCTTGCAATGTGAAATTCTGCATTAGGGATGCAGCGTGCAGCTGGCAATGCATCGGTTGCGAGGTGCTGCGAGACTGCTATTTGAAGTCCGTCGTCGCCATTGAGGCTGCCGTCAATGAAAGATGAAAGGACCTGGGCTGTGGATGCTCCACGATAGTGGGGTGATGCGTCAGTTCCCAGGACTCAGGTGGGTGATGCGGGTCTATGCGACCGGTCCAATCCGCACGGCAGTGGTGATGCGTCAGGTCTACTTGGGGATGCACAGTTCAGCCGAGCAGATGCTTCGGTTTTGCTTGAGGATGCGCTGCTCAGCAGAAAAGATGCATCCATTACACTGTCAAGCATCTTAGGTCCACTTCCAAGGGTCCAGGACTGGGGTGGCACCATTTTCCAGGGTAGATTCACAGATGGCAGAGTCCAAGTTCAGGTTCATGGTGGTTGGAAGCCTGGTATGGCCCTGAGGCTACGGATCAGGAGGCCAGCCAACTAGCCCTTGAATTCACTCTAGATTCTGCATCCTAGTGATGCAGGCCCAGTCCTTCTTACCCAGGCAGGAGGGCAGCAGGCAGCAGCTCAGCACAGAAAATCAGGCGTCCATCAGAGTGCAATCCTTCAGCAGCACATCAGTAGTTCTTCCTGGCAGAGTATCCACAGCTCCAGAAGTGTACTTAAGTGGCGATGTCTGAGGTCCTTCTTTTATGCACAGTTGTGCCTTTGAAGTGGGAAGAAGCTTCTAGAGGTATGACTTTGAAGTGCACAGATGCCCTTCTTCCCTGCCCTGGCTCCAGACTAACTACAGGGGGTATGCAGCCCTTTGTGTTGAGACGTGACACCGTCTATTCAGTTGTAAGTGAGGCTGGGCTCAGCACCTCATTTCCATCCTGCCATTGATGGCCCGCATAGTCACAGCTAAGCTCCCATTGTGTTTGGCTGTCTAGAAAGAAGACACAAAGCCCAAAAGACAACTGCACCCAATCAGGCGACCAGAGACAGGATGCTGGCATTAAATGGCTAAAGCTAGAAAATGACAACTTTCTAAAATGGCATTTTCAGAAATATAATTAAAAATTCGACTTCACCATTAGTTAGGATTTAGAATTTTGATTCTGGAGGCACCAAACTTGAACCAGTTATATCTTCCTATTTGGAAATTGCACTTACACAATGTAATCCCAGTGTTATCCTATGGGAGATATAGGCCTTCCAGTAGTAAAAAACTAGTTTAAGAGTTATTCACTACCAGGACAGGTAAAACGTAAAGGTACATGTCCTGCTTTTTAAATACATTGCACGCTGCCCTCTGGGTTGGTTGGGGCCTGGCAAAGGTGTATTTTGCCAAGTCAAAATGGCACTTTAAACTGCACACACAGGCTCTGCAATGGCAGGCCTGAGACGTGTTTACAGGACTACTTTAAGTGGGTGGCACAATCAGTGCTGCAGGCTCACCACTAGCATTTAATTTACAGGCCGTGGGCACTTATAGTATCACATTACTAGGAACTTATAAGTAAATTAGGTATGCCAATTTGGTAGGAATCAATATTACCATGTTTAGAGGAGAGAGAACATGCACTTTAGCTCTGGTTAGCCGTAGTAAAGTACTCCGAGTCCTAGGGCTGACAGGTCTAATACTGTCAAAGAGGATTCTTCAACAGGTAGCATCGCAGATTTAATCTGCAGCAGTCAGACTACAATGGTAGGCCTGAAGCCATGCTTTCCTTGTCGCACTAGTAGGTGGCAAAATAATTGTTGCAGTCCACAGGTGACTTTTCATGCCATGGTTGTAGTTCATAGACAATATACTATGGTCTTAAAGGAGAGTTACATATGTCAACCTGGGATTTGTCAATTTCTACATGAGTTTGGGATCTAAGCATATATACTGGGCACTGGACAGCAGTTCCCCAGTGTGTAGAGTCTAAAAACCAGCAATAGAATTCAGAAAAATGGGCAAGGGAGATCCATGTTTATCAATGAGAGGTATCTAAAGGGGTTTTTAAAGTCTGTAATGCTAATGTGAGTTATGATGCTTCCATTTATGTGAGGCCAGTATCTTTGGTGAGGGGATGTCTTTTCATTTTTCCACGTCTTGCTCTAGCCAGCCATTGCTTGTATTATTTTTCTATGTTAGGCCTATGGATTAGTCTTTCATCAAGAAATTGCTTGCTACTTCATCACTTTATTAACATTGTCCGTTGTCAATGCAGCTCATTATTTGCTCAGGGCAAGAATTTTATAAAAGAGAGATAGTTTGAAGAAGAAAGGAAAGGGATTAGAAGGAGAGTTGACTCTTCAGCTGTTTATATTGAATACCATTTTTTACTATACTTGCATCATGAATGACAACACTGTTGAGACACCTTTTGAAGCCCATCATGTCTGAGGAAGTCTGACCATCATGTTACAATAAGAGCTGAGATGTTGAATCAAGTGCACAGTGGAGTCATATTTGCTAATGGCCTCCAACTAAGTGATGCATGACCAGCAATCCTCACTTAAGGAGACTCTTTTGGCAACCAGAGGAAATGAGAACCTGAACCTCTATACAAAGAAATAAGTATCCCTTCTACAGCTATTATTGATGTCAAAAGGTCTAGTGGGATATCACACAATCAGACAGCCAGCACTATAGTTTAAATACTTAGCTAAAACAAAGATGTATACTTTCCAAGAGCCTACCCAGTAGTTAGGAAGAGCACTGGAAGAGTACTGGTGAATATAGCATCAAATTACATATTAGCACACTCCTAATATTGAGCCATATTATTTTGTAATGTGCAATACGAATATTCCTGGCTCCAAACCATCAGCTCCAAGTTTTCCTTGTTTAGCCTTTAACATGAAATCTTAAAAACTCAATCTTAAAGCAGCAAAAATATAGACTCCAAAACTGGTCACACTCACTCAAATAAAGTACATAATCATCTTCATATAGTATAATTTTGATGGAACCAGACTACATTCAAAAGACATAGAGTCATTTACGTTTAAGGCAGAGGGGGATCTGAACGACAAATTTGGGATGCTGTGGCAGAGAGTGGTGGGGTTCCACTCCACCAAACCCACAGCTCCCCCGCCTTCTCTGGCTTTGTCTGCAATGTGGCCACCACCTTTGACATGTTATTCACTGCTTACATTCTCTATGGGAGTCATGATGGAACTCTGTAGGAAAAATCACCCATACCTCCAACAGACAAAGGGAAATCGTCCTTCACATCAGTGCCATTGTTTATTTTTCCTGTAGAAATATATTCTTGTTTTGGGGATTAGCTTCTGCAGACCAAAAAAAGATGCAAAGCAAGCCATAGCAACATAGCGGCCCTGCCGGCATTCAATTTTGCCAATAGAACTTCTGTCACACCATGGAAGCACTTTCAACTAATGACTACTGGTGGGGTTCTATAAGTATAGTGAGCAGTCCTCTTTTAAAATGGGCAGAGATGTGACCTCTGCCAACCTAAGGCATCAAGTGACATAACAGAGAGTCCTGTCCTGTCTCAGGTGGATCTCAATTGGATTAGCCTCCATAGTACCAATAGTAATAGCGAACAGAGGGCACGTAGAACTCTTCACCACTGTTCACTACTCACAGTATTTAGAAATCTGTCTCTTTTTAGCAGGGTAGTCCATTAAAAGTTAAAACTCAAGCTGTGGAAAAAGTGCTTGGCTTCAGTAACTAACATAGCAAGTGGATGATTCTTGAGTATGTCAGATTCTACTGGTCAGAGAGTAGATTTTTAAAAAACATAAACTGCAGTCCAGCAAAAAGCATGGCCGTTGGATCACTTTACTAAGCTGATTGCTCTATGCAAACAGCTATGACTGCTTCTGTGATCCTTTTCTAGCTTCAAAATCACTGATATACACTTGTCTCATCAGTGATGAGGATCCTTGTTTTGCATTAATACCTTCACCCTTAGATATATCTCTAATATTTGTGCTATTCACACTTCCCCTGGGTTCCCATGTAGGCTTGTTGCTTTGCTACTCTGTCATCTGCATACAGCCAGATAAACTCTTCTTACTAATGGATTTCTCCATCTTTATTAACAACTCACTGTATTTAAGGAGTACATCAGGGGAATCCAAATACATCTCAAGCTGACAAGTGCTGAAAGACATTCAATGTGCAACTCATCATAAAAGCAACAAAGAGTTAGCATATTTGTATTATCCCTTCCATGCTAATTTTGAATTACCTGACAGAACCTACACCATCCTCAACATGTTCTTGCCTGATCCCTTTTAATAGCAAGATCAATAATGAGTCCCATTTTCCGGCATTAAAGTAGCCATTCCTAGATAACTCATGAACAACTGCCTGCTACATCTCAAAATCTCTTTTATTTCCTCCCTGCATGTTTCTAGTTCTTGGATCTCTTGTAACACCTCATCTAATGCTTGACTGCGTGATTTTAATTTAATTTGATCTATTTCAGAAGCCTTTTTCCTATATTATAGTCAAATAAAAGGCCCTGAAAATAACTTTATAATGTCTGGAGAACATCACAAACGTAGAACTCAATTAAGAAAATTAGTGCTTATATACTTCAGGTTTACTACCTTACATTAGAGCAGATTTACAATCTTTGGAATTCTCAAAAAATTCCAAGGGTACTCCTGGAAATCTGTGACAGTCTCATGTTTCCAGCAGTACAACTGGAAACGTTTGTGATTTGTATATTTGTGAATTGTGAAAGCAAAGGGTGTCTGCATGTGCAATTAATCGTAGAGTTCATTTCCTAAACTTCCATCAGCTGTTTGTATTGTTTGTCCAGTCGATCCATTTATAAAGTGCAGTTGAGGTGCTACTTCCCTTCGGTGGATGGGAAGCAAGGTGCTCCCTAGCTTGTGCATCGCTGGAAGGTATGGGTTTGCAGTGTGGTGTAATGAGTACACACTAGAGTTGTGCTCTTCAGATGTTGCATATAGCTGCTCCTGACCTTTTAGGGAATCAAAGAGAGGCCTAAGGGCCAGATGTACAAAAAAGTCATTTTGCAATTTCCTAATTGCGAATTTTTTAGATTTGCAATTAGGAAATTGCAAACAGCTATGTACAACAGTGTCTCAGACACCGTTTGGTATTCCCATTGGGTCGCAAATGGACCTGCACCTTCAATATTCATGATGCAGGTCGAAATTTGCGACCCATTGGGAATGGTTGCAATCACTGGGATGGTGGCCTGCTGGGGTCAGAAGACCACCATGTCTGTGATTGCTTTATAAATACAGCAATATATTTTGTTTGTAGTGCAGCCTGTTTTCCTTAAAGGAAAATGAGCTGGATTACAAAAATAAAAATGACATTTTTCTTTTCATTTTTTAAGAGTAGGCAGTCATCCATGAGACCACTGCCTGCTCTTAAAAAAATGTTTTCACCCACATTCACAAAGGGGAAAGGGTCCTTTGGTGGACACCTCCTGTTTGTGAATGGGTTACCGCCTCCTCTACAGAGTCGGTAAATTATGAATGTTTTGCAACTGCATTCCAGTCGCAAAACATTCATATATACCAGTGCTATTTGGTATTAAGAAGGGCCACCCTAAACATGCGCATTCCTAATTCTGAATCGCAAAAGATCAGTAACAAGTTATTGAGTCGCATTTTGCCTTTTGTACATGGCAAAATGCATTTTACTGGCCGTAGTTTATTGGCACTTTGGGTATGCGGACTTTGGTACGAGTTCATTATACTGGCTGAAATGTTGCCGCCTGCACTACAGCGCTTAATTTAACACTGCTGCAGTTGTAAGTAGTGAAATGCCAGTGGGCACAGTTGGAAGGGCAGCAGGGGCGGGGGCCCACCCCCCCCCCAAAAAAAAGGGAAACAAATGGCAATCAACGGGGGCAAACACCGGTGTCAAGAGTGTGGTGGTTTATGTCCCAGGGTGAAATGTCTATAAATCCAATTTTTTTATACTAGAATAGTACGAGTTGCAAACGATTCCTGTGTTTGAAGTATTTTGGTGTTGTGCAAGTTAAGCAGTAATTGCTTTAATAGTGTTGCTGTGATCATGTAGTTGTTGGAGTGGGCCGAAACAGTGAGAGAAAGTTGAATAGATGGCGTGCATATCCTCCTTGTGTTAAGAATTTGGTCCAGTTCTTAAGTAGGCATGATCTTATTTCCTACTATGTGAATTTGGACCATGTAGGGTCTTTCAAGGTTATGGGGGGTGTCTCCTTCTGTTTCTATCCAGCTGCATTTTCAGTTGTTTTTCTTTAATTTCCAAAAGTGTCATTTTGCGTGGTCACCAAATCTTCCCTCTGGCTCTTTTCCTCGATTGTTATAAGGGCCCACCCATGCCCTCTGTTTGTCCTCTGGGTTTCATTTCATAGCGGGACTTCCTTCTCGTGCATTGCACAATTATTATTTTTTAACTGCTTTTCTGACCTTGCATTCATTAATCATTCAGAGAGGTAAACGTGTATGGTCTGGTCCCTATTTTCTATGCTGCATCCAACCAATGTATTTGCCCTTGCTGAGCAGTTAGAATTGCAGTAAGCAGTGACATGTCAAGGACGCCATGAGTGGTGCAAGCAAGACACATTGGTTTCCCTGTACCTAGAATGTCTAGTAAAGGATCAGAAGGTGCATTGGGCTCCTCCTACCTCTGGGGACGGATGATATATTATGCCCCAGGACAGTAAGGAGAAAATGATGTCTATTTATTTATTTATTTATTTATTTATAAAGTTTTATATAGCGCGAACATGACCCACGAGGGTATCAGAGCGCTTTACAATATACAGTTATTAAACATTAGATGGTTGAGGTAGTATACATACAATCGGTATTCGCCATTCAGTACAAAAGAGGTAGATAGTAGTATATGGGTAGCATAGGTGACTAGTAGTCATCATTTGAAAGGTTTTATAAAGCGCTGGCTAGACCCGGAGGTATCAGAGCGCTTTACATGAGAATCAGACCATAGTTGCAGGTTGCATCGTTACAAAGGTTACACAATTAGCTACATAATTACATGTTAGGTCGAGACAAACAATAAGGACATATGTGTAAGGGAAAAAGCAGGCAAGGGGAGAGATTCAAGGGAGAGGGGGTAGGAGCAGGGGAAGTAGACATAGAATGAAGGGGGGAAAGAGGAGGGGGAGGGTGAAAGACAAAGCAAGAAAGCAGAGGGGAGGGTGACGGGGGCACAAACCGGTAAACGCGTAGTAGCTGCGTCCAAAGTCCAGTAAACTGTGATCCCAGGGGAAGTGGCATCATTCCCACATCTCCATTGCGAGAGGCTCCCTATTATGCAGTGGACTCTCTCAGAGGGGTCTCTGAGACTCCAACGCCTACCTACTGGATCCTTCCCCAAAAAGGGGAGAGGGAGTGCTTTGGCAAGGGGCGCCATACCAAACCTCAACTGTGAGTGGCTCCCTTAGCGCAGTGGACTCTCTCAGAGGGAACACTGAGACTCCAGAGTATAAATATTGGATCTTTCCCCAACAAGGGGAGAAGGAGTGCTTAGTCAAAGGGCACAAGGGACAGGTGGCTAGGCGGCGTAGCAGACAGGGGAGAGATTCAGGGAGAGGGGATAGGAGCAGAGGAGGTAGACAAAGAATGAAAGAGGGAAAGCGGTGGGGAGGGTGAGAGACAGAGCATGAAAGAGGAGGGGGAGGGTGAAGGGGTACAAACCGGTAGACGAGTAAAAGCCGCGTCCAAGGTCCGGTAAGCTGTGCTCCCAGGGGAAGTGGTATCATTCCCACATCTCCGCTGCGTGAGGCTCCATTTACACAGTTGACTCTCTCAGAGGGGTCTCTGAGACTCCAAGGCCTACCTACTGGATCCTTCCCCAACAAGGGGAGAGGGAGTGTTTTGGTAAGGGGCGCCATACCATACCTCAACTGTGCGTGGCTCCCTTGACACTGTGGACTCTCTCAGAGGGGGTCCCTGAGACTCCAGAGTATGATTATTGGATCTTTCCCCAACAAGAGGAGAAGGAGTGCTTAGTCAAAGGGCAACAAGGGACAGGGGGCTAGGAGGCGGGTCGGAACTGGCAGGTCAAAAGAGGGGGAACAGATGGCAAAAGAATGCTCCTAGAGTCACGCTGACTCACTGTGGCTGAAATTGACACTTCTCTCCAACCACAGGAGGAATTATGGTCACCGCTGTTGCCTCCATGCACAACTGCTGCCGGTTCTGGAGATACATGTAGGCAGCTTTCCAGAAAGTCAAAGCTTAAGACAAATTCCTGATTGAAAGGAGATGTTGTGGTCCCCACCACTGCTTCCGTTTCATGTTTGTAGTCCAGGACACTGCCCACAGCTTTAAAGTGAGGGTGTGCTGCTATTTGCAGAATTAGTCACAGCTACATTGTCCCTCGGCTCCCTTCCCACACAAAATATGAACTTTAAGTTCTTTAAAATGCATTTTAAAATATGCATGAGGTTGGAAATATGATCTCATTTATTAGTGCATAAATCACTTCTGTTTTAAGCTTTCATTACACACATAATTTTCCCCGCGATGAATTAATTAATTTGTTACATTTCCAAACCCTTTGCTTTAGCATTCAGCAATATCTGACTTGTCTGCTTGTTTCTCGGTTTCTTTCATGGCCTCTGATAAGAAGACCGACATTTGGCCTTAGATTTAGACCAGTGTTTTCCAAACTGCTGCGAGCAGATATTTGGTGGGTTGCCAAAGTCCAGGCAATAAATAATGCGCCTTTAAATTCTGTACTTATTGTGTTACATTTGCTGTGCTTTAAAGACAGAGGTTAAATGTTGGTCTATGTCTTCTGCTGCTTGGGTTTTTTAGCAGGAGACTAATGTTTGGGAACTCCTCTCACTTTGCAGTCAGAGAAAGAAAAATAAAGCAAGTTATATGACAATCCTGCTGTGGTACATGAAGTGTGAATGTAAACCTAGAATATGTAACTTTTCCCTAACACACAACAAAATGCAAATACCTGAAAATGAACTGAACAGATTCAGCAGTTAGAAAAGTAAAATGAAGCACATTTTTTTCTAAATCTGAAGTGTGATGGAAATAAAAGATTTTTATTAGGATTAGAACAAATCAAGACACTTTACTTGGTGATACACCATTAAGAAATATTCACAGGAACCCGATTTCCAAGCATTGTCACTAGTATTGATAGAGCGCTTACAGCACTCTAAATTGTAGGGGTGCACTATACTCCTGATATAAACGCACTCATATGTATTTTTGTCGTGTGCAGTGTTTTATGAATATTAAGATGCATTTATTCACATCATATTAGTATTAAAATGAAGTGAGCACGTGTAAGTAGGATTTGCATGTATTAGAAAACTTAATTCCTGTATGTGTAATGTGCAGGACGAAATTATACTCACATAATGTAACCCTGTTTAGTTTAAGTTACCCGATTTGTAGGCCCAAATTGTAGGTTGTTTTGAGTTTTGTTTCTCCTTGGTTGCTTAAGAATTAATTAAATAAATTCTGTTGTGCTCGAAGACAGTGTGTTCTCATCCTACTGCAGGTGCAGAAATTCGACCTCGTTATTCTTAGATTTAAGGAGATACACGGAATGTCTTTGAAGAAGACTGCAAGGCGAGAGGGGAGGACCTGCTTTCCGTGCCTGGCCTATCTGGGAACCAAGGCCACTGGAAGAAGAGTCGAATTAATTAAAGCTTCTGTGGAAACTTATTGAAAAATGTTGCAATTGGAAAAGTTTAACACATGACGTATTGTGGGTTGAACATTGTCTTTTTGTATGATGCGCAGGGACAGATTCGAGAGACTTCTGCCAGCTTTCGGAGGAGAAGGAGCATCTTAGAGCGAGCTCCATAGCTTTAAGCTATCAGACCCATTTGACGTGAGTACTTCTTAGGAAGTCAACACGTGCTGACACCTTTGGGATATGATACAAGGGAGATAGGTAGGATCCTCATTAAGAGCAGAGTAGGGAAAGATTTTGCTCCTTCTTAAATGAAAAGAGAATTGGACTCCGCTTCTATTCTTTGCTGTATTTTGATTTTGGAGTTCATGATATTATGCCTTCTGTGCCGAATGACTTATATTCGTAAAATCGGCTCTGTATTGATCTTTCTGTACCTATATACTCTGATATTGAGGTGTGTTTATATTCAATTATTTTTGGCTTTATAATAAATCTACCAAACTGAAATTCGGAGTCTGTGGTCCATTACAGCATGACTAAATCAAAAGTATAATCTTGAATTGTTTCCTCCCTTCTACCACTTTTAGCAGGCAAATAAAAGACTATCTGCATTAAATCTAGTAGGGAAAAGTAGGAGTTAAGGTTGGCGTAATCAGTATGCAATATAGTCTTATCTATAAAACTGTGCATCTGTGCAAATTTGGTGGCCATTTTAATGGAAAATGTGCTACAAATAAAAATGTGCTACCATACCATGCTTTAGTACATTAAACAATCACCTGCCTCATGTCCATTTAAGCTAGGTGGTCGCGAAAGTTTGTAGTACTAAAAAGTGGGTCGTGGTTCTAAAACGTTTCCGAAGCACTGAGTTAGACAATTATGTTCTTCTGGTTATGCTACATTTATTCATAGCTATAGGAGTCAGCCCTGGATATCACTTTGCAACAATGTTTTTGTCAGTCACGGATGTCATAACAACACTAGTGCAAATGAGAAACTGCATGAAGTGAAAAACAACTCATATTTAATTGGAGGTCATCATAAAGCGTTTCCAATTAGAACACATATAATAATGAAAATTGGGTGACATGAACTCAATTAAAGGAGTGACTTTAATAAAGGCTGTTCCACTATTTAGTTAAGACTTCTAATTCTGTCATAATAGAAATCGAGTAGTAGGTGGTTAGATAGTCAATAGCAAACAGCAGGTTTGCTTCTCTTGATTTCATTGCTGTGCAACTGAGTGCAGTGAAAGAAAAGTAGTGAGATATAGGACGCAGGCTTACGATATGCCAATTTATGGATGGAGAAATCTACGTGAATTCTATGTGACCTTGTGGGGAAGCAGTTTAATGTCATGTGGGTATGGTAGAAGCAACTCATATGACCAGAGGCGTAGCAAACATCTGGATGACCACCTTCAAGGTACGGAGAACAGGCCCTCTGACATACGATTATTCTTTTGTCGTAGTGACATCTAACCAAACAATCTCTTAGGCCCTCGTTATGTGTGACCTCCAAATATCAAACTGGATGTAAACTGGAGTTTGCCCTCAAATTGGTATTACAGGCAATACAGTGATTTTGTGCACAGTATTACTTCATGTGTAATTGCCATGGATTTTTCTTCTGGGGACAAAGTCACTAAGAAATGGAGTATTTAGTCCCTGGAAAAT
This sequence comes from Calotriton arnoldi, assembly GCA_963921515.1. Classification (NCBI taxonomy): domain Eukaryota; kingdom Metazoa; phylum Chordata; class Amphibia; order Caudata; family Salamandridae; genus Calotriton; species Calotriton arnoldi. The sequence continues at coordinate 146,554 of CAWUFW010009831.1, forward strand.
CTATTAGACATTTGTAATGGTGTGCTGAAATAGGAACGGAAACACCAATTTTGAATGCCGTTCCCCATTCCATAAAGAAGGAGTTTAGAATACTCTAGTAATTTTGCACCCCACATATACAGATACCCGTGGTGGAGGCAATATTGAGTGCAGAGATATTTAAACAGTAGGAGCCCAATACTTGCAACCTGAGTCTCAATGCTCATTGAGGTGAAAAATATCAATGGTATTCATATTGGATTTCAGAATGTGGTCTGAAAGTAGTAGTTTCAAAGAGTTCATTGAGTGTGTCAGGAGGTGCCAGTACTACGATATCTGTGTATACCTCAATTCAAGCTATAGATGTGTTCTGGGAGATGTGGTAATGTTTCAATGTTAGTGCATGGTGCAGTCAGAATAGAAGTGTATTGAAAGAGCTGAAAACCATAGTATTGTGGATGGAGTGAGAATGCAAATCTCAGAAGAAAACATTGCAACACAGCTTTGTGGTATCTCAGTACTGAGCTAGAAATGCATTATGACAGTCACTGCTACAATCCAAATATCAAAAGTAGGGAGGAAGAAGCAGTGATTCATTCTGCTTCCATGCTTAGTCATTAATAATCAAAAAGGGAATGAATCACATGTCTGAGACAGGCCAGGGTCTATAAGTGATTGTACAAAGGCCTTCATACACTCTAACTCGTTGGTAGCGGTATATCGTGATTCGTTGCTAGGGGAAGCTAGGTGATGGTTTTATCATTGGGGCCTTTTCCGTCTGAGTTTCCCATTCTCCAGGCAGTCAACCTTCCTCCAACCGGAAAGAGACCATCTGGTTCTGTGACGGTCGTGATTTGCTTGGTTTTAGCGGAAAAAAAGTGAAATCCTTCCCTGTACAATTAATTTTATTCAACAGGGAAGGGTAAGGTTAAAAACAGCATGAGGTGCTCTTGTGTATATGTAAATGGTCCACCGCACCTAAATGGTAATTGTGTCAGTGGTCGACATGTTTCAGTCCGAAGTTGTCTCTAAAGATCGGTGGACTTTCATCAGGACCGTGGTAATAGCGATGGGGAGGTGGATTGCTCTATCAATAGGATAAGTTGATGTCACTTACCCTCTGTCGTCATTATTTCATTGAATAGACGGGTATTATAGGTTGTAGTTCTCCCTAAATCTTAAATGGAGTTTAATTCAAATACAATCACTTATAGACCCTGGCTTGTCTCAGACATGTGATTCATTCCCTTTTTGATTATTAGTCACTGCTACAAGGCCTTGCAAATGACAGAATGTGAGCTATATATATTCCAAAAGTAAACAGATGATGGACGGAATGCTGAACAATGCAAACTTTCACGCCCATTCACAGATCTGGGTTTAATCCATCATTTTTTGCTCACCATGCCACCCCAGTTTGGACCCAGCCATATGCAAATCAGTCTTGACCCTGCTCCTCATGAGAACAGTCCAGCCCAAATTGGTGGTGAATGTTTGCATTGTTCAGTATTCCATCCATCATCTGTTAGTTTTTCTTTTGTCCTCCTAAGTGGGAAGGGTATGCCCAGACGTGGGTCCTGTGCTTGCTGTGCCATTGGATTCAGGCTAGCCTTCCTGATGAGGGGTGATAACCAGAAACTGGCCCCACAATGCTTGTTTTTGGTCCAGGGATGGCCTGGCCTGGCAATTCGGGCTGAACTGTTCCCATGAGCAGCAGGGTAAAGACTGATTTGCATATGGCTGTTACAGGTAAATGTCAGCTGCCACTTGGACAAGGCAGGGGCCTCTTTTGTGTACCTAGTCAGCTTGCCACCTATCCCAGTTGGAGAGGAGCTGGACCCAGAACTGTCTTGCTGTTGCCACAGAAAAAATGTTGCTCATTTCCCTGGCCACACCTCTGGGTGGGCACAGAAGTTGTGCTGGAGCTCTGCATTCAGGTAGAGAGGGACACTATGGGAGTGTTTGCAGTAGGGCACACAGGAAGAGTTGCAAAAGCGACTAGGTTATTCCTTGAAACTTTCTCCCTAGGCTAGTGCTAGTGCAGGTATATATGTGGCACCCTTAGGCACCCTCTTGAAAACACTACTGGACCTGTAAAAGGCATAAGAAGGAATGCACCTGCCAGTGAGACATGTGAGGAGACCTGAAAGGCTGGAGCTGCTAACACTTGTGCCCAGGAAGTGGACCTCAATGGTCAGTTGACTGACCTCCTGTAAAGCCATAGGGGCATAAAATCTGCAAGACATCTGTTGGAAAATGGCCCTCTCTGAAGGGTCACCCCAAACTTTTTGCCTTCCTCCTCCTCTATTTTTAACCTCGTTTTTGTTGGCTTTCAGACTCTGAGCACTTTAACACTGCTAACCAGTGCTAACCTGCATGCACTCTCTCCTCTAAACATGGCAACATTGGCTCATACCCAATTGGTGTATTTTATTACTTATATGTTTCTAGTAAAGTGCACTACATGTGCCCAGGGCGTAAATTAAATGCTACTAGTGGGTCTGACACAGTGATTGTTCCCCCACTTAAGTAGCCCCTTAACTATGTCTCAGGCCTGCCACTGCAGAGCCTGTGTGTGCAGTTTTAAACTGCCATGTCGAACTGGCAAGTGAAAGCACTTGCTAGGCCTAAACCTTCCTTTTTAATTATTTATTATTAGTTATGGCATTTATAAAGCGCACTGTGACCAGACTGGTATCCTGGAGCTGAGGAGGTACAGATGTCTAAGGGGAGATAGTAACAAAAATTGACAAACCAATACAGGTACCCATTACTTGTGGAACAGCCAGGTCTTAAATGCTTTCCTGAATTTCAGCAAGTCTGTATATGTTCTCAGAGTAGGTAGCAGCCTATGCCATAAGTAAGCAGCTTTAACTGAAAAGGCTCGACCGCCTTGTCGGACCTTATGGAAGCTTGGTTGAGATTAGCAGTAGCTGAACGTAAGGATCTCTTCGGTGCATATCTTTTCAATCTGCATTGCAGCAGTGTAATACATATAAGTCACCCCTAGGGTAGGCCCTGGACAGCCCAGAGGGCTGGATGCAGTATATCTAAAGAGCAGGACACGTACTTTTAAGTTGTACATGTCCTGGTAGTGAAAAAACTCTTAAATTCGTTTTTCAATACTGCAGGGCCTATCTCTTCCATAGGATAACATTAGGATCACCTTATTACATTTTATAAGTGTAATTTCCAATTGGGAAGAGATAAGACCTCCAAGTCTGGTGTCTATGGAATCACAATTTAAAATCACATGTTATATTGAAGTTGGATTTTAAATTCCAATTCTGAAAATGCCACTTTTCGAAAGTTGCCATTTTCTTACTTCACCCATTTAGTGCCTATTGCCTGTATCTGTTCAGTATGGGTTAGGTGACAGCTGGGCTTTCTCCTGGGAGATGAGGGGAAGGAGTTGCTCACAGCCTCATGCTTACATATGAATCGACTGTATCCTGTCCACATGCAAAGGGTTGCATACCCCCCTGTAGTGAATCTAGGGCAAGGGCAGGAAGGTTGGACCACTGTGCACTTCAAAAACCCTTCTTTGAAGTCTCCCCCACTTCAAAGATACAACTGGGTATAAGTACTGGGCGTATGTCACATTAACACCATCAGTACACCTCTGGACCTGTGACCACTCTGCCAGGAAAAAGAACTGCTGTGCTGCTGAAAGGACTGAAACTCTGCTGGACTACTGCTTTGTCGGACTCTTGCCTTGCTGTGCTCTTGCCTTGGTGAGCTGCCCTGCTGCCTGCTGTTCTGCCTGGGTGAGAAGGACTGGACCTGCATCACTGGAACCCAGAGTGACTCCAAAAAGTTGCTGGCTTGCCTCCTGTTCTAAGTCTCAGGGATATCGAAGACTTCAACTACCAGCATCTGCATCTTGACTCTACAAGCTGTGAGTCTGCCCTGCCAAGTGGTACCACTCCAGTCCGGGACCATTGGAAGTGAGACTTAAGGTACTTCTACATCCAGAAACCACGCATTCTCATCGGAACCAGTGCACCCTCGTCATTCTGTGTACTGGACCAGGTGCATTTCCTTCGGAACCAGCGCATCACCTTCGGAATCAACGCATCACCTACTGCGGAAGCAGCAGCCATGCATCACATTTGGAACCAGACCTTTGTACTCGGAACCGACGCATCACCGCAGTAGTGCGAAGAAAATCAACGTATCTCATCCACTGCGTGGTTTGACACCAATGCATGCAAAAGAAACAATTGATGGACGGAATGCTGGACAATGCAAACATTCGCCCACAGTCACAAGGATCTGGGTTAAATCCATCATTCTTTTGCTCACCACACCACCCCATTTTGGACTCAGCCATATGCAAATTAGTCTTGACCCTGTTCCTTGTGGGAACAGTCCAGCCTGATTTGCCAAGCCAGGTCCTCCCTGGACCGGAAACAAGCATCCTGGGACCGGTTTCGGGGCATCAGCCAGGCTAGCTTGAATTCAGTGGTGTAGCGAGCACGGGACCCACGTCTGGGCATACCCTTCCCACTTAGGGTGACATATGCAAAAGAAACAATTGATGGATGGAATGCTGGACAATGCAAAAATTCACCCCGAAACCGGTCCTAGGATGCTTGTTTCCAGTCCAGGGAGGACCTTTCCTGGCAGTTTGGGCTGGACTGTTCCCATGGGGCACAGGGTCAAGACTGATTTGCATATGGCTGGGTTCAAACTGGAATGGCATGGTGAGCAAAAAAACGATGGATTTAGGCCCAGATCTCTGCACTGGGGTGAATGTATGACATTGTTCTGCATTCTGTCCATCAATTGTTGTTTTTGCATTTGTCACCCGAGTGGGACAGGTATGCCCAGACGTGGGTCCCGTGCTCTCCATGCCACTGGAATCAAGCTATCCTGGCTGAAGAGGGGTGAAACCCCAAAACCGGTCCTAGGATGCTTGTTTCCAGTCCAGGGAGGACCTTTCCTGGCAGTTCGGGCTGGACTGTTCCCATGGGGCACAGGGTCAAGACTAATTTGCATATGGCTGGGTTCAAACTGGAATGGCATGGTGAGCAAAAAAACGATGGATTTAGGCCCAGATCTCTGCACTGGGGTGAATGTATGACATTGTTCTGCATTCTGTCCATCAATTGTTGTTTTTGCATTTGTCACCCCGAGTGGGACGGGTATGCCCAGACGTGGGTCCCGTGCTCTCCATGCCACTGGAATCAAGCTATCCTGGCTGAAGAGGGGTGAAACCCTGAAACCGGTCCTAGGATGCTTGTTTCCAGTCCAGGTAGGACCTTTCCTGGCAGTTCGGGCTGGACTGTTCCCATGGGGCACAGGGTCAAGACTGATTTGCATATGGCTGGGTTCAAACTGGAATGGCATGGTGAGCAAAAAAACGATGGATTTAGGCCCAGATCTCTGCACTGGGGTGAATGTATGACATTGTTCTGCATTCTGTCCATCAATTGTTGTTTTTGCATTTGTCACCCCGAGTGGGACGGGTATGCCCAGACGTGGGTCCCGTGCTCTCCATGCCACTGGAATCAAGCTATCCTGGCTGAAGAGGGGTGAAACCCCGAAACCGGTCCTAGGATGCTTGTTTCCAGTCCAGGGAGGACCTTTCCTGGCAGTTCGGGCTGGACTGTTCCCATGGGGCACAGGGTCAAGACTGATTTGCATATGGCTGGGTTCAAACTGGAATGGCATGGTGAGCAAAAAACGATGGATTTAGGCCCAGATCTCTGCACTGGGGTGAATGTATGACATTGTTCTGCATTCTGTCCATCAATTGTTGTTTTTGCATTTGTCACCCCGAGTGGGACGGGTATGCCCAGACGTGGGTCCCGTGCTCTCCATGCCACTGGAATCAAGCTATCCTGGCTGAAGAGGGGTGAAACCCCGAAACCGGTCCTAGGATGCTTGTTTCCAGTCCAGGGAGGACCTTTCCTGGCAGTTCGGGCTGGACTGTTCCCATGGGGCACAGGGTCAAGACTGATTTGCATATGGCTGGGTTCAAACTGGAATGGCATGGTGAGCAAAAAAACGATGGATTTAGGCCCAGATCTCTGCACTGGGGTGAATGTATGACATTGTTCTGCATTCTGTCCATCAATTGTTGTTTTTGCATTTGTCACCCTGAGTGGGACGGGTATGCCCAGACGTGGGTCCCGTGCTCTCCATGCCACTGGAATCAAGCTATCCTGGCTGAAGAGGGTGAAACCCCGAAACCGGTCCTAGGATGCTTGTTTCCAGTCCAGGGAGGACCTTTCCTGGCAGTTCGGGCTGGACTGTTCCCATGGGGCACAGGGTCAAGACTGATTTGCATATGGCTGGGTTCAAACTGGAATGGCATGGTGAGCAAAAAACGATGGATTTAGGCCCAGATCTCTGCACTGGGGTGAATGTATGACATTGTTCTGCATTCTGTCCATCAATTGTTGTTTTTGCATTTGTCACCCCGAGTGGGATGGGTATGCCCAGACGTGGGTCCCGTGCTCTCCATGCCACTGGAATCAAGCTATCCTGGCTGAAGAGGGGTGAAACCCCGAAACCGGTCCTAGGATGCTTGTTTCCAGTCCAGGTAGGAACTTTCCTGGCAGTTCGGGCTGGACTGTTCCCATGGGGCACAGGGTTAAGACTGATTTGCATATGGCTGGGTTCAAACTGGAATGGCATGGTGAGCAAAAAAACGATGGATTTAGGCCCAGATCTCTGCACTGGGGTGAATGTATGACATTGTTCTGCATTCTGTCCATTAATTGTTGTTTTTGCATTTGTCACCCCGAGTGGGACGGGTATGCCCAGACGTGGGTCCCGTGCTCTCCATGCCACTGGAATCAAGCTATCCTGGCTGAAGAGGGGTGAAACCCCGAAACCGGTCCTAGGATGCTTGTTTCCAGTCCAGGGAGGACCTTTCCTGGCAGTTTGGGCTGGACTGTTCCCATGGGGCACAGGGTCAAGACTGATTTGCATATGGCTGGGTTCAAACTGGAATGGCATGGTGGGCAAAACAACGATGGATTTAGGCCCAGATCTCTGCACTGGGGTGAATGTATGACATTGTTCTGCATTCTGTCCATCAATTGTTGTTTTTGCATTTGTAACCCCGAGTGGGACGGGTATGCCCAGACGTGGGTCCTGTGCTCTCCATGCCACTGGAATCAAGCTATCCTGGCTGAAGAGGGGTGAAACCCCGAAACCGGTCCTAGGATGGTTGTTTCCAGTCCAGGGAGGACCTTTCCTGGCAGTTCGGGCTGGACTGTTCCCATGGGGCACAGGGTCAAGACTGATTTGCATATGGCTGGGTTCAAACTGGAATGGCCTGGTGAGCAAAAAAACGATGGATTAAGGCCCAGATCTCTGCACTGGGGTGAATGTATGACATTGTTCTGCATTCTGTCCATCAATTGTTGTTTTTGCATTTGTCACCCCGAGTGGGACGGGTATGCCCAGACGTGGGTCCCGTGCTCTCCATGCCACTGGAATCAAGCTATCCTGGCTGAAGAGGGTGAAACCCCGAAACCGGTCCTAGGATGCTTGTTTCCAGTCCAGGGAGGACCTTTCCTGGCAGTTCGGGCTGGACTGTTCCCATGGGGCACAGGGTCAAGACTGATTTGCATATGGCTGGGTTCAAACTGGAATGGCATGGTGAGCAAAAAAACGATGGATTTAGGCCCAGATCTCTGCACTGGGGTGAATGTATGACATTGTTCTGCATTCTGTCCATCAATTGTTGTTTTTGCATTTGTCACCCCGAGTGGGACGGGTATGCCCAGACGTGGGTCCCGTGCTCTCCATGCCACTGGAATCAAGCTATCCTGGCTGAAGAGGGGTGAAACCCCGAAACCGGTCCTAGGATGCTTGTTTCCAGTCCAGGGAGGACCTTTCCTGGCAGTTCGGGCTGGACTGTTCCCATGGGGCACATGGTCAAGACTGATTTGCATATGTCTGGGTTCAAACTGGAATGGCATGGTGAGCAAAAAAACGATGGATTAAGGCCCAGATCTCTGCACTGGGGTGAATGTATGACATTGTTCTGCATTCTGTCCATCAATTGTTGTTTTTGCATTTGTCACCCCAAGTGGGAAGGGTATGCCCAGACGTGGGTCCCGTGCTCTCCATGCCACTGGAATCAAGCTATCCTGGCTGAAGAGGGGTGAAACCCCGAAACCGGTCCTAGGATGCTTGTTTCCAGTCCAGGGAGGACCTTTCCTGGCAGTTCGGGCTGGACTGTTCCCATGGGGCACAGGGTCAAGACTGATTTGCATATGACTGGGTTCAAACTGGAATGGCATGGTGAGCAAAAAAACGATGGATTTAGTCCCAGATCTCTGCACTGGGGTGAATGTATGACATTGTTCTGCATTCTGTCCTTCAATTGTTGTTTTTGCATTTGTCACCCCGAGTGGGACGGGTATGCCCAGACGTGGGTCCTGTGCTCTCCATGCCACTGGAATCAAGCTATCCTGGCTGAAGAGGAGTGAAACCCCGAAACCGGTCCTAGGATGCTTGTTTCCAGTCCAGGGAGGACCTTTCCTGGCAGTTCGGGCTGGACTGTTCCCATGGGGCACAGGGTCAAGACTGATTTACATATGGCTGGGTTCAAACTGGAATGGCATGGTGAGCAAAAAAACGATGGATTTAGGCCCAGATCTCTGCACTGGGGTGAATTTATGACATTGTTCTGCATTCTGTCCATCAATTGTTGTTTTTGCATTTGTCACCCCGAGTGGGACGGGTATGCCCAGACGTGGGTCCCATGCTCTCCATGCCACTGGAATCAAGCTATCCTGGCTGAAGAGGGGTGAAACCCCGAAACCGGTTCTAGGATGCTTGTTTCCAGTCCAGGGAGGACCTTTCCTGGCAGTTCGGGCTGGACTGTTCCCATGGGGCACAGGGTCAAGACTGATTTGCATATGGCTGGGTTCAAACTGGAATGGCATGGTGAGCAAAAAAACGATGGATTTAGGCCCAGATCTCTGCACTGGGGTGAATGTATGACATTGTTCTGCATTCTGTCCATCAATTGTTGTTTTTGCATTTGACACCAATGCATCACTTTGGCTGCACCTAGCATCCCAAATCAAGGTACTTTGGTTCAGTGGGCGCAAGTGGATTCCTGTATACGGCCTGCTCTCCATCACGGGCTGCCTGATCTTTTCACTTTGTCCTGGTCCAACGTGACCAGATTACCCATTTAAGTGCTTATTGCTTCTAAGCACTCTCTTACATTTATTCTTTGCAAATTCACATCTCAACTTCTACTTGTTGGATTTTTGTTGTTTTGGTCTTGTTTTATTTTTAAAATTGTTGTTATTCCGATTCTTGCACCTTTAAGTCAAAGGGAACATGGAGTTGGATCTGGGTACCCTGACAACTCTCATAGTGGTTGAGATGAAGACCCTATGCAGAGAAAGTGAATTGAAATTGGGCCAGAATGTCAGGAAGCATTATGAAAGGGCCGTCAAGCCCTGTGAAGAAACCCGCCAAGCACAGATCCTCCCTGAGGATGAAGCAATGCATGTCACCCCAGTGAGTGAAGGGGACCACCTGTCCCAAAATGGATTTTCTAGTGCACCATCCAGGGCTGGGAAATTTGTAGGCTCTGACAGCATAAGCCTGTCTGAACTGGTCCAGCACCAGTTGGAGCTCAGTGAAAAGCAATCAGCAAGGGGGCCACAGGCCAAACAGGCAGTCACAGAACCGGAGGAGAATGAAACTTGCACTGGAGGAGAGAGACTGATCTTCAAGGAGAAGAAGACCAGTTTAGGAATCTTGAAGTCCAAAGGAGATGGTGGCAGCTATAGTGAGGTGTCTTCATGGGGCCACAAAACTCTCACTTCCACAAGGGTATTGTGCCTGGCTTTATGGTGTGGGATGACATTGGCAAGTGGTTTGACTCCTATGAAAGAGCATTAAGAATGTGCAGGGTGGGTTACCAGCACTGTGGAGCCTTATTATGGGAGACAGTACCAACACTGGGTAGAGGTACACTACTGACACTAGAAGAGGGGGTAGTTGACTCTTACACTCACTTGACGGATGCGCTGGTGCAGAAGTTTAGTTCCATCTCTGAAACGTAAAGAAAGAAGTTCCGGGATACACACACAGACACACAGCAATCCTAGGTTGACTTTTTTAGATCTTTCAATAAAGGCAGTAGAAGGCTGGTTAAAGGCAATACAGCCATTATTTGTGATGGGCTATATAATCTTATCATGAAGGAGCACATGTTGAGTAATTGTCATTACACCAAGATATAGTGGATTCTATGTTGTCTGACCCCTGACAGCTTGGTAAGGCAGCTGAAGTGTGGGTGCACACTGGGGTATAAAAATCCAAGGGGGTGATCCCAAGAAAGGGACTCCTATCTCCCTCAGAGGAAAGAGTGGAGCAACAAGGATAAAAAGACTTTCTCACAAGGGTCCCAAAGGTCCACTCAGGAAGGGAGTCCTGTGTCTTTTCCAAACCCAAGTGTAGAATGTACATGGGGAAGAAACCTTTTGAACCCTTGAAGGCTGAGATATGCCTGGCTGTCTCAAGTTGGGACGTATTGTGGGAGTCTCAGCCTGTTCCAAGAAGCTCCCCACATGTGGGCAGTCCTAAGGGATTACATGTGTAGGAATTTGGGTACCAGTTGTCCCAGGGCAAGCCAGAGGGTTGAACTGAAACCACCTTTGTCCCTGTAGGATGGATGTTAAAGCCCTGGCCGCCTTACCTTCCAGCATGATGAAGTACAGGCAATGCCCAATCATCAATAGCCCCAAAGTAGGAGCCAGAATGACCACAGTTGTGGACTGGCTGATATCCCCAGAGCATGTTATCCCAGATGTTCTCCTTAGGGCAGTCAACACTGACAATAAGGTGACGTTTCATCCCATAGCAATGGTCACCTTTTAGTGGGGAGAGGTTACTAGGATGAAGGAGGTAGCTGTGAGTCCTGTCATTGTAGTGGACTGTCTGTTGGGAGCTCACCTAAAACCCACTGTTTGGGCACAGGTGTAAAGGAAGACTCATGCAGAAAAGTTTGATCTTCCTGAGTGAGTGAGTATGGCCACAAGGGCCCTGACAGCCTGTCAAGTAAGTTGAGGGAGCCTGAAATCTGGAACAATGGTGCAAGATCGCACAACCAAGAGGAAGGGCATGAGGCATGGCAAACCGCCCTCAAACTTCCCACTGCCCAGGGGAAGATCTGAAGCCTAAAGGGGAAGAAGATGCTACCCTGAGAGACCTACAATAACTCTCCCAGTTGCATGGGGCTGGAGGTCTCTCCAGGGAGGAATTCTGTCAAGAGAGTACCCAACCTTTGAACACCTTCGCCACCTGGCTGAAGCATAGGAGCAGGGGGATACCACTGTAAACCATTGGTTCTACGGAGTAATGGTGGTCTTATACAGAGAAGCTAGGGACCCAAAACATGGAGTAACCAGTGGATTGGTGGTCCCCAAGAAATAGAGGGTATTCTTCTTGAATTGGATGTATGACATTACAATGAATGTCTTTACCACGCAGGCCTTTACAGCACAACCTTTACCACGCATGCCTTTATCCCACACATTGCCTTTACCACACAAGTCTTCATCACACTTATGCCTTTACCACGCATGTCTTTACAACACAATGGTAAGGTTCCACCAGGACAAATGGACTATGCCCAACTTTGTGCTGAAGATGATGGGTGAAAGTGACCTTGGTACTTCAGACATCTGTACAAAGTGATTAATCTCCACCATCTGAGTTGGGTGAGCCTCTACCAGACCTCCAATTCCTATTGATGTCTTTTAGTTAGCCACACAAGGAGAATAAACATAATCTGTCTCTTTGATGTTTAGACTTTGAGTCTACAGCTGACGCCTTGTTTTTTACTAAGGACTAAACGTCTGGTTGGCTTAACTCTGTGATGCTGGGGGCAAAGCTGATTTTGGTGTAATGTATGTTTTGTGATTAATCGAGTTTGTTTTTCTAAGGAATAATATAATGATTTATTTATAACTGGATTTGGAGTAAATAAACTGATAAATTGATGAAGGCAATGGCATTTACTAATATTTGGATGTTTGGGCTGAAGAGTTGTTTTTTGGGCTCCTATTCCACAATGCCAAAGATGGTTCTGAGTTTCCTCCAACGATTTGAGCAGTTTAGTGCGGACTTCGAGCTGATTGTGAGTTTCCCGCCCATTCAGGCTGGCTTACTTCCAGTATTTAAACAGGACAACAAGTACACCCAGCACCTCCTGGTCCCGGCAAAAGTGGGTAGGTCAGCTGGCTTGTTGCTGATTCAGCAAACATGAGTACTCTGAGACCAATAACGCTGTGTATCTCGGGTAACATTTTGCCCATAGTCAACGCAAATTTTTTCATAGCCGCACCTCCCAGCGTATGTTCTGCTACCTTTGGTTTGGGTTCTCGGCTTTCTGCAACTTATCGAATTAATGCAAGCATTTTGTAGCACCAAGTGGGGACCCACAACCTGTGCTTTCTTTGAACTTCTCTAAAGAGCTTTGGTGCTCTCGCTACAGATATATACAGCAGGCGGAATGTTTGTAGGTTGCTAATAAGCCACTAATGTAATCTGACACGTGGCACTTGTACAACTATCCGTCCTGATGATATATAGATACATACGTAATTTTTACTAAATAAGTTGTACACTAAGCTTATGGCTAATTGACTACCATATTATTTGGGTTACAGCGAATCCGTTTTATAATATATGTGAATGCTGCCTCCCGACGATTTTTTGCTAGTTGCAAACTACTCCTTCATTGTTCCATGTATATAATCACGTACCTAAAACGAGTTACGTGTTGTGCTTCAATCTCTTTTTTCTTTTCACCCACAACCCGCACAGTACATAGGGAACTTCCTTGTGTCGTACCTGCCGGGTAATGATGAAGTAGAATGAGAGACCCGATTGGGGTGAGTTCATTATTTCTATCTGCTACCATGGTGGTGACCACCATACTTGTTGTGTAATTCTCACGATAAAAGATCTGTGAGAGTCACCCACACGGCACTCACGTTGTGTTTGTTTTTAGCCATCACCACTGTGTGCTGTGAGCTTGTCATACAGGGGACAGGAGTGTTTTGTTTATGTTGAATTCTCAGATCTAAACATATGTTTTTTATTTTTCACCAGGTTGGTCATGTTCTATCAGGTACTACACATAGAATATGTGTTAGGTTGGTTGATTAAGGCATATTACACCAGACAACCGCCCATGTGTAAATAGATTTGATTTTATAAGGTCCTGACGAATCGCCACTAGATTGACTGACTACAAAGCGAGAAACATGTTGACCATACAATAGAGCGCCCCACCTGAGACATTACCTCAGGCATGCGCCTTTGTTTCTTTTAATCAGGTTGGGAGACCTATTGATTAAAATTGGGTTCTCTGGTACTTCCAAACCTGTTTTAATCTTCCTTTAGGTTACACACCTCCACACACTCATCTACAGAGGCTAGGCCCCTCGCCCCCACGGCACCATACGGCAATTTGGAATAGAAGATCTCTGCCAAAGAGCCCCTCATAGGGAGCCCGTCAGGTATTGCAGCGCCGACCTGATGAGGAGCAGCCCTATGATGAAGCATGACACCCAGCCGGGTGTGTGAGGGCCCTAAATTCCAACAGGAGGAACCCCCGTCCTCCTGCATCTCATGACCATGCGAAACCGGCTCCCTCACTTTTCCCCTCCTCCCGTAATTAGGAACGGCATACTTTCTGTATCTATACAAGTTTGGGCACGTATGCTGGACCTGTCCAAAAAAGCCCTGAGTCCCTTCTTTGTGATTGGTGTTCATGACAATATCACTGGTGACAGCTTAGCTGTCAAAAACAAAATATGCACATTGTCAGAAAATATAAGGGTCAGCATTGCAGAAGTTTCCAAAATGCTGTCTTTGAGGGTGGTATATCCCTCTATTAGTCCCTAGGGCAGCCCAGTGGTGCTGGTACTCAAGGATAACCCAAAAGGGGGGACCCCAGAATACAGGTTCTGCGTGGACTACAGAAGACTTGATGTCCATTATCAGGACTGAAGCACAGCCCTGTCCCAGAACTGATGAGCTCATCCACTAGTTGGGGGCTGTCAAGGTACTGTCTGACCTTTAGTGCAGCATATTGATTTCTTTACCTCCACGAGGCAGGAACACCTGATCCACTTCAGGGAAGTGCTTCAGACCCTGCAACTGTCAGGACTGATTATCAAGGCCAGCAAGGACAGGGGTCTGTAGTGTACCTGGGCCACCAAGTTGACGAGCGATATGTGCAGCGTCTCCAGCCCAAGATCCAGACAATCATGGCTGTGGACCCTCCTAAAACCCAGACAGAGGTCAGAGCTTTCCTGGGTCTAACGTGGTATTACAAGTAAGCCTGGGCGTAGTTCGCGAAGTAGCGCTACGCGAAGCTACGCAAAGTGCAGTTCGCACTACGCGAACTACGCGTAGCACTACGCGAACTGCGTAGTGCACTGTTCGCAATGATTGCACAGTGCCGGATGCTTGTCCGCACTGTGCAATCATTGAAAACGGCATCTTGCACAGTGCGAGCTGTCTTCACTGCCGCCGAGTAGATTTTTACTCGAGCGGCAGCTTTCTCAACGCGGACTGGTAGTTTCTCATCGCGAGCGGTCGCGAGCATACGCGACCACTCGCAATGAGAAACCTGACCTCCCTGCGTTGAGAATCTCGCCGGGATGTCATTTTGCTTGCTCGCGGTCGCCAACTTGACGTTGAGGACCGCGAGCAAGCAAAAATGACCGCTGCACTACGCTACGCTACGCGTGTTTGCACTGTGCTACGTGCAATTCGCGTTGTGCGAAGTAGCGCAAACTTCGCAAACTATGCGAGCGTAGCGTAGTGCTTTGCCCAGGGTTAATTACAAGAGGTTCGTCAAGAGGAATGGCACCACTGTGCCACCCTTGACAGAGCTGACTTCAAAGAAGCATCCACAGAAGTTCATATGGACTGAAGAGTGGCAAAAGGGCCTCGACACACTAAAGGAGGTGTACCTGTACTCAAGGCATCTGATTTAAGCAGTGGTACAAACAGATGCTTTAGAACATGGAATTGTGGCTGTGTTATCACAGCTAACTGATGAGGGTCACGATCAACCAGTTGCTTTTATCAGCAGTTGACTACTACCAAGAGAGCAGCATTGGAGTGTCTTAGAGAGGGAAGCCTATGTTGTGGTTTAGCCACTGTAAATTCCGAAATTTTTGTTAATGTTTTGGTGACTTGTCCCAGGACACAAAAGGGAGTCTTTCAAAGTGCAACTTTATGCAGTTCTTTCCACCGTGTGATGACCCTGTACTCTGCTCACTTACACTCTTTTACGTTGGAACGTGAAACCATTTTGTTGTAAATGCATTGCTATGAAAACTGCAGCTCCCTCAGTTGAACTCACATGCAGTCCATGGCATATGTGCACAAGTTCTTCCTGCTGATAAGAAAGAAGGGTACCTTACTCATTTTGTTTGGGTAAAAGCCCTTCTATATGCTGCTCATCTCCACATAATGGGCAAATTAAAGTGATAGCCTGAATTAACAATGGTGCCTTCCTGTGTTGAAATTTTTCAGTGGCCTAGCCCTTCTTTCTTCTCCTTGGTCTCTGCACTACAGCCCTTCCTACCACAACTCTTCCCCTCACCTGGGACCAGCTGCTCTGCCCATCACACTTTCCTCATACCCTTCCATCTTTGTATTTTACTCTATTCTTTAGACTCCGCAGACTTGAGGATTTTATCGTGCTTTCCTTCACATGATATTTGTCTGTTCTGCAGAGTTCACAGTTTGCAGCCCTTTGCTGTTCATGAAACCACTGATGGCATTTTGCAGCCTTATCATTCTCAAGTAGAATGCTGGGTGAGAGAAAGCATTTGACAGAAAATGATAGTATTGTGCAGGCTCTCAGGTTTATCAATACCTTGGTTCAACCAGCTTGTTGATGCTCAGTCCAGTTCATTTGGCTTGTTGCAATGTGCACTGTCTGCACTTTAGCAGCAGAAAGTGTGTAGCTTTCGCATATCTATGATGCTGCAGCTTTCTTCAAGTAAAGACTAGTATTCAAATGATTCACTTATCGATAGAATTATCACAGCCTTGGATACAAAAAACAGTGGAAATTCTGTGCCACACACACTTGATAGGTGTGCATTTCCTGTTCTTTACTTTTGTACTTTCTTTCTCTCTCCTCTCTACCTACCCTCGACTTCCTAATCATCCTCTGTTCTATGTTCAAATGTGTATAGTGACCTTGCATATACATCAGCGGTTGTCCCAGATTGGGTTTTCATTCATAGAAAACATATTGCAAGGTTGCTGCCCATGCCAACACACGTGTTAATATGCTTGAATCTGCATACATATGGAAATGTAAAAAGCATTAGCAAAGCCAATGGAATGGCCATGTAGGGCCTAGATCTACCAGCTTTGCCAATGCTTGTTATTTTTCTCATGAGTCCAGAGTAGAAACACCTAAGCAAATTCTAAAATAAAATGCGATAATAAATAGCAAGTTATTTAGACCATAGTCCTTTAAACATAAATACATTTGTAAATGCCATACAATCCAGTTACTTAAAATGCCCAATTAAAACTACCGTTCTTTACCTCTCATACACTGCCAGTTAAACATTTGTATTCATTCACAGCGTTGATCTAAAATTTTACTTTTCACTGTCAATAAAAAACACCCAGTTGCACGTACGATCTAGAAAAACCACATGTTAAATAACAATGTCGAAACGTCACTGCAATTAAATACCCCGGGGCTTATTTACAAGCCCCTTGCGCCACTTTTGCGTCATTTTTAAAATGGGAAAAGTGACGTACGGGTGGCGCAAGGGGCTTGTAAATAAGCACCCCCCGTACTTTATAAAAATTGACTTTAAAATTCAATAAAATATGCAAATTTGAGCATTTCATCTCCAACCCACAATTACAAATCCTTCCATTCTCCCTTAAAAACTCAGCAAATTCTGAGCTAGTATAAAATAGTTTGAGACCAGTCCTACATTTAAACATTTCCTGTCTCACTGAATTCATAGTTGTGCAGGAAAGCTAGATACCTAACGTCTATCTCTCTTGAGTTTTTGTGCATTATTTAACGCAATTCGAGAGTCACAGCAATACCTTTTCTTGATTGTTAAAATATGCCTTCTTAAACACACAGGCTATTTTAATTCATTTTTCACACTCTCAACTCTACAGTACGAAACCAACTTCTCATCTCCAGACTCTAAGAGACTGTGACAAAATTGCAAGGCTGTTCGGTCTCCAGCCTTATTGCTTGGATCATGGCCGACTTTGGTAAATTCAAGATAAGTTTCAAGCACTGCCCTTCCAAATTTTCCCAATTATGCATACCACTTAGGACTAAAATTCCAGCTCCATATAAACACTTGGGGGCAAATTTACAAGCCCCTTGCGTCACCAGTGCATCACGTTTAATATGGGAAAAAGTGACGTACTGGTGGCGCAAGGGGCTTGTAAATAAGCCCCTTGGTTTGAAGCAACGATTTAAATGTTTGAAATACTGGGGTCATATCCCCACCCTTGTATTCTCTTCAAACTTACATAATCCTCTGATTGTAGGGAGATTGTTTGCTTTTACCATTTCACTATGATTTCCCCAACTTAAATTGGATGGCAAGAGCATAGCAAGATATCTGTTTGTGCTACTTCATCAATCTTTGTTGTATCTAGGTAACATTTATAACTATTCTACTGGTGCCCAAAACCATTAATCTTGTTGTCTCCATAATAACCACCAAATGTTTTTCAATGCTGTAATGGGGAAATGCCTACAGTGTTCTCTAGAACAGTGTTCTCCAAAGTTGGTACTTTAGGGCGGGGTCCATGCCAGATTTATAAGATAACTATATTTGGAGATATGCTAAAAATCTGCCATAGACCTGCATTCCAGGACAGGCTTTGAAGAACCCTGCTCTGAAGGCCCACCTGCGTCCTATCCATAATTAATAGGTCATCAGCATAGAGTAGACAGGTTACATGTTTGCTGCCCATAGGGCCGTCTTTAGGGCAGTGTGACTGGTGCGGCCGCACTGAGCGCGGACCTGGGGAGGGGGCGCTGACGTCAGGGGGGGAGGCTGTGTTAAGCAATAACTTGTGGTGTAAAAACACCTACAGCAGAGTTCCTTGTCTGTCCAGTTTTCAGGTAGCATTAACAATGTCAAGATAACTTGTGATTAATATTCCTGCTAGAGCAAGAGATCAGAGTTTTGTCTAGGGGCAGTTTTGACTCGCCATAAAGTAGCGCAGAGGGTTAATATGCCTGCTGCAAAGAACGCATCCCATTCAGATCACAGATCTGTATTTTATGTGGATAGCTGAGTGGACTACTGCTTTTCTCACAGAGATCCTTTTGCTACCGCAGTTCATAAGATACAACCCTATTATAGAACAGTGACTGTTATGAACTGGCATCAAAGAGCTGCATGCAAACTGCATAATAGGTTAGGACGCTCTGATTTTTAACCCCTGTCTTTCATTATCTATTCCTAATGTTGCTGAAAAGTGTTTGGGTAGAAATACATTCTTGTTAGTAAAGTCAGACTTTACCAGTGTTTTAAAACATATGAAATAAATGTATGTGAGAGAGGGGCTCTGGAGAGATGAGGGGTCCTGGTGGTCATGAGGGAATCCGAGGAGGTGGTCATGGGGGGGGGGGTGAGAAGTTGGCCTGGCATATGCTGTCCACTAATTATAGTGGGCACCTTGCACCAGTCCAAACAACCCCTTATTGGAGATAGGTTAAAGACAACCTTATTGAAAGCTATCCTAGTGGTAGCTATGGAGAGCAGCCTTCAGGCTAAGTCTTGAAGGAATGTAAAGCAGCTTGTTTTACCAGTCTATAATCTCTTGAGTGATCAAATGAAATAGCACCACACCAGGTATATATTCAAAATATATGTATTTATTGCTAAACACACCCCTCTAGTCTCTTTATGAGGCTAGAGTTCGAAGTACATAAGTTAGAAGTTATTAAATCACAGTAATAGCACAAATACACGTTTGGGCCCTAGGGGCGTACCAAACCATATACCAATAAAGTGGTATGCGAACCACGACTGAACTAGACACTAGGCCTAGAGCCTCTAGAAGTGCTTGGACCACAAGGAACCACCCAAGGTAGTGACACAGGGGACCTACGGGAGACGCGTGCAGTGTAAATACACAACCGCGATACGCCGTTGACTTCTATGGAGAAAGTCGGGATCGGGAAATTAGAGAAAAGGGACACTTAAAAGAGGACTAGGACAAAACCCTTTGAGATCTAGGACTTTGAAGAGTCTCTACCCACGGGAGCACCGGAGTACTCGTGTTACCTCACCCAGGAAGCCGGGTGCATAGGTGCCTTTCGGGGTCGGGTTTCGTCGTCGATTCGAATGGCGATCTGCTGCAAAGTGCTGCTGGCGGCCAAGAGAAAAGTGTCCGAGTGGATCCAAGAGTGGATCGGAGTTCTGAAGAACCTGAAAGCAGAGGGGACAGAGTCTGGGTCACTAGCCAGTGACCAGGAAGGCGATGGACAGATGCCCACCGATGTCGAGTGCTTCAGGTGCGTTGACGGTTGTCTTGACTCTTCAGCCACGAGGTCCAGGAGGCGTTGTCAGCGACCAGGAACAGGATTCTGGCTGGTACACGATGTCTGTTGAGTGCTGAGGTGTTGGCGACCGGATTGGACCCAACAAGCCTTGGCAACGGCAAGTCTCGGTGAAGATGTAGATCGTCGATGGTGCAGACCAGCAAGGTTTGTGGAACTCACCCAGCAAGGGTAAGTGAGGGCAGGCCTGGAGCAACCAGGATGCCAAGTAAGAAAAGGATTGGCCTTCGTTAAGGGCTACTAGCCAACGGGCTAGCAACTGCAAAGGAGCCTCGTGACGCCGCACGTGGATCTGGCTTACAGGACACTCGTGGAGTGGGGGCCAGTGATCTTCGATGCAGGTGGTGCTGGAGGCTAGGGCTACTCGGAGCCCAAAGCACGACTTCTTGGGAGACCCAGAAGAGGATGCACTTGCAAATGTGCTTGGTGTCCAGGGGTCCTGGTCTCAAGTCACCCACAATAGCCACGGGCCTCAGCTTTGCTGGGGACTCAGGGTAGCCTCGGGGAAGTCTGAGAATCCACCTCTGGTGATGCGATGACTTTGGCGTCCGACGGGAGCTTCAGAAATGCGAACCGGACAGATGCTTCTTTGGTGCCTGCCAAGCAGGGGAGTCACTCCTTGACCCCAAGGGAGATTCTTCTGTCCTCTAATCGTGAGTAGAGCGTCGAAGGTCCAGGATTCAGTTTCAGAGTTTCATCCAGGGATAATCTAAAGTCCTAAGGACTGGGTTCCTACCTTTATACTAAAGATAGGGGTTGGACTACTCTGTGGCCCCACCTATGGGTGGGTCATGGCAGAGGGGTGGCTACACCCCTTTCCCTTTGTCCAGTTCGCGCCAAAGCAGGGGCTGCAAGCCCCTGATCCGGTTTGAACTGGGGTATGCACAGGGACACCAAATGTGCCCC
The DNA here is from genome assembly GCA_963921515.1 of Calotriton arnoldi. Taxonomy (NCBI): domain Eukaryota; kingdom Metazoa; phylum Chordata; class Amphibia; order Caudata; family Salamandridae; genus Calotriton; species Calotriton arnoldi. The sequence goes on from CAWUFW010009831.1 coordinate 167,033, forward strand.
CAGTGCAGGACTTCAAAGCACCCGAAAGTGCTCCCGCCCAGCCCCAATACACATTATCCTGTCTGGGGAGGTGGTCACACCTCCCTGGGACAGGAAACCTATTGTCCAGGCCTCCCTGCCGGAGTTTCGTCCAGCAGCAGGAGGCCAGACTCGTGTCTGTGGCAGCAGCATCCATTTTGTGATGCCAGGACTCTGGAAAGAAGTTACCGGACTAGTCAGAGTTAACATGTCTTTCCCTCTAGAAGGGTGGAATGCTACCCCCACCACCAGGATTGGCGGGGGGTAGTATTCCAAGATGTTTGACACCAAACACGACATGTTTAGGTGCAGCCATTCCAAAGTTAGCATTTTACCGCGAGGATATAATGCGCTTAAGAGTATATGGTCAGGCTGCACTACAAACAGCATCAGAGATGGTCTCCGAACGCTGCAGAGGGGCCCTGCTCATGCAGGGGCACCCTCTCACATAGGAACCATGCACTCTGCCTTTAGGATTGATAAGGCCTGCCTTAGGAGTGACTTATAGGTTTATATGTGTGTATGTATTTAGTGATATAGGTAACCTATATCACAGTAAGGGGTGCATGCACCACCTTACCCAGGCTGCAGTAGCAGACCTGTGGTGTCAGTTTGGATGGCCTTCCAGGGGTGGCATAATACATGCTGCAGCCCCTGGCAGGCCTCTGAGGTACCTATGCCCTTGGTACATAGTATACCATATACTAGGGACTTATAAGGGCACTCCAGATCCCAATCAGTGATGTGCCTAAGGCACATGGAAACCATTTTAGAGAGGTAGCAGCTAGGCTGGGGTTCCGATTAGCAGGGCCCCAGCCAGACTAATGTCGAAAAACAGTGAAGCATCAGCAAAAAGTGGGGGTACCCATGTGAAGCAGATCCTACTCTCCTACAGGGGGCGTCAAAAATTATTCTCACACTGGGCGCCAACAGCTCTAAAGCCGGCCTGGCGACCCATCTTTGGGGATAAGCACCTGATAAGACCTCAGGTAGATTTCTTAAATAAAGTGCTAATAGAGTTGTGGCCGGCGCTCAGCCTTGTCACAGTCCATTTCTTATTTCGACCTTCTCTGACAGGCTCCAGTCTTTACTCAATTCTACTCTTGCCCAATTCCCTGTATTAAGTTTGATCAAGACCCATAGAAACCTTTTGAGATGCCTAGCTTTTCTAAATTGTCCCATAGAATCTCCTGGTTTACCAGGTCAAACGTGCTCTGAAATCGAAAAAGCAACAATATAAATTCCCCTTGCTATCAATTACCTTCTTGGCCTTAAAACAGTCATCCACAGTGGAATGACCTGTCTGAAACTCTCCCCGCTCTAACGGGATTAAAGCATTCTCATTAGCTCATTCCTTAAGATCCCTCAGAACTAATTTTCCATAGACGTTTGCCCCCATCAGACTTCCTAAACTATGATTCTTCGGATCTGAGGACAACCTTTTTATGTGAATGGGTTTAATTATTGTGCCCTTCCAGCTTTTCGGCATTACTCCAGTTAATGTTATTGATTTAACAGCCTACAAAAAACCTTGCTTCATCAGTTAATATTAATCATTATCATAATGGCTGGGAGATTGTCAGGCCTGACTGCTCTAGACAAGGAAACACCTTTTAATATTTCCTTTATGGAATGTTCTGTAATTTGTTTTACAAGAGCTCCCTGTCCACATTAAAAATAATCTGTGAAACCCTAACATTCCCAATTACATATATAACTTCAAGGTGTTATTTCCATTCTTGTTCTGCTGCTAGGTACTCTACCATACGCAGGTTGTTTCCCATCCCCAGATGAACCAGTTTCCAGAATTTCTTTATATCGTTAGCTAGTTTGACTTGTTGCATTTCCTCTCAGTTTGAATTGGAATGCATCAGTTTGTTTCCCTGTAGTGTCTTTTTGTACGTCTGCTCTAATCTCCCTCTCAATCTGGTTTGCCTGCCCTCTTTGCATCAGTCTAATAAGGGTTCTTAGCTTACTTTTTTTGATTTTGCCAATCTGCATCAAACCACAATGTTTTTACATGATTGATTCTTGACTGTTTTGCTGGTTCCTTATAAATATTACTTCTTCTATTTTTATACAATTTATTACTTCTTTCATTAGTTTTATGTACCAACCCACCACTTCTGTTATCATTAATTTTGTATCCTCAGTTTCTGAAGACTTCCAAACAATTCTAGCTCTTTCTAGTTGAAATTCTTCTAGGGTAACTAACAGCAAATATTATTATCTTATCACAGTCTCTCAAGATTTCCAACTGGAGACTAGCACACAGTGGCCAATGATCGATCCCCTCTGTCCTAAGCACTTGAAATGCTGACACTAAGTGGTACTGCCAGATGGGTATACAAATATAATAACTAGGGCATTTTTGAGCTCCTCTCTGGCACATTTGTCTGTTGGTTGACCTTCTAAAAAGTGCCAATTCAATCAAATTAATCCTAGCTTCTCCATCACCCCTGCAAATTTCTATCGATCTTTGAGAAACTTGCAGCTCGACAAATTGCCCCTGTTACATTATAAATATCATGCACGTCATCATACAATGTGTTACCAGGGCATACCTGTCAATATTAAGCCTTTGCTGTTTGTAAGCATGGAAAGCATCATATCTTCGAGGAAGTTGTGTAATTCTTGCTCAGTATTATATTTTTTACTTTCACCACAATGGTTTGTTTCATCTGAGCCAAATTCTGATGGGTATCTATTTTTGATATCTGCACCCAGCTAAATCCTTAGTCTATTTGTTTCACCTCCTGGGCTATACCTGTTAATACTAGGGTTGACAGGCCTCCAGAGGTCTGCCCTAGTGGAATCCCTCTAACCTTAGAATGTATATGGATAAATCCATCAAACTTTGTTGACTCCATAGACTCCCTGCACTGCCTCTTTTCCCGAACACATATAGTCTTCTTCTCTTTTAACATCACGTTCAAGTTCCCAGTATTTGTTAGTCTTCTTAGTCTGTGGGCATTCTAACTCACCATTCTAAGGCAGTGGGGGGGCACAGAACTCCGCTAGTCAATGTGACTAAGCCCAGACCTTGCAAATTTATCCTGATGACAATAGCCTTCCAATAATCCAGTTTGCTCCCAACCCCCACCTTCACTATTATAAATTGTAATTCTTAGTTTATCATTTACCATGTTCCTAGTTCCACACCATTCTCATTTGCTCATTTTTTAAGGGAGCATGGTATCTCAAAAAGGGGGACAGTGGGGGACATTCAATCTCCTTATTGGATATTATTCTAATTCACTTATTTCCCAAAACTCCAAACTCTTTCAATATCAAGTCATTTGCTAATTGTGAGCAAAGCTCCAACCTTGTTATTTCTCCCCCTTCTCTTTTGGTATAAAACCAACTAGTTGTATATCAACTGATGTAAAAGTGGCTAGTCCCCTACAGCTCCTACAATTTCATGAAAGGCACTCCCTATTTAGAGGTCTTAATTTGTCCCTTGTTTTTCCTTTACCGAGTGTATACACTAATAATCTTAAATTCCCCTCCTTCACTGCATGCAACATTACTAACTGGTTCGCCAGTCCATTCAATTTTATACACTTTTTCGGGGGGTACATTTTCGTAATAAGGGGGGGTTATATGTACTCTCTCCTTTACACTGCAGCCTTTTGCCCTTTTGCTGTCTTTGTTACAACTTTATTTTTACATTCTGCTTTTGCATCCCTTATGGTTGCAATCTTACTCTGCGTCACCCCAATACCTGGTTTAGTCTTTTGTACTCCCTTTTTTCGATTGCACAACATATTTCCTCTCTTTTTTTAAATCATTTCCCTTTTCCTTTCCTCTCCTCATTGTGTTTCTTCTCACTCTTTTCCCCTCTCCTGTCTTCTTTTTGGAATATCTAGATGGTCACCCTTGTTTGTAAAATTCATGATCACCCCTTTTTGATCAACATAGGCTGATGGGAAACAAATGCTGTGCTTCATTACTTCATAAGAAAGTGTAGGACTAGGTAGAGGCTGCATGTTGCCTAATTCGAAGCCAAGATTAATCGAGCCATTAATTTGTGTTGCTCCCTCCCAAGTCGACTCTTGCCCTTGTCCTTTTCCTTGATTGATCTGATCCAAACACATACCCTCCATTGGCCCCTTCTGAACCTCTTTCTGCCTTGACTTAACATGCTTCCCTATGATCTGTTTTATAGACATTGCAAGTGCTAATATGGAAGTAGTGGGATACGTTGAGGTGGAATATCTAACAGCCCCCCATCTCCATATTGTCAAAATCCATAAAAGACAATTGAGAGTCATGTGGCATTGTCAAACATTTTGCATCAGAGCCTGAGGCTGATACATCTAGAGCTTCCCATCTCTTCTTGGGCCAGGCACTTCCTTTTAGTATGTATTTGCAACGTCTGACAAGCTTTTTCCTAATTCTCAGCATCCTCCAACTCGCAACGTAATTCTTACAGGTTTCTATGGTACCGTTTAATGTTTTTAGCAATGACCAGTTCATTCCTACAGATGTTTAACAAGGAGTAGCCTCAGCTTTCTCACAACTAGCTATCAGCTAATGTAACATAAATATAATCCACACAGCAAAAACCTTAATCATGCTGCATATTATCAAATAATGCGGTAGTAGAATTGGAATTTGTCCACTTACCTCCTTCTCTCTACTATTGCCATTTCAAATTCATAGCTGTCACTGCCTCCCCGACAATAATTTGTCTTACTTCTGGGATTTGCACAATCACGTATGAATGCTTCTAATTACTGCTGGTTTATTGGTTCACTAGTATCCCCTGTTTACTGTATTGTATTTTATATCACTGCTGCTCAACACATCCAATACACAGATTACCCATATTGCCTCCCCGGTCTCCTCTCACTGCTGCCACTACTACCCTTCTGCCGCATGCACACACCCCTGCTCACAATGAGGGGTAAGCACAGTGGGAGAAGGGACTCGCAGAACCCAAGTGAGTCCGGGGTTGGGTCTTTTGCGATCAGGAAGAAGTTGTAGATGCGGGAGATGGGTTATCCCACCCCTCTCCACTTTTACTATCACTGGCCGCACATTCCAATGCATTAAAGTCCCTGCCATCAAAGAGATGTGAGGGGGAAGAACTGAGGTAAGCAGAGGGTGCCAGCTAGAATGAGAATATAGCCCAGGAAACAAACAACGTCTCCCCCTGCGGCAATAACTGCTGCAATTTAAAGTATGGTAAAGCAGCCGTACAGAGGCAATGAAAGATTATATATGGTGGAGGGAGAATCAACTGGTGGTTCCTCTGTCCCAAACTAATGTAATATTAGTATTACTTCTGAGGGGACACTGGTAGCTGCACTTCAATCTCTTAGTAAAATCACCAAATATATTTTCCCATTGGTCGTATGGACCTTTGTTATTTGACTTGAAGCGTTTTAAGAAAGTTAACATCAGAAATACATTTCCAACTTCTGAAGCAATGTGACTCCACAATAAAGACCATGCAATAATGATTTCAATTAAGTGGGTTTATTTTAGGATATTGATCCACGCAGAATATATGCAAAGTAGAAACAAAATATACAGCAATATAGTTTGAAGGCTAAAATGTGCAGGTAAGTTAAATCATAATAAAATGAGATATAGAATCGTAATGGTCACAATGCAAATAAAGCAGATTGTCGCAATAAGGTGTTGCACAAAGAAACTTCCCTTTTGAATTCTAAACAGAGGTTGACAACCAGGATTTGCCAATAGGGATTTCTATCCGGGGAGCATAGAAGGTGTCAGCATGGAATAGAACTTCTGTAGAAATTCAAGAACATGAAAGAAGTGCTCATCATAAAGCTTTACACTCAAGGAAAGCTCAGCAGAGAGATCTGTTCCCTCTCAGAGTCAAAAAGTCTGCCTAACTAGCTATGGAAACACCAATTAAATATAACAGTAGCTCAAAAAACATCCATATCCCTCTCCTACCCCCAAGAACCAACCAAGTTGCTGAATGCACGGAAAAGTGGAAAGGCTTTATTGTAATCAGGCACTCCCAGTGCTGGGGCACGACAGAGACTTTCTATCAGCTCTAGGAATGCAACCAAACAGTCATTGTCCCATGGTATCAGATCAAAAATATACTTGTGTGTCACCATCTATAAAGGCTTCGCCATTAGAGATCATGTGGGTATCCACTGTCAACAGTAGCCAACCATTCTGAGAAACATTCAGACTTCTCTTTGGGTTTTTTGCAGATTCATTTTCAGAATCGAAGCAATTCTCTTTTGTGACACCTTCCTTGCTTACTTCTCAAAATGGCGTCCTAGATATAGGACTTGTCTTTGACAGTATTTTAACTTGCTGTGGGACACTTAATGTCCATTCTCAGCCAAGTGGCAAAGTAACACAATAATGTCCCATTTACAGGTTTCCCGAGTATCTGATTCCAATAACATATTTTTTATTGGACCAAGACAGAATTACATGGCATGGCATGACTCAAGATTATTTTTGAGGATCAGATGGAAAATAAAAGGGGTCTCTGTATACCCTAGTGGGACCTGGCAGCATGCTAAAAGACAGTTTTGGAATTGGAAGGGGAAAAGGTGCTAACTGTCTTCATGTAAAGGTAAAGAGAAGAAAGCCTGACACAAATCAATCACAGTGAACCACTCAGCCTCAAATGGAATTTGAAACAGTATCACAGATGGATTCAGTAACATAGGACAACAAGGGATGATAATATTATTGATTTTTCGAAAGTACTACATGATCTGGGATTTACCACTCAGTTTCTGCAGCCCCATAATGGACTTCCCATTATCTATTTCAAAATGCCTTGCTGTATCATTGACTCAATCGCTGGGTAATCCCAGCTACCATTTCAGGTGCCAAATTGTACTGAGGCATTCTAGGGAATTCGGCATTCGGCTTGACATTTATACGGACAGGCTCAACTCCTCTTATGACACCTACATCTTTTCCAGAAAAGTACCAAACTTCAGACTTTGCTGTATCCTTATGATCCAGGGGTAAATCATGGGTTGCCATCAAAGGATACAGTCCAATGGCTGTCACTTGCCTTGCTAATTTGAAATCAACATCTTCATCATGCATCTGAAATTCCACACCTTTCGGTGTACAATTAGTAGTACAGTTCAGTGTACATAACAAATGATGTTTCAAGAGATTTACGGCACTGGAATCACCCATCACGAACTGGTGTCTCTCAGCAAATGACGCTACTTTAACAGGAACTTCATTTGTGACAGGTTTTGTCATTTGTTTATTGGCTCCTCCTACAACTTTGATTCTTTTTCCTGACAGGAGTAGGGTTTGAACTTTCGCTGTTCTAACAGTGGAACGGGTAGCACCTATGTCAATCAGGAATGACACAGGGGCCATTCACCTCACCTTCAATGAACTGACCACTCTGGTCTACCTCTAATAGTGCGCAAATACGCAATACTCCTCCACCGGTCAGGCACCGACATTGTGACAAGTCAGAGCAGTAGCCCTCAAATGTGTCTAACATGGGAAACTGTTGCAATGGGTTTTGATTTTGGAAAGAACTCTGGGTTAATTTTGGGACCTGATAGTATTAAACTTGGGACCATTGAGATTCTGCTGAGGCATTGGGGCTTGAGGAACTTGCATTATGGGAATTTGTGATACGTTAGAACTTTGTACTGTCAACATAGGGGCATTTTGTATTGGTGTGAGAAGAACATTCAACTTCTGAACAAACCTCGAATTCTGACTTTGACTCTCATTTGTACCCTTATTGGGATTCAAACAACATTCCCACTTTTAATGCCCCAACTTGTTACAATAATGATGAGGATTTGATCACTTAACCATTGCAATATCGATCTCAGTATTGGGGTTAATCGCAACACCACAACCTCTACCTTGTGAAACACCATTTCCACCTTGCACCAAAGGTGCTTCATTAGGACACGTAACTCCTTGCATTCCACCTAAATTTCCTGTATATGACTGATTCTGACCTGCTCTTTTTACTGCCTTCATCTGCACCAACATGAACTTATCTTTCAATCTCTTCAGCCCAACACATCACTGCAGTACCTCATCAATAAACTTTTTCTGCCAACAAATCAAATGCTGCTGGATCTTCATGTTGATATCAAGTCGCAGTCAAATCACAAACGTAGACAGGAAACCTCCCATGTCTTTCCCTTCTGGGTATTCCACCCTGCTGTGCTGCTTGAATCCTTGCAGTAATCTCTCATAATAAGTATGCTGGGACTCTTTTGCTTCCTCTGTGGTCCTATCAAACTTTACCCAATCAATATCTTTTTCAGGAATTTTCCCTTTTAGCAAAATTAATTACTTGCTGATATTTATTCATCACCTCAGGTGATGGTGCTTGTCTGTTCGGTTTTCTTTGAGGCTCTTTCTCCGGCCACTGAATGACCACTTCACACTCAGCCCATAGAACCCACATCACCTGAGAGATTTTAACAAACCTCTCACCTTGAGTTTACCAGTGAATGGGATTCTCTCTTAACTTTGGGAAGTCATTCGCGAATAATGTAAGATCACTCCTACTCCAATGCACATGTACAAAACCTCCACCTGGCACCTCTCTTAGAGGGATGCTCTGTGTTCCCTCTTCATCTGGAACACCTGGGGTGGTTTCCCCGTTCCCTTCATGGCAGATGCCACCTTTGATTTCTTTTGATCTTAATTTTTAGCTTTTAGCCCATCTGCCTTCCCATTTGCCTAAATCCTGCCATTTCTGTATACTGACAATGAGTTTCCTAATTTGTAGTTTTATCCCTCAAATCCTCATACTCGTTATGGCTTCATCATCAAAATACACACAATAACTTTAAAGATGTCGTCTTATTAAGATCTGTGTCCAACACTCGGGCCAACTCAGAAAGCTTATCATGAGCTTGCCCCGAACGTCATGTAAGACCCTTACACATGTACACAAGTTCATTCTCCTGATAAGTGTCTATGCAGCAAAATATCTAGATTTCCTAGAAATCATCTCTTCTACTTCCAAATTTAGCCTAGCCACATCCATGGGTTTCTCATTTTCGGAGAGCTGGATTTCCCTGCCTACCTCTAAACTTTCAATACCTCCAGGGGATCCATTAAAGAATCTAACCAAATCTTCTATTTCCTTCGAACTAACACCATTTTGGGATCCATGGGTGTTAAACGTTACTCTTCCTCTTGGGCTGCTGCTTGAAATATACTGGGGTGAATTCCAAATGGATATATGAGCATTTTGAGGTATCGGGGCAGGCTCCTCTATGGGAGTGTGCCCCGTTGTTCTCAGCATCGAAGACGCAGGGGCATTATATGATGGGATTACCTTAGTCAGGAATAAAGGAGTTTTTCCCATCACTCCATGGATCAGGGGCACATGAACTGTGTATTTACTCCATAAGGAACTGTCAAATAATGGTTCATACCCCTGGATGACTCCGGTTTATACAAAGGAACCGCAGTACCAATAGTGACAGGAACAATAATTGCATCTGGGGCATTAGGAACAGAAAAATTCATAAGAGCACGAATCCCTGAAGTTTCTCCCTTTGGGATCTGCTTTAAGTTGACTGGGGAGGTGGCTCTTACGGAGGTTCCTCGTGTGACAGCACAACCTATTCCGTCAGATGGGGCAACATTATAAAGTGAGAGGACGAGCTGACAACAGCCCATCCAAACAGTCATCACTAGAATCACTACCATCACCATCACCCGAACCCTCTGCACTCTCTGATTTGTCCTCTCCTTTTGTGGTTTTCCTTTTCTGGGGCTCATCGCTCGTCAATACAGGGTACAACCTTGTTCCCTCAATTATTTCTGCTGGCCAAATTTTTTGTTCTGCATCCTACTTAGCCTCAACATAACTCCACACTGCTCTCTTAGCTTTATCTTGGTGTTTCTCCTTGTCTTTAGCATGGGCAGTGTGCTCCCAAGAATTAAGTGCTTCATACTGTGGGGAACTAGGGGGTGGCTGCATCTCATATATTACTCTTTTAAAATTCTCAATAGTTCTCAATTTAAATGTGTCATAGTGAAGAAATCTCAATGCACCTTCACTTTCTGTGATCTTATGGCACTAATGCAACCAAATGCCTGTGCGGACCCCCACAGTATTGGCTATATAATTAAATGCCATGATTTCCGGTGGCACCTCTTCACCTTCTTGCTCATAACCCCTCACATTTGCCTGTATCATATCTCTAATAGCTCTGAAACAATTCATTCTTAATAACGATTTCAACAATTACAAACAGAAATTTTATTTCAAATAAAAGGATGATTCTTCTCCTAACTCCAATTAATTTTTATCCGGCTCTGTCCTATCGCAAAGCGACTCTCAATGATGTAACAACAAATAGCAGCGCTGCATCTACACCAACCATCCAATCCCAGTGCAGCACACAATGATGAAATCCTTACTCCGCGCAGAGGTTCACCCTCCTTTACAATTTTCACGAACGCATTTTTTTGCAAAACTAAGCAAGCACAATAAACAAAACTTTTGTCTGCTCCACGAAATAGTTTGGAGTAACACTTTCCGCCCTAATCACACACACATGGATGAAATCTTGGCCAGTAGAAATTACCCTGACTAAATCAGTTTGTCCTTTGTGTAACAGGGTCCACTAGCACCAATCGCTGTTAATACTCTCACAATAAAGTTATTGTCCCTTTCCCAATTGTGCAGTCATTGGTACCTCATGACTGACGCCACAAAATTTAGCAAACAAATTACAACACAATATAGTCCTATCTATCCAGGAACCTTGGGCTATGACTAGCTCGATAACAACTTCAACTGCTCAACGAAAAGCACATCTACATCTAGACAATAATTCAAAACGCCATCACAGTACACCACTTAACTGCAAGCTTTACATACACAATTGCTACGTTCAACCCTATTAATACTCAATCTCCTATGCTGTTATAACTCTTTTCCAACCCACTGGAACACGGTGAGCCTCTAAACTGGGACATGGACTTAGGGCTTGGACTGGGCTTGGGGAATTCTAGATCGCTTACAATGGTATTCTAGTTCCAGTAACTAACCTTCTCAAGTACTACCATCTGATGGAGCGCTGGTATTTGCACTTCAATGTCTTAGTAAAATCCTCAAACATACCTCCCCATTTAGTCATATGGACCTTTGTTAATTGACTTGAAGAGCTGTAAGGGAGTTACCATCAGAAATACTTTTCCAACTTGTGAAGCCACTGGGACTCCACAATAAAGACCATAAATCAATGATTTCAATTAAATGTGTTTCGTTTAGGATTTTAATCCATCCAGTACAGATGCATAGTAGAAATAAATTCAAAAGATACAGCAATATAGTTTGAAGGTGAAAATGTTCCAGTAAGTAGTAATAAAATGAGACACAGAATCGCAACAACCACATCGCAAATAAAGCAGACTTTGACAATAAAGTGCTCGATAATGGAGCTTCCCCTTTCTATTCTAAGCATAGGCTGAAAACCAGGATTTGCCAACAGGGATTTCTATCCAAGAAGCATAAAAGGTGTCAGCATGGAATAGAACTTCTGGAGAAGGTCAAGAAAATGATAGAAGTGCTCAGCAGAAAGCTTTACAATCAAGGAAAGCCCAGCAGAGAGATCTGTTCCCTCTCAGAGTCAAAAAGTCTGGCTAACTAGCTATGGAAAAACCAAGTAAATATAACAGTAGCTTCAAAAACATCCATATCTCTCTCCTACCACCAACAGCCAACCAAGTTGCTGAATGCGAGGCGAGCCCCTATATACACCCTAAGTTCTCATCTCCTAGAAATTAGGGGGCAGATTTACAACTTCTGGCGCATCCCTGCAAATCAGCAGGGATGCGCCAGAATAGTTGCGACACGCAATTCTCTCCTTGCGCCACCACGGAAGCGCCGCATTTACAATGCGGCGCACCGTGGCGCAAGGAAAGGCCGATGCGTGTCGCATCCTGTGGCGCAAGGGCGGCGCATTGCTGGAGTCGTGTCGCAAGCGCGACGCAACTCCAGCAATGCTCGTGGGCCGCCCATACCTAACGTGGTGCGCCACTCCTTACGCCTGCTTGAAGCAGGCGTAAGGATTCGTCGCAGCGGCGTCGGAAAAGTGACTCAGTGAAATCTTGTAGATTTCACTGCGTCACTTTTACGAGGCATTCCTTCGACGGAACGCCCACCCTGCGGAGGAACGCCCACATGAAACCTGACGCAGGTTTCATGTGGCGCAGGGCTTTACAACGTGACGCATCTCCCTAGATGCGTCACGTTGTAAATAATGCGCAACGTGGCGCATGGTTTACGTCGCCGCTGCGTCACAAAAGTGACGCAACGGCGGCGCAAAAGTGGCGCAACGGGCTTGTAAATCTGCCCCTCGGTCTGCAGCTGACAACTTTGGACCCCTCATTCTCCTGATGCGCCGTAAACAAAAGGCCTCCGTTGAACATTATTGCTTCAAGTTTGTTGCCAACCTCCTCCCCACAGTCATCTACCTGAAAATACCAATAAATATAATAACGCACCTGCAGAAGGACCGGTTAACACACTGGCAATATAAAAAAGTTTTTTCAACCTGAGGCCTCATGTCACATTACGTTTTTTTCAAAATTAAAATATCTGCTCGTTGCAATATTAGCTATATATATATATGTAAAAGTGAGAACAATAGTCAATGTTAAATGTGAATATACATAACATGGTTACAGCACTCAATTAATCAATGTTTACATTCATATTTGAATCTTTTGGTGTTTGCAGTGAAAAAACTGTATTGATTAATTTAAATGTAACACACAAGTTAATAAAGTTAAGTCACAAATTTATTATAAATATTTTATCTGAGTATGTAAATGTATATTCATGACGTATAATGGTTGGCAATGGAGCCTGAATTATGTTGCTTCACTTCTTTCTTACTCTCCATGGCTGTTTACAAGCCAACTCCAAGGCGTCTTTCTGCATCCAAAGTCTGGCTTTTGATGTTCGGTTTCGGAGGTCAGTGTCCTGTGTGTCGGCATGAACGGCGTCTAGACGTGTGGGCGGGCACGAGCGTGACGAAGAGGAGGAGGACCGCTTTGGAGGAGCCTCTGTACCTCTATACTAAAAATAAAAGCAAGATTACATGTGGAAGATGCTGCACCCAATTCAAAGTAGAAGATACATTCTCATTCTAACACAACTCACAAAAGCACAACTAAGTAATACTGTTGACAATTGAAAATACTGCCAAATGTTTTGGCCTTTGTAGATTCACATATAGTCAATGCAAAATTGTAAAGAGTAAAACGTTCGTTGGGTCCTTGAAATGGCAATACTGTGTCTCAGCCCGTGACTAAACAACATCCCCTTTTAAAGGCGCTCTTTAGGAGTTAACTTAAAAGGCCTCTTTGACATTGTTCTACGACGCAGCGTGATCTAAAAGCCAAAAGCACTGTAATGGGATTCTCAGCAGTCATCTGTGGCACATAATGAAAAGCGGCATGGGTTTCTCCCCCGTGCCAGGCGGTCATGCTGTCAGGCTCAAGGATACAAATAGGAATATGAAGCATGCCAGTGCATGTCAGATCAGCATCTTTTCACTGACAGCAAACAAAAACAGGACAGGGAGTGTCAATCAGAGCTGCGCGCACCTCATCGGACAGGAATTCATTAGTTTCATAGGTTTGAGGTTTTAAGATTCATCACATTGGCCTGCTTTGTTAATAGTGTATACACCTGGGGTGCAGTTTAGAACCGAGATCAGCCTAATGAGATGAGAAAGAGATGCATGCATTGCATAGTTTAAATGCAAACCTTCCACAGTATCTGTCACCTGATCTGTGCAAAGTGCTCAGAATATTTTGTACGGCAAGCACATGCTCTTACATCGGGTACTTAGCATGCCATGCACATCCTCACCCAAGCTGTACATTTTAAATGCAGGAGAACACGAATTCTTGATTTTCCAGGGAAACTGAGGGGGATATTCACAAGGAAGCAGCGGAGAGAGGCGTTAGCCTTCTTGGCTTAACGCTGCTCTCCGCCACTTCGGAAAAGCAAGGCTGCACCATATTCACAAGGATATGGTGCAGCCTTGCGTTTCCCCCTGCGATGGCGCTAAGTTTTACAACAGCGCCAATGCAGGCACCCTTGCACCAGAGTGCAAGGGTGTCTGCAAGCAGGGAGGTTTGTTAATGTACAGGAAGGTGTCCCTTCCTGCACATAAACAAACCTAAAATGCCAGTTTGTAACTTTCATGTGTGCTGCTTCATGCAGCACACATGTAAGCTACAAAACGGCATTTTAAAAAAAGGTTTGTTTATGTACAGGAAGGGACACCTTCCTGTACATTAACAAACCATGGCATTTTGCTTTTTCCATGTGTCATGCACAATGCAGCACATATGGAAAAAGCAAAAACGAGGAGAAATTAAGCATTTCTCCTCGTTTTGCCATCTTAAGACCAGGGTTTTCCTGGTCTTAACTTTGGCGCTACCTCCTATTTACGCTGCCCTTGTGAATAGGGGGTAACGTCAAAGTCAATGGGTGTTGTGGTGGAACGCCCACCGCAACACCCAATGCACGCCCCTTTCACGCTAAACACAGTGTGAAGGGGGCCTTATTCACAAGGCAGCGTTAAGCCACGTTAAGTGTAAATAAGGCGAGGCCCCTATCGCCACCACAACATCACTGAAAGTGACGTTGTGGTGGCGATAGGGGCTTGTGAATATGCCCCATAATTGGCTATTAGTGACGGGTAGCGTTACGTATACTATTTGATTTGCTAAAGAAAAGAAAACAGATATAAAAACGATCACATGCAAAGTAGATGTGTGCATTACATTTATCTATAAAGCTGAAAAGTTACTGCAGTGGAAAACTCAGCAGGACAGAATATCTATATTTTATGCAAGGACTATTGATCCCCTTTCTCTCCCGTGTTGTTACTGTCTCAATAGTTTTAAAATATATATGGAAAACAGGAAAGATAAAAAAAATCCTTTCGATCATGCATGTGCTTACGATTAAGAAAGTATTCTAACCAATGGTAAATAAATGACTACCAAAATAATACAAATTCTCTTAAATAATTCACTCAGCTTTAAGAAAAAAGAAATCCCACAATATATTTGTTATTCATGGCAGAGTTGTACATAGCTTACCAAGGCAAGGGAAACAATCTACTGCAGAAAAGAAATCATTTTTAGTTAGATTCCTATTGCTTGGTTTCACAGCAATCATTATACAAAGAGAGGCATTCCCACTGTTCACAGCAGCTGAACTGCATTAGTCTAATGGGTTGGGATTATGGGTTGCTCTTGGAATTGTCTATTGCATTTCATATCCAAATATAAAACCCACTGTGAAAAGTCTTGACACTATTAACAGTGGTAAAAACAATGTATTTGAGATGATCTGCAACCCAGCAATAAACTCTAAAATTATAGAAATCTAAACACATTTGGTTGTAGAAAGCATCTCAGGCAAAGAAAACCAGAAAAGGCGACTCTGTGTAATTTATCTCAAATAAATCTAACACGGAACAATGAAGTCGCAGTTTAGGAAAACACTCAGGCTCAATTATGTATCGAATACATAGTCAAATGCAGCTCACTGAAGTCCTCTACCGCATTTTTCATCGTTAGGTATCTTTGGACATGACCAATCTGTGCATGGCCTTATTGCTCTGCTTCTGAGTACCATTTATATGAATAAACTGAGCACAACTAATTTATCAGATTGCACAAAGAAAACATATGCCGTCTGATGTTAATGTAGGTTTTGGTTTTATGATGTGTATTTTTTATTTGCTTCTGTGAATAATAGTTTCCCTTGTACATTTTGGATTTTCTCTATTCACAAAGAAACGCCCGTCGTCGACACTAATTATCGAATGGGCCCCTGTCCGAGGTGCTGAATGTGACAAGAAGGTAGACAGCATATTGCGGCTGCAGCAATTTCATATTTATTTACTTTTCCTGTTGTGAGTATTCCAGCATCCTGTTAAAGTAAATAAACAGTCGCATATGAACATTCTGTCATTTTGGGGTGGACATTAAAACCTCAGTGCTCATATTATGCACAGAGAGGTTACAAACAGTGGCGGCACGCAGAGGTAGCGCTGTGGGGCGGTGAGGCGGGGCAGGGCAGGGTGGGGGTAGTGGAGTCCGACTTACGATGGCAAAGATTAAAGTAAATAAGTAAATAAATATTACCACTTTGTGCTCGCCTCATCGCTGAGTCGGCGATGCGGCGAGCACAAGGTAAGAGGGTATATTTATTTATTTACTTTAATCTTTGCCATCGTAAGTCGGACTCCACTACCCCACCACCCTGCCCCCACCTCACCGCCCCACAGCATTACCTCTGCGAGGCGCCATGTGTTACGAACCAAACAGTACAAAAAATGCATGAGCCAAAATATCAGAGAGCATTCACTTCAGAGGCCATGCAACAGCAAATCAGTGTTCAATATTTTATTATTGCAAAAATAACAAATAATGTACCAAATGCTGAACTAATCAAACATTCACCCCCAGTCACAGATCTGGGTTTAATCCATCACTTTTTTGCTCATCACGCCACCACAGTTTGGACCCAGCCATATGCAAATCAGTATTGACCCTGCACCCAATGGGAAAAGTCCAGCCCAAACTTCCAGGCCAGGTCCATATGTATTGCTAATTTAATATATGTGAATGGCATGCTTTTAGTCACAAGCTCAACCAAACATTTAGAATTTCTGTACGAAATTGTGGGTATTGGCTGAGTGGGGTAAATACTCACCTTAAATAATGACCATTATCCTTGTCATGGTGAATCTGTAATTAACCTGATCTCAAAACCCTGGTGGCTACGACACAGAGCAGGCAGGCTTAACTTTGAGCCAATGTTTAAAGTATTTATATTCCACTCAAACAGTAATAAAGTTAAAACATAGTACAAGAAAAATCGTAATCCGATTTAGCAAAAAGGATTGCATTTTAATAAATATAATGACACCAAAATGACAAAAATCCAATAATGCAAACTGACGTTATGAATTTTTAAAGTTTAAGGTTCAAAATAGCTCCAAAAAGCAGTAAGCTGCAACCAAGGTCATCTGGTTACACTTGACTGAAATATAGGCGCAAACTAAGGCCAGCCGTGATGGAGTGTGGGTCAGGTACAGAAACCAAGTTCGACCCGATCAAAAGTTGTATATTTTGACTTAGTCTCTGAAATTTTAAGTCATATATCCTCAGCGGGGTAAGGCAGCATGCTGCAGTTGAAGATGGTTCCACGTCATTGATAGCCACTAGACAAGGTCTGGGTGAAGCCATTGACTTTTGGCAGGAAAGCTAAGAGCAGAAGAAATTAGAACTTTGTGCCCAGAGATGGTCTTTGCCAGTTTTCACTCATTCACCTGGTGAAGATTTCTACTTTCAAATGTAGTCACTTTTTTGGAGTTTGGATTCTTCCAGCAGGACAAGGCTGCTGCCTGTAGCCAAAGTGGGCTCCTAGAGACTAGATACCTTCTCATCAATGTCTAGCTGAATCGGATATACTGCTGTTGAGAAGAACGTAGTGAGAGCAACCTGAATCTTTGGCCCAGCTGCAACGCACCTTCATCAGATTGTTTTGGCAGGTTGGGTCCAATCCCTGGCAGGGTAAAAAGGTGGCAAAAAGTTCTAAGTGCCAGGTATCAGAATGTTTTAGGAGGACTATAATTTGTTGACTGCAGCCAAGGGTTCAGGAACTTGGGAAATGCACTTGGGGGTCAAGACTCACTGCAGCAGTGGCCAGAAGGAGGGTGCAAGGCAGGTTCAGTTAGAACTGGCCAGCTGGGAATACAGAAAAAAGCCTCTGGGAGCATATTGGTCCCTGTAGGTCAAAGAGGAGGTCAGCTATATGACCCTTGGACTCTACATATTTATCCTGGGTATAAGAGGGAGTGCAGGCCCAATTGTCAGAGTACTTCTTAGGTCACAAACAGCAGGTCAAGTCGTCTACTCCGAAGGGTACGGGGATGCCACATTTATGCTCAGTGCCAACCTATGGGAGGGGGAAGCTCCTGTCCTCTCCCTGACCATGGAGCAGTGACCCTAGCCACTATTGTAGCATTTCCTGTAAGTTTTACAGCAAACAATCCTACAGTGCCCTTCTTAGCCCAAAACCAATATGGCAGAGCCTTTCTTTCCATGCGCAGAGCTTCTGTGCCCACCCCAGAGATGTGGCCAGAGAAATGAGCAACTCCTCTCCTGTGGTCACTCTAAACCAGTTCTGGGGTCAGCTCTTCCCCAACTGGGCCTGGCACTGACTGGCTAAGGGGACGAAGGAAGGGGGTAGGCTAAGTTGTTAGTTAGATCTGCATGTGACAAGGTAGGCCTCTTTGAAACTAATTAAGTTAATTAAGTTCCTGGATACAGCCCAGGTGGTCAGCCTACCAAAAGAACAGAACCCCTCTCCATACCCATGGCCTTTGCCTCAACTCTGGAAGCAGTTCACACCTCATGTAAATACGCTTCTAAAGGGTACAGGCAGGTAAAAGGCACCTGTTCTCAACTATCTATTACAAATCTGATTTTACCAATGAAATTGGCTTGTAATAAATAACTTGAAAAGCCCAAGAATTAACTTTATAGGTGTTCGTTGGTGGAGATAACATTATTTAATTTTACTACTGCATCCCAATGTTATCCTGCAGAACAGCTTACCCTGCTACAGTGGAAATAGCTTTGTGGGCATTTTCACTGCAAGGTCATGTTTAACATTAGACATCTACATGTCATACTTTTAAATGCCATTCACCCTGCCCTATGGGCTGTAAAGCCTACATAGGGGAATGTGGGGTTATTTTGAGAGGTTGAATATGCAGTCAAAACCTGCACAACCAGGCAACACATGAAAAGCCTGCAGTCATAACCAATGTTCCCTCTATTTTTTTTCCTCTGTGTGCTACAGTGTAAGGTCTCTATGCGCTGCAGCCAAGCCTATGTGCACCAGGAGCCAGACCACGTGTGTGGGTGCAACGAGAAATATCAGTGCAAAAATCACTCCAAACGTTTGCTTAAAAAGTGAAAAGACAGTGCATTTTCACACATACAGCACCACGTGATGGGTCTTAATGCAGGTTTGCCATTTAGATACACAACCCATGACATGAATTGGTTACACAGGCAAGTACACTTCGGCTTTAGGAAAGCACAAGAATCCAATGGTGGTACCATTATAAGACTTTACTAAAGATTCTCAACTAGAGAACTGTTCATAGGGTGGGGAAATGTTGGGATCCTATACAAGATTACGGCTGCAGGTCAGATTGTGTGAGTATTCATGTTAATTGCAGCGCCCATCAAGCGCTGCAATTAACATGAATACTTTCTCAGAGGCACACAATCTGCCCTGCCCAGGGCCGTCCTTAGAGCTGTTGGTGCCCTGTGCGACAATGTTTGTTGGCTTCCCCCCAATGAGCACCTCCACCACAGATTCCCTCCCTACCACCCTTTAACAGTGCCACTCAAGCCTCCATCACCACTCTCTCTGAGATGCATTTGATTATTTTTATAGCGCCAATCATAGGTATGTAAATCAGTGTATAAGAAATTTTACATAAGACAGAGGACAGCAAGGTGTAGGAGTGACATGTCATCCATGCTGGTAGGCAGTATAGTTTAAGAGTGTTTGGTCTGGAGAAGCACAAACTCAGAATTTAAAATGTTACACCATGGTTGGGGGTTCTCTTTAATAAGAATTGCTTTGTACCCAAATTAACCCTGTTTGCAACATTAGGATAATGAATGGCTGGGGAAAAAATCATAACGCTCTAATCTATACCTTGCAGTATGCATGAAGTTTTTTGCTGACAGTTAATAGTTTACTGTTCTATATTAGGATTTTAACCTATAAATTGCAAGTAATAAAATGACCTCTCTGACAAAAGTAGTAACCCGCTAACCTATTTTCATTCTATGCACTTTGTGATCTGCATGGTACACGTTCTTTGCAGCAGGCATATTAACCCTCTGCGCTACCTTAAAACTTCCACTAGAAAAAACTCAGAGAGTTATCTTGACATATTTATTATTGCATGTAAATTGCTGGAGGCAAGGAACGTCGCAGCAGGTGCTTTTAAAACAATAATATATCTGCAAACACAGCGCCCCCAACCAAAGTCAGCACTTGGTGCAGTGGCACCGGTCACACTGCCCTAGAGCCGACCCTAGTCCCACAGCCCAGCCCTATTAACCAAAGAAATGCAGAAAGTCTACCAGGGACATCTTAAGGATTTTGGGGGCCCTGGGCCAAGCCTATTTTGGGGGCCCCTGTTCAGAACAGGTTTAAATTTGATTCAATTTCAGCTTTTTCATGCCCTCTTAGGCCAGGTCACTGACTATATACAGGCGCAATTGTCCAAATTATAAATGTGTGTAAATTGATGTTCAGGGATAGTGATTTGTGTTATCAATATTGGAACACATCAGCAGTTCACTAATATTACTGCAAATAATATCTGTGACACACTCCCATTTCTCATATGTGTGGTCCTATTGCGATCTAAAAGAAACATTTTTATGGATGTTTCATGAAAAATAAACACATTTCTCTGCAAAATGTCTATAGTAGACTCTCACAAGTCACCCACTTTAAAAATAAATTAAGGGATAATGGTATTCAAAACAATCTGTTTAGTAATTATTCAAGGTCATCAGGGCAAGACTATGAGGGGGCTCCTCTTAAGGGCTGGGGCCCTGGGCCAGACCCCACTTTGGCCATGCCTTAACACATCTCTGAAGTCTGCCAGCATGACCTGTGCTTTTAGGTGATTCTGAAAGCACGCCTCGTGCTTGTAGACTTGCTGCATTTCTTTTGTTAATAGAGCGCGGCACACAATCTGCCCCGCTCTATTAACAAATGAAATGCAGCAAGTCTACAAGCACGACGTGTGCTTTCAGAATCACCTGAAAGCACATGTCGTGCTTGAAGACTTGCTGCCTTTCATGGGTTAATAGGGCACAGCTGGGGGCAGATGTGTGCCTTTGTGAAAGTATTCATGTTAATTTCAGCGCATGATGGGTGCTGTGTTTAACATGATTACTTTCAAAAAGCACACACTTTGCCCTGCAGCCGTGCCCTTTTAAACAAAAGAAATACAGTAGGAGCCACTTGCTGATGAACTTCGCTCATGAGCTCCTACTGCAGAATGAACAGACCGTTTTTCGCGCTGCATGTGTTTTTAAAGCGGCGGTACGAACGGTCCTCGTGTGCACGCTTCACACATTGCACTGCGCATTCGGGGTGACATAGCTGCACGTGCCGCACGCCCCTTACAGGGAGCAGTGGTCATAACTGCATTGTCACTGTATTTGGTGACTCAACGGGTTCTGCAGCCCACTTCTGAGATTCAACTGGCTGGTTCTGAGTACACTTCGGGCCCCATATACTAGGACCCTATAGTTAAGTTAAATATGCCAATTAGGGGTATGCCAATTTCATCATGTTAAATGAGGGAGCACTGACAGAGACACAGGCACTGATCAGCAGTGTAAATTGCACAGAGTTCTACAGCCAGCAAAAACTGTTGAGGCACAAATATGGGTGTACACAATGCAAAAGATGATCAGTTTCAACAATTTCAAGTATAAGTTAACAAGAAATATATTCTAGATCTCACTTCAAAGGGGCCTGTAGTTATGTTTCCATGATTGATTTGTATTAGCAGTATGCTACTTTTAAACCCTTCGGTTATCTTTCTGTCACTGGTTATTTATACTCAAATCACTTATTTTTTACAGTGTATCAAATCCGTTCTTTTCTTCAGGAATTTCATGTAGCTATGTACCCATGTATTCTATTAACTACTCCTAATGTTTCTGATTATTCAGGAGAGCAAGACTGAATACCCTTTCTGTACAGTAGAATGTTGTGCATGCTTTATTTAAAAAAAAGGAAAAGAAATAAAACTTTAACAACTTTAAAAACAGAGGTTCTCATTCACATATGCTTTCCTATGTATAGAAGTGGCTCATTCTTGTAGTACTCCATGCTCGATCCTGAATTCTGCAAGTAATCCACAAGCACTATTAGTTTACACCTGAAAATTAGGAATACGCCAGGAACACTACTTGACTAAGTTACAGTCAACTCTTTTTGGATGAGACTCAGAGAATCTACTTTCTTTCCCCCTAACCAAATTTACAAGAATCGGCAGCAGCAAGCACCTAATCTGGCCTGTTGTTAACTCAAATAAAATCTCAGCAGTGCTCAGGTAAAAGACATTCTGGGTTTTGTAGGAACACTTTAGAGAACAGTTCTGCCCGTGGAATGATTTCTTCTCATCAAATTTACAGATGTAGGAGTCAAATGGAGCAGTCAACATGAGTGTCCGTCTTTGGCTCCAGTAGCTCTGTCCTTTCCATTTAATTTCTGTGGCATTGAAAATCGCATATGAGGTTATAAATAATACTATGGCCTGGTGCAGATGTACACTACTACAAGTCTACTATGAATATCAAAGAGAAAGCCTCAATTTCTTACCCTTAATGGCATTACTCTGAGTCCTACTCCCTCGCTTTAATTCATTACAGATGAGGTCTCCTGTCGTGTAGTTCCTATAGTACCCCTGCAGGACCTGCGCGTTTGGATAACATAAACTGTGGGCTTGGTGTTAGACTGACTCTGTGCACCCCCACCGCATATGTTAGCCGGATTTGCATTAGCTAGCTCACAGTGCCACTAGAATCTCCTCTTCTCGTGGAGAGATTAGTTCCTGTCAACCTTAGATCATGACAACCCTGATCCCTCAGAATCGTGGAAACAATGTACTACTTTTCGCCCAGTCACTCGTGCTTACTTATTCGGTTTGTCTCAGAGAGTTACACAGAATAAACAGTCTGGGCATTTCAATAAGTATTTATTCAACAGTTGTTATTCTAGAGTAAAATATATGTGCTGCAGCAACCAGCAGACAATAGCAGAGATATATTATCAGCAGTATGATAAAAGTGAAGGGATAGAACAGTTCTACCATATTGCAATAATCATGAATACATACATGAATATAAAAACCATTATGAAAGTGCTAGTACTCCTACGATGCCTAACTAGATGTACCTAAGCGTACCTAGCATGTGTGTAGGTCTAAAAGCCTAAGAGCCAAGAGTCCCTCTAGGATTTAGTCGAACCCCCATACCTGAATAGAGAGAGTGTGGGACCCCGTCCTGGTCTCGAGTTGGACACCCTGCAAGGGCTGTGTTAGACCGCTGTCAGCTGGAGTGACTGCATGCAGGAGCCTCAGCGTCTCTGGTCAGTGTGTCAGCATGGAAGTCTCGGTTCCCTCTATCTTACCATGGCAAAATGTGGTGTATTTATACCCTAAAGTGTCTCGTCCCTCAGTATGGTTTGTATTGGTCTTTGTTAGACATGAGGAAGACATCAGGGGTGAACTTTGTACATACATATTATGCGGGAGATGTAGCTGGTGAATGCTCATGCATAATTTATGAGTACATTGTAGGCCTGTGTTCGGGAAAGACCTTGCAGTGTTCTAACCACAGACTAGATAACGTTCATCCCTCCGAGTTGGTTGTGTACTGTAGGGAACTAATGTAGGTGAAAGATCATGCCTATATTAGGACATAGAAGATCATGACTATAATAGGGCATAGACGATCATGACCATAATCGGGCATCTACGAGTATGACCATAATAGGGCATATACGATTATGACCATATACGGCATATATGAACGCGTCTATATTAGGGCCTCTATACGAAATGTAACACCCACTCCACTTTCGAATTGGATGACAATGACCATACTTAAAATCTGGACAATTTAAAATTCTTTCTTAAAAACACCTAAAAACGTGGTTTTAAAAGGAAAATAAATTCTTTAAAAATGTTAAAAATCAGCTATTCTTTAGTTGCCACTTGAAAAGTCAATTCTGTCTTACTCATAAAAGTTGTATTACCAAAAGCAGAATAAAGCCATACTTTCTCAAGTGAAAGTGTCAATTTAGGAAATATTCCAAATTTAGGGGTCGATTACGATGGCGGTCGGAAAAACATACCGACCGCCATGGTAGCGGCAAAAAAGCACCCGCATGGCCACCGGGAAAAACGCCAGACACATTACGTTGAACCGGCACAATAATCCGTCCGCGGCGGCGGGAGACAACGAAAAACCGCCCGCACACGCCGGACCAGCTGAAAATCCGACCGCAATGGCCGGATACTCAGCGGAAAAGCCAAGAACCACCGCCATGCACACGGAGTAACCGCCCGTGACATTATGACATCCCCGCTACCACCATGGTACCCACCTATGAATCCGACCGCATCGTGCGCGAACAGTGATGAATCCGATAGGCGGCGGAAGGGCTGCAGCATAGCCACCGCTGCCGAGGAACCGCTGCGGAGGAACCGCAAAAAAAATGGCGGACGTTGAAAAAATACGAAAAAAAACCAAACAATGCACACACTGAAGTAGACCTGTCCCAACACAAACCAAAAGTGCCCAATGACAACAGCCCCAGAAATTTCAAAATAACCAATCACAGGACAACACACACAACACACCTGACAGCAACATACCAGCTTGCCACACCCCCATAGCCGAGCATAAAACCAGCCCCTCCCTGACCACAATCCTTTGCTACACTCCACAACTGAAGGTCCCAACCCCAGAGAACAAAGGAGAGGCAAACCTGCACACAGCACCACCACAACACACACACCACCTACACCACCCACAACACCCACACAACTGCACCACAGAACATCTGCACAGCACACACCATGGCAGCACACAAAATGCCAAAATTCACTGATGCAGAGCTTGCAGTCATGGTAGATGAGATAATAAGAGTTGAACCACAACTCTATGGCAACATGGTCCAACACACCCCATTAGCCACAAGAACCCAAATGTGGGTGAGGATAGTCAATAAGGTCAATGCAGTAGGGACCACCCCCCGCAACAAGCAGGAAATACAGAAGCGGTGGCATGACCTGAAGACCGTGGTGAAGAGGAAGAGGGCCAAGAACCGTCAGCTGGCTGACGGGACTGGTGGAGGCACTCCCATCCCACCCAAACCATACAGTCCGTGGGAGGAGAAGGTCCTTGGAATCCTACATCCGGGGAGAGTCTTGAAGGAATCCGCGGGGGACTGGAAGCTGGTAAGTACAAACCAATGTATATCATCACATTGCCATGTACCGTCTTGCACAAATTCAAACCTACAACCCCTAGGCCAAAGGACATTCGTCTGACCCACAATACCCAAAACAGGTCACACAGATGTAACCACCACTCAACCTGAAAAAGCACAAAGCTAAACAAAACCAACTGGGATGCATGTGTACAGACAAAAAGCACTACAACACACACCAGGCCCCCATCTCCCACCCCTCAGCAGGATGGAGCACCACACCCAGAAGCATGTGTCAGCCATTGAACGCTCCCCCACCACCTAACAGGTAGGTAGCCATCTTCACAGGGTTGGGGAATGTGTATCTGGAGGCAGCACTACAACTCCCAACAGGCCCCCTCTCCCACCCCTCAGCAGGATGGAGCACCCCACCCAGAAGCATG
Organism: Calotriton arnoldi; assembly: GCA_963921515.1. NCBI lineage: Eukaryota > Metazoa > Chordata > Amphibia > Caudata > Salamandridae > Calotriton > Calotriton arnoldi. Next base: position 192,563 of record CAWUFW010009831.1, read on the forward strand.
TGTCAGCCATTGAACGCTCCCCCACCACCTAACAGGTAGGTAGCCATCTTCACAGGGCTGGGGAATGTGTATCTGGAGGCAGCACTACAACTCCCAACAGGCCCCCTCTCCCCCCTCAGCAGGATGGAGCACCCCACCCAGAAGCATGTGTCAGCCATTGAACGCTCCCCCACCACCTAACAGGTAGGTAGCCATCTTCACAGGGTTGGGGAATGTGTATCTGGAGGCAGCACTACAACTCCCAACAGGCCCCCTCTCACACCCCTCAGCAGGATGGAGCACCCCACCCAGAAGCATGTGTCAGCCATTGAACGCTCCCCCACCCCCTAACAGGTAGGTAGCCATCTTCACAGGGTTGGGGAATGTGTATCTGGAGGCAGCACTACAACTCCCAACAGGCCCCCCTCTCCCACCCCTCAGCAGGATGGAGCACCCCACCCAGAAGCATGTGTCAGCCATTGAACACTCCCCCACCACCTAACAGGTAGGTAGCCTTCTTCACAGGGTTGGGGAATGTGTATCTGGAGGCAGCACTACAACTCCCAATAGGCCCCCCTCTCACACCCCTCAGCAGGATGGAGCACCCCACCCAGAAGCATGTGTCAGCCATTGAACGCTCCCCACCACCTAACAGGTAGGTAGCCATCTTCACAGGGTTGGGGAATGTGTATCTGGAGGCAGCACTACAACTCCCAACAGGCCCCCTCTCCCACCCCTCAGCAGGATGGAGCACCCCACCCAGAAGCATGTGTCAGCCACTAAACGCTCCCCCACCACCTAACAGGTAGGTAGCCATCTTCACAGGGTTGGGGAATGTGTATCTGGAGGCAACACTACAACTCCCAACAGGCCCCCCTCTCCCACCCCTCAGCAGGATGGAGCACCCCACCCAGAGGCATGTGTCAGCCATTGAACACTCCCCCACCACCTAACAGGTAGGTAGCCATCTTCACAGGGATGGGGAATGTGTATCTGGAGGCAGCACTACAACTCCCAACAGGCCCCCTCTCCCACCCCTCAGCAGGATGGAGCACCCCACCCAGAAGCATGTGTCAGCCATTGAACGCTCCCCCACCACCTAACAGGTAGGTAGCCATCTTCACAGGGTTGGGGAATGTGTATCTGGAGGCAGCACTACAACTCCCAACAGGCCCCCTCTCCCACCCCTCAGCAGGATGGAGCACCCCACCCAGAAGCATGTGTCAGCCATTGAACGCTCCCCCACCACCTAACAGGTAGGTAGCCATCTTCACAGGGTTGGGGAATGTGTATCTGGAGGCAGCACTACAACTCCCAACAGGCCCCCTCTCCCACCCCTCAGCAGGATGGAGCACCCCACCCAGAAGCATGTGTCAGCCATTGAACGCTCCCCCACCACCTAACAGGTAGGTAGCCATCTTCACAGGGATGGGGAATGTGTATCTGGAGGCAGCACTACAACTCCCAACAGGCCCCCTCTCCCATCCCTCAGCAGGATGGAGCACCCCACCCAGAAGCATGTGTCAGCCATTGAACGCTCCCCCACCACCTAACAGGTAGGTAGCCATCTTCACAGGGTTGGGGAATGTGTATCTGGAGGCAGCACTACAACTCCCAACAGGCCCCCTCTCCCACCCCTCAGCAGGATGGAGCACCCCACCCAGAAGCATGTGTCAGCCATTGAACGCTCCCCCACCACCTAACAGGTAGGTAGCCATCTTCACAGGGTTGGGGAATGTGTATCTGGAGGCAGCACTACAACTCCCAACAGGCCCCCCTCTCACACCCCTCAGCAGGTTGGGGCACCCCACCCGGAAGCATGTGTCTGTAAGTAAAAACCAAAGTGACACTGCACAGGTAATCAGACAGTGCATGCACACCACCATCACTCAACAAAAGCATTGGGAGACATGACAACATGAGGCTCTACTTCAACCAAAAATAGAAAAGTAAAGCACAGCCATTGACAGGATGCAGACAGCTCAGCGTACGTAACTGTGACAGAAATAGAACTGTGACTCTCAACAAATATGTCCAAGCAAACGGGCCTCTGACATGTATCACCCAGACTTCCCTCTGTAGCGTACATGGGTGCTGATCATGAAGGACCATGGGAAAACCAAACTAGCATGGTCTGCTGTATAAAGAAATACAAGCACAGGACATGTCAACGGTATGCATGTGATGACAATGGCTAGTCCATGCACACAGGTAATGTCTGCCAGGCAGAGTGATCAGCAAATATGCTGAACATCAACTTGTAGTCATGCCAGTTGTCAGATGACAACCTCACATTGAAATCACCAATACTAGACGTGTGGCATGCTAACCAATCACAGGTCCCACCATTGTGAAATGATGAATGTAACTCCACTTCATGGCATGAGGCACATCACTGTGCAGACATGCAATGTGTGAAAAAGGCAACTGTGTGTAGCATAACATGTAAATAAGAGACATCAAACACAGCAACCCTGAGGTGTGTAAGGCAATTACCATCTACTTCCTGTCCCACAGGTGACCAACAACTGACTGCAGAGGACGACAACCTCAACCAGCACAGCCAGTCAGCAGCTCCCGAACATCTCCCTCGGATGCAGACTCCCTGGATAATGATGAGGAGGAGGACCAACCCGGACCATCTGGTGTGGCAGGGCGTAATGTGTCCCAGGACCCCACAGCCCCACCACCCTCAGCAACAACATCAACGCAGAGCCCTGCTGCAACGACCTGTGCCACCACCACCACCTCCACCATCACTACCACTACCACTGCTGCCTGCAACACTCGCCCTGCTCCACATGCCAACCAGACCACAACAACTGTGGAGGTACGGGAGAGTAGGCCGGTGCCCACAGGAGGGAGGCAACAGGGCCGTGACAGCAGGCCAGGTGTGAGGACAAGGCTGACCCAAAGGGAAGAAGACCCTGCCACTGAATCACTGGCACACATTCACAGAGTTGTGGGGGCCTATGAACACGCCCAGGGACAGTTGAGGCAGGCTCAGCAGGATGCCCGTGAGCAACAACAGATGCTGCGCTCAATTGACAACCGCATGGGCCAACTCGTGGCCTGCATGGGCCAAATCAGGGACCTCCTGGGCCAGCTAGTGGGGGTCCTCAGGGACAGGCATGCGGCACCGCCAACACCTACAGCTCCCTCCGTTGTGCCGCAGGATGACAGACCCCCACCCTCCCCTGCGTCCAGCGAGCATGGGGACTCATCAGACACCACTGGCCATGCACCTGTGTCCCCCCCTGCCAAAAGAGCAAGGGGCCGCCCGAAACAATCATTGGGAGCATCCCGTGGCAAAGCACCTGGCAAAAGCCAGTCAAGTAGCCAGCCATGATGGCACCCCTCTTCACCCTGCTGTGTATCCTGCAGACTGTCCCCACACACAATGGCGTGGGAATGGCAAATGACTGTTGGACTGTGTTGCCATACTGATCTAGTGTATACTCTATTGTCTCATCTACCATCACTGACAAATCTGTTATTCACCATTCATCTGTTATTCACCATTCACAAATCTGTCACTATCCAAATCTACATCACATGTATCCACTGTAAATAAACACTAATAACGCACCAATGTAGTTGTCACTGTTCCATGTTCATCACAGTATGTTAACTCACACCCATGATTACAATGTCACAGGAGCAGGGATACTCCGCAGGCAAGTAGCTACTCAGGTGGTGGACTAACAACCATCACACAACACAGCACATCAAGGTACGACAATCTGCACATGTCACAAGGAGCAACTGTACCAACATAGACATCAAGTAGCTGTGTCAAAAGATCCCTTGCCATACACATCTGCAGCCAGCACTGACTCTGCAACATGCTGTAGTCACAAAACTCACATACACATATTCACCAAGCACAACATCATCAGACAACAGCCAGTATTGACATTGCCACTGACCATCAAGTGAAGTAGTTGTTGATGAGCTGCTGACGCTGTCCAACACCTTCCTCCTCTCCACTATCCTCGTCACTTGACGTTTGGGTGTTTGCAGGTGGGGGCTGTGGCTGGTCATCATCATCCTGGATTAAGGGGATCCCCTTCCGCACGGCCAGGTTGTGTAGCATGCAGCATGCTACCACTATCTGACACACCTTGATGGGTGAGTACTGCAGAGCCCCTCTGGTCTTGTCGAGGCATCGAAAACGCGATTTCAGGAGTCCAAATGTTCGCTCAATGACCCGACGTGTCCTCCCATGGGCATTGTTGTAGCGCACTTCAGCTGGTGTCCTGGGATTGCGAAGTGGACTCAGCAACCAAGGTCCGTTGGGATATGCAGTCACCTAAGTGTGAAAGACACATACAGATTGAGTGTCTGACATGTGTCCGAGGACAGCATGGCACACAAACAGCACATGACTCGACCCTTTGTACTCACCCACAATCCATGCCCGCTCCGGCGCCAGATTGGCCATCAGCTGTGGTAAAATGCTGTTGCGCATTATGTGTGAATCGTGGGCTGATCCTGGAAACTTTGCACAGACGTGTGAGATGACCATATCTGCCTGGCACACCACCTGCACATTGATGGAATGATAATGTTTCCTATTTCGGTAAATATGCTCCCGTGCTTGGGGTGGAATCAGGGAAACATGTGTGCCATCTATTGCACCAACTACATTAGGAACGTGTCCAAGTGCATAAAATTCGCCCTTCACATCCGCCAACTCATGCCGCCTGGGGAAATGTATGAATTGGTCCCTGTGTTGCATCATAGCCAACAGGACATCACGTAGCACCATGCTGAATGTTGGTTGGGACATCCCCCTGCAATGCCCACAGTTTGCTGGAAGGATCCCGTAGCCACGAAATGTAGGAATGCCATCACCTTTGCCGTTGGCGTGAGTGCTGTTGGGTATGTCCTGCGTGGAAGCAGGTGTGGCTCCAATAGTGCACAAAGTTCCAGGAGGTTTGTCCGATCCAGACGGAATCGCCTTATGATGTCGGTATCCTCCATGTTAGCCAGCAGGGTGAAGGTACGAAACACATTAGGTCGCCTCCTAGGTGAGATGAAAGGGGACACGTCATAGCAACATAAATTAGGATGTGCACAAATTCATAAAGTCTGTCCTGTCACGGCGCTAACATTGACTGTCATCCCTGAAAGCACACAGTGCAATTCAGTGTTGTCCCAACATGAGACAGATTAATTGTACAACTGTCATGGATGTGCACAGTCAGTAGACACAATACGAACACTGTCTATGTGAATGCCAAGAGTCACATATCGAGCTGAGGTGGACTCAGCCTTGGGTGTACATGACACAGGACATGTGTGAAGCAGAGACACTGCTGGCTTCCACGTTGCTGCTGTACCTGCCACACCTCCTTGGCCAATAATTGCAAAGGACACATCAACAACACAATGTGGATAGATCATTGGGATTGTCTTTGTACTCAGTGCTACTTCGAACACACTCAAATTCAATGACATTCACATCCCAAACCCATACATGTGCCAATGTCATCAGTACACAGGCCATATCTGCTGCTGACTTGAATACAAAGTCGGACAGTGACAGATGATGTCACGCCTGTGCAGAGTATGTGTACCACTGTAACAGGCCACCATTACCCCACTGCCCAATACTCTCTACAAGCACACAGATAGCCAATGTGGCACACATTAACAATAGATGAGGGACGTGATCAGCAGGGCCTGTATGCACCCTTAATCTTCCCCCATTTTGGACATTTACATGCAGCATCAAGGAGGGACTGCCCAAGGACACATGTGCACCACAACACATACCATGGTGATACACATCCAGCTGTTTCAAGACACAACAGTGCCACAACACATACATACAACACTACATGGACAATGCCAAGCCAGTATGCCAACACGTCCACGCATGAACATACTGTATGCATGACATATGGACTACTGGCTCAGACACCTGACACCAGTGGATGTAATTTTACACCACATGTCCCAAAGGACATGCATCCTGACCCTCATTCCACACAGGCTGTCAGGCCCAACACAGCATACAATCAACATCCCACATCTAACAAACATGCTGGCTGTGCATGAGTAGTGGGACACTGGTACCTCACATTGACCAAATGTCGGAGTTGGATGAGTGTCAGAGGCACAACAGTCAAGGTACATCTCACCTGTCTTGGGTGCCCACACCATCCTGATACACCAGCAGATGTGATCCACCCACACAGTGCTGGAATAGATGGTGAGCAAGGATGGCTAGCACCCCATAGCATGCACATACACTAGTGTTGGTGGCAACACACTGCACACGTGTGCCACTTGTGCTGACCATCCAACATTGCAGACAATTCCCGCTAATCAGTGCACACACATTGCATGGGCAAAACTGGACACCCATAGCCTGTGGACAAATGTCGCATACTATATTCCATACAGTTAGCACAATCCACAACTGTGCATGCAGTCCATCTGCCAACGCAACATTCCTGATGTGAACAATGGACATGCACTGGTGGCAGGTGAGTAGCACCGGAACACAGCACAACACTCAAAAACATAGTGTAGCTAAGCACCATTGTTGAAATGTACATGTCACTGATTCACATGCAACAGTCCAAACAACATGAGCACAGACCTGACACTACCACATAGGTCCCTGTGGTTACAGGTGGCAGACATGTAGCAAAGACATCTGCTCTGGCCGTCTACCCAAGTGACAAACAATAATAATGCAACGGATGCCAGGTGTGGTGCTGAAGTACTCGTCATCCTTTAGCAGGTCGAGCCCCCCCTGTACATGTGGACATACACTGCAGGAGTTGCCAGTGTGTACAAAGACATAACATGCGGCATGTAATTGGTCTTAGCAATAACACAACAGGGTGACATCTGTTTCCAATGATGACAGTCATGCTGAGTCGATGTACCTGTGTCGATGCCCACCACTGACGCAAGTGTGTCATGTGCTGCACATGACACATTGGTGTTAGTGATGGCCCTCCACATAGCTGCAGATGGCGTTTGTCATGCTCCACCAGCCACATCCCGGTCACCCATGTCACTCTATGGCAATCAAACAGCGGTAGCGCCGGCCAGGACCCCACGGTGTGTCACCGCCATGAACCATGCCCTTGCAGCCAATGGGGACCGCTATCGCGGTGGCATGATGCAGATTCAAAAATCGCGGTAGGCGTGCTCCGCCCCAGCGGATGCGGAGATAGGATGCATTTGTAAGATGCACCACTGCGGTAGCGCCGGCCAGGACCCCGCGGTGTGTCACTGCCATGAACCATGCCCTTGCAGCCAATGGGGACCGCTATCACGGTGGCATGATGCAGATTCAAAAATCGCGGTAGGCGTGCTCCGCCCCCAGCGGATGCGGAGATAGGATGCATTTGTAAGATGCACCACCGCGGTAGCGCCGGCCAGGACCCCGCGGTGTGTCACCGCCATGAACCATGCCCTTGCAGCCAATGGGGACCGCTATCGCGGTGGCATGATGCAGATTCAAAAATCGCGGTAGGCGTGCTCCGCCCCAGCGGATGCGGAGATAGGATGCATTTGTAAGATGCACCACCGCGGTAGCGCCGGCCAGGACCACGCGGTGTGTCACCGCCATGAACCATGCCCTTGCAGCCAATGGGGACCGCTATCGCGGTGGCATGATGCAGATTCAAAAATCGCGGTAGGCGTGCTCCGCCCCGCGGAGGCGGTCATTGGATGCTTTTGAAGAAGGCTGACCTGGAACATCAATGGCAGAAGACTATGACCACTGAAACGAGTCCAGGGCCCTATATATGTGTGGAAGGGAGCACCACATTTCCACTGCTCACAGAGCCTGCTGCCTGGGACCCCTCACCTGCTGCTGCCTCCAGGGACTGCTGCCTGAGACCCCTCACCTGCTTCTGCCTCCAGGGACTGCTGCCTGGGACCCCTCACCTGCTGCTGCCTCCAGGGACTGCTGCCTGGGACCCCTCACCTGCTGCTGCCTCCAGGGACTGCTGCCTGGGACCCCTCACCTGCTGCTGCCTCCAGGGACTGCTGCCTGAGACCCCTCACCTGCTGCTGCCTCCAGGGACTGCTGCCTGGGACCCCTCACCTGCTGCTGCCTCCAGGGACTGCTGCATGAGACCCCTCACCTGCTGCTGCCTCCAGGGACTGCTGCCTGGGACCCCTCACCGCCCACTGCCGCCGCTGACGTCTCATGTCCACAGTGATGGCTAGGACGGAGAAGATCCGTGCCAGTCCATTTACAAGCGAGGAGCTGGATGTCCTGGTGGACGAGGTGCTGACACAGTACCCACGGCTATATGGTGGCCCAAATGTTGTGGTAAGTCTCCAACAGTGGGGGTGTGAGTGCAAGGGGGCACACATGTAGTCGATCAGATGGTGTATGTGCCTGAGAGTGTGGGGTTGTGTAATGCACTGGCTGACATGCTGTTTCCTAGTTGTTAAGGGGGTGTATGCAACCCACACATTAAATGCATGGACATGAAGGGTGGATGGACATGTGTTGTGTACACATCCATATGGTGTGACAGCTATCTGGTGATGCATGTTTCTGGACAGTTATTGTTCATGTGACTGTTTGTGTGGGTCCTCGTTGTCCATCTCTGTGTGATTCTACCTGGCATGGACTGTCCACGCCCAATGTGACAAGGACACATCACTGACTGTACAGAGTGTGATACGTGTGTGGTTGGCATGAGTGTACATCAATGACCCATATCTGCCGAGTGGAGATGAGTCTGTGTCATGTCACTGTTCAGAGAGAGAGGTTTTACCATGAGAGTGTGTCACTGATGTTTTCCCCCTCTTGTCTCCCACACCTGCAGCTCAAGGTACACCAGCGTAAGGCCGTGTGGAGGTCCATTGCAACCAAGGTGCGGGCTCTGGGAGTGTCAAACCGCCGGCGCACCCACTGCCACAAGAGGTGGGACGACATATCACGACTGGCAAAGAACGTTGCCGAGATGACACTGGGGATACTCCCTCGAAGTGGCAGGTTGTCACGACGCAGCTTGACACCACTGATGTGCCGCATCTTGGCTGTGACACAGCCTGAGCTGGACACACGTTTGAAGGAGCATCAACAGCAAGCTAGGGGTGAGTATTCTGTGAAGGTTGATTTTGTCTGTGAGTGGCTGCATGTGTACCAAGCCTGTACCTGCGCTGGTATACGTGATGTGGTTACTGTGATGCAGTGGGTTGTAAGTGGCCCCTGTGCTGGGTGTGGCAGTCACGGATATTACATACATGTACTTACTGATGTTTTTCCAATCCTGGGAATTTCAATGGCATTGTGGGTGGTGTGCTGCAGGCCTGGTCCATTGGTGTTAGTGTTTGTACGCCCCAACATGCATGATGTTGTGCTGTCTGCCCATCACATGGCTCAGCTGTGCCGTGTTTAGATGTTTGTACGCACTGTTTGAGGTAGTGATGTGTGTCTGCATGGTGAGATTGCACGGGGTGGCCTGCAACATGTAGACTTTGTCATCCTCAGTGTTGCTTTGCTTGAATATGTTTGTCCTGTTGCTGTCACTTTGCTGACCCTACATGTCTCTCTGTTATGCAGCATCTCCCGTGGGCACGGAGGGACAGGGGACGGACACCAGTCGTGGTGAAACAAGCACAACAGCTGCACAGGATCCCAGTGACACAGATGTGACCAGCGCCTCGGAGGGGGATAGGAGTGTGCTGGAGGAATCACAGCCCGAGACGCAAAGTTCAACATCATCTGATGACGGCGGTGGTGCAGACATCTTGGAGGACACAGGGAACGGAGAGTCTGCTACATCTTCCAGCACACAGCGTGCAGTGCCCACCCTCCCAGCCACTTCCTCTGTTGCTGCCCGTGTTCGCACCACAAAGAGGGGAAGAGTGCCCTTCATTCCAGGCACCGCTGCCCCTGCCCCTGTGCCCCCTGCTGCCATCAGTGCAGAGTGTGTGAACCTTATGCGCCAGCTGTGTGTGGGGCAGACAGGGCTCCTCAATGCATTGTCAGACCACGACCGCAAATTGGCACAGGTGTTAGCTTTCATGGAGGGCATCCATTCAGACGTGGGTGGGCTGCACCGCACTGTCCAGACAATGTCCTCCACAATGGCGGCTGCACTTCAACTGGCTCAATCTCGTAGTCCAATTCCAGTCCCTTTGTCCACCCCCATGCCAGTGGCGACGTCTGATGACAGTGACCACGCTTCACACACCTCAACGTCACGATACTGCACACGTAGCACACAGCAGCAGCAGCCCAAGCGGTCAAGGTCACAGACACCTTCCCCTACAAAGAGAAAACCAACCCCAGAGCGCAAAGGGAAGAGCCCGTCAGGCGTTGCAAAGGCACATGATTCAAGGAGGAAGTACTCAGGGTCACAAGCCTCAGAGCAATCCCCGGCCACAGACTCTGTGGTCCCAAAAACGTCTCGCAAAGGCATGCAGACACTCTCCATGCCCACTGTGAAGGTGGGGCCTGGCAAGGCTACACATAGTAAGGTATCCAAGGCTGTTTCACCAACTACCTCTACTCCCATTCCAAGTCCAGTGAAGCAGGGACAGGAGGGCACTGTAGGGGGCACACAGGGTAAACAGGGGATGGAGGGGCAGAGGCAATGCCAGGCTAAGCGTCCTTCTGGATCCAGCACATCCCCAAAGGGAGGTCCAGCGTGTGCACCTGCGGCAGCCTTGGTTTTGAGTGTGTCGTTTGTGTCCACACCACTTCCCATTGATACCAAGACAGGCAAGCCATTTAGAATCCCCAAGAAGTGGAAAGGCACCCCTCCACTGTCTCCCTCCCACACTGTGTCCCACGTCGGCCTGAGTCCACCTCCACGTGCCACTACACCACCTGGTCCAAGCAGCCCTCCAGCGTCCAAGGCCACTGATAGCTCTTCCTCAGCTGGGCGTCTCACTCCCCAGTCAAGTGGTCCAACTGTGCCCGACACACAGTCAGCTCCCAGTCAGACTGACAGCCAGGTCTGAATGTTGATCAATGTCACAGACCTGTCTCTCCCACACCGGTACCTGTGCTGCCCATCGTGACACACCAGACTGTGTTGCTGACCATGGCGGAGTTTGGTGACACACATTCCCTGTGCAGCTTCTCATTGACTCTGTCAGCACCTTGGACTGGCCACTGGCCTTGCAGTTTGCCCCCTGCCTGTGCAGCTTCTCATTGTCTCTGTCAGCACCTTGGACTGGCCACTGGCCTTGCAGTTTGCCCCCTGCCTGTGCAGCTTCTCATTGTCTCTGTCAGCACCTTGGACTGGCCACTGGCCTTGCAGTTTGCCCCCTGCCTGTGCAGCTTCTCATTGTCTCTGTCAGCACCTTGGACTGGCCACTGGCCTTGCAGTTTGCCCCCTGCCTGTGCAGCTTCTCATTGACTCTGTCAGCACCTTGGACTGGCCACTGGCCTTGCAGTTTGCCCCCTGCCTGTGCAGCTTCTCATGTTCAGGCTCTGCATCTTGTGCCTTGGTCCTGTCTGATATTGTTGCCTATCAGTGCTATTTGTGAATAAAAACAGTTGCTCATGTTGTCAGTTGTGTCATTGTCCTTACTGAATAAGGCTTTTCCTGTATGTCTCACATTTACTGGGCCACATGCTCTGTGTGCCACTTCAACTGTGCCACTGGCTTGTTTGACTTATCATTTATTTTACAGGGGTGACGGGGACTTCAGTTCTTCATGACTCGGATTCTTGTGGGGTCATTGATGTTGTTTTTCGGTGACATACCAGACTCATGTTCCTTCCTTGTTGCTGTTGGCTATGTTTTACTGCATCCTGGTATGTGGGCACTGCAAACACATAGAGGGGTCATATACACGGGATTGCAGGCAGGCTGACCAGGCTCAACATGTATGTGCGTTCTTGCTTTCATGTATGCCTAGCAGTGTAGATGTGTAGTCATGTTGTGATGGGCAGTCATCCTAGTCACAACGGTTACTTACATGGTGTGCATTTGGGTGGTCAAGGGCTGTACGGTGTGTTGGTTGTGGCTTTGTCGTGTGTGTTGATGTGTGTGTTACTGGCGTGTGACTCATGGCTGTGTGGGACTGTTGTGTGTTTGTGTGCACACACTGCTTGTTGTGCATTCAGTGCTGTGGGTGTATGTTGCCTTGTGCTGTCCTAGTGTACATCCCCTGATGTACTGCTGTGTTTGCTATGTGCTTTGTGGTGTTGTGCATCTGTTGTGTGTTTGATGTGTCTGTGTTGTTCTGTGATGGTGCACTTCTTGTCTGTGTTGTGGTATGTAGCCTATGCATTTTTCCTGACTGATGAGGTGGTGCACTCCTGTTGTGTGTGTGCTCCCATGCCCTTCCCCTAGTTTGGCTGCACAGGTGCTGTGTGTTATTTTTGTGGTTCTGTATGTGTTTCTGTTTTGAATTGTGTTTGCCATTTTTGTTTTGGTGCAGACGTTGGTACTGAAATCCCTGTGTGTGTGTGATGTTTGTGGATGCCCCCAGGGGGTTTGATTGTTTGTCTGTATCTTGTCTGGACATTATGTAGGCACTTCTGTGTGTCTGGCATTGGGGTTGTGTGCTGCAGATATGAGGGGGTATGTTTGGGGACTCCTACTTGTGTTTGACAGTCATTGAGTGTGCCAATGTGCCCTGTGTGATACTCATGTGTACTTGCTGTTCACTGTTTGACTTGAGGTCCTTCCTTTCATCCCTGTCCCTATACATGGGTTACCTTGCTGTCTCCCTGAGTTGTTGCACTGAGGTGACTGTTGTTTGACTTCACTCACTGTGCCAGCCATGTGCTTGGATAAGGTGTGGATGTTGTTCTGGGTTCCTTGTCCTGCATGTGTCTGTTCACCTGGTTGTTGGTTGTCTCCTTGCCCTCCCATTTGTGTGCACATCATTTTTGCTTTCCTCTATGTTGTGCTCCATTGCTGGTGGCATGTAGTCTGTGTATGTGGCTGTGTGTCGGTGTGGGGTATGTCTGTGTGAGTTGGCAGGGTGTGTGTCCAGTAGTCTGTATGTTCCTTGTGTGTATGTTAATTTTGTGCTTGTATTCTGCTTTCTTGCCATGTATGTGGTGTTGTGGTGTGTGTGTGTGTTGCCCTGGGCCTGTGCCTCTGTGCTGTGTGTTAATCTACACCCAATGCTGCTGTGTCTGTCTCCCTAGGTGTTAGTTGTGTGCTGCTGGGTGTGGATTTAGCTCGCTTGGTGTTGGACATGGGGGTGCACAGGGGGTGATTGGCATGTTTCTTGCTGTGTGCGGCGGAGCTGTGGGTGGTGGGTGGTGGTGGTGGCCTGTGGTCTTTCTGGCCTGTCCGTTGCTGTACATGCATTCTGCTTTGTGCGATGGATTTCCCGCATACTCACCGCTGCGGTGTCGTCAGCAACACATTACATTATGTTCGCAGTACTTTGGTGGGCTTGATGCAGGGTGTGAATTGGTGCCAGCTGAGACATGTGTGGGTACACTGATGGATGTGTTCCTGTCCACACCAGTGTGTCTGGTGTGGCCAGGTGCCCTGTTTCAGCCCGTGGAATTTGTGTTCTGTTTTGTGTTGTATTGTGTTTTTTTACGTACCTGCGGCGGCGTCCGCGGCGGGCGATGTTGGCCTGGTGATGTATCACGTACAGCACCGGGAGGACGTGTAGTGCTGGATCCATGGCGTTCGGCTCTGGGTGGAGGGCTCCGGAAGTCTCGTTTCACGCTCCGCTGTCGAGATTCCGCCGTGTCTGGAAGGGCGGTTTCTCCCCTGCGGTTCGACGGGTTGTTTGGCGCATCCTAATTTGTTGAGCAGATGGGACGTCATTACGCACGGCGGTGAGTCTCCATTGGCTCCCACCGGCGCGGTGGCGGGCGCAATTTCATGGCGGTCGGCGTTGCACCGCAGAGGTCGGGAAATGGGGCATATTTGCCCTTCCTAATATGGCGGCCGTGAGGACCGCTGCTGGCGGGCGGTAAAAGGCATTTTTCCGCACCGCCGGCACCGCGGTACTGACACCGACCGCCATCGTAATCGGCCCCTTAGTTTGTTTATTTATGAAACGAAGTGGAGAAGCTGAGTTCTTTTCCAGGACGCGATGAGCCAATTCAAGATTAAGGGGCCGATTCCGATTCCGGACGGAAATCTCTCCGACCGAGCCGGACCCGGAGAGAATTCCGACCGAATCGGACCCTAGCTGTCCGACGGAACGAGTACGATGCGCACGCATGCCATCGGACTCGAGTCGGTCGGACTCCCATTGAAGTCAATGGGAGCCTGTCGTACAACGCGTACGCGGGCTCCCATTGACTCAATGGGTGCGAGGCGGACAAGGGCGCCCCCTACAGCATGTACGCGTCCAAGCGCATCGCGGCGTATATGCATAGGTAGGGGGGACCCATGGGTCCCCCCTGTGTGCGACTCGCGCGCCTATGCGTACAGGGGGGTCCGACGCAGACCCCCAAAAACCGGCTCCAACAGCTTTTTCGAGCCGGACGGCGCGAGTCGGTCGGACTGCTTGCGGCGCGCATCGTACTTACCCAGCCGGGAAACGTCTCCATAGCGCGGTGCGAGTCGTGTCCATGCGAGTCGGTCGGAGCGTGTTGTAGCCGCGTTCGAGTCGGTCGGCGATTTCGCGGGTGCTTGCATCGTACTCGCTCGGCCGGACCCGCGTACGATTCGGTCGGGAAACAGGGCTCCGAATCGGATCCGGTGAATCCGAATCCGATTCGGAGCACTACCGGCCGAGATCAGAATCGGCCCCTAAGTGTCCTTGCTTGGAGATACAGCATAATCTGTGTTAGCTACTGCAGACGACAAATCTAACGCCTCACAGAGAACGTCAATCGCACATAGATGGAATTCAGCACTACCAACAGTCGGTGCTGCGGCAGCTTGTGCGGCAGTTGTTACCTGAGTGCCTGTGGAGGAACTACCTAACCCAGCAGGAGCAAACGGCACCTGTGGATTCTCAAGAAATGCATTCATCAGAATTGGAAGACGCTGGGGACAATGCAGAGCATGGGCCTTTAGGGGGTCCAGCACAGCATCCATGTCCGGAGGCGTATCTGACGGAAACGTTAGACAGAGATCCAACGTGCATTCTTCTCCGCAAAACAGGCATCGAAGTACAGGTAAGATGCAGTCCACCCAGACTGGTCTAAACTATAGAAACCAAGAGGAGTTCAGTTCTCTTAGGCAAGGTATTCCCAGAAGCTGTACCATGCGTTCACGGTACTTCCGCTCCTTGAGTACGTCCGCCATTTCCTCGGAAATTGGGCCGTCCATTGCGTAGCAGTAAGATTACAATCAGGACATCTGCAATTAGGAACAGGATAAGCGGGAGACCTCCAAAGACGCTCCCCAATACGGAGTGTATAAAATTTGGGATTACTCCAAGGACTGTCTGAAAGGTGCTTAATAGTCCTGACCCTATGGTCTTAACTAGATGTACAATACCGCTCGTATCAGACATGTTAAAGATATGACCCACCATTTCTGCGAAATGAAAGGGGCAGTTTGTACGTATGAGCACCTGTATCTCAGTCGAGGTCCTTGCAACTTGAAGTTCAAAGGTTTCTCGAGCGGAGGTTAAGGGCACGGGTTGCTGTAAAAGCATGGCTTTCAGTCTGCTTAAAGTGTCAAATTGTATGAAGGAAACATTCAATGAAGGCCATAACGGCGCCTCCCTGACTGTGTTCAGTGGCAGAAACAATACTTGCATACAGCAAGTAACCCTGGAGTTAACAGTGACCAGATAGCCGATGCCCAGAAGCATCCCACAGCAACCTTGATCGTTTAGCATCAAGTAACTCCCATTCGAGAGCAGCTGGAAAACCGGCGTGATCGTGGCCACTGGGGTCCCTGACATGTGATGAGATAGATTCGCTACCGAACCACTACATGCTCCGTGCAGAGAAATATCCTGGCACATGAGAGTACAGCTTAAAGCGTTCTTGCAGTTTGTACCACTCAGATACACTTCTCGATCCCCATTCCGGCATCGATATCAATATGGTAACTCCCAAGTTTCCTTAATGTAACCCTTACCCATTCTTTCATATTTGCCTGCCTGCCTTTGCGCAAGGCAATATTGAAACTGAAACATAGTGACCGGCAGAGTGATTTGGCCAGGAATTAGCCATTCAGTTGATGGTAATTCGGCTACAGTGAATGGTAACCTTTCCAGTTTCTCAATACGCAGCATTGTATATTTGGCTCCCCTTTGTGCCATTTCTGTCTGCTTATCAGTTAGATTGTATTCTGAAAACAGAAACGTGGTGTTTATAAAACACCAGGGCATATAGCCTGCACGCAAAGATTGCAGCGTCCAGCTTAACATCACAATAGAACGTAACTGTGATTGCCCGTGTTGTAACAAGGCCAGATCTTGTTCTAGTATGTCGATTGCCGAAGACACAATGTTGCCTAAGGAGTAAATCCTGGAGGTCAAAGTTGTTAACCCATTATCCACTACAGCTAATGTCTTCTCTAGGTTAATACGGTCTGTTTCCCGTATTCTTTCTGCGGCCTCCTGTTGGGATATTTTCCAGTTTTCATTATATTAGGCATAAATGCCAGCATATATGAAACGTTTCTGACGTGTTTTCCTTGGGCCTGACAAGAAATCCCTAAGGTCCACATCAGGTGTGAGTAAGGTCAAGTGATGTTTTACTTCTGTGAGTGTTTGAGGTTTTTAGCCAATCAAGGCACAACTTCCCAACACTATAGGATGTCACTACCCCTGGGTGTTGTCTTTGTACATAGCGTGTATCTGGCCTACTGATACTAAACCCCTCGGTTATCCCTAGGAATCTATGTTGACATGTGTTTGTGTCAATGGGCCAAATCAGCCATTCTGTCCAATTGGGATCTGACCTGTTGTACTGGAGAATGTCATCTAATCCTACCCCATGTGTAGTTGAATTCGGTGGGCAGTCAAAATATCGGAAATAAAATATCGACATACACTAATATCGAAGTCACAATATCGAAGGGACAGAATATCGATGTTAAGAATATCGATGGACAGAATATCGACCCTAAGGTAAGTAATATCGAATTTTTTTATATCGATGTAAGTAATATCGAAGTTAGTAATATCAAAATCAAATATATGGATGTGACTAATATTGATGTTACTAATATCGAGATTTGTATTATTGTTATGTATTTTGTTATGTTTTTAATATGTATGTGTTATATGTTTTTATGTGAAGTGTTCTACTTGTCTAAAAATATATGTATACAATTTTTATATGTTAATAATGTTTTTTTTAAGTTTTTTTTTTTTTTGTACCGTAGCGGGTTGTGGGTTTATAGGGGAATAGGGTGGGAAGTAATTTAATTATACTAAATTAATTATACATTTTTGGGAATTATAAATTAATTGTAATTATTTTTTGCGTTTAAGTTCTGTAGCGGGTTGTGGGTTTATAGGGGAATAGGGTGGGAAGTAATTTAATTGTAATTAAGTTATAATTTATTTTAATTAATTGGTATTGATAAATATATTATTGTTAATTAATTAATAATTGGAAATTAATTTTTATTAATTAGTTATTCATTTTTATTAATTGATTAATTGATCATTATGTAATTTAATTGTACTTAAGTTATAATTTATTTTAATTAATTGGTATTGATAATTATATTATTGTTAATTAATTAATAATTGGTAATTAATTATTATTAATTGGTTATTAATTTTTATTAATTTATTAATTGATCATTATGTTAAGTGTATTATTTTTTTATTGAAGTGTGTTGTGCGTTTATAGGGGAATACTTTTGGAAGTAATTGAAATCTAATTAAGTAATTATTAAATTTATTTTTGTGTATTGATAATTAATTTATTGGACATTAATTATTAATTGGTAATTTTTTTTAATTAGAATTTTTGGTTCTAAAAATTAATTTATTGTTTATTTATCATCAATTGGTAATTAAATATTATTAAATATTATTTATTGATAAATTTAATTAATATATTAAGAAGTAATTATTAATTGATAATTAATGTTTAGTTATTATTATTTTTGGTATAAAAAAGCATTTAGTTGTTCAATATTAGTTAATTAGTAATTAAGTTTTAATAATTTATATGTTTTTGTTATTAAAAATATTTTTTGTTCAATATTTATTATTTAGTAATTCATATTTATTAATTATTATTTATTGGTATTTATTATTAATTTATTGTTAATAAATTTTATATTGTTAATTATGTTTTTAATAATTATTTATTGGTATTGGTAAATAGTTTACAGTTATTTAATAATTCCTTAATTATTTAAAAAAATTATTTTATTTATAAGTATGTTATTTGTAACTTCTACGCTATCCAACACTTTCCCTACTATTGCACTCTCTGGAGTTGGACTAGTAATCTTTACCCCTACGCTATCCAACACTTTCCCTACTGTTGCACTCTCTGGAGTTGGAATAGTAATTTTTACCCCTACGCTATCCAACGCTTTCCCTACTGTTGCACTCCCTGGAGTGGGAATAGTAATTTCTACCCCTACGCTATCCAACACTTTCCTTACTGTTGCACTCTCTGGAGTTGGAATAGTAATTTTTACCCCTACGCTATCCAACACTTTCCCTACTGTTGCACTCACTGGAGTGGGAATATTCATGTTTACCCTCCCGCTAGCCAACGCTTTCCCTACTGTTGCACTCCCTGGAGTGGGAATAGTAATTTTAACCTCTACGCTATCCAACATTTTTCTTACTGTTGTTTTTTTGGGAGTTGAAATAGTATTTTTATTCTCTCCGCTATTTAATATTTTTTGTATTATTTTAGTTAATGTAGTATATAATTAATTTTAAAAATATTAAAACTAAATTTTATTTTTTTAATTTGTTATACATAATTATTTAATTTGTATTTATGTTATTGTTTTATGTGTATAGATGTATTTGTAATTTATAATATTTTTTATTAATTTATAATTTATTAAAATAATTATTAAAACTGATTATTAAGTAAGTATATATATATATTATATGTCTATGTTTAATTAATGTTTTATTAAATTATATATATTACTTATTAATTTTAAACATTATAAAATATTTTTAACTATGTTTATTTTATTTATAAGTATTATTTAGTTTATTTTACATATTTTTTTTAACAAAAAAAAAACGATATTTTTGATAACGATATTTTTGACATCAATATTTTTTTTCCGATATTTTTGTACTTACCATGTTGTAGATAGGATTTCGATATTGTTGACATCGATATTCTTGCTCCGATATTTTTGGAGGTTGATTTTTTGACCTTCGATATTTTGTCAGTGATCCGTTGAATTCTGCCCACCACCCATCTGTGATGGTGCTGGAAACCCAGGTGTGTTCATTTCCTTGTTCTTGGCTAATCCAAGACAGGATGTCTGTTGCACAGTGTCATTTAGAAATATCATCTGCTGTGGAATGAGGCATGCTTTAAAAAGAGCTTCTGTTCCTTGGACTTACCAGTCCCTAGAACCCCAGATTGCTTTTAAATAGTGTCCTTCCATAGGTCGAAACCCTGTGTAGACAACTGGGCCATAAAGGAAGCAGAGTAAATCTGTTTGGTGTTAGTCAACGTAATTTTCTGTGCTGATGTTGTTGCCACTTTGTAATAAAATGACTTCGGGTCAGATGTATTAAACCCTGAAAATTATGTGAATTTCTGTGCAAAAGTTTGCGAACTACCTTTTGGAGGAGTTGGGCAGTGTTCCCACGAATGTATGACGTTACTACGCATACATTTACAATGCGGTATTTTACATCGCGTTCGTTACAACGCAAGTCGTTACAACGACTTGCGCTGGAGGGCGCTGGACTTAGGAAGAGTATGATTTACTATTCCAACTCCAGTCTACGTACAGTAGGGAAGGTGTTGGAATAGTAAATCATATTATTCCTTAGGTTAGAGCGCCATCCAGCGCAAGTCGTTGTAACGACTTGCGTTGTAATGACCGCGATGTAAAGGCATTGCGATGCAATGCCTGCGTTGTGATGGATGTTTCCCTGTTCCCACTGGTGGTACTCAAATGCATTTCTAGGTGATATGGATTTGTGCAAGAAATGATGACCATAGTGTTGGTAACAGTACAACGTATCATAGTCTGAAGTACGTTCTAACATTTCATTGTTCGGAAATGCTGCAGTTTTTTCTAAATCAGACATCATATTATTTACCGTTTCAGTGTCCCAATCATCAGACAATGTACTGGAGGTAATGATATCATTTAAAGAAATTTTAAATACATGTTTAAGCTTTAAAAGTTCAGCCGGACCGAATATATCGAAATCAATCTTGTCCCATACTATACCGTCCAGTATAGGAACTGCTGTGATGTTCACTGAAGACAAGTCCCTTGGTTCACGATGTGAAGACTGGTGTGGTTTTAATATCAAATTGACTCTTTGGGCTGTAGAGCTCTGCTGGAGATATCGTCCATTAATAAGCATACTAAAAGTTATAATTAAACCTAGCCAGAAAAGGAAAAATAGAATCCCAGTGATATACCATAGTTCTATCCAAGGTGACACCAGGTAAGTCTTTCTAAAAAAGTTCAAAAAGTCAATGAGTTTCTGTGTGTGTGATTTTTGAGCTGGCGTCGTTTCCGGCTCGCTTGGATCCAGTGAAAACGTATCAAAGTTCCTGAAATAGCCAGAAGCAGTTCGATCAATTGTTGGAATTGCATCGAGATTTGTTGAAATTGGATTTTGCTCTTGACGAGGCATGTTGACGTAGACGTCTGTATTTGGTCTTATTGCAACTTGGTTGTTAAGTTGATTTTCTTGTTGAAGTGGAACAAGTTCCATAGCATTGTTGCTTAGGGGCCCATTACGATGGCGGGCGGAAGCACTACCGCCGTGCTGGCGGATGCAAAAACCACCAGTTACCGCCGGCACGCAGCAGTCCACACGCCCGCCCAATTACGATGCGAAAAGCAGGCCAAACACCGCCGGCAAGCCAGCAACACCGTCCGCCATCAAAGTGCGCCCGCACACGTAGCGGCGCAGCACAACTGACACACACCGTCCGACGAAACACGTCCCGCCCGGCGCATAAATTACGATGCCGCAAACAAACGGCTCCCACGGCAAAGAGACACCGCACGTGAAAGAGAGGCGGAAACACGGACGCAGAGCACGGACAACGAAGAAGCGGCACCCCGGGCATGAATCCAGCACTGCAGGCCCTTCCCATGCTTCTGCTGATGCACCACCAAGGACGCAACGTACCGCGGAGACGCAGGTAGGCACACACACAACAAGTGCACGCAAACAGCGCACACAGTGCAAGG
This sequence comes from Calotriton arnoldi, assembly GCA_963921515.1. Lineage (NCBI taxonomy): Eukaryota > Metazoa > Chordata > Amphibia > Caudata > Salamandridae > Calotriton > Calotriton arnoldi. Next base: position 213,775 of record CAWUFW010009831.1, read on the forward strand.
GCGGATAAAGCGGACAACCCCCCACCAGCGCGTGCACACTACACATCCACCATTGCATCCACATATGACACACAGGCCAAATCCTAACATCGCGGAACACATGTGTACACACCACCTGGGACTAGGAACCAACCACCCCGTCACGGCCCCAAAGCGCCGATGACGCCGCCACACATGCGCACAACGCAGAGGCCAACCGCAGCGCCATGCATGCGTCGCACACAGACACAGGGACACAACCAAGCAGCACACACACCAGCCCCACCCCGAACGCACATGACACGTGACAGGCCTGCCACAGACATGTCCCCAACGCCCAATTCACGGACAACACCCAACGCCACACAACCGACGCACACATGTCAGTTAAGTCACGCAACAGCAGGACACACCCCAGTGTAACAAACATGGCGAAGCACACAGCGGCGGCAACACCAACTAGGAGAAGCAGGGCCTCTTCGGGAAGAGGAACGCCAGTACCACACTGAAAAACCCATACCACCCTGCACATATGAACAAGACACATGAAACGGAACACCAAAGAGCCCGGGGACCGACAACAGGTGGCCCAAGAATTACATCCACACACAAGGCCCAACGCAGAGCGGAAAGGCAGGCTGCCGCCCACACAAGGGAGAGCAGACAGCACTGAATGACCTTCCATTCCAACACCGAAACCACAGCCCTACGACAGAAGCCGGTGAATACAGCCATTGTCCAAGAATAGACCAACACAGGCATGCCGAGGAGACCGACCACACGGCAGATAGCGCATATCACAGAAGCACACAACGGACGGGGAGGAAAGAAGAAAACACTCCCCCATGTCGGCCACATGCAAGTTAATTGGAAGGAGTCACACAGCACCGACCTTGAACTGTCTGAGAAGCATGTGGGAAGAGGGCCCGTGTCCTCCAAACAAGCCAACAGAACACAAGTCCTGTCTCCCCACGACTACACAGAGCTCACAGCAACCCCGGAGCGTGCACATTGCAGACTGCACACACAGCCGGAGCACGCCACCTCTACGAACCGCTGCGAAATGGCAACCGCAACACACCTACCCAACTACGCCGAAGAGCTCAAGCTGTACCAAACCAGCACGATACATACATTGGGATGCGATCTCCTGTCCCTGCTGAACGTAAGTTACCGACTGACTTACCGCATCACATTGTTCAGCTGCGTCATGCCCGTCTTCTACTGTCGGAGGTGTCCCTACCAGCATCCCGTCGAGATATGCCTCTCCAACCCGGCATGTCTGAAGGCGGACCTGCTACCACTACTCCTCCCTCTGGACGCACACGACAGGGCCTGCTCTGCCTATGGGGGCATGGCGTATGTGGCCAACATCGCACGCGCACTGAAATGGAACCACTGTGCCTCCACACGACGGATCATCGAGAACAGCTACATCGAATGTCACCCAGCATGCCCCATCATGGTCCTCCAAGGGACAACCTACGAACAACACCTTGACAGCCACCATCCGCTTCATTGGCTGGCAAACATGTACACCACCAATGACATGGAAGCCCTGCTGGACGGCATCGCATACCTGTCAACCTGTAAATACGTCGGACCACAACGCAGGTTCCCCGAGTGACCTATGAAGTCCAACCCCGCACCCATGCTCAGCTTCCGCACGGACTGGCCAGTCACCACCACAACAGCCATACCAAACGACCGGCAACTGTAACCACACCATCAACGACATCGCCATGACATCGGATATGACCGGGACATGCACACTGTTCCCCATCACATCCAGGAACACCGCATGCATCGTGGGAGGCAGTGGCATGGGCTCTGTGCATCGCACCCACATGGACGGAACTGCACGAACAACCAGGACACGACATGGATCCAGCGCCCATGGACACACACACCGCTCAGTGGACATGAATAGGTCGCCTGGAGTCTGTGGGTGCTGCACCCCTCCCACCCCCGCCCCGGGAATCCCATACCAGGACCTTTGCATGGACGACAAGTGCATACAACAACAACACGACCCCAGTGACTGTGACATGTCCAGTAACCACCACAGTGCAACAACAAGTGGCACGCCGCTGCATGCACGCAAGCACATGCCCTGATGTCATCTCACATGCACGCGTGCATGAGGAACAACCGCAGCAAACCTGTCACATGGAACTGAGATGGACTGTGCCCATGATGCCGAGCGGTCTGGTAGGCTACATGTATACCGTCTGTGTCAAAGTCCGCAGCTCCGCAGCTATACGTAAATGTACATTAGCACAGCCTTGGCCAAGCAGATGTAACCCCACACCCTATCCCATTTGTAATCATGCTCAGTATATCCTCAACATGTATTCCGCTGCCAGTAGTGTCCACTATACTGCATCACAGAGGACAGAAGACTCAATATAATGTTTGAAACCAGAACTGTCTCCGCTGACTCATTTCACAAGTACGAATGAGAGAGGATGAGAGTATGTGAAGTACACGGCAGTCGTGACATGACCATGTAGTCCACTGGTATTGGATGTCAACGCAAATGAGTAGCACTACTGTGGAAGACACACATGTGTCGTGTGAAGTCGTATGGACGCAGTGCTCAGGTGGGTGGGTGCGACGGGTAGATGCGCACATGCCAAGTTGGAGCACGCCGTGTTGGGAGGGCTCATGAACAGTACACCACCGCTTCCCTGGGCATTGTGAGAGGACACCTGTCGGGGGGAGTGAACACGTGTGTGCACAGCAGCCGGGCACACGTACAAAGCGGTACCAGGCGCACCTCAGCCCACCCTCTGTGGACAAGCTGGATCCTGTTGTGCGCCCGCCATGCCCCTTGACAAGGCACACACAGCCCCAGTCGACCAGGTGTAACCCCAACATAGTCAATCCGCACAGGCGATACAGGGCACGGGATGGCAGTGGAGCATGGTGTGTGAGAGGTCTCCTCGCGCTCCTCCTGGTCATATCACGCAGGCAATAGAACCTCAACGTCCAGCATGGCAAAAAGTCAAATGGAAGTGTAGGGGGACGCACCACAGCACGAGCAGCACTGACGTCACGGGAGGTGGCTCGCACCATCCCATCCATTGCCCATCATACCAACCACGCCACATGCCATTGCGACTAAGTGCAAGCGCGTGCGCCACCACCCCTGAGCCCTCCCCAGAGAGGCCAAAGAGTGAATGTGTGGGCCATCAGCCACAGACGGACGCGGCATGGCCGCAAGGGCAGCCACAGCCACTGGGTGTCGCAGGTGGCGGATCCGGAAGGCGAAGACTGTGATGCATAGTCCATGCAGGCCGGGTCTCCATTTGGGGCACCACGCAGGTGGACGGCGTCCCGCCACACATCATACCCTGAGACAGCCCACTCGTGCAACTGGACCCACACATACACTCCTTGCCCTCTCTGGTGCGAGCTTGGGGCTGCCTGTGCAAGCGCTAGCCTCGCAGGTGAGCATGCATATTGGGGGGCGAGGGGAGGACATGAGGGCTGGGGCGAAGATGACTGTATCACTGTCAGTTAGTACAAGGGATGACCCAGATGTGGAAAGGAAGAGACGTGTCCCGTGTGTACTGCAACTAGTCGCCAATCCAACTACCCCCCCATGTCCGGAATGTAAGCCCGCACCTAGGCCCGCCCATCCGCCACATCGAACATACCACCAGCACGACAACCTTCCCATTCGAAACACTGACTGGGGGTGGCGACCAGTGAACAATCATGTGTAGCCTACCCACGCGTACATGTGGGCCCTCCATGATCCATGTCACCTGCGGCAAAGACATGACATGCGCAATGAGGGAAGTGAGGAGAGCTGTCCGCCCCACGCGCAGAAGGTGCATCAGCTCCACAGACCCAGCAGCGAGTCCAGCAGGGGTCACATGTGCAGGGGCAGCTGTGCCTGGTGTGAAGGCACATGCATATAGACAGCACATCGACCAATGTGTAGTCTGCCCACATCCACAGTCCATCATCATGCGGACATAGGAATTGAACACAGGGCAACACATCTTAGCTGGTGCACCCACCGTGACCAACAATGCGCAATCATCGACGTACCCGCCCTGTGCATGGCCCCCCACCCAACGGAGGCACATCCAGTGCCACCATCCCACACACACAAGCCTTCCACGGAACATGCTGTGTCCAATGGTCAGTACAGAGTCAGCGCCCATCTGGTGGATCCTGAACAGGAGACACATGCACACACATGCCAGCTCCCACTATGTACGACTGCCACCTGGCACGTGCAATGTAACCTCTCACCTGTGACGTGTGACTGCAAGCACACAGCCGTCTTGGCATGGGGCTGTCAATGTGGACACCAGTCAATGTTTCGGGAGCTGTGATCCGTACAGTGCTGTACATAGGGTGCAGTGCTGACACCTACTACTGTCTCATATCCCCTCGTGCCACAGGTCCCACTTGTATTGGCCGCTCAGCCCGTGCCCACATCGTCGTCGTCGTGTGCCATACTCATCCAGCCTCGGAAGCAGTACCATGCTCAGCAGACACTCATGTTGCCGTGGCGTTGCCGCTTGACGAATATGCAGTCAGTCCCCATCAGCACGCCCCGCAAGTCATTGGGGCCTAGATCCCCATGTGCATGCACATGGCAGTGGTATGTCTCACTTGCCATTGCCATTGTTGGGAGACCTGTGTAAGTGTATTGTGGCCGTGCCGTCCCAGCTTGACAGCTGGGCTGTGGCCCATGTGCTTGCTCAGTCATGTCAGTGATGTGTATGCGAAATTGCTATGTGCCGTGTTGCTTTGACATGTGTCCTCTGCCATTTAACCCAGGCGGAGACCGAACATTGACCGCCCATACCAATTGCTGGCGGACATGGACGATACAGAGGTAATCAGGAAGTTTCGGCTGGACAGGCCAACTCTGCATCGACTGTGTGCCATGTTAGAGCCCCATCTCCGTCCCCGCAGGGTGTATCCGACTGCTGTCACCCCCACGGCTAAGGTGATGGCCGCCATGCATTTCTTCGCCACTGGGTCATTCCAGCACACAGTGGGCAGTGGAGGAGGGATGTCCCAGCCCATGTTCAGCAAGGTGCTGAGGGATGTACTGGCAGCCATGATGCTGTACCGGAACAGGTACATCAGATTCCCCAGGGCTCGTGAATTGGCGGCAGTGAAGGGTGCATTCTATGCCCTTGGCAGAATCCCACACGTCGTGGGAGCCATTGACTGCACTCATGTTGGCCTTGTTCCACCACAGGCCACTGAGCACCTGTACCGCAACAGGAAGCACACGCACTCCCTGAATGTGCAAGTGGTGTGCCTTGCGGACATGGTGATCACCCACGTGTGTGCAAAGTTTCCAGGCTCGGCCCATGACGCACACATAATGCGCAACAGCATCTTGCCACGACTGATGGCCAATCTGCAACAGGATCGTGGCTGTATTGTCGGTGAGTATGTGGAGTGGTGTAGCGTGCTGGTTGTGCGATGCTGTCCCCTGTCCAGTTGGAATAGCAACGGTTCTCTGTGTCCCTCACACCCAGGTGACTCTGCGTATCCGAATGGGGCATGGCTGCTCAGTCCATTGAGGAATCCTCGCACCCCAGCAGACGATCGATACAATGAGGCACATGGGAGGACCAGACGTGTGGTCGAGCGTACCTTTGGCCTCCTCAAGTCCAGGTTCAGGTGCCTGGACCGCACCGGGGGTGCACTGGCGTACTCCCCACAGAAGGTGTGCCAGATAGTGGTGGCGTGCTGCATGCTGCACAATCTGGCCATTCGGAAGCAGATCCCCCTCATTGTGGATGACGGAGATCAACCAGGGCCCCAGCCCGCAGACCAGGACAGCTCGAGTGAGGTGGACAGCGGAGAGGAGGAAGCTGGGAATGTGCGCCAGCAGCTCATCGCCCGCTACTTCACTTGACGGTGAGTGTCCATGTACGACGGATGATGTGTCTGTATCTATGCAGGTGTGTGTGTGCTGTGTCAGGGTGGCCGTATGTTCACTGCGTGCAGTGTGTCAACGCTCCATGGCCAGGGTAGTATGCCACTGTTGGTGACTGTGGCATTGTGCCCTATTGCTCTGTGCGATGTGTGTACATTGCTTGTAGTTGTTGACATGTACTGTGTGATGGGTGTGTGACACACTCATTGAATGTGCTCCTGTTCTGTCTCCCACCCCTAGGTCCCTACAGGCCCTCCGGATTCCATTTCCATGCCACGCATCAGGTGCCTTTCCGCCCAAGGTGGCCGTTGTATTCCGTACAATAAAGACACAGGGCACAAACAGCAGTTAGTGAAAAAGGTGCATTTATTACAAACTGTGACATGTGATTGTGTGTAAGGTGATGACAAAAGTGGTGCGTGCAGTGACAATGAGCTGTCGGTCATGGCTGCGTGATGATCAGGGTGTACCCACTGGTTCTATGTCCATAGTCCAACACACACATGCCATCCAGATGGCTGTGTGGAGTGGGATCGTAGAGCAAGTCAATGCAGTGGCTGGTCAAGGAAGGCTGGCGGAAGGCTGGCTGGCTGCCTCACTTGCGACTGGAGCGTGCGAAGTCCTCCCGGGAGATCTGTTTCCTCTTCGGACGGCCCCTTCCACGTTTGGGAGGGGGTGTGTGGTGGCGACCTGCTGGTGGTGGGTGAGGTGTGCTCACTGGCTGTGGACGCAGGGGAAGTGGACACTGCTGCCCGAGCCTGCGCCCTAGCAGGTGGTGGCGGAGGTGGTGTTGCTGGCCTTGCCTGTGACCCCACCGCCACCACCAGCTGGCCCATGAGGTCCACGAGTTGGTCCATACGGGACACGAATTGGCCCATATGGGCGTCCATGGACCTCAGCACCCCCAGCACCTCCCGCGTGTCAGTAGCAGACCTGGCCCATTGTCCTTGGGCCTCTTCATAGGCCCCAAGGACTCTGGCCATTTGAGGCAGGGCATGGCTCCCAGGGGAGGCTGGCGTTTCCCTGACCCTGCTCCTCCTACCAGTCCTGCTGCCACCGGCCTGCCCACTAGCCACATTGCTCACCACGGTCCTCGCTGTGGCTCCCAGGGTGGATCCAGTCGGCCGGGCCACCACCTGCGCTGGGGCTGGTGCCAGCGAAGACGTGGTGGTGGTGGAGGCGGTGGTGGTCGGTGCGGCGATGGTGGCGGTTGCGGCAGTGGTAGTGGCCGCAATGACCGTGGGTGTGGCCGCAACGACAGTGGCAGCAGGGGACTGGGACTGTTCAGCATCCCTGGATGATGGGTTGGTGGGTAGGAGGGGTCCTGGGGAGCGGCTGGGCCCTGCCACGCCAGATGGGCCAGCTTGGTGGTCCGTGTCCGAAGAGGTGGACAGATCCTCCAGATCCGTGTGTCCTCGTTGGGGGCTTGTAGGCTGGCTGTGCTGGCTGCTGTCTCCATCCCCAGCGTCCAGCAGTTCGTCACCTGTGGAGAGAATGAGATTTGTTATTGTGTTGCACCTGGCGAAGTATGTATTAGTCGTCTGACATTGGCAGTTCGTGCAATCTCGTACATGGGTTTCCCGGAGGCGAGTGTGTGGCTGTGGCATCTGTAGGTGTGTGTGCTAGGCAATGGGACTGTGTGCTGTGCACATGTGGCATGGGACGGATTGGCCATGCCGATGGGTGTGTTGCTTTGCCCCTACTCATTGTGACTCTGGTGTATGCGGGCTCCTGGCCCATCCTGGGTCTGGTTTGTACTTTGCTTTTGGAGTTCAAATGGAACGCTTAGGAACGCATATGGCAACATGGGGGCCATGCCCCAGATTCGCATTTGGGATGGAATATGCTTTTGGGGTTCAAATGGAACGCTTAGGAACGCATATGGCAACATGGGGGCCATGCCCCAGATTCGCATTTGGGATGGAATATGCTTTTGGGGTTCAAATGGAACGCTTAGGAACGCATATGGCAACATGGGGGCCATGCCCCAGATTCGCATTTGGGAGGGAATATGCTTTTGGGGTTCAAATGGAACGCTTAGGAACGCATATGGCAACATGGGGGCCATGCCCCAGATTCGCATTTGGGAGGGTATATGCTTTTGGGGTACATGCTGTGAGCCATGGGTGCCGAACGTGACATGTGTTGTGGCAGCATGACAGTGCATGGTCTGAGGTGTGTGCATGCCTGACATGCCCTGCATATTTGCTGTCTGTTGTGGTTACTGGACATGGCATTGGACGCATCGTTATGAGTGAGTGATAGTTGTGTGCCAGCCAACGTATTGCAGTTGTCCCATCTCCTTGGTGTGCGTGCTGCCCTGTGCCATGTGCATCACTGCAGTGCTCGGGGGGGTGTGGCCCATGTTGTGTGTTGTTGCTCACAGTGTGTCGTGCGCTTAATTGACTTCTGGCACATGGTTGGTCATGGGCATGTGTCTTAGCGTGACTGCTGTATGTGTGGCAGCTGTGCGGATGACATGCCTTTCATGAGACTGGGGCTGACGGATGGGATGGATGGTATGTTGTATGTGCATGGTGTGTCTGTGTGTTTGATGGGTTCAGTGGTGTTCGTGTGCATTTATGTTGTTCCGCTCTGTTGCGTCTAGTGTTGTTTGTCTTACATAGGCGTAGTTGTGGGGTGTGTGGTTGACAGGCAGTAGGGGCTACATGGACAGGACTTCAATGGTGTTTCGGTTGTGTGTGATGAGTTGCACAGTGGCTGCCGTGTGGGACTATATTCAGTGTGGCTTGTGCATGCAGACGTGGCTCCTTGGGTGTTGCTATGTCTGTGATGGGTCATGTGGGGTGTGAGTCTGCTGTTCATGTCCGTGTGCACATTGTTCACTTGTTCGTGACGGTGGGCGGTGCTGCGTGTTCGTGTGCTACGTGACATGTCCCATGTGTTGGTGGTGTTATGGTCCTCATGCCTCCAGTAATCCAGCCCTGTCCAGTTTCCCACCTGCAAGTTGTTCGTGCGTGCACTGTACTGGATGCCACATGGCTCTTAGCGGGGGTGCTCCATGTTGCAGGTCTGTGGGGGTGGGGGGTGTAGTGGGTCGTGGGGTGGCTGTACACCCACTGACACCGATTGCTGTGGACCGTGATGTCTGCCTTTCGGCTGTCGTTGTGCACTGCGGTGGCTGACACGTGGGTGTGGGGTGTGGGGATGCTCCTCCTTGCTGTGCTGTGGGACTGGGGCCTGGTGTGTGTTGTACTTGGGCTGTCCACCGTCCCACCCACTGCACTTTGTGTTCCTGCCACTTACCTGTTACTTGTCGGTTGGTGCAGCTGTGCCTGACACATGGGTGTGGGGAGTGCTCCACCTTGCTGGTCTGTGGGAGTGGGGGCCTGGTGGGTGTTGTACTTCAGCTGTCCCCCTCCGACCCACTGCACTTTGTGTTCCTGCCACTTACCTGTTACTTGTCAGTTGGTGCAGCTGTGGCGGACACATGGGTGTGGTGGGTGCTCGTTGTGGCGCTTCTGGCATATTTGGGGACCTGTTGGTGGTTACGTGGCTGGCTTAGTGTACACATGTCCCCACGCATCTTACAGTTGTTCGGTTTGGCCTGTGTGTGGTAGTGTCTGTTGCATGTGCGTGTGATGTGTTGTGTATTGTGTGCTGGACATGGGGGTGTTTGTCCCTGGGAGCTGTGGCATGGTGGTTGCGCATGTGTGTACATAGCGGTGTGCTGGTATACATTAGTTTGTACTTACCAGCCTCCACTCCCCTGCTAATCCGGCGAGGATCTCCGGATGTATTACGACTCGCACCTTCTCCTCCCACGCTTTGAAGGTCTTAAAGAGCGCGGGATTCCCTCCGCCAGTGACGGCAGCCAGCTCTCTGTTTTTGCCCTCCTTCTTCTTGACCAGGCTCTTTACGTCATTCCAACGTTTGTTTATCTCGGTTCTGTTCCTGGGCAGGGTCCCGACTGCATTGACCTGGTCTACGATCCGGGTCCACATTCTGTTTCTGGTGGCTAGTGGTGTGTGCTGGACCATGTTCCCATAGATTTGTGGGTACACCTTGATGATCTCGTCGACCATGACCGTCAGCTCCATGGGCGTGAACTTGGGCATCCTTTGTGGTGCCATGGTGTTTGTGGTGCTGGTGCGGTGTGTGTTGTGTAATGTGCAGGGGGTTTGTGGTGCCGGTGTTTGGTGGTGGTGGTGGTGGTGGTTGTGATGTGTGCGTTTCTGTGGTGTGCTGCTGTCCTTGCTGTGTCACTGTGTCCTCTCCTCTCCTCTCTGGTTTGCAATGTAGCAAGGGGTTGTGGTCTGTGGGAGTGCTGCTTTTGTACTCACCTATGTGGGTGTGTCCTCATGGTCTGTTGTTTTCAGGTGTGTTGTGTCTGGGGTTCTGGCCTTTGTATTTTTTGTTTGTCCGGGGGTGTTTTCGGGATGTGTACTGTGCTTGTGTATTTGTGCGTGCCTTGCTGTGTGGACTTGTTGGCCATGTTGTGTGCTATTGGTTTTGTGTGCGGATGGTTTCTGTGCAGGTACGTGGGCGCCATGGCTTCTGCCGTGTCGATTCTCATCGGCGTTGTTTGCGCTGGCGGGCGGTATTTTTGTTGTTTTTCCGCGCTCATGGCGGTGCGATCGTAATTTCACGTGCGGTGTGTCGGCCGTGTGGGCGGGCGGTTTTGTGTTGTCGTGCGTGTTTCCGTCCGTGGCGGGCGGTTTGACTCCGACTCGGACGATGGCGGGCGGTATTTTGTATGATTTTTCCGCCGATGGCGGTTTTCAGTTTGTGTACTCATAATGGCGTGGTCGGTGTTCAGGCGGTGTGTGCGGGCGGATTTTTGCCGCTTCCATGCCTGGCGGATTTTTTTACGCCGGGTATCGTAATGTGCCCCTTAATTATAATAAATTGAATATTAATTTTTATTTATTAATATTTATTTATTTTTGATTTTATAGTGTTAATTGTGGGAATTAATTTATAATTAATTAATTAATAATTGGCTGTTATTTTTTATTGATTAATTAATTGTTAAATATGTTAATTGTGTCATTTTTTTAGGAGCGGGTTGTGGGTTGATAGGGGAGTAGGGTGGGAAGTAATTTAATTTTAATACATTTATTAATAGTTTTAATATAATATTTAATTAAATTTATTTTATAGTGTTAATTGTGTGAATTAATTTATTAATAATTATTTATATTTTGCTTGTTAATTGTTATGAATTAATTACTTGTTAATTAATTATGTTAATTGTGTCATGTTTTACGAAATTGGTGGTGGCATTTATAGGGGAATATGGTGGGAGGTAATATATTTATAATTAATTAATTATTTGTTAATTAATGCTAATTAATTAATTACAATTTAAATATGCCAATTGTGTAATAATTTTGATGTGTGAGTTGTGGGGTTTATAGTGTTAAATGGTGGGAAGCAATTTTTTTCAAATTAATTAATGATTTGTTGTTAATTGATATTAATTTATTAATGTAAAATTAGTTATGGAAATTGTGTAAATATTGTTAGGTGTGTGTTTTGGTGTTTATTGGGGTAAAGGGTGGAAAGTGATTTAGTTTAAATTAATTAATCATTACTTGATCATTATTATTCATTTATTAATTGATAAATATTTTTGGTAATTGCTTAGTTTTTATTTTGTTTGAGAATTTAGGTTCAATACCTGTAACGTTTAGTTTTTACATAACATTTTACATTTTTAAATGTGTTTTATAATTATTAATATTTGTTTAATTGATAATTAATTGTGTTAATTATAGAGGTACACTTTTTTGTTTAATCTAGATGTGTGTTGTAAATTGTGTGGTGTTATAGGGTAGGAAAATAAATATTACATTTATGTAATTTTTAATTTTTGATTAAGATGAATTTCCATTACAAAATATTTATTTGTTTGTAAATTGTTTGTTAAATTTAAAAAAAAAAATTTGATGTCAATTTTAGATTTTTGCTACATTAAAATATTTTTATATGTTTTGTTAATTTTTATATTTTTATATTTGTTTTGTTTTTGGGTTTTTTATTATATTTTGTATTGTAGTTGATATTTTGTTTGTTTTTAAATTTGAATTTGTTCTGTGGGAATAGTAATTTTTACCCCTCAGCTATCCAACACTTTCCCTACTGTTGCATTCGCAGGAGTTGAAATAGTAACTTATACCCCTACGCTATCCAACACTTTTCCTACTGTTGCACTTGCTGGAGTGGGAATAGTAATTTTTACCCCTTCGCTATCCAACACTTTCCCTACTGTTGCACTTATTGGAGTGGGAATAGTAAATTATTCCCCTCCGCTATCCAACACTTTCCCTACTGTTGCACTCATTGGGGTGGGAATAGTAATTTGTACCCCTCCACTATCCAACACTTTCCCTACTGTTGCACTCCCTGGAGTGGGAATAGTAATTTTATCCCCTTTGCTATCCAACACTTTCCCTACTGTTGCACTTATTGGAGTGGGAATAGTAAATTATTCCCCTCCGCTATCCAACACTTTCCCTACTGTTGCACTCAATGGAGTGGGAATAGTAAATTATTCCCTTCCACTATCCAACACTTTCCCTACTGTTGCACTCGCTGGAGTGGGAATAGTAATTTTTACCCCTCCGCTATCCAACACTTTCCCTACTGTTGCACTCGCTGGAGTTGGAATAGTAATTTTTACCCCTATGCTATCCAACACTTTCCCTACTGTTGCACTCCCTGGAGTGGGAATAGTAATTTTTATCCCTCCGCTATCCAACACTTTCCCTACTGTTGCACTTGCTGGAGTGGGAATCGTAATTTTTTTCCCTCCGCTATCCAACACTTTCCCTACTGTTGCACTCATTGGAGTGGGAATAGTAAATTGTTCCCCTCCGCTATCCAACACTTTACCTACTGTTGCACTCGCTGGAGTGGGAATAGTAAATCATTCCCCTCCGCTATCCAACACTTTCCCTACTGTTGCACTCGCTGGAGTGGGAATAGTAATTTTTTACCCTCCGCTATCCAACACTTTCTCTGCTGTTGCACTCATTGGAGTGGGAATAGTAAATTATTCCCTCCGCTATCCAACACTTTCCCTACTGTTGCACTCACTGGAGTGGGAATAGTAATTTTTACCCCTCCGCTATCCAACACTTTCCCTACTGTTGCACTCACTGGAGTGGGAATAGTAATTTTTACCCCTCCGCTATCCAACACTTTCCCTACTGTTGCACTCGCTGGAGTGGGAATAGTAATTTTTTACCCTCCGTTATCCAACACTTTCCCTACTGTTGCACTCAGAGTGGGAATAGTAAATTATTCCCCTCCGCTACCCAACACTTTCCCTACTGTTGCACTCACAGGAGTGGGAATAGTAATTTTTTACCCTCCGCTATCCAACACTTTCCCTACTGTTGCACTAAATGTAGTTTAAAATGTAGGTTTAAAAAATATTACATATTTTAATATTTTAATTTATATTATAATTTTTTTATATTTTTTATGTTACAGGTGTATGTATATATATGTTTATCTTTATTTTTCAATATATTTCTAACATTTTATAATTAATTAAAATGATTATTTATTAATTATTTTTAAGTAAATATATATATATCATATTATATATATGCATGTTTAATTTATTTTTAAATTACATTTATTACTTATAATTGTTAAAATGTACAAATAAATCTAAATTATTTTTTTTAAGTAAAATGTATTATTTAATTTATTTTACATTATTTATAATACATATTAAAATAAACGATATTTTGTACTTCGATATTTTTAACAACGATATTTGTTTTTCGATATTTTTGTACTTACCATTATGAAGATAGGAGGTCGATATTTTTGACAATGATATTTATGTCCCGATAATTCTGTAGGTTGATATTAGTGTTGTCAATATTCTGTCAGTGATCCGTATATTCAGATGCGATACCTCGAACAAACAATAGAACTTGGAAGCTGCAACAAAAAAAGTGCCATTTGAAATGAAAATATGAGTGCTCTCTGGTTAAACAAGTGATAGTAAATACCTGAACCACTGATCAGGCGACTGCTTCATAAGCAAACTAGGAGAAGTAAACAGCCGTAAGAATATGGATTTCTGCACATACGTCCAGTATACAAGGTAAAAAAATGCCATGAGTCACCACTAAAATGCCCGTGAATCCAACCGTCACGCCTGTGTTCACCTTTATTAGTATGAATCAAAGGTCAAAGTAACTGTCAGATCCAGGTGCTTTACGACATAGAACGTGGCTAGTGTGCAGGGTGATAGAGGCTGAAAATGGACTAACAAGGTGCTGAGAGAGTGTCCAAAAGCAAAAAAGAGAAAGTGTTCTAAAGCATGTGACAGTTGCAAAGCCAGTACATGTGAACCCACAACATAAACATCCACTGATGCTGTTTACCTCAGGCAAAGTGCATTTGTTATAATCAATGTACTGGAATCTGCGAGACACTACAAACTGGAACTATAACGTATGTTACAGAGGTACAAGAAAAATCTTTTACATCGTAGTGACCTCAATTAGTATGTTACAAAACATGAATGATGCACATTTTAACATATTGGAAGCAGTCAAACAAGATAATTACGGCAAGCTGAATATGTGTATAACAAAACATGAATGATACACATTTCTAACAGATGGAATGCGATGACATAATCTTATGTGGTACACACAAACCCCAGTCCCGGAGAGCGGTGCCAGGGTAAAGTTTAGCAGCAGGGCACACTCAGCTCAGTTGAAAATTTAGCTCGGCCCCTGCCAGCAGGATAAATATAAAACAAGATGAAGGGGCTTTGAAAAGCAGCGCAGCGCAGCGGTGCACCAGCAAGGCACTTACTGTTATCATTAACTAAAAAGCTTTCTCTTCTGTAAAATAAGCCTCTCAGTGTCTGTGACCGGAAGCGGAGAGGCCCCATGCGTGTGCTAATCTGCTCCATATGTCTGTGCCCATTGACGTAAGTAATCACTCCACGAGGGACGGTGCAATTGCTCTGTTTTACACCGCAGTGAAGAAATAGAAACCTGACTTGTCCTCCATCCCTGCAGCTCAATCTTGCTGCGGGGCCCTGTCAGTTGTATTTGTTGCAGAAAATGCCTGTAAAGTGTGGCAGAGTAGGAACAAATTATTAAAAAGTGCTGCCACACTGGCGGCAGCGCCGGTTTGCGGGGAGTGGGAGAATGTGAAAGCAGGGCGGGAGAGAGGAAGGGAAAGGGTGGGACAAATGGAGCTGGAGGTTAAACAAGCTGTGTATACGGCTGCAATGCCCAGATGGGAGGAGGAGCCATCACACGTTGTACAGTGTGATGGCCAACCAAAATGTTCTCCGAGTGAAATCGCCAGGGAGGGAACTAAGCACACAAAGTAGGGACATTTGCACAAATGGGCAAATAACAAGCCAGCATTTCTAAATGACACAGATAACAGCCAATGGCAATTGGTGGGTGTGCCAGAGCCCATAGAAGAGGCTACTACAGGTCTTCTAAGCTCGATCTAATGATTGTTAGTTTACAACCAAAAATGAAAATGAATACTCACCTCAAACTTAGAAACCAAAGCTGCCCCACAATCACCACTTACCTTTAAGATCAGTTTTTGCGTGCTGCTCGGTTGGCTTGTTTCAGTGACGACTGCAGGCAGTCATTCAAGTCTGCGTGCAGGAAAAAACACTAAGGGGCATATGTTCAAGAATTGGCGATAACTGTCGCTAACGCTAGTTAGCGGCAGCTTTTTATCGCCGTGTACCGCGGAAAACTATCGCTGTGTTAGTGGCGTATTTACAACATGCCGCTAAATGGCGATAGTTTCTCTTCCCAGGTGAACTTTCCCGCGTTAAGAACAGCGGCACAGCGATAAAAATCCTGACGCTAATGTGGAAAAAGTGGCGATCGGCCAATTAGCGGCCAGAAACTGCACGCTAATTAGCGTGAGGCCACTTTTTTTCACGTTCGGCCGGAAAAACCACTATAAAACGCCCGCTTTGCAGCCCAAACACAAAAAAAAAAAAGTAGAAGAACCTTGGCGGAAGCTGGACCCCGAAGCAAACAACAACCCTCCAAACACTCAGGAGGACCAGGCAGAGACCCAGGGGAAGGGCAAGGAGAAGAGGAAGAGGAAGACCCAGTTCAGTCAGCAGGAAAACCAGGTCCTGATTGCGGAGGTGACAGAAAAACAACAACAGCTGTTTGTCAGCTCCACAGTGTCATTGGGAACAAAAAATGCAATATGACAGTCCATCGCAGCCAAGGTGAATGCTGTCGGAGAGGTGAGGGGGACATTGGATGACTGCAAGAAGCGCTGGCATGATGCTAAGTGCAAGACCAAGTCGAAACTTGCAGCCAATCTCAAAGCAGCAATACAGACTGGAGGTGGGAGTCCAGCGCCACAGGAGGAGCTGGATGGATTGGAGGAACAGTTGTATGCTGTCATCAGCGAGGAGACGGTGGTTGGAGTTCCGGGACAGGATACTGCTGAACATGACCAGACACATCAACAACCGGGTGAGTAACAACCAGGGACGGGGGGGACGGGGGTGGATGGGCCCAATGGCACTCATGCCCAATTAAATATCTCTCAGTGCACACCCACAATGACTGCGGATCATGTCCCGGATACCCTTGTCCCTGGTGGCATAGACACATATCACCCTACTCAACCAATACATTGCAAGACACATATTGGTGGGCTCACAGACTTGGAAATGTGCACAGAAAAGTAACCCAAATATATTCCAAGATTCACATCAGACCACAAAATAAGGGCAACATGAAATAGCAAAGGGGCACATTGACTGGAGATGCGGCAGGGTGTCAAAATGGCCCCCTTGCCTCAACACCACGCATATGCATGTGCCCGTGTGTCTGAGTCGTGTGCAAGAATGTGCATCAAGGGGGACCTTACTGCACATACACAATCTTGCACACAACTCAGACACACGGGCACAATGGTGCATGTGTGCTGACATTGGTGTTGGCATGCCTACTTATGCACATGATCAGTCACATTCACAGTGCATCCTCATTTTGGCGTCAGAGAGATGCGGCCTTGTGCAGACGAATTGTATATGCGTGGTGTTGAGGCAAGGGGGCCATTTTGACATTCTACATCATCTCCAGTCAAGGTGCCCCCCTGCTTGTTCATGAGATGCAGTCCTGTGTACACCAAGTGAGAAAGCATCTAGTGAGTCTGCATACCATAAACACATGCATTGTCACAACAAAGTGATCATGTAGCCATCTGTCTAAAAGGTGCATATCCCACAATGCACACATTCAGCAGACCTGAGTCCAAATGTGATGTCATACTATGAGCAGGAGGATATGCCTACAACACTACAGTGCATGGACTATGCATATCAGGAATGTGTCACCCAAATATGTACTACATGACTTGTCTGTGTGCCATACTCACAGAACTACAATGTCCCTGTAAAGAAGTATGACAACCTAAGTATGACAACAAGCAAGAATAGCAAAGTAGCACCAAATAATGACAAGTAGCTAAATGGCACCATAACCCCTTCGGTCAAAATGCACTCTTCCACACTCAAGTGTACACATGTGCCATACAGAAAACAGCATTCCACATCAGTCCTGGTGTGAGTTGCCCATTACACCATGATGTGCATGTAAACCTGTCTGTTTGGTAAGTCTACTGTGTCAGTGAACAAATATGCAGTCATGTCTGATATCATCCACACGCAAACCCTGGCATTCAATAATCTGAACCAGGACAGCATGTATCATCCATGTGACCATCTGCGTGGCAAATACACAAACACACAGCAGCCTGCCATTTGCATCTGATGGGAGGGGGGTGATAGGGCCTGAGCACCACTAATACGCCTTTGGCCATCCACATCCATCAAATCTAGGCCCACTTACACACCACACGTGGGGCCAACATTGAGGGTAATGGGTGTTGTCACTGTCTGTTCAGCCTGCAACGACAATAGAAACGCACGCTGCACCATACTCACAACGGGTAAGCCAACAGGAGGGCAGTAAGCAATGCATGCAAGGAAAAACATGACTGACGACATGCACACAAGAGAAATCACAAAAGCCAAAATTACCTGGATGTACATGTGTACTGCATTGTGCAGCACACATAGAAACAGCAATTAGCCCATCATTGCCAATCTGCCTAAAGGGGTCCCTCCTCACACATAACCATTCTCGCACCAAACCCATGCACATGTGCACTACCCAGCAAAGCTGACTGTCTGTGAGCCACACTGACAAGGCAAGTGACAGTGCATGATGAATTGCATGCCTGCACCCTAAACATTTTAACATGGTGCAGGCCACGGTCACTGAAGTGCCTGAGTATGGAGTTCATCCTTAAAGGAGCAGGTCACACTCTGACACTTCCTCGTGTACATACAACCCCTGATGTAAAGAAGACATCTGCTGCCAAACAATTTTCAAGTGTCCCAACTCTGAAAAGGCGGTCTTTAACTGCCTAGGTCTAAAACATGGTGGCCTTTATCTTCCTGCGGAATTGTAAATATCTCATATCCTTTTGACCTCTAAATGTGTCATATCCTCCTGTCAATAACATAGACAAAAACCCCGAGTGTGGCATTAGTCTGGGACAGGGGATGTTTTCAAGATCAAATAACAATCATAGCACAAGCAATGTAGTCTATATTGGTCACCTCCAGTACAGGCAGCTTCTTTTCTCCAACTGGCAGGCTTCTCCTTTGTCCTGGAGCAAAGATCATACCACCCATTTCAAATTTGAGCTCCACTGTGTGTGGTTACGCCCACTGCAGTTATGTGTTCTTAAACTCTGCTTCAGATTCTTTTTTGGCAGCGTCTAGAACTGTTAAATATGCTTTGCCAAAAAGTTGTTCATTGTTGGCCAAACATTTTTCCACAAGTATCTCTATTTAGTTTATCTAGCAATTTCTGCTTCCTTTCACTTCCTGACTCATCGTACTGAAATTTTATGACTTGACATTTTTCTAGATTTAAGTAGATTGTATGTCCAGTAATTCGCTTCTGTCAACTCCTGTGCTTTTCAATGGGAATGTAAAAATGTATTTCCGGATTCTGATGCCATCCCTGTGTGTCTGTGCACTATTTGCAATTTGCGAACTAAGTGATTTTTGCGATTTGCTTTTTCAGGAGAACGAATCTTAAAAAACAGCATTTAGATCGTGTTCTTGATAGTACATTCATTTACTGAATCACAAAAATTACGATTCACTAACTTATACATTAGTACATCTGGGGCTAAGGGGCCGATTCTGATTCAGACCGGAAATCACTCCGACCGAGCCGGACCCGGAGAGATTTCAGACCGAATCGGACCCTAGCAGCCCGACCGAACGAGTACGATGCGTACGCATGCAATCGGACTCCCATTGAAGTCAATGGGAGCCGGTCGTACAACGCGTACGCGGGCTCCCATTGACTCAATGGGTGCGAGGCGAACAAGGGTGCCCCCTACAGCGGGTACGCGTCGATGCGACTTGCGCCGTACATGCACAGGTAGGGGGGACCCATGGGTCCCCCCTGTGTGCGACTCGCGCGGCTATGCGTACAGGGGGGTCAGACACAGACCCCCAAAGTCCAGCTCCGACTGCCCTTTGGAGCCGGACGGCGCGAGTCGGTCGGACTGCTCGAGGCGCGCATCGTACTTGCCCGGCAGGGGAACGTCTCCATTGCGTGGTGCGAGTCGTGTCCGTGCGAGTCGGTCGGAGCGGCTCAGACCCGCGAACGAGTCGGTCGGCGATTTCGCGTGCGCTCGCATCGTACTCGCTCGTCCGGACGCACGTTCGAATCGGTCGGGAAAGAGGGCTCCGAATCGGATCCGGTTAAGCCGAATCCGATTCGGTGCCCTACCAGCCGAGATCGGAATCGGCCCCTAGGTATAAAAACATAATCTTATTTTGCTTTTTCTGATATTTGAAAATTAGCTTGCAAAACAGGCATAAATAATGATCGACTCCATAAAAAAAACAGTTGTAAAATAGAACATTGATACATTGCACCTACGTATGGTTTCGACTGTATAATGTTAAAAGGAGCATCCTCCTCATGTTTGCCTTTGCAAATATTCTAAGCCAACACTTGAAAAAATAGATGCAAACTATGATCTCTGTACGTTTAGGTCCTGGTCAGAATTTAGGTAGTTCATGTATAGTCCAATTCAATAAACATAAAAGAATTATATATAATTTGAGCCATGGTCATCATTTTTATACATGTGGCTGCTTCAAAAACATGCTAAATTTGGCGTGCATAGCTAAAACATATGTAACATAAATGATAAGACATGGAATTCGCGAATAGTGCAGTTTTCTTAAAAATAGAAGTGCGCTTGAGTAAGAGTGGTGCTTATCAGGAATTTCCCCCTTGGTTCACGTTATAATTTTTAAATATGTTTTCCTTGCATATCTTCCATTCTTGCAACCATACTTTTATTTGTGTGCAATTCGCTACACTTTCTCGCACTTTCTAAAGTACTTACACCCAGATCTTTAAAATATAACATAAATGCCCTGAAAAGTGTTATGCCATTTTTGTGATTTAAAGTTAATTTAGCATTAATGAGTATTCATTCAGTTTCACATTTTGGAATTCAGCCTTGAATTCCACTGTGATTTACAAAATTTTAAAGGAGCCGTATTATAAATATGGTGCACTTTTCCTGTTTGAACCATGACACACCTTTCAAAAGCTGTGCCGGGCACAAACTGGGAATGCGAACCTTATTACAATGAATCTACTGCCCTCAGGGCAGCCGCAAACTGGTACTGCCCTCTGTGTAGCGCAATCAAGTGAAATACAGAGCAGCTGCTTCAAAGTCGCTCTGTGTTTCACAGTGTAGGAAGGCCCACCTACGCTGTGAAGAATAGAGAGATCCCCTAGCAGGCAGGTGCAGTGAGTGACTGTACCAGCCTGCAAGGAGATGTCTGAGGGGCTCCATAGGACCCTCTCGGCCCCAGAGGGCTGCCTTTAGGAGTCATACTGAAAATGTTCCACCTTTCTGTCATGCACTTTCAGTGCACCTCCTAAGGGCAAGTTTGCATGGGTAAACTCCCCGATGTAAATGAGGAAAGGCCCTTTTATGCTAGCGTTGGTGAAACATGTGCACCAGCACTATCAGTTTAAAAGAAGGGGCTGCACAAGCGTCTGCAGCCTCCTCTGTAATACCATGGTGCCCCAGGGACACACAAAGTGGATGCACACGCCTGTTGCATCCCCAAGGCACAATGTAGAATACGGCCCCTGGTGTAGATTAAAAGTGTGTCTGTATGAACACTTGGGGCCTGACTCACAAAGGTAAACTTACACAGCTGTATCTTTGTGAATCTGGCCTTTTGTTAAGCCCAGTGCTGAGGCCATTTGGGGTAGTTTGTGCAAAGGGCTGCATATCTTTTTGATCAAAAAATGAATCCGAACCAAATTTGCGCCTTTTTTTCCAATATCCAGGGGATTCTAAAGGTACCCAAGGTTTGTGGATTCTCCCTGTGGGAACTGAGGAAATAGAAAATGTGCTCTGGATAAAAGTGGCAGTTTTTTTCCTGAATAAAAAACGATTTTTATTTACTACAGTTTTTGCATTTTTCAAAGAGGTAGCCTATTTTTTTTGCCGTCAACCTACTTCCAGTTTGTGGTGGAAAACAGTGTGAAACCCATTAGTTATCCAGAGAAGCTATAGATTTCTGAAAAGTAGATAAAATTCCATATTCAGCAGCATGTCATCTGTACAGATCACTTAAGGTTTTTCCCCAAAAAAACCTTACTTTTGAAATAAAGAAATCTTGAAAACGGGTAGGAAAAAACAGCCATTTGTGACAACGTTTCATCTGTATCTTTTTTTCATGCTGTCTGATTTACAAAAGCAATATACTATTATGTCTGCTATACCCTTCTGGTTGCAGGGATTTATATAAGTTTTGTAGGTTCTCCAAGAACCCAAGGTACCCACAGCCAACAATTGAACCCTACAATGGTTTTACATTGTGTACTGTGTGGACCAATTCATAGGTGAAATATGTAGCGTGAAAAATAGGTATCAAGGAAACCTATGAATTTCTGAAATGAGCTCAAGATTTAGGAGTTTAGGAGAAGTGGTTATTTTTATATTTCTGAATTTGTAGGTACCTGTACTACCGAATGATTTAGAGGGCATTTTTCAAAATGTCTTCTTTTTTGCACAACTTTTACATTTGGAAGGCACAATTGCAGCAAAATCCAATTGGTAATAACAAATGTTCTACTATTCTATGCTTCCACACATCTTTTGATAAAAATGGTACCTCACTTATGTGGGCAGGCCTAGTGCTCGCAACCGGAAACAGGCCAAAACACAATATTTTTTTAAGGAAAACTGTCCCTTTTTTCTATTGTGGGTAGCTGTGGATTTTGGACCCTAGCTCAGCCGGCGCCAATGGAAACCTAGCAAACATTTACTTTTTTTAAAACTAGGCACCTAGAGCAAGTCAGGGTGGAATAACATGCATGCACTCACCAGGTTTTTTTTCCCAGAATCCCTTGCAAACCTCAAATGTTGACTAAAAAACACATCCTCATATTTCTGTGATGAAAAGGTCGGGAGTTTGTGGGAAGCCACAAATTTACTCAAACCCAGCACTCCCCCAAGTCTTGTGATAAAAATGGCACCTCACGTGTGTGGGTGAGCCTAATGCCTGTGACAGGAAACAGCCCAAAATGCAACATGGATACATCACATTTTCCTAATCAAACCTGACCCTTTTTTTGCAAAGTGAGTAGCAGTGGATTTTCGGTCCTAGCTCAGCCGGTACCTAGGCACACTTAGCAAACTTGCACATTTGTGAAAAATAGACACCTGGGGGAATCCATGTACAGCGTGATGGCGTAGTGAGCTCTTTTGCTCGCAATGTACTGCCTGAACAGCAGCCACCCTTTGTACAGGATCAAGGACTCTTAGATGGCTATATTCTTTCTATGAGTATACATTTCTGGAAATCTGGCAGACAAATGTTCCACAACAGGCTGAATTATGAACAACCTATCATGGTCTGGATGGTTCTGGGGTAATGCAGCAGAATTGTTATTAAAATGCGGCATACAGTGCAATAGCAAAAAAACAATCTCTGCTCATGTACGGTACGAAAATGGGTGTTACCCAAACCGTGAAAGGAGACCAGTAGGACTGCAAGTTTGGTTTGTGCACTAACCCCATTTTGAATGTAAGGCCCAATAATATCTTTGACTCCTCAAGTGAACTGGGAGTCCACTGGTTTGCCCCAGAATGAGGCCCTAGAGTGTCTCCATGCTCCCTTAGAAATTGGTCGGCTGTAAATTTGTTTGCTGCACAATTTGCTCAAGGAAGTCAACATCCAAAGAGAGATGGACTTAGTCAATTGGCTTAAAATTGTTTGTATTGACTTTACATGCAGCTTCGCTAATGAAAGGCGGAATTTGGGGCTGAACTAAATTGGGGGGCAGCCAAGAGAGAACTCTGTCTGTGCAAGCTGCCCCACATGCATGCTCTCTGGGTTGGTCTACCCTGCTATTGTCGCTCCGCTGCACAGAGTATGCCTGTGAAGGGACAGCATGACTGCCATCTTCATGTCCCTTAGAAACGCTAGAAGACGAGTCGTCGGATGGAACTCTGCCGACTGAAAAATCACTTCCAGTTTCTGCTCCATTTTTTTCTCTTTTAGATGCTGTCTCAGTATATGCTGTCTCTGATCCTGCCTCAGAGCTGTCCATAACCAGAGTTATGGCCTGGGCAGCAGTCATCCACTGAGATGCCATCTCTGCTGACTGGCTAAAACCTTCCTTGTAAAACACTGTCCTACGCAGAAGGCAGAAGTATTATTCTAAATCAGTCTGTGGTTCTGCGCATCTGTGGGATGTGTGCAAAAGTAAATAAGCAAAAAAACCTTATCGTTCCAGATGAAGATGTAGACACAAAAAAAGACAAAAAAAAGGCACAGTGGGGTCGATTACAATGGCGGGCGGACAAAGTCCGCCCGCCATCGCATTGACAAAAGGGACCGCCCGCCATAGGTGCGGCGGTGCCGCTATACAAATTAGGATGCGCCCACCACACTGGCGGGCGCATCCCGTATTTTTACATTGCGGCGGGCGGTGCTGCAAGCAGCACCCGCCGCAATGTAAAAATACATGTTGTGCATTTGCATGTACAATGTGACAGGCACTGCCACCTTGTACATGCAAATGCAGGAGGGTACCATAGGTACCCCCCACGTGCAGCACCCCACCCCCCCAACCCCCGGGGGCCCGCAACGGGCCCCAGAATGCATTTTCTGCCTGTCTTTTTGCGGCGGGATCTCCGCCGCAAAAGACAGGCATCGTAATGCCCACGGCAGTGCCTGCACGGCACCGCTTACATTGCCCCATTGTACCGTGTCCCACAAGGCGGGTGGAAAAGGACTGCCTTGCGGGACCAGGGCAGACGGTCTTTCCGTCCGCCGCGGTACCATTCCCATTCCCACCGCCATCCTAATTTGGCGGTGGGAATATTCAGGTTGATGGCGGGCAGATCGCCACCACCGGGCCGGCGGTCCTCACCGCCGGCCCGGCGGTGGCGATCCGCCCGCCATCGTAATGACCCCCAGTATTACTTCATCTTGCCACATACCCAATAGGACAGCATACTTCTACATTGGCTTATGCAAAACTTTATTGTTGGGGAGCTGCTGCACCGTTACATGTATAAAAGTAATTTCCTGGAACCAAAAACCTATCTTTGTTCTCAAGAAGAGCACATTCATGTAGTAGCCCCCACAACTTTGTGCGCAGGCGTGCTCCTTATGGGGTTGACTAAATGATGCAGCAAGAAAAGGCAAATTATGTGGTATTACTACATTTTTTGTGATTTGAAATCGCGATAATACTGCCTGGACAAAGATGTTACCTCAATAGCACCAGCATAGTAACCAAATATATTAATAGGCAACTGAATAATGAACAGTCAACTTTTGTGCAGGGCCTGGCACTGTGTGCAAACACATATTGTAGCATTTCAAATCACTTTTTACATACATATCATGCATGAATAATAGATTATTTGTCATATTTTTTTTATAAATGTGTGCTTTTCCCTGGGTATGCAAAGGCTCCTGCAGGGGAAAACACAAATGTATTTTTTTTTAAATGCCACATAAACTATAATCTCTGCATAATCTGCAGATTTATATATAATTGTATAAAATGCCTCAGAGACACCACCTGATTATTATTTCTTTTATTTTAGGGAATGTGTGGTTCTCTATGGGGGCTGCAATCAGACCCCGAGGGAAAACCCTAGGGGTGAAACAACTTTTAATTATTTTTTAAATTTTGCTTGGGGGGGGGGTCATCCTGTTATCACAAGCACTGACTCCCCAAAATGCCGATCCCCAGTGTCCTAGTGGTTTCCTGGCTGTGGATCGTGGTGCCACTACAGTCTGGAAAACATGTCAGGAAGGCATTGTTGGATAGAGGAGACTTTCCCCTTTCCAGCAATGCCTCTCTGACATCTGGGGAGGCACTGCGGCCTATTAAAACCCAACCGCACAGCAGAGGAAGAACTGACTTGCCGTTTTTTCCGCCACCGGTGGGAATCTGTGACATCACTGCATCTCATGGCACGCTGACGTCACAGGTGAGCGGGGGCAGGTGTTGACATTGAAGCAATTCTGCGTCTCCCCTGCCCTTTGGTCTAACAAAAGGAATCATCCTGTTCACGCATGCAGTGTTCTTTGAAGCCCTTCCCAGTGGCAGCCAATGACCGAGAGATGCACTGGGGAGGGCGTGCAGCCAACAGCCACACTTATGAGGTTAATAAGGCCCTGTGTAGGAAAGAAAAGCAATAATGTAGAAATAGTGCAATTTGCTGTAGCCAACAGGTTTGCATTTGAAATTATGAATTAAATTATCAAACTATTTAATACACCTTACTTTGTTGTTGACCAACTAAGTTTAGCCCTATTTAAGTTGTTAGTTTGTATCAAGAGCTGGCTAAATGTTGGTTACTGTGTACAAAACATCCACATTAATAGTACAATTATGCATGCCCTCTTCTTGTGCCAACGATTTTGGAAAGTACTAGGATATTAAAGGGCATTTTCCAGCTATTGCAAAGTCATCTGTCCTGTGAGAATATTTTACTAACTATCTCACTGAACAGATTTTTTATTTTGCAGGCGCATAAAAGACATTTTTTTAAATGAGCCTTGGGACTTAATTAAACTTCCTCTTGTTTGTAAAATAATATTGCAGTTTTTAGCAATGTTGTTGGTCAGTATCTTGATTAGTATAGGTTGTGACACCCAAGAGAGTAAGTATGCATAAAAATCCCAATAATTTTAGGGCCAGTACAAAATGTTTGGCATTGTTTAAGTGAATAGTTACTTAAAAATGCAATTCATTTGATTAAGTGATCTTTGCTATCTCTATTTGTCAATTGTATTGTTCCTGCAAACAATTCTGTTATTTAGGAAAATTACAATACTAGGGACCTTTTGTTTTTGTAAATTAATTCAGAGCGGCTCTAACACATATTTATAGTTGCAGTCAAAGTGAGTATGTAAATGAACTTTAATGTACTTATTTTTTGATCTGCATGACTACCAATTTATAGTGCCACTTTAATGTTCGGAATGGAATAGTGCAAGTAGTAGCGATGATTTCTTTAATACTTATGTACGCGATCGAATATTCAAATATTTTCTTGTAAGAAATATTTCCAGCAAACATGACAGCTTGCTGTGTTTTGCACAGGAAAATACGAAAAGCTCAAAAATTACTTATAAAGAAGTGTTAATTAAGTGGGCAATACAACAAAGGTTTGGAATCTCTGTATTAAAGTATTGCTTTGATGTGCAATAAAACATAAGTCAAAACAAAAATTCAAATATATATTATGGCATGAATTTCAAAGAAATGAGAACATCTAAATATTATGTTTTAAAATCATGCATTGGTGTACACTGTAGCTGTTTTAATTTTTATTGCATTTATGTATGTATGTGTGTATGTGTTATACATCTTGTAAATGTAAATTGAATTTACATAGCCCTTAATACTCTTGACAAGACCCTGAAGTGCTTTGAGGTGAATAGCATGCTACTCCGGACCCCAAGATTAAAGTTAAAGAATTAGTAGATTAAAAATATGTGCTTCCTTTTTTCCCTGTGTGGATTGGTTGTGATAAGTTTGTTAAGTTTGTTCTCTAGAGATTTTGTGCGTTTAGTAAGTTGTAAGTTGTTATTGTGAGTAGTCAGCATGTGTGCTTGTTAGTTGAGTGAATTAGATAAAAGGTAGGTGGAAATTTGAAAAGGATGTGTTAGTTCATAGTATTCAGAAAGGTTTGGGATGAGTCAGTGAAAGAAGGGATGGGACAAAGGTTGAAAAGAATAGAATTTCTTTAAAATATATATTCTTTAAAAAATAACTGAAAATAACATACATATGTATAAAGGCATACCCCACACCTAAATGTGCAGTGATATGCATGTATGCCTATTCATATATACAAATAACACTTAGCAAGTTTTAGTAGAAGGCATAAAAACATCTATATATAAACCCATATGTACATAGAAACAGCAAAACGTACATGGTCTAATATACAGATGAACCTTGTGCTAAGTATACACAGCTTGTTGTTTTGTTTTTATGATTTCTATGTTATTTTTCCCTCCCCCTATATTACTGTTTCTGCTTATAAATTGAAGTATGTTTTTACGGACATCCCAGATTGAGATTAGGGCTGAAATACCTACGCTTCCTGGACAGAATCCAGTTAGGAATTTGGAGGGTTGGTACTTTTCCTCAATGAATTCTGACATCTGGGCAAAGGCTAAGTTTTCTATCAGTTTCTCCAGGAATGGTCTGCTTTGCTATAGGTCAGCAGTTGTCGGGGTCTTGAGTGTCCAGGTTGATTTTCTATAATTATGAGGGTATGCATGCCTTTTTTAGGTCTTCTTGAAAGCTCCTGTTGCTGTTGAGTGTTCGGACTGGGATGATGCTTGAGGCCTGCTTTGTACCTCAGATCAATGCCCTACTGCTACTAGAGGACTGCCCTTCTGCTTGAAGCTTGGCTTGTACCCTCAGAGGACTGCCCTGCCGCTTGATGCCTGCTCTGCTGCTTGAGACCTGCCTTGCTGCTTGGTTTCAGAACTACCACAGTGACTTCAAGGGTCACCTCACTGACCTCCTGTTCTGAGCTACAGGGACACAACAAGCACCTGATGCCTCCCTGCAACTGGCCAGCTAACCTGCTGCATTGGATCTGTCTGGACCACAAACTGAACTTGTTTGTACCCTGCTGGCCTCTGTTTGAGCAAGTTCCTGATCCCCAAAAGGTGATTCTCTGGGTCCTGGACCCTTGGCTGTCATAGGTTGAGCTCCTCCTGTGAAGTAAGGGAGAAATTCTAAAATTTTGAGGTCTACACAACTATGAAAGTGCTGATTCATACCAAGATCCTGCTGCCCGAATGGCTGCCAATACAAAGTTCCAGTGAACCTGACTCTTTGCACTACAGAGACTGCCAGTGACAAACGGCAGCACAAGTTCTGCACTTTGCGCTACAGTGTGTAGACCAGTGGGGATAGTTCAAGGATACAGTTTATTATCTTTGTCATATGTTAAGGTCTTCAATGATACATAGATTTAAATATATTGTAAAAAGTTTTGAGATTGTGTCTAGAAATGTGTCAGGCAATGTTCTATTGTTAGGTAGTGGTCTGTAAAGAAGAACAAAGTTACATAAAAAAGTTGATATAGTGTTGGATCTGACAAGGAGGGCCTCACATCCTTGTAAAGAAACATCCACGCATAGCAAATCTCCTCTAGGCCTCAGCGGTGAACTCTGCTCCGTTCGCGGAGTTTGCAGAGTTTTCTGCACTCCGCGCTCCGCAGAGCTTGTGGAGTGCAGAAAACTCCACTCTGCATAGTGCAGCTGATTTTTTCCCCACTCGCGCTTGCTAACAGTAAGTTTGCGAGCGCAAGCTGCCGCTCGGGTAGAATTTGTACCCGAGCGTCAGGAAGATCAGTGCGAACGTCAGTTCTCACTGCACTCCGCCACTTATGGAACTCCAAAGAGTTTTCTGTCACTTCGTGGAGTTCTGCGTAGCGAAACTGCGTAAACTACGCCCAGGTCTGCTCTTCTCTCACTGCCCCTTGTCACTGGCATCCTCAGCACCTGTTGGTATGCACCCTCTGTCATATGAAATGGTTCAGCACTGTCACCAGGGCGAGCCCCCTGTGACATGAGACATGGTTGTCAGAGACAGAGGGCTTAAGGCTGGAGAACATCTGGTAGGATGAACATATGAAATCTTTCCAGGAGTTAGGGTCTGAGTTCCATCTCCACTCCTCCCAGTTCTATTGGTACCTCTAACTTTGAGATTCCCATCGAAGGCTGCAAGGAGCAGCTACATGCGCTCCCCGAGTATAGCCTGTTAAAATGCAAGCAACTATACCAGTTGCTAGTAAACAACAACCCTGAACCCCTGATGTGCCTGAGGTTGATGAATGAGTAGAGGCTAAATGGTAACCAGACAGTTGGCCATCTCCTTGCACTTTCACCTCATACAATTCAACTACTTACACCAAATGTACTACTCTCCTGCTCAGCTGTGGTGCACAGTGGAGGTCAAGGGGCCTTAAGTGCCTCAGGTGTGGCCTTGGCCTGGGCTCCTTTTACAATGTGATCTGGGAGTGTCCAGAGGTGCAGGCGTACTGGGGAAATTTTTAGGGTGACAATCGATTGTATACTAATGTTTGGCTGGCGTTGACTACTGAGCACTCAAATCTAAGGTCACAGAGGCTGTTTGTTTTTATGTATGGCTTATATCTGTATGAAAATCCAATACAATGTGTTATTAATAAAAGGAACACCCTCAGCTTTGGTGAGATTTGTTGTTTGCTTACATATGACAGCTAAGCCACCTCCTCTTTTGTCTATGTGATTTTTGGTTTCAAAGTTTGATAGCATGGTGGAACTGCTTCGTGCAATACTGATGTCATATCTTCTCCCAGACATGATTCAGTTACGTAAAGTGGATCACTGACAAAATATCGAGTACCAGAATATCGAGTTACAAAAATATTGGGACATAAATATCGTTGTCAAAAATATCGACCTCCTATCTTCATAATGGTAAGTACAAAAATATCGAGAAAAAAATATCGGTGTTAAAAATATCGAAGTACAAAATATCATTTTTTTATATGTATAATAAATTAAATAATACATTTAACTTAAAAAAATATTTAGATGTATTTGTAAATTTAACAATTATAAGTAATACATTTAATTAAAAAATAAATTAAACATACATATATAAAATGTAATATATATATTTACATAAATAATAATTATTAAATATATTAAAAATGATAAATAAATATATATACATACACCTGTAACATAACAATTATTTAAAAAAATTATATTATAAATTAAAATATTAAAATATTTAATACTTTTTAAACCTACATTTTACACTACATTGAGTGCAACAGTAGGGAAACTGTTGGATAGCGTAGGGGAACAAAATTACAATTCCCACTCCAGAGAGTGCAACAGTAGGGAAAGTGTTGGATAGCGTAGAGGTAAAAATTACTATTCCCACTCCAGTGAGTGCAACAGTAGGGAAAGTGTTGGATAGCGGAGGGGTAAAAATTACTATTCCCACTCCTGTGAGTGCAACAGTAGGGAAAGTGTTGGATAGCGGAGGGGTAAAAATTGCTATTCCCACTCCAGCAAATGCAACAGTAGGGAAAGTGTTGGATAGCGGAGGGTAATAATTTACTATTCCCACTCCAACAAGTGCAACAGTAGGGAAAGTGTTGGATAGCGGAGGGGATAACATTACTATTCCCACTCCTGTGAGTGCAACAGTAGGGAAAGTGTTGGATAGCGGAGGGGTGAAAATTACTGTTCCCACTCCAGTGAATGCAACAGTAGGGAAAGTGTTGGATAGCGGAGGGGAATAATTTACTATTCCCACTCCAACAAGTGCAACAGTAGGGAAAGTGTTGGATAGCGGAGGGGATAAAATTACTATTCCCACTCCTGTGAGTGCAACGGTAGGGAAAGTGTTGGATAGCAGAGGGGTAAAAATTACTATTCCCACTCCAGCGAGTGCAACAGTAGGGAAAGTGTTGGGTAGCGTAGGGGTAAAAATTACTATTCCCACTCCAACAAGTGCAACAGTAGGGAAACTGTTGGATAGTGGAGGTGTAAAAATTACTATTCCCACTCCAGTGAGTGCAACAGTAGGGAAAGTGTTGGATATTGTAGGGGTATAAATTACTATTCCCACTCCTGCGAATGCAGCAGTAGGGAAAGTGTTGGATAGCGGAGGGGTAAAAATGACTATTCCCACTAAAGAAAATTCAAATTTAAAAACAAACAAAATATCAACTACAATATACAAAATATAATAAAAAACCCAAAAACAAAACATATATAAAAATATAAAGATTTACAAAACATATAAAAATATTTTAATGTAGCAAAAATCTAAAATTGACAAAAATATATTTTTTTAAATTTAACAAGCAATTTACAAACAAATAAATATTTTGTAATAGAAATTAATTTTAATTAAAAAATTAAAAATTACATAAATGTAATATTTATTTTAAAAGATTAATTTTTTTAATGTAACAAAAAATTTACAAACAAATACATATTTTGGAATAGAAATTAATTTTAATCAAAAAACATATTTAATACATAAATGTAATGTTTTTTTTCCTTCCCTATAACACCACACAATTTACAACACACATCTAAATATTAAAAAAAGTGTACCTCCATAATTAACACAGTTAATTATCAATTAAACAATTATTAATAATTAAAAAACACATTTAAAAAGGTAAAAATTTATGTACTAACCAAACCTTACGGCTATAGAACCTAAATCCCCATACAAAATAAAAATAAACAATGACCAAAAATATTTATCAATTAATAAATGAATATTAATGATCAAGTAATGATTAATTAATTTATACTAAATTACTTTTCACCCTCTACCCCAATAAACACCAAAACACACACCTAAAAATATTTACACAATTTCTATAACTAATTTTACATTGACAAATTAATATCAATTAACAACAAATCATTAATTAATTAAAAAAAAATTACTTCCCACCATTTACCACTATAAACCCCACAACTCACACATCAAAATAATTACCATATTTGAAATTGAATTAATTATTTAGCATTAATGAACAAATAATTAATTAATTATAAATAAATTACCTCCCACCATATTCCCCTGTAAATGCCACCACCAATTTCTTACAACTTGACACAATTAACATAATTAATGAACAATTAATTAATTAATAACAATTAACAAGCAAAATATGAATAATTATTAATACATTAATTCACACAATTAACACTATAAAATAAAATTAAATATATATTATATTAAAAATATTAATAAATGTATTAAAATTAAATTACTTCCCACCCTACTCCCCTCTCAACCCACAACCCGCTCCTAAAAAATAACACAATTAACATAATTACCAATTAATTAATAATAATTAACAACCAATTAATAAATAATTAATAATAAATTAATTCCCACAATTAACAATATAAAATATTAAATAAATAAATATTATTTAATAAGAAATATTAATAATTTAATTATAATTAAATTACTTTTCACCCTATTCCCCTATAAACCCACATCCCGCTCCTAAAAACTGACACAATTAACATATTTACCAATTAATTAATCAATAAAAATTAACAGCCAATTATTAATTAAGTGTTAATAAATGAATTCCCACAATTAACACTATAAAATTAAATAAATACTAATAAATAAAAATTAATATTCAATTTATTATAGTTAAATTACTTTCCACCCTATTCCCCTATAAACCCACAACCCGCTACGGAACTAAAACGCAAAATTTTATTAAAATAAAGTTAATAACTTCTAAAAATTTAACACATATATTAAAAAACAAATGCAATACTTAGACAAAAAAATAGAGCACATACATTTAAAATACATACTAAAATAAATAACTAACTAAAAAAACGATATTTTTAACAACTATATTTTTGCAAACGATATTAATGACTTCGATATTTTTGAAAACGATATTTCTTACCTTAAACTCGATATTCTTGACCACGATATTCTTGCAGTCGATATTTCTGTATCTCGATATTCTGCACTCGATATTAGTGCAAGTCGACATTTCTAACTCGATATTCTGACTCTTTACCACGTAAAATAATGAATGTTCTGTATCTGTCAATAAGTTGAATTTGTGGTGCTTGCTTTTTAAATGGAAAACGCTTTTATCAGTAGGCAGTCTAAAACATGTTTTATGGAGGTGGTGTGGTGTTTGTGCTGCAGGAGAGTGAGTCCTGTCTTTGAAGTTGTAGGTGGTGTGGTATTGGTGGTAGTGTTGACTGTTTCCGGACAGAGAAATTGTTGTTTTTGAGTGTTGTGAAGTCTGTTTTGCATATGTTGAAGGTGGAAGATGTATGAGTGAGGGGTAGTAGTGGAGCATGATGGCCATGTGCTATGACTGTGAATCTAGCAATGGATCAAAGATATGTGAACAAGTGTTGTGTGTTTGTGGATTGAGCGGTTGGTGTTTTTGTTGCTTAGAAAGTGTGAGGTAGAGATGGGTTTAAGTGTGTGTTATTTATGTTGGTATTCAGAGCAAAGTTGAAGAGTTTAGGAATTTTGGGATGTTTGGGTGTTTTTGAATATACATAGTGAAAGCCTAGCTGAAAGGCAGAGAAGTGCTGTGCACGGTCCAGTGTCACTGTGTCATTGGATGTCGGGTACCGCGGATGATCATTGATGTATCTTTGCTTTGGCGGATGTCTCAGAATGTGGTTGCTGTAGCGCAAAGTGCAGGTCTTGCGTTGTCAGTAGACACAGACTGTAATTGCAAGTGCAAAGAGCACGTCTCACTGGTACTTCACATAAGCTGTTGTCGTACACAGCAGAGTCGTTGGGTAGGTGAGCTCAAGCTTCAGAATTTTCACTTACATTTCAGGATAAGTACAATCTGATGCCAGCCAAGGGTCCGGGACCTGGGGCATCTCTTGGGAATCAGGGATGCATTCCAGCAGAGGCTAGCTGGGCACCAGTTGCAGGTCTAGGTAGGTCCAGTTGCAGCAGTTCAGCTGGGCAGCTGGGCAGTTGCAGGCAAGCCTCTGAAGTTTGTTATGTCCCTGTAGCTCACACAGGAGGCTAGACAACTGACCCTTGGAGTCATTGTGGTTAGCCTGTGATGAAGGCAAGCAGGTACAATCTTCTTAGACCACACAGTAGTCTTTTAAGCAGCAAGTTCTTTGGCAGCAGGGCACTCCTTCTTCTGTAACTTGCGCAGACTCTGGAGTGTTCTTATGAGTGGTTCTGAATGTTTACAACTGGTGCCAGCCTTTGTGTGGGAGGACTACCTGTCGTATCCTCACATCTGGTTCCGGAAGGTTCTTCCCATTCCCCAGTCAAGGCTCCAAACTGTTTGGGGGTAACAAAAGGTACGACAGGCCTGGTGTCAGATTCCTTTGTGTGTGCAGGAGGCTTTAAAGTGTAAGTAAGGTTGGATACAGATCCTTCCAAGTCATCCTGTCAGGATAGCCCACCTTTTCCACACCTAAGCCCCCTTTTTGTTACTTTCTAGAAGCAAGGCACAAAGCCCAGCAGCAGAGCAGTCACAGTCATGTGACCCAGGACACTGGCCAAAGGCAAAAATGAATGGTACTAGCAAATGCAAACTTTCCAAAAGTGGCATTTTCTGAATTGAGTTAATGGAAGAGATAGGCTTTACAGTGGTGGAAAACGACTTTAGGAGTTTTTCATTGCCAGGACATGTAAAACTTAAGTGTACATGTCCTGCTTTTCAAATACCATGCACCCTGCCCTTTGAAACTTTAGAGCCTAACGTAGTGATGAAAGTACAAGTATTTTAAAGGAAGGTTTAGGCCTGGAAGATGATTTATTTTGTCAGGTTCAAATGTCAGTTTAAAACTGCACAACAAGCTGCAGTGGCAGGCCTGAGACGTGCTATTTTAGTGGGTGGCACAATGTATGCTGCTTCCCTCTTTTAGCACTTAATTTGCAGGCCCCGGGTACATGATCTTCCAATTACTTGGGACTTATAAGTAAATAACTGTGACAATTAGGTGTATACCAATTTCAGCATTTTTAAGGGTGATAGCACACTCGTTTTATCACTGATTAGTAGGGGTAAAGTGCACAGTTTAGTAAAACAGGGAGTAAAGGCAAAGGTCTGGGGGAATATCATACAAAGGACGTCAGGTCCAACAATTACAAATACCCTTTGGTTCCTGCACCATCCCTGCCATGGTCTGTAGAGCAAGCAAGTTGGAGATATCATCTTGTCATAAGTGACTTGCCTAATTCTAGTTATGTTGAACAACAGTAATCCTGCACATTCAGAGCAAGAATTTAGCCGAG
Source organism: Calotriton arnoldi (assembly GCA_963921515.1). Taxonomy (NCBI): domain Eukaryota; kingdom Metazoa; phylum Chordata; class Amphibia; order Caudata; family Salamandridae; genus Calotriton; species Calotriton arnoldi. The sequence continues at coordinate 249,103 of CAWUFW010009831.1, forward strand.
TGGGTCTTCAGAGATTACCATACCTGGCCTTCCTTTACTTCCTGAATGCCTGGCAGTTTTCTTTTATCACACTGCATTTCTTCTCACAATTACTTCGGACCCTGAGATTCTTAGGCAATAACCACAGCTCCCTCAGGTGGAGGGGATGGAGTCTAATCTAAAGGTGCAACCTTGTCTCACTTTTTTATCGCAAACCCATTTTTTTGTGTGGTGAGTTGTAGAGAATTTGAGGACAAGTTTGAAGACCTCGTTTTTTCTTATTTTGTTTCTGTGAAATAAGTTTAATTTTCATAAAATTTCAAGTTTTACGCATTTTACTGGTATCTCTAGTGACGTATCTCTGCAGCTGGATACCTTACACCACAAAGTCATGCAGAATACTAGAAGGAGACTGGCTCAAGGAGAAAATTTCCTGTTTAATGAAGGCACACATTTTGCAAACTTTAGGCCCAGATTTGCTATGATTTTGCGTCAGGGTTGGATCACTTTTGTGGCGCAGCCCTGACACAAAATCCTTTTTGGCTTTTACTAAGCAATGCAAAACCATTTGCGTGGCTTTGCGTGGTTTACTAAATACAAAGTAACACAAGGCCATGTGACTTACATAAGTTTGCGTTGGGTAGGTGTTACATGGGTGAAGCAGTGGAGCATGGGTGACCCCTCACATACACTCATGTATTTTGACCCACACCTCGATTTACAAATATTTGCAAAATTGGGTTTGAGCTACAATATCCAACAGAGGTGTAACAAGGAAAAATATCTTTATTTCTTAGTTTTTCAGATTCATTTTAAACATCGGGTGCATGAGAGCAAGTGTTACATTTAAGGGAACACAGCGATACAAAAGGGGATGATGGACGGAACGTTTGAGCCAATCAAACACTCACCCCCAGTCAACTGATCTGGGTTTAATCCATCATCATTCTTTAGCTCACTCCACCACCCCAGTTCAGACATGGCCATATGCAAATTAGTCTGACCCTGTGCCTCATGGGAACAGTCCAGCCCGAACTGCCAAGCCATGTCTTCCCTGGACCGGAAACAAGCATCCTAGGACCGGTTTCTGGCATTCCAGCCGTCATCAGCCAGGCTTTCTTGAATCCAGTGGCAAAGTGAGTAAGGGACCCACGTCTGGGCATACCCCCGCCAACTTAGGGCGAACAAAGCGATACAAAAGGGGATGATGGACGGAACGTTTGAGCCAATCAAACACTCACCCCCAGTCAACTGATCTGGGTTTAATCCATCATCATTCTAGGGATGCTTGTTTCCGGTCCAGGGAAGACATGGCTTGGCAGTTCGGGCTGGACTGTTCCCATGAGGCACAGGGTCAGACTGATTTGCATATGGCCATGTCTGAACTGGGGTGGTGGAGTGAGCTAAAGAATGATGATGGATTAAACCCAGATCAGTTGACTGGGGGTGAGTGTTTGATTGGCTCAAACGTTCCGTCCATCATCCCCTTTTGTATCGCTTTGTTCGCCCTAAGTTGGCGGGGTATGCCCAGACGTGGGTCCCTTGCTCACTTTGCCACTGGATTCAAGCAAGCCTGGCTGATGGCGGCTGGAATGCCAGAAACCGGTCCTAGGATGCTTGTTTCCGGTCCAGGGAAGACATGGCTTGGCAGTTCGGGCTGGACTGTTCCCATGAGGCACAGGGTCAGACTGATTTGCATATGGCCATGTCTGAACTGGGGTGGTGGAGTGAGCTAAAGAATGATGATGGATTAAACCCAGATCAGTTGACTGGGGTGAGTGTTTGATTGGCTCAAACGTTCCGTCCATCATCCCCTTTTGTATCGCTTTGTTCGCCCTAAGTTGGCCGGGGTATGCCCAGACGTGGGTCCCTTGCTCACTTTGCCACTGGATTCAAGCAAGCCTGACTGATGACGGCTGGAATGCCAGAAACCGGTCCTAGGATGCTTGTTTCCGGTCCAGGGAAGACATGGCTTGGCAGTTCGGGCTGGACTGTTCCCATGAGGCACAGGGTCAGACTGATTTGCATATGGCCATGTCTGAACTGGGGTGGTGGAGTGAGTTAAGAATGATGATGGATTAAACCCAGATCAGTTGACTGGGGGTGAGTGTTTGATTGGCTCAAACGTTCCGTCCATCATCCCCTTTTGTATCGCTTTGTTCGCCCTAAGTTGGCAGGGGTATGCCCAGACGTGGGTCCCTTGCTCACTTTGCCACTGGATTCAAGCAAGCCTGGCTGATGACGGCTGGAATGCCAGAAACCGGTCCTAGGATGCTTGTTTCCTGTCCAGGGAAGACATGGCTTGGCAGTTCGGGCTGGACTGTTCCCATGAGGCACAGGGTCAGACTGATTTGCATATGGCCATGTCTGAACTGGGGTGGTGGAGTGAGCTAAAGAATGATGATGGATTAAACCCAGATCAGTTGACTGGGGGTGAGTGTTTGATTGGCTCAAACATTCCGTCCATCATCCCCTTTTGTATCGCTTTGTTCGCCCTAAGTTGGCGGGGGTATGCCCAGACGTGGGTCCCTTGCTCACTTTGCCACTGGATTCAAGCAAGCCTGGCTGATGACGGCTGGAATGCCAGAAACCGGTCCTAGGATGCTTGTTTCCGGTCCAGGGAAGACATGGCTTGGCAGTTCGGGCTGGACTGTTCCCATGAGGCACAGGGTCAGACTGATTTGCATATGGCCATGTCTGAACTGGGTGGTGGAGTGAGCTAAAGAATGATGATGGATTAAACCCAGATCAGTTGACTGAGGGTGAGTGTTTGATTGGCTCAAACGTTCCGTCCATCATCCCCTTTTGTATCACATTTAAGGGAACAGCATTACACATAAATCGCAAGTGTGTATAGCACTCATCTCATTAATTAATTGAGTAGCAATCAATCTGTGTTACCACAGTAACACTTTTTATATGGTAATTCTATGGCTATAATTTCAAATTAATTTTCCTTTATTTTTCTAAAGGCTGCAGCAACAATGTTTTTTCAATGCCCCACTTATGAATCAGTTAAAATCCATCACATCACAGAAGCACAGTCCTTATTTTTTCTTTCTGTGGAGAGGAATATAGCTTGAACATGGCTGTTCTGAACTGTGCAGCTTCAGCCCTCACCATTCAGTTTCGGCATTGTCGCTGCGGCCCACAAACATGGCTTTAAGTTTGATATGCGACCATTGCCAATATCACCATGGAGGTATATCTACCATCATAAGTTCTGCCTCAATAGGTGGAATGGAACAGCTATTGTCAGCAGCTTTCTTCACTGGGCCCGGAGATGACTGTACACCCGATGCATGGCCCAGGATGCAAAAAGAGCCAGAGCTCTAGTATTGGGGTGGACTTAGGATACATGCGTTCATGATTAGCCTGCCTTCCAACACAACCGACCAGGAGAAACAGAAAATACAACGATCGCCGAACAACGAATTGCCTTTTCAACGTGGGTAGAATAACGAATGCGTCTGAACCCCGCATTACATTTACAATGCAATTTGTTACAACGACGTGCATTAGGTCAAGCGGTGTTGGACTTTAAAGTCCAACACTTTTCCTTCTGTTACGGTGATTGGAGTTGGAATAGTAAATTAGACTATTCCAAAGTACAACACCCCGCTAAGGTAAGTCGTTGTAATGACTTGCATTGTAAATGGAATTCGTGGTTCAGACGCATTCGTTATTCCGCTCACGTTGTTAAGGAACACGTAGAAAATGAACGCATGGTTGTATCATACAACCACCAACCAGTGCACTTTTCTGCAACACAACTATGTTAACGTTAAGACCATCGATCTACTTTTCTTACATACACCCCAAAGCTGTTTAATTTTATTGATTCAACTTTCCTTGGCATAGCATTTATTTTCAGGTTGATCCTCCTCAGGTCTTTTTTTTATCTCCTTTTCCATCTGTTTAAAATCCATTGTGCCCTGGTCCTTTCTAGTCATCTATAGGGTCTCTGTAACTGTTCATATTGATTGTGTTTGCCCAATTTCGACAATTACATATAATTTTAACATGTTGTGGGGAGACAGGATAACCCATGGAGCGACAAAAACAGTCAGGGGCCGATTCCGATTCGGGCCGGAAAACATATCGACCGACTCGGTACGGGAATATTGTCCGACCGACACGTACCGGCGCTGCCCGATCCGCGTAGTACGATGCAATGCATGTGAATTACGACTGACTCGTACGGAACACAAGCCGAACGACCGAACCGCACGGAAACCAGCTATCCGGCCGGGAAACTACACGAATAGAACCGACCGACACGCACCAGGAATGAACCCGACAGAAACGTACCCGCGAACTCCGACCCGCGCAGTACGATGCAATGCGTGTAAAACCAGACCGAGTCGCACGGAGCCCAAGCCGTACGACCAACACGCATACAAAACCGAGCCGAAGCAACCCAATACTCCGCGACCAACGCGTACGCCGCACATGAAACCCATCAGGAACACAGCTTGAAAGACTCGGAGAAGCCCGCACGAGCCAACTTCAGCGTCCTACTCGGTCAGAAGAACGTCTCCTACATGCCCAAAACCCACAAAGGAAAAATACAAAAAAAGGGCCAAACAAGCAATGACAAAGTCAATAAATACAGGGGTGAAAAAACATGGAACAAAGACACACCCACAACCCCACCCATATAAAGGCCACAAATCACTACCATGATCCTTTGCAAATTCAACTGACCTGCCAGCACAGAACACCATCAGACAGCAAACACAGAAACACCCACAACTCCTCCATCACACAAGCCACACACCATTAGCACCTCCCAAATAGCACCCTCACATACACCCAGCAAAACCTACACTCACCCACTCACACACATCAATCCCCACCACCACCCATCACCATGCCCCAAAGAAGAATCCAAAGTTCCTAGACAGTGAATTGGAAGTCCTGGTAGATGAGATCCTCAGGGTAGAGCCACAGTTGTTTGGTACATTGGTCCAACAGACCCTCATGTCGCTGAAAACCAAGATGCGGGAGAGGATCGTCGACAGGGTGAACGCACAATCACCATGTTTGCGCACAAAGGAAGACATCCAGAACAGGTAGTATGATGTGCGCAGGAGGGTCAAGGACCTACTCAAGAAGGATTACGCCTTGAGTAATCGCACCGGCAGTGGCCCTCCTGCCAAACCAGTATACCTCAGGCCCTGGGAGGAGAAGGTGCGGGCCATCCTACCACCAGTGAGCATATATGGACTATCAAACATCCCAGAGCCTGGTGAGTACACAACCAATATACCCAATATTGTGTGACAATACACACACATCACTGTCAAGAGGATAGTCAAACCATGCACCCTTAGCAAATCCACAGCAACCAAAAGATAATCATCCCAAGATGTGTATGTTAGTTAGATAAACACAATACATGCCATCTCATAGTGATTTGTAACTGTGTCATGACATGTACAAAACTAACAACAAATAGAGCAAGGCAGTGGCACAAATCTAACCAACAAACACTGTCAGATATTTTGCCACCACTAGAACACCACCTCACAGGGAAGCTCACTGAAAGGAAGGAATTCTGTGTATGCTGGTGAAGTGAGTGTAGCCAATAGCATGATGGGAGTTGTAGTCACAGATATCGGTCACCCTCACAATTGGCCCATCAACACCGCTCTGAAACATGCTCACATCACAGGGAGTGGAAAAGAACTGACAAGATGGCTGACACTGGGTACTGCTGTGGGGAGCACAAGGCCCTGCTGGGAACTGTGCACCAACCAACAGCAGGACACCACTGACTGACATCCTGAAAGCCAACTTGCACTCCCTGCAATGGAAGCACGTTCCATGGTGGGATATCTGGCTGGGTGGGAAGGAGGACTGACAGCTCTGACCATAGTTACAAGCAGCTTTTCTCACACACCCCCTTAACACAAACTCCACACAACTCACCTGGGAGAATGCAATGCCTCACACTCTAATTAAATATCCCACAAAGAACAACCACACTGGGTTATGCTGTGTGAAGCACAGGGACACTCTTGGGACTTGTAGCCAAACAAACGCCAGGACAACACTGTCAGCCATCCTGTCAGCACAGGTACACTACCCCACGGGGAAGCAGAGTCAAAAGGAAGTAAGTATGGGCATGCTGGGAAGGGGTGTGTAGGCAATAGCATGATGGGAGTTGTAGTCACAGATATTGGTCACCCTCACAATTGGCCCATCAACACCACTCTGAACCATGCTCACATCACAGGGAGTGGAAAAGAACTGACAAGATGGCTGACACTGGGTACTGCTGTGGGGAGCACAAGGCCCTGCTGGGAACTGTGCACCAACCAACAGCAGGACACCACTGTCAGCCATCTTGCCATTGCTGTCACGCTCACACACAGTGAAGTCGACTCAAAAGGAAGGAAGTATGGACATGCTGGGAAGGGGGTGTAGGCAATAGCATGATATGAGTTGTAGTCACAGATATTGGTCACCCTCACAATTGGCCCATCAACACCACTCTAAACCATGCTCACATCACAGGGAGTGGAAAAGAACTGACAAGATGGCTGACACTGAGTACTGCTGTGGGAAGCACAAGGCCCTGCTGGGAACTGTGCACCAACCAGCAGCAGGACACCACTGTCAGCCATCTTGCCATTGCTGTCACATTCACACACAGTGAAGTCGACTCAAAAGGAAGGAAGTATGGGCATGCTGGGAAGGGGGGTGTAGGCAATAGCATGATGGGAGTTGTAGTCACAGATATTGGTCACCCTCACAATTGGCCCATCAACACCACTCTGAACCATGCTCACATCACAGGGAGTGGAAAAGAACTGACAAGATGGCTGACACTGGGTACTGCTGTGGGGAGCACAAGGCCCTGCTGGGAACTGTGCACCAACCAACAGCAGGACACCACCGACTGACATCCTGAAAGCCAACTTGCACTCCCTGCAATGGAAGCACGTTCCATGGTGGGATATCTGGCTGGGTGGGAAGGAGGACTGACAGCTCTGACCATAGTCACAAGCAGCTTTTCTCACACACCCCTTAACACAAACTCCACACAACTCACCTGGGAGAATGCAATGCCTCACACTCTAATTAAATATCCCACAAAGAACAACCACACTGGGTTATGCTGTGTGAAGCACAGGGACACTTTTGGGACTTGTAGCCAAACAAACGCCAGGACAACACTGTCAGCCATCCTGTCAGCACAGGCACACTACCCCACAGGGAAGCAGAGTCAAAAGGAAGGAAGTATGGGCATGCTGGGAAGGGGGTGTAGGCAATAGCATGATGGGAGTGGTAGTCACAGCTCAACATCCCCCACCCACATGGCCCAGCAAGCTCACACTGAAGCATGCACACCTCACAGGGAGTGAAAAGCCACTTCTAAGATGTCTGACAATGGTGCTCTGTTGTGGGGAGTACCAGGCCCTGCTGGGAACTGGGCACCAACCAACAGCAGGACACCACTGACTGACATCCTGAGAGTTAACCTGCACCCACTGCAAGGGTGGCATGCTTCATGGTGGGATAACTGGGCTGGGGGAGAAGGAGGTCCGGATGTCAACCAAATACCACCAATGCTGGTCATGCACACACCTCAACATCCACATTGCAAAGCATCAGGTTGGCAGGACAATGAGCCACACCAATATCAACCTCTGACTGTGACAACTTAGGACAATGCAATGTACAGGGCCGCATCCAGAGGTACAGTCACAACTGTCATGTGTTTGAACCATGGATGCAGAAACATAACATACATTGTGTGTCTCTTCCAAAAACAGGTGATGATGGGGACACAGCAGCAGATGAGGAGGAGTCCCTGTCCCAGGCTCTGGTGGCCCCTGAGCTCTCTGGTGTGGAACAGCCTCTGCCCTCATCAGATGGCGAAGACCAACCTGGCACCTCCAGTGTGAGTCATCATGCAGCACCAGCAGGACCACCATCTGCACCCCCTGCACACATTCCTCCAACATCTGCCAACACACAGATCACCCCCGCCGACACGGACAGTCCAAGGACACTCAATGACAACAACCCCAGTACCAACCCCCAAGGGGGCCTAGGGTCACCTGTGCGTGCCACCGCAGGTCCCGCACGTGTGGCCAGGGGTGGTGGGAGGGGTGGTAGGCAGAGGTCGCTGTTTGCAGAGGGGTCTGGACTGCATGATGACCCACAACTGGTACGCATTGCTGATGCGTACCAGAATAGCACCGGAGAGGTCAGCCAGGTAGTGGGGATCCTCAAGGACATACAACAGCAGCAGGCTGCCCATCATGCCCGCTTGGACTCCCACATGTCCCGTGTGGAGACACACATGTCTGGCATGGAGTCCAAGTGGGACACATTGGAAGAACTGACAGCGGTGCAGAGGGACATATTGACATGCCTCCGCCAGATTAGCACCAACATGTCCACACCTCCCTGTGTGCCCACAACATCTGGTGCCGCAACAACTGCAACTGCCACAGGGAGGGAGGATGACTCTGGTGGAGAGTCCTCTGCACCGCAGCGGCCTGCACGTGAGGGTCCCCCAGAAAGAAGAGGGGTCGTCCGAGGAAGGACAACTGAGAGGCCGATGGCCATGTACATCCCCCAGGAACCCAACACCTGTTCTGGAAATTCTCCTTTGTGTGCAAACTGTTCACCCTGTCGAATGCAACCCAACTCTCCCACATGACATGGGGAGTTTAAGTTGGACTAATGTATCAGATGACTGTGGACTTTACTCAGGACATTTCTGCTACCAACACTTCCAACTCATCTGGGAACTTTGGATTCCAATCCCAATGTACAGCACCCACCATCCTGTGCACTATACTCACACATGTATGTAAATAAACTCACTAATACACCATACTTGCCTCTGTTGTGATTCCAACGTGGTTTTTGTCATGGAGATGATGATCTGCTAAATGACACTGTGCATGCTAACTGCTACAGCAAGTTCAACACCGTCATGTGAGTCATGGCGACGTGACACATATGAGGGAGACACACCACTAGGGCTACACAACACATACACACCAGGGCCATCTGACTCATCACCTACACTGATGTTGCCAGGAAATACAGTGGAATGCACAGACACCACACCTATTCACAGTCTGTGTTAACTAGCCCACAGGTGCAGTAAGCAAATGTCAGTCAGATGTGTGACCACAGACAACGCACATCCCAAAGTGAAGCACAGGTTTATTACACATTTGCAACATGTTATTTCCACTACAGATGCAAGGTAATCCCACGTGGCAGTGGCCACACAGTCACCAAGTGTAGAAGAAATAAAGTCCAGGGGTGTGTGGCACATCACCTGTAGGGAAACGACTGCTTCCACCCTGGAAGTTGAATCATGGTGTCGGGGGATCCTAGTTGACCAAACAACTCTGAAAGTACCCTGTGAAGGACAGACATGACACACAGTCAAAAGCACTGAAGAACAGGACAGAACTGCAATACTCATGCCCAATACATGTCACAAGATACCTACACAAAACCAAGTTAGCATGTCAACACTGTTGGGGAGTACAGACTACCTGTAAGGACACATCGCTGCACGCATCCAGTCAAGTAGCACATGGCCAACCTCAAACAGCAACAGAGCACCACCAACACATATCATGCAAACTCAAATCATTGACATGACATCTCTGGATACTCACATTCAGCTGAAGAAGTTGGTGATGAGCTGTGTGCGGACATCACCCTCATCATCATCATCATCACTGGCATCGTGGCCTAGGCCAGGATCCTCCACAGGTGGCGGATGTTGGTCATCATCATCCAGGATGAGAGGCAACTCCTTCCGCACTGCCAGGTTGTGTAGCATGCAGCAGACGATGACAATCTTGCACACCTTTGCTGGGGCATATGGGAGGGCCCCTCCTGTCTTATCCAGGCAGCAAAGCGGCTCTTCAGGAGACCAAATGTCCGCTCGATCACTCTCCTGGTCCAACCATGTGCCTCATTGTAGCGCATCTGGGCTGGTGTCACAGGGTTCCTGAGGGGTGTCAGCAACCACGGTATGTTGGGGTATCCGGAGTCACCTACATACAGACAATTGCACATTAGCTGAGTTGGAAAAGAGGGTGGAATACAACATTGCAGAACACACACAATGGTACAAAGTCAGTACACACCGACAAGCCAGGCACGCTGGTTCTGCATCTGTGACATCATCCTCAGGATGCGACTACTCCTCATCACGTAGGCATTGTGTGCAGAACCGGGGAAACGTGCACACACATGTGAGATGCTCATATCTGCAAGACATACCACCAGAGCATTGATAGAATGGTAATGTTTCCTGTTCCTGTAGGCCTGCTCATGTGCCTGTGGTGGTACCAAAGCCACATGTGTCCCATCAATGGAGCCGATGACATGTGGCATCCTTCCCAGGGCATAGAAGTCACTCTTGACGTCAGTGAGTTGTTGACGTTTAGGGAAATAGATGTACTGGTTCAGGTATCTCAACATTGCCTCCAAAACATTGCGTAGCACACAGCTGAACATGGTCTGTGACATCCCACCAGCAGACGCCACAGTGTGTTGAAAGGTACCGGTGGCAAAGAAGTGTAGGGCTGCCATCACCTTCACCTTGGGGGTCAGCGCTGTAGGGTATGTCCGGCCAGGTTGCAAATGTGGGGCCAACCGCACCGCCAATTCCTCAATCAGCGGCCTGTTGAAGCGGTACCGTCGGATGCAGTCACTTTCAACCATGGTTGCAAGGTCAGGGAATGGTCTATGGACAGCTGGTGCCCTGCAGTGCATAGGTGAACAAAGAAAGATTGTCAGTCACCCCACATATGTGGCATTGACCATACTCAATATCACATGATACATCATTATGAGACACAAGTACTTGATGTGTGTGCCGTTCTGTATGGACATATATGGCACCTACATGGCCAACATCTAACATCACAGTTCAACATGTGTTGACAACAAGTTCCAGGTTGTGCTATGGGAAATCATTAGGCTGTGTCACAGTACCCATGTACTGCTGTCACGTTCCAAACACACACCACAGTGACAAGTGAGGACAGATGTGCGACAGGCATCACAGCTCATTGACAGGTAGATTCCCAGGGACCCTGTATTGCCACATGGACACTGGCATGACATGGCGTATCATGTACACATCAGCAAAACAACCATGACTCCCACAGGTAGTGGCCCCTGTTGCCTCTGCAGGACAGACATGGACGTCTGTGACACACACACGCACAACATCAAAGTCAATGCACAAACAACATGGATGTGGAGACTGTCTCCCATTGTGCACATGGAATCAGAGACATCTGAAACACAACATGCACACTTACTGTGGAGGGCCATCACTATTGTGGCAATGGGTCACCCTGTGACATACATACCTTCCCACATGGGACTCAGGGTGTATGTGACATGACATACACATACACAACCTGGGAATGTGACCATGCCACATGCCCTGAACTGAACAGTTGCACATCACAGTGGTCATGTGCACAACACACAAAGGATTCTGTCCCCATGAACATGTGCACAGCCTGGGAGTGGCTGCCCCCAAGTGCCACCAAAAAAACCACATGTTGACCCCATACACACACAGGTAATGCAGCCTTACATGCCTTAGGATACAGTGTGGACAGGCTGTGGTGTTGTAGGTGTGCCCCTGAGTCCCTGGCAAGTAATTGTGGCTGGCATACGTTCACCAGTGACAACCATGGTGACATATGCGAGTGACTTGTACAGGGACGCGTCGTACAGTAATGGACCGATCCGTGCGCACGCATTGGCCATTGCATATGATGTGGACGGATGCGTGTTGTCATCCGAAATACGCGTTGTTTAGCAATGGACCGATCGGTGCGCACGCATTGGCCATTGCATATGATGTGGACGGATGCGTGTTGTCATCCGAAATACGCATTGTACAGCAATGGACCGATCGGTGCGCACGCATTGGCCATTGCATATGATGTGGACGGATGCGTGTTGTCATCCGAAATGCGCGTTGTACAGCAATGGACCGATCGGTGCGCATGCATTGGCCATTGCATATGATGTGGACGGATGCGTGTTGTCATCCGAAATACGCGTTTTACAGCAATGGACCGATCGGTGCGCACTCATTGGCCATTGCATATGATGTGGACGGATGCGTGTTGTCATCCGAAATACGCGTTGTACAGCAATGGACCGATCGGTGCGCACGCATTGGCCATTGCATATGATGTGGACAGATGCGTGTTGTTTTTCGAAATACGCGTTGTACAGCAATGGACCGATCGGTGCGCACGCATTGGCCATTGCATATGATGTGGACGGATGCGTGTTGTTTTTCGAAATACGCGTTGTACAGCAATGGTCCGATCGGTGCGCACGCATTGGCTATGGCCTGACATGGTAACGGACGCGTTTTGAAGCTTTAATGAGTCGGATGCAGTGAATTCAGTTGGCCACCCACAACAATGTTGCAAATTCATGGGTGTCATGAAGTTGAACTTTTGAAGGATGCTGTAGGCGTGTATAAGTGGTGCAATTCCATGGATTGGCCAGATTCAGAAGATGCAAACGACTTGGACCTATCACTTTGGACACATGGGACAGTATCTGCCTCTGCAGCACACATATAATGCTGGCTGTTCCCCTGAGAGCTCACTTGCCTGCACAACATGCTCCAGGACGACATCTGCCACCACCACTGCTGCTGTCTCTGCATCCTCTGGCTACTGCAATGGCACGTACTGTGGATAGAGCCCCAGCCTTCAGCACTGAGGCGAACCAGGCCCTGCTGGACAGCCTCCTTCCACAGTACAGCAAGCTGTATGGGAAACCAGGGGAGCAGGTGAGTGTGCTATCCACTGCCTTACTAATTGTGCATGTTGTCTGACTAGCAAGACGTACAGTGTGTACACCAGTGGCTAGCATGCTCACTGAGTAGTTGTCACCCCCAAAGTGTGTAGTCACATGCACTGAACAGGTATAGTGCAGTAACAGTGCATTCCAACAAGGTTTGACTTCCCAGGCAATGATACCATTTAGTAACTGCTGGCAAACTGTTCATAGCCATAGTTGCACTACCTGTGTAGATCATATGCCCCTGTGATTGAGACATGTATATCCAACTGTGTGATGCACGGAAATGTTGCATGTGTAGTAATGGCCTTTTCACTTTGTCATCCTCACAGGTTGATGCCCACCAGAAGCAGGAGATCTGGCTGACCATCGTCCGGGCAGTACGATCTGTGGGGGTCTACAGGCGCAGGATCCGCAACTGCCAGAAGAGGTGGCAGGACCTTCGGGGCTGGACCCGGAGGATCGCAAGGGTCCAGCTGAAGCTGTCGCCTCCTCGCAGGAGGGGCGGACACCGGACCCTGACCCCCCACATGCTCCGGATCCTGGTGGTGGTCTTCCCTGACCTGGATGGGCAGCTGAAGGCCAGAGAGCAGCAAGGAGGGGGTAAGTGCTAGCCTCAACTGTGTACTATGACTGACATGCTCTATGCACTCCTTTAGCCTGGTTCCACTTCCACAGTACAACTGTCATGTCATCCTGGACTCATGTCCCTCACTTGTGTCATGCCCCTCCTCATCTGATACACAGGTGTGGCCCTTACAGTCTGTGACTTAGGTCACTTGGGTACTGTGTACTTGCAGTTACCTGTGGTTCAAGTTGGGGACAGCATCAGTTACAGGAACTTTGTGGTGGGCTGCATGGGTGGTACAATTGCTCACAATGCCTGTGATCTGACATGTACTCTGGGTATGGCTTTAATATGTGTTCCAATTGCTGCTCTGACTCACCACATGTCTGGGGTATGTGCCACACACCCATGCTGCTGCAGAGACCAAGGTAGGAGCCTCAGAAGTATGTACATCATGTGTGTGACACATGCATAGCCACCTGCCTAGTTTTCAGGGTAATACCATGTTGCACATGGACCAGGACTGTAATGCCTACTCCGTACATCGAAGGCACTCTGTTCTCCCACTCCCGTGTGTCAGCATACATATTGGGCATTGTGAAGAGTGCACTCAGGTGTATGCCTCTGTGTCACCGTGGTGTGGCCTTGCTATTTGGACTCCTGGAGTGTTTAACAATTTGGGGTGGCCAGCCATCTGAGTTGTGACTATGGGATCCAGACATAGGTTAATGCATAGGTCTCTGATCCCTTGACTGTGCACAATGTTGTATGAAATATTGAGGTGCAGGCAGCTTTGGTTCTTTCTCATCAGACGGTGAAGTGCTCATGTGTATGGATTTGTGTTTGCAGTCACTCAAATGTCTCATTTGATTGACATGGGATCATCTCAGTCCTCATGATGTGGGTGGCCAGGGGTGCACATGTGCACCTGTCAGCTACAGGGCTTACATTTCAAAAACTTCCATGATTGTGACACAGTGCAGACTGGTGTTGTGTGTATGCACTGCCCCTGTGACAGGAGACAGTTATGACTGACTTGCCAGACAGGCCTGTGCCATGACATTCCAATCGCAAAGGGTGATCCAGCAGTGGTGTGATATGTCCTGCATGCACACCATTGTTGCATTGTCTATCAGGACATGAGGACATCATTGTGTCTGGTGATGGAACCAAAACCTGCATATCAACAGAGACTTTGCCCATCACTTTTCCTGACACATGTACTGAGTCAGTGGCAGGAGATGGCATGTGTTTGGAGTGACACATTTCCATATGTTCTCTTGGATGTCCAACAACTGTGTATGTGGTGCATGTGTGCACATATGATTAGTCGCATACAACAGGCAGCAGACAGATGGGTGCATGGACAGGTAGGATATGTGTGGCATGACTGACTGTCAGGCAGACAATGGGCTTCTTCAAATCAGTGTCAGCACTAATTGCAATGTCTAGCAAATGATGGCAGGGCTTGCTCTGTGATGTGCTGTACTTACTGTGGTGTGTGTGGTCAGTACAGGTGACTAATGTTGCTCTGTTTATCCTGATTGTTTACAGATACATACACGGCCACAGGAGGAGACAGCTCCATGGACCAAGAGGAGCGGCAGAGCCAGACTGGATCCACTGCAGGGGAGACCGAGGGACCCAGTGGCATGGAGGGTGAGGAGAGTCACACTGAGGAGACCTCAGCTACGACCACCTCGGCTGGGGAAAACAGCACTTCCAGTGAGGACTCCCTTGTGGAGGCGGGTGTCAGCAGACCAGAGGCAACGTCAAGCAAGTCTGTCCCCGCCACCACCACCATCTCCCCCCTCCCATCTGCTCCCATCCCACATGTCCGTGGAGGCTCCCGTGTAGGGGAGCGTGTCTCCTTCATGCCAGGCACCGCACCCCCTGCCTCTGTCCCCCCTGCTGCCCTGAGTGTGGAGTCTGTGGACTTGCTGAAACAGATCCATGTAGGGCAGACATCAATCCTGAGTGTCCTCCATGCACACACGGGTCTTTTGACACAACTGGTGTCATTCATGGAGGGCATGTCATCTGGCATGTCTGCCCTACATCGGACCAATCAGTCCATGGCCTCCTCACTGACGGCAGCAGTGTCCCTCCTGCAACAGTCCCTCACCCCTCCTACCTCTGCCCCATCCACAATCCCCAGCACCCTTCCTGTCCCAAGCACACACACACCGGCACCGGCATGCACCAGCACAGACACAAGCAGCACACAGACACACAAGCCAAAATCCAGATGCACACGCACGCACAGTCAGGGGACTGATACCTCACTCACAGGGGATGGGGCCCAGACACACACACACGCATCCACGAGCACTCCGCAGTCCTCAGATACCTCTCCCTCCAAAACCCCTTCCCTTGCCTCACCTGCAACCCCCCCCTCCCAGAAGCTCTTCCTCTGTGAGCTTGGCCTCTTCCCCACAGATACATCTGACACGAAGTCCAGGTGGAAGAGGCGACCACCACACACAGAGGGAGTGCCCCTCACACCCGGACACCCTCCCCAGGCACAGGCAGACTGAGTACCCCATTCGAAAGTTCCCCCGGACCAGGAAGGGCAAGACCCCACCACCACCACGCAGCTCCACCACACAGTCTCTCTCCTCCATCCCCCAGGCCACCACTCCACAGGTTCCACCGCCACACCCTGCCCGAGGTTCCCCCACACACCGATACCGCATCCCCAAACTGCTTAGGCCCTCCCCCCCTACCACTTGCTCTTCCACCCCCAAACCAGACGCTCTGCCTGTTTGTGCCACTGGTGTGGAGACCGGGTCCCCCCCTCTGCCCTGCCCACCTCATCTGCCTCCCCTTCCACTCCCTTGGAGTCATGCACTGCAGTGGAGTCCACAACCACCCTGTCTGACTCGGGCACTGCAGTGGAGACCCAGTCCACTCCATCTGACCGGCCCACTGCAGTGGTTGCAGCACCCACACCATCTGACTTGTGCCCTACAGTGGTGCCGGACCCCACTGAGTCAGACACCTCCACTGCAGTTGCCGGTGACACTCCTGCACCCACCACCCCTTCACTGCCTCCTTCTGGCATCCCCTGATCCTGTCCCTGTGGTGCCTGGCCTGCCCCTTGTATGCCCCTCCAAGGGGAATGTCCCCTGTCCGTACCAGTGCAGGCAAGCAATGGGTGACAAGTTGTCACATATCACCCTGTTGGGACTGTGTATTTGGACTGGCCATTGGCCTTAGTTTCTTTTGGACTTAAAATTTTAGTTTAACATTTGCTGAATAAAGCCTCTTTTTGTTTACTTGTGGGTTTTCTTTGGATGTACATGATGTAGATGAGTATCATCATGCATTTGCAGTTGTAATAGTGTTCAGATCAGGAAAATGAAGTGTTGCTGTGATGGACTCCATGTGGTCCATGGGATATGTGTCCTAATGTAGTCTGGATCTATAGCATCCTTTGCTGCAGTCTGAGGGTGTAATGTTCAGCATTTGACACAGGGATGTACGTTTTGCATTTGTAAATTTACATCTTTGGCTTACACTGATGCACATCTGGTGGGCTTACCACTGTTCAAGGTTTCTATTTCCCTGACTGTGTTCCCATCTCCACTGGACATGCAGTTTAGCACATCAATGTTGAAGGACTCATCTGTGTATACAGTGCAACTTGCTTGACACGTGTTTTGGGTGTATGCAGATAACTGACGTGACACTCCCGTACCCAGGCTGATGTGAGCAGAGCCTTCAGTGTGTTGTAGTTGTTGACTCACTGACCGAGTGTTCTGCTGACATGTTTGAGTCGTGCACAGACAAGGTTTGGCACAGCGGACCTTCCACAGGAGTGGAGTGCCCTCATGGCAGTGTGTAATCCCGTGACATTGCCTGGGCCCGTGTTGTGTGTTGTGTGAGCATGGCTGTGTGTGTTCCCTTCCCTTTTCCTAAACAGGCTGTGTTCCTAGGGATGTTCCTGTTTGTGATGCTTGCTGAGTTGTCCTGTGTTCATCCAGCATCTTGGACCTGGTTTCTCCGGGATGTGGGTGCATGGCAAACTAATGTTCATCAGGTTGTCATCCCTAGTTGTCTTTGTTGTCAGGGCTGGGGATGTGGACAAACGCAGATGGGACACAGTCAGGATTCCCCTTGGCACTTGTTGGTTACACAAGTCATGTAATTTACAGTTTGTGGTAGCTTTCAGTGATTGTGACACGTTGTGTGTGTGACTGCTGCCACTCCTCAGGGTCAGAGCTGCAATGTTGGAAGTTGTCTATGTGTGTTCTTTGTGGGTCACCTTGGCTTCTTCATTGGTGTGTGACTGTGGCCGGGATCCCATTGATTGGGGTGGATTTCACGTCATGCCCATGTACGGCGTACTGTGCAGTGTCTCAGACATTCACGAGTCTTGTTGACTGGCCATGTGTGATGGGTTTCTGCACCTTAGTTCCCACCACCACCCCTGGGATTGTCATGGGTGCATGTGCAATGTCACCAGTCCATGTGAGCTTCACTGCTGCACATTGGTGGAGATCAAGGTGTGTGGTGTTGAGTGTGTGCAAATGTGAGTTGTTGCACGGCTAGACCCCTACCTCCATATTGGCCTTGGCTGACAGGCCGTGCTGATTGATTTGTGCTTGTGTAGGTGTGATGGTAGTTAGTTGCTCAGGACACATGGCTGTGGTTCACAGTGTGAACGACATCTACCTTTGTCATCACAGTGGGATTATCATGCAGGCTAGTGTCACCACAATGTGGGGTCCATGGGGTAGTGCTGTGGTGGGTCTGTCTCTTGCTGTGTTAGTTGCTGTTCCTACAAGCTTGTGTGACATGTGTAATTTGGGCTCCCTCTCACCTAACAATGCCTGATTGCCCACATAGGGGAATCCGATCCATGAGTTACTTTTGTGTGGCACTGTATACACATCTGTGTAATTGGGATTCAGGCCTCCTCATGTGTTGTGTGGTTGCCTGGGGACACTGGCATACCCCCCCCATCACCTGTTGTGTTTGATATGCAGTGTGAGGCTGCCTGTTTGTGTTTGTGCATCTGCACCACTGCATTGGGATATCTTTAGTGTGCCATTGGCTGTATGTTGTTTGGTGGATTTCCCCTGCTGTCCCTGGGACTCCTAGGTCATCAGTCAGCACAATAATCATGGTTTGTATGTCCCATTGCTGCCATGGTATGGTATTTGATGACCTCCCATCTACAGTCTCTACAGGATATCTACATTTGTGTGTCCATTGGTGCAGATATGTGGGTCTGCATTATGATAGTCACTTCTGTCATTGTGTAATTGATAAATGTTGACAATGTCAGCCCCCATGGGTGATGTTTGTCTGCACATGGCCAAAGGTATGTCTTATTTGCACTGCACTGTTTGCCTCACCCAATCTATGTTGCTATGGGACACAAGCACTACTTTGCCACTGATGTGTTTGTTGTTTTGTGACCAGGAATCATCCATGCTGTTTGGCAGTTGCAGCTTTTTCCATGACAACACTTACCTTTTGGTCACTGTGATGATGGGGGTTTAGACCCCATTGCCACAATGTTCAAAATGTGCTTCAGCTATGGACCCCACACTTACCTTTTGGTCACTGTGATGATGGGGGTTTAGACCCCATTGCCACAATGTTCAATTGGGCTTCAGCTATGGACCCCACACTTACATTTTGGTCACTGTGATGATGGGGGTTTAGACCCCATTGCCACAATGTTCAATTGGGCTTCAGCTATGGACCCCACACGTACATTTTGGTCACTGTGATGATGGGGGTTTAGACCCCATTGCCACAGTGGTCATGGTCTGCTTGCATTGTGGAGGCCACACACATTTATGTGTGACACATGTGATAGGGGGTCACATTGTATGTTCAATGTCATGTTCAGTGTTGTAGGCATTTGACACAGACTACACACGCTTGTCATGATGTTGGGGGGATGTCTTTTTCTGACATTCCTTATGTTGGAGTATGCTGGTTGAGCCATGCATTACCCGTCCTATGAGTGGGGATGGTAGTAGTGGTAGGCATCCAGGCCCCCATGAGTAGGGGTGGTGGTAGTGGTAGGCATCCAGGCCCCCATGAGTAGGAGTGGTGGTAGTGGTAGGCATCCATCCCCCTATGAGTGGGGATGGTAGTAGTGACAGGCATCCAGGCCCCCATGAGTAGGGGAGGTGGCAGTGGTAGGCATCCAGGCCCCCATGAGTAGGGGTGGTGTTAGTGGTAGGCATCCATCCCCCTATGAGTGGGGATGGTAGTAGTGACAGGCATCCAGGCCCCCTGAGTAGGGGTGGTGGTAGTGGTAGGCATCCAGGCCCCCTGAGTAGGGGTGGTGGTAGTGGTAGGCATCCAGGCCCCCATGAGTAGGGGTGGTGGTAGTGGTAGGCATCCAGGCCCCCATGAGTAGGGGTGGTGGTAGTGGTAGGCATCCATCCCCCTATGAGTGGGGATGGTAGTAGTGGTAGGCATCCAGGCCCCCATGAGTAGGGGTGGTGTTAGTGGTAGGCATCCAGGCCCCCATGAGTAGGGGTGGTGGTAGTGGTAGGCATCCAGGCCCCCATGAGTAGGGTGGTGGTAGTGGTAGGCATCCATCCCCCTATGAGTGGGGATGGTAGTAGTGACAGGCATCCAGGCCCCCCTGAGTAGGGGTGGTGGTAGTGGTAGGCATCCAGGCCCCCCTGAGTAGGGGTGGTGGTAGTGGTAGGCATCCAGGCCCCCATGAGTAGGGGTGGTGGTAGGCATCCAGGCCCCCATGAGTAGGGGTGGTGGTAGTGATAGGTATCCATCCCCCTATGAGTGGGGATGGTAGTAGTGACAGGCATCCAGGCCCCCATGAGTAGGGGTGGTGTTAGTGGTAGGCATCCATCCCCTTATGAGTGGGTATGGTAGTAGTGACAGGCATCCAGGCCCACATGAGTAGGGGTGGTGGTAGTGGTAGGCATCCAGGCCCCCCTGAGTAGGGGTGGTGGTAGTGGTAGGCATCCAGGCCCCCCTGAGTAGGGGTGGTGGTAGTGGTAGGCATCCATCCCCCTCTGAGTGGGGATGGTAGTAGTGACCGGCATCCAGGCCCCCCTGAGTAGGGGTGGTGTTAGTGGTAGGCATCCATCCCCCTATGAGTGGGGATGGTAGTAGTGACAGGCATCCAGGCCCACATGAGTAGGGGTGGTGGTAGTGGTAGGCATCCAGGCCCCCTGAGTAGGGGTGGTGTTAGTGGTAGGCATCCATCCCCCTATGAGTGGGGATGGTAGTAGTGACAGACATCCAGGCCCACATGAGTAGGGGTGGTGGTAGTGGTAGGCATCCAGGCCCCCTGAGTAGGGGTGGTGGTAGTGGTAGGCATCCAGGCCACCATGAGTAGGGGTGGTGTTAGTGGTAGGCATCCATACCCCTATGAGTGGGGATGGTAGTAGTGACAGGCATCCCGGCCCACATGAGTAGGGGTGGTGGTAGTGGTAGGCATCCAAGCCCCCCTGAGAAGGGGTGGTGGTAGTGGTAGGCATCCATCCCCCTATGAGTGGGGATGGTAGTAGTGACAGGCATCCAGGGCCACATGAGTAGGGGTGGTGGTAGTGGTAGGCATCCAGGCCCCCCTGAGTAGGGGTGGTGGTAGTGGTAGGCATCCAGGCCCCCATGAGTAGGGGTGGTGGTAGTGGTAGGCATCCATCCCTCTATGAGTGGGGATGGTAGTAGTGACAGGCATCCAGGCCCCCATGAGTAGGGGTGGTGGTAGTGGTAGGCATCCATCCCCCTATGAGTGGGGATGGTAGTAGTGACAGGCATCCAGGCCCACATGAGTAGGGGTGGTATTAGTGGTAGTGGTAGGCATCCAGGCCCCCCTGAGTAGGGGTGGTAGGCATCCATTCCCCTATGAGTGGGGATGGTAGTAGTGGTAGGCATCCAGGCCCCCATGAGTAGGGGTGGTGGTAGTGGTAGGCATCCATCCCCCTATGAGTGGGGATGGTAGTAGTGACAGGCATCCAGGCCCACATGAGTAGGGGTGGTGGTAGGCATCCAGGCCCCCTGAGTAGGGGTGGTGGTAGTGGTAGCCATCCAGGCCCCCATGAGTAGGGGTGGTGGTAGTGGTAGGCATCCATCCCCCTATGAGTGGGGATGGTAGTAGTGACAGGCATCCAGGCCCCCATGAGTAGGGGTGGTGGTAGTGGTAGGCATCCATCCCCCTATGAGTGGGGATGGTAGTAGTGACAGGCATCCAGGCCCACATGAGTAGGGGTGGTGGTAGTGGTAGGTATCCAGGCCCCCCTGAGTAGGGGTGGTGGTAGTGGTAGCCATCAGGCCCCTATGGGTGTGTATGGCATTGGTGATAGCCATCCCGCCCCTATGGTTCTGCTGTTGCTAGTGTACGTCATTTCTGCATCCCTATGTGTGTGTGACATATGTCGGGTACGTGTTGTTTGTTTGTGTTGTGGGTGTTTGACTTACCGTCTGCGCCGTACGCGTCCGTACCGGTTCCGGTAATAGATGTAGAGTATTGGTAGGACCTGCGCGATGGGATTCATGGTTGGGTCGTCTCGTTCGGGTTTCTCGTGGCTTCGACTCGTATTTGTCGCTGGCTTGTTCGTCTCGTAGCCGTGGATCGTCTTGTGGCGCGAATCGGAGCTTATGTGCAGCTCTCCCGGATGCTCTGACGTGCCGGACGTAGCGACGGGTTCGGCGCGTATGGAAGGCGCATCGTACTAGTCCGGCTGGAAGGTGCTGTATATTTGCTTCCGTGCGACTCAATTCGGCGTTTACGGATCGGCTCGGGCGGGGAACAGGGGCTGGAATGGGTACGTACGGCTGGGTCGGAATCTGAGCAGTTATGCGCATCGTACTTGCTCGTTCGGACGACTGTTCGAATCGGTCGGGAAACACGTGTTCGGCTTGGTTTTTTACCGGACAAATAGTGTTAGGTGCGCTTCCGGCCGAGATCGGAATCGACCCCTTAGTCTGATCTATTACAGTACTGAATAAGTAACTACTGGTTTGAGTTTAGGCCAGCCCTTTGTTACAGTGTTAGAGACCAGAGTGAAAGACTGTATTAGACAATCAAGAGTAATTTATTTATAGAATATGATGTCCAAAGACTAGTCAGTTTAGCTGCTGGGTTTGCGCTTATTTCTGCCTGTGGATGCTTTATGGAATTAGTAGATGCTGGGGTGGGCCGAGCTCATTGTCTGACTCATTTGACTGTGTTGACGGTCTCTGATAAAATATACTCCTATTGTTCTCTTCATTTTTACTTCAGATGTCCTGCCAGGCTCAGGGTCGCATGCTGTAAAATGTAGAATCTTTATCACAGGAGTGGAGGAACTGTACACACACTGCAATTGGCATTGATCACTGATTCACTTTACAAGTGGTTGACCCAGAAATGCACACAAATTTGAGTTGTTAGGATATACATCAAATCACAATTACAAATATAATAATTATTTTTACGATAATTATGCTCCATATTAAATTGGATAATTTTGTAATGTAACTCAAGCAAACATCCTTTGTGCATGTGCATGCTTTAGCATATTAAATAGTAGCATATTAAAGATAGACCTATTAGCTTTGACAATGTTTTTTGAGTAGTTTTCATAGTCTTACGGTCAAAGGCAGTTTTAAACTGAAAGACCGCTGGATAATGTAGTTTTGAATTATTTTTCATAGTCCTGTTTGTCTTTTTCTACCTGTGACCACCATGTGAGATATGAAGGTCTTGGGTAGGGAAATGCACAATGGCCTCCATCGACTGGGAGAGAACTCCCTACACATTAAGACCATTAATTTTAGTTTTTTTGAAAACAGGCTCCTATTTTGTGAGATTGTTTTCAGAAAACGAAAAATCTTTGCCAAATGGTTGGTACAAGCATGATTCCTACTAGGCAATCTTCACGGGCTTCAATGGAGCTGCCACATCAGCAACTCCACTGCTTGGGGATCTTTAAGTTCAGTAGGCAGCCATTTGCCAAAGGAGTGGAGGCTCATGCTTTTGATTACCTGGCAGGGTGTCCACCTGTGCCTAAATGACCCTACAAATGCCAGACAGATACTTTCAGCCCCAGACACTGAGAATGCTTAAATAGGCATGCAAACCACACCAAACCAGAACATAAACCAGTTTATAAATGACCATGCTGATGACAAGTTTTCATGGGTATAAATTGCATGAACTATGACAGTTCTATTCCGCAAAGGTTCTCTCTTGGGTTTGGGTTTGCCATGGTTTCTGTGATGATTGTTGCAGACCAGACACAATAACAAAAACCCATTTTCTGGCTTGCTAGGTCTGTACTCAGAATGATAAAACATCCAGTCGACTACATACTGTCATTTTCCATGAACACATTCTGAGTTTAAGATGGTTCTAACTTTTAATTCCTCTTCTTGTGCCCTCTCCTCTTCTCTCCTCTCCCAGCAACATCTGCTCTAGAAGGGTTTATTCATACTGTTGTTTCTATGGCACCGTTGGTTTCTATGATTTTGTGCATACGTCTGCCAGTGACTTTCTGACTCTCAACTGCCAAATGCTGAAAGGGGGTATCCATCTGTCCTAGAGTTTCTTGGGTTGTGTGTGAGGGGGAGACTTTGGTATTGATTTTGGAATTTACTCACCCTGTTTCTTCTCCCTATCATTATTTTCCTCCTCTTCTGATTTGGTTTTAGTGAAGCTGTCTTGATATTTTTAAACACATTATTATTATGACAGTTATTGAATATTTTTCTAACTTTGTGTCTCCTTCATTTTTCACCCCTATACACTTTCTTGTTTGCTTTATAAGCGTTCCATTTAAATTATTGTATAATCTCATTAATTATTGTAAAGCACACTAAAATCCAGCGTCCTAGCAGTACATAAAATAGAATGGCTCATAAATAAAGCTGGCTTGAATAGCCACCAGGATGTACCGAACACAGATTTACAATGGGATATAGAATGAATGTTCTGTAAAATAGGGCATTCTAATCATTCAAACATTGGCTTCAACTCCTTGGGTTTGGAGAAGATGCCAATAAATTAACGAAACAAAACGATTGGAAGATTGTTTTTTATTTTTGTCATTGGAAACAGAGCATGGTCCCTAAACATTTTACTCTGTCACTCTGCCCACATTACAGATAGGGTGCACTACCCCGGTTTGCACCACGGCACACTTTTAACTAAGTGCTCCAGGTGCAGACTGGGTCAGTGCACCATATCAGAATGGATTGCCCCTAGTGCAGCCTCAAACTCATGCCTGTCCTGGGGTGAGCATATTAGTGAAAGGCAGACTGGCTGTTTGAAATCACCACTCCACAGTTTGCTATGAAGAAGGGAAACCAGCCTGCAATTGTAAGGGGGATACAAATCCCAGTGCCAGCGGGTTCAGTGAGTGTGCTCCTGCAAGGGGATTCCGGAGAACTATAAGACCTCATTTCACCTCTTCTAATGAGTGCATTCAGCTGTGCACTGATTGTGCACCAGCTCTTTGTGAGACACAGTCAGTGAGCCTCCTGATGGCCTATTAGCCTCTCTGTCCATGTCCATAATAAGGAGTGGGCTCAGACGCAAAGTGATTTCTCATTTTCATGGGGCCGCTCCTCAATAAAAATGGGGAACACACCCTGGAGATTGCACCAGGGATACATATGCTCAAGTACAATCTGTATTACATATGGGGGCACAAGTGTCTGCAGCTCCTACTGTAATACAGAAATGCCCCAGGAGGGGGTGTCAGAAAACCGGCACACAGGCTTGTTGATTTCTGCTGCACTTTTGGTAATACAACCCTTAATGTTATTTTATATCTGTTTTTTTCACAGCTAGTTTTTACCTTTGTCAGATGTTATAGAGTCTAACAACAATAATAATAATAATGATAATAATAGAAACAATAATAATAATAATCATCATCATCATAATCATAAAAATGGTATAACACACTTTATAATACACTTCTTCTGGTCCAAAGTGTTGTAAGTAGAAGGTGTTATTATTACTCAGTTTAATGGCACAAGATCGCCTCTTCTGATGGATAAAAGGCCGAATGGCCTTGTCGAGCTCAATTCTCATAAGCATCTTATTGTTCTTCCATCTTTCAAGTTTAATTGGTCACATAACACAAACAAAATCTGCTGCACACATCTGTTTAAATGTGCATTTCTTCCAAAAGATTGATGTGATAATTTGGGCACAAGCTGGTACTAGGTTTTTAAACACAAATTTTCTATACGTTTAGCCATATCTAATTACCACTGTCTCTCACATCCAACACGCATTTTGTTATGGTTCAGAGTTAAATCATCCTACTTGGAAGCAAAGCTTCAGTGTTACAACACCCCACCAATTTTCATGACTCTAATGTGGTAGGCACATTTTTGATTAGCACACTAGTTCAATGTCCTGCTTTGACAGTCTAAATAAAGAAAATATTAGGAATGGGCGGAACTTGCGGAGTTCCGCTATACAGAATTCCGTGGAGTTGCCCAAAAACTCTGCATTAGTCCATGGACTTCCACCCGACCCTGCAAGACCCTCCCCGGCCCGCAGAGGATTCCTCAGTTCTTAGACGTGAGAGCCTTTCCCCTTTGTCAGGCTCATGTCTCAAGACGCTAAGCCAACCTTGTCGCTCAATGACAAGCCAGTAACAAACCACGTAGAGATGAGGGACCCCAGGTGGGGAGGCATGGCCTCCAGTGACAGCTCCCCACTGATGTGCTGTGTGATGATATATGGCAGAGACAGCCTGTCTCTATGACAGATGCTTGTTATCACTAAAGCATGTCAATATCAACAACTTCACCCCAGCAGGCATGAAACAGAGCAGAGCCAGTCTGTGATTAATGGATGTCCTAGAGATGCTGTCTGTGACAAAGTCATCACTAAAGGGCACATTCTACATATTATGTTCTTTGGACTGTTTAGTAGTTCAATGGATAAATGCATAATCTGTAGAGATCTATTATATTGATATCAGCACCTAAAGGAGATTCAGTGTGCAATATAAAACTGAGGAGGGTAATTGCGCTCTCGGCTTAGTGGGAAACACGAGTGTTCAGTCATCGTTACTGAAGGAACAATCCTTTATGTGAACATTCCCCCCAACCGCACCCCATTCTGCATATCTGCACAGATCCTGGCCTGGCTGCAGCGACAGAGGCGTGGTGTGAATCTTGAAAATTGAACTGTTTTTCCATAAGATATCAGTCAGGTACAAACAAAGCTTTCTATCTGTATTAATGTGTATTAATAAGTAAAATTGAAAATTCTGAGTCTTAATTAACAGAGAAAGAATCCTTACCGCGTGTGAGCAGAGGACGTGTTGCTGCTCCTGGGCAGGGAGTGTGGCTAACTGTTTAATTGAAAGCATTGTCACTCAGCCGCAGCTTTCATTCCAAGCGGCAGCTCTTCTGGTCCACTTTCCCTTCCCCTTGAAGTGCCAGACACAGACAGGGTTGGGCTTCCAAGTGCTCT
The DNA here is from genome assembly GCA_963921515.1 of Calotriton arnoldi. Taxonomy (NCBI): domain Eukaryota; kingdom Metazoa; phylum Chordata; class Amphibia; order Caudata; family Salamandridae; genus Calotriton; species Calotriton arnoldi. Next base: position 275,913 of record CAWUFW010009831.1, read on the forward strand.
CAGTGGGTATATGCTGTGCCCTCAGGGTGTCGTACTATCCTGCTGACCTCAGAGCTCATGGGGCCTGGTCAGCCTCCTCTGATGGCTCTGTGTGCATGCACCATCCTGTACCTCCCGCAAATTACTCGGCACTAGATCTGGACCTCTTAGACCGGACTCCCAACTGTCCCTGAGGCCCTAATCAGGGCTGCTTTGCCTGTGGGGGCTGCATTGCTCATCCGCCATTTGCAGCCACCAGTCCTGTTTTTGTTGAACTCTGCGCTCCAGACAGAGTGCCGAAAACTCCTCAAACTCCTCCAGTGAAGTGGAGTTCATTGCTCACCCCTACAAAATATAGTCATTCATCTCCTTCCATCTGGTGACATGAGCTATCTGTAATGTACCCTTGATGTAAACTACTAGCAATGAGCAGTGAGGAACAAATTAACCAACATGAAAAGTAAACTACTGGAATTAATTCAGAAATGCACAATCCGCACCTGCAGCCAGTAAAACAGCCTCTATTGACAACCCATAAAATCCAGTGGGAGAAGCACCTTAGCGTCCAAAAAACTGAAAGTGGTGTTGGTTAAGGGGGTGAAAGGCTGAGCAGGGAATTCGATCCGATCCCAGCAGAAGGTGAAGAAGAGGAATGCATTTTCATTACGCAAATCAGCCTGTCCTTAGCAGTGCAGTAGTATCGTCGACATCAGCAACATCACAATGGCACAGTACTCAGGTCAAGACACCAAGGCAAGAGCATACAGTGACTGCCCTGCTGAGACGCACATTGAGCCTACCACCGTCTGCTCTCAAGAAGTCACCTGCATCAGTGACTCCAGAAAAGAAAAAAATCCAGGCTACTATTCCTGGCATGTTTAAGCAGGAGGGGCAGTACGAACACAACCACCCAAAAACATGTTTGTACAATGTACAGCTGGCTAAAATGTTAGCGCTGGACCTCCTCCCTTTTACTTTTGTGGAATGAGTGGGTTTTCTAGAATTTGTGGCAGCCATCTGCCCGAAATGGAAGGTACCCAGACGGCCCTATTTTGCCGAAGTTGCTGTTTCTGTGCTACATGACGTTGTGCTGGAATTGGTTGGACAAGCTTTGCAGCAGAGTGCTATTCACACTATTCACCTGAGAACGGAGATGTGGACCAGTTGTCAAGCCACTGATTACATGTGCATCACTGCACACTGGATCTCTTTTGGGGGGGCTAGATGAATGATATCTGCAGGTGCTGAGATTTTTAATGGCACTCGGAAGCATGCAACAGTAGTCATGTTCGCCATGGAGAAATCTCATACGGCTGCAAATATTTTGGAAGACTTTAACAACAAGTCTTTGAATGGCAGTGATCAAGAGGGCTTAACATTGGATTTGTTGCCATGGACAACAGCAGTAATATAGTTAAGGCCATGACAGATGGTGGCTATTTCAGGGTCCTGTGTTTGGTGCACTAAATCAACATCATTGTACAGGACTTTCTCAAAAAAGAAGAGGAGTCAGCAACTTACTGCCCACCTACAGAAGAATCTGGACTCATTTCAGCAATTCTATTAAAGAGCGGAAGCCGCTGAGGGTCATTCACCGTGATAATCGAGTGCCAGTTAAGGCACTCATACAGGAGGTGCCAACACATTGGAACTAGACTTAGTACATGTTGCAATGTCTGTTTGAGCAGTACAGACCGATAAATGAATATTTCATGAAAAGAGGGGATGCAAATTTGAAAGGCATGATCATTGAGATAGACCAATGAGGCCTAGTCAAATGCCTGACAGAGATACTGCTTCCTTTTGAAGCTTTCACACAGGAAGTCAGCAAGGAGGACAGTACCATGGGCCAAGCTATCCCGTTGTTGCATATGCTACAGGAACAGCGAGAGGAGGTGTTTGAAATGTATGCAGGTGTGGTAGAAAAAAAAGATGCATGTGAGTTGGTGGAGAGCTTAATCCTTAGCTTATCTGTTAATACAAGGGTGCATTGTGTTATCCAGACATTACATTTGTGCCACAATTCATGATCCACGATACAAACAATCACTGGTCACTTTCATTCCTTTTTCAGACAGGGATATTTAAAACTACAAAACGTGCATTGCCGAACAAGCCAGTGACAAAGAAAAAGAACGGCTGGGAATTAGAGGCCCACTCCTCCAGGGCACAAGTTCTGCGGTGCAACCTTCAACTTCTGAGTCTGAGGGCAATGCTGTTGGCTCACAGCAGTCAAAACCAACAACAAGAACACCAGCAACAACAGGAACAGGAGCATCAGCCCCAAAATCTGCATTTGATTGGTTTCTAAAGGCAGGGCTTAAGCCCAGTGCAGAGCCAAAGGTAAAGGAGGTCGAGCAAGGTGGCGCAACAATGACTATCGAGAGGATGGTCCAGACCTATCTGGATGACCCAACAGAGGTCTATCTTGATCAAAACCTATTGGTGTATTGGTATGGGAAGAGGTGCCAATGGCCACTGCTCATCAGGCTGGCAATAAAATACCTGCTTGCTCTATCCCCAGTGTGTCTGCTGAGCGTGTGTTCAGTGCAGCTGGTACAGCTGTCACAGTGAGCAGGACCAGTCTCTCACCCCAAAATGTGGAGAGATTAACCATAGTGAAATTAAATCAGCACTTTATGCCACTGAAATTAGGATGAGGATGATTGGTCAGTCTCAGGTCATGGTAGTAGTCTGTTAGCTGACCTACTTCTGGGCAAACCACCTCAGTTTGAGGATGAACTCTACTTCCCTGACTACTAGGCTTGGGCCATGAACCATAGAACTTTCTATTTCTATTGCTGAACTGCTTTGACTAGGGATGGGTGGAGTTCACAGAGTTCTGTTCAGCAGTGCTCACACCTGTCGATATGATGTGTCCCCTAAAAACAGTGCAGAGCATGCAACAGCTGATCTAAAAATGCATGCACGCCATGTCCACTCTAAACACAGCCAGTGCAAGCAGTACTCGTGCTGGAAAACAACCACAACACCAATCTGCAGCTCCATATGGAGTGGAGAAAATTAATATCGAATCATGGCACAAAATCAATGTTTTTTAGTGTACCTACCTGTAGGCTGCCGGTGCTCTTCAGCTCTGCAGCTCTGCAGTGCTGCAAACGCTCTTTGCATATCATGCGGCCCATTGATGTTACTGCGTGGCTGGTGATGTAGCTCTTCATTCCACGCTCCCTGGGAAGAGATTGGAATGCCGCCCCAGAAATGCAAGCAATTTACTCTGGGGGGAGGAGGAAAATATAGTAAGCACAAAGAGGGCTCTTGTTTTGGGTAGTGAACTCTGCCACTACGTGGCTGGTGGAGTTTTTTTGCTAAACTCCATGCTCCGTTGTAGCGCGGAGTAGGCAAAACTCTTCGAGCTCCGTGGGCGGAGCGGAGTTTGCCGCCCAGCCTTAGTTTTGATGACAAATAAAATAAAAAACTATAGCTAGGTGAACATTATTTTATTTTGTTTGTTTGTTTGTGTCTGACTGACTAATGTAGCCCCACTGTTTTAGACACATATTATTGCCGGATTGGAGTTAGACCAGAGTGCAGTGAAAAAGTCTCCCCCACATTTCCTTCAAGGACATTGGAGAGACAAATATGTGCCTTCCTGCATCCCGTGCCTATCTAGCTTTTCTTTATTCCCCTAGCCAGACTGCCCCACATTATTTAAATTATAAGACTGGCCAATGTGTGTTTTTTGAAACAATGGATCGACAATGTACCACCGTCACCGCGCTTGAATTAGATCAGGCCAATGGCATGCATTGCAGGCACCAAAGGTTGATATATATTATGAAAGATTGTTGTTTGTGAGTTTGTTGAGATGATTCATGAGGTGGCAGGCAGTGAGACTGGGTGTTTATTGTTTAACTATAACTATTAAGCTTGAATGTGTTTGTGATGATTTACAATGTTGGTGACCTAAAAACGGGTTATAATTTTGTTTCCTGAAGGTGATTTTTTCCTTTCCCTTTGACACTTAGGGGCCCATTAGGATGTCGGGCGGTAGCACCACCGCCGTGTTGTCGGATGTAAAAACCACCAGTTACCGTCCGCTCGCCGCGGCCCACACGCCCGCCCAATTAGGATGTGAAAAGTCAGCCAAACACCGCCCGTAAGCCCGCGACGCCGTCCGCCATCAAAGTGCGCCCGTTCACGTAGCGGCGCGGCCCAATGGACACACACCGTCCGACGAAATCACGTACCGCCCGGCGTACAAATTACGATGCCGCAAACAAACAGCTCCCACGGCTAAGAGACACCGCACGAGAAACCAAGGCGGAAACTCGATCGCTGAGTACGGACACCAAAGAGGCGGACCCCCGAGCATGAATCCAGCACTGCAGGCCCTCCCCATGCTCTACCTGATGCAGAACCTAGGAGTCAACGCACCGCGGAGACGCAGGTAGGCAGACACACAACAAGGGCACGCAAACACCGCACACAGTGCAAGGGCGGAAGAACTGTACATGGCCCCCCGACACCCCTGCGTGTACACGACACATCCACCACTGCACCCACAAATGTCACACCGGGCAAATTGAAACAACTCGTAACAACCGGGCACACACTACCTGGGACCAGGAACTAACGTCCCCGTCACAGCCCCGCAGCGCAGCGGCGAAGACGCAGCCACACATGCGCACAACGCAGAGCCCAACGACAGCGCCATGTATGCGCCGCACACAAACAACACAGGGCACAACAAACACCACACACCAGCCCCACCCTGAACACACATGTCACGTGACAGTCCTGCCACAGTCATGTCCCCAACCGGCAATTCACTTTTGCCAACCTGACGTCACACAACTGACCCGAACATGTCAGTGATGTCGCCAAATTAGGACACACCCCTGTGTGCAAAACATGGCGAAGCACACAGCGGCGGCAATATCACCCAGCAGAATATGGACCCCGTCGGCAAAAGGTACGCCAGTACCACACAGAAACACCCATACCACCCTGCACCCAATACCAAGACATGCAATACGTAACATCAAAGATCCCGGGGACCGACAACAGGTGGCTCCAATTATAACACCCACACACAAGGCCCAACGTATAGCGGAAACGCAGCGTGCCGCCCACACACGGGAGAGGAGATAGCACTGAATGGCCTTCCATACCCACACCGAAACCACAGCTCAACTATACAAGCAGGACAATACAGTCATTATCCCCAAAAAAAGCCCAACACAGGCATGCAGAGGGAACCGTCCACTGGGCAGATAGCGCATAACACGAAAGAACATTTCGAACAGAGAAAAGAAATAATACCACTCCCCCATGTGGTTCACATGTAACCCTGGGCGTAGTTCGCGAAGTAACGCTTCGCGAAGCTACGCAAAGTGCAGTTCGCACTACGCGAGCTACGCGTAGCACTACGCGAACTGCGTAGTGCGTGTTCGCAATGATTGCACAGTGCCGGATGCTTGTCCGCACTGTGCAATCATTGAAAACGGCATCTTGCACAGTGCGAGCTGTCTTTTACTGCCGCTCGAGTAGATTTTTACTCGAGCGGCAGCTTTCTCAACGCGGACTGGTAGTTTCTCATCGCGAGCGGTCGCGAGCATACGCGACCACTCGCAATGAGAAACCTGACCTCCCCGCGTTGAGAATCTCGCCGGGAGGTTTATTTTCCACGCTCGCGATCAGCAACTTGATGTTGCTGATCGCGAACGAGGAAAAAGTCTCGCCGGGATGTCATTTTGCTTGCTCGCGGTCGCCAACTTGACGTTGAGGACCGCGAGCAAGCAAAAAATGACCGCTGCACTACGCTACGCGTGTTTGCACTGTGCTACGTGCAATTCGCGTAGTGCGAAGTAGCGCAAACTTCGCAAACTACGCGAGCGTAGCGTAGTTTTCCGCCCAGGCCTATTCACATGCAAGTTATCTGGAAGGAGTCAGACACCACTGACCTTGACCATTCATAGAAGCATGTGGGATAGGGCCCGTGTCCTCCGCACAAGCTACTATAACCCAAGTCCTGCCTCCCTACGACCATTACAGAATTCCCAGCAACGTCGGAGGTTGCACTCTGCAGACTGCACAGACAGCCGGAGCACGCCATCACATCGCCCTGCAGCAAAATGGCACTTGCACCACACCTACCCAACTATGCCGGACAGATGAAGGTGTACAAACATAACCTGATACAGATATTGGGATGTGAAAATCTGGCTCTGCTGAACGTAACTTACCTACTAACTTACCGCATCGCATTGTTCAGCTGCGTCATCCCCGTCTTCTACTGTCGGAGGTGTCCCTTCCACTGTCCTGTGGATTTATGTCTCTCCAACCCGGCATGTCCAATGGCGGACCTGGTACAACTGTTCAACCCCCTGGACGTCCATGACAGGATCTGTTCAGCCTATGGGGGCATGGCGTATGTGGCTGCAATCGGACCCACACTGCAATGGGACCACTGTGCCTCCACACGACGTATTCTGGATCACAGTTTCATCGAATGTCATCCAACATGTCCCATCAGGCTCCTACAAGGGACAACTTACGACCAACACCTTGACAGCCACCATCCGCTGCATTGGATGGCATCCATGTATACCACCAATGCCATGGAAGCCCTGCTGGAAGGTATCGCATACCTGACAACCTGTCAATTCGTCGGACCCCGACGCAATACCCCCAATTGAACAATGATGTCCTACACCGTACCCATGCTTGGCTCCGCACAGACTGAGCAGTTACCAGTACAACAACTATACCATACAACCTGCAACTAACACCACACCATTAACTACACTGCCATGACATCAGATATTTTCGGGACATGCACTCTGTTCCTCATCACATCCAGTAACTCTGCATGAACAGGGGGAGGCAGAGGCATGGGATTTATGTATGGCAACCACATGGACATCACTGCACGTACAACTATGCCATAATATGTATCCTGCTCCCATGAACATATGCACCGGTCAGTGGACAGTAATCGGTCGGCTGTAGTATGTGAGAGCTGTCACCTCACCTCCCTCTGAACTTCCGTGCCAGGACTTTTTCATGGACAACAAGTGCATCCCCCAACAACATGACCCCAGTGACTGTGTCATGTCCAGTAGCCACCACATTGCAACAACAAGTGGGACGCCGTTGCATGCACGTAGGCCCATGCCCTGATGACACCCCTCACGCACGTGTGTATGAGTAACTATAGCAGCAAACCTGTAACATGGAACTGAGATGTACTGTGCCCATGATGTCAAGCGGTCTGGTAGGCAAAATGTATACTGTCTGTGTCAAAGTCAGCAGCTCCACAGTAATTAGCAAATGTACATTAGCACAGCAACGGCTAAGCAGTTTTAACTCTGAAGCCCACATCCCACAGTCAACAACTAATCACATGTACCCCTACACCCTATGCTATGTGTAATCATACTGAGTATATCCTCCACATGCATTTCGCTGCCAGTAGTGTCCACTATACTGCATCACAGAGGACATAAGTCCTAATACATGGCTTGAAGTAAATATGTGTCTCTGCTTATTCATTCCACGAGTATGAATGAGAGAGGATGAGAGTGTGTGAAGTACACGGCAGTCGTGAGATGACCATGTAGTCCACTGTCATTGGATGTCAACGTAAATGAGTAGCACAACTGTGGAAGACACACATGTGTCATGTGAAGCGGGAGTTACGCTTGGCTCAGGTGGGTGGGTGTGACGGGTAGGTGCGCACATGCAATGTTGAAACACGCTGTGTTGGGAGGATTCTGGAGCAGTACATTCCCGCTCTCCTGGGAATTTGTAAAGACCACCTGTCTGGGGATGAATGTGAACTCGTGTGTGCACAACAGGCGGGCACATGATCAATGCTGCATCAGGTGTAGACGTCAGCCCACCCTCTGTGGACATGCTGGATACTGCTGTGCGTCCGCCAGGCCCTTGCCAAGGCACTCACATCCCCTGTCGACCAGGTGTATCCCCAACATTGTCCACCTGCACAGGCAATCCAGGGCACGGGATGGCAGTGGAGCATGGTGGGTGAGAGGTCATGGCGCTCCTCCTGGTCACATCACGCAGGCAACACATCCTCAATATGTAGTATGGCACAAGTCAAATGGAAGTAGTGGGGTGACGCACACATCACGAGCAGGAGTGACGTCACAGAAGGTGGCTTGCACCATCTCACTCATTGCCTATTTTCCCACACACGTTACATGCCATTGCAACAGAGAAGCCAGCGCGTGCACAAGCAGCTCCAAGCTCGCCCCAGAGAGGCCAAAGAGTGAATGTGTGGGTCCATGAGCTCCAGTTGGACGCAGCCTGGGCCGCTAGGGCAGCTACAGCCTCTGTGTGTTGCAGGTGGTGTATCCGGACTGCGGAGCCTGTCATGCATTGTCAATGTTGCCCGGGTCTCGAGTCGGGGCACCACGCAGGTGTACGGCGTCCCGCCACTTGTTATACCGCGAGACAGACCACTTTTTCAACTGGACCCACACATACACTCCTTGGCCTCTCTGGGGCGAGCTTGGAGCTGCTTGTGCATGCGCTGGCTTCTCAGGTGCAAACGCATATTTGGGTGAGCGAGGGGAGGCCATGAGGACAGGGTAAAATATGAAGGTCTGACTTCCAGTTAGTTTAAGGAATGACCCTGATGTGGTCATAAAAAGACGTGTCTCGTGTGTATTGAAACTAGTAGATAAGCCGATGAACTTCCCATGTCTTGCATGTAGCCCCGCACCTAGACCCGCCCACTTGACACATAAAAATGAGTACCAGCACCACATCCTTCCCATTCGAAGCACTGACTGGGTGTGACAACCATCGGACAGTCTTGTGTAGTCCACCCACGCGTACATGTGGGCCCTCCATGATCCATGTCACCTGCGGCAAAGTGATGTCATGGGCAATGACGGAAGTGAGGAGAGCTGTCTGCCCCACGCACAGATGGCACATCAGCTCAACAGACCCAGCACTGAGGGCAGCAGGGGTCACATGTGCAGGGGCAGCTGTGCCTGGTGTGAAGGCACATGCATATAGACAGCACATCGAGCAATGTGTAGTCTGCCCACATCTACTGTCCATTGTCAGGCGGACCTAGCAAAAGATCACAAGACAACACATCTGTGTGGGTGTACCCACTGTGTCCAACACTGCGCAACAATCAACGTACTCGCCCTGTGCATGGCCCACCCCGCAACGGAGGTCACATTCAGTGCCACTAACTCACACACATCCCTATCACGAGGCATGGTGTGTCCAATCGACAGGGCTGAGTTTGCGCTTATCCGGAGGGTCCTGAACAGGAGACACATGTAACCCACTAGGCAGTCTGTGTTGTCACCTACTGGCATTGTGCAGTCAATGTGCAGGCCAGGCCTGCTGGGACTGAGAAGGGCAGCATGGCCCCAGCCTGACATTCACACGAGCAAAAAGTGCACTGAGACCTGCATTGCCAATTGTCTGTGTCACTGGATGTCTGACATGAAGTTGCCATGTACCACCACTCGGGAGGGACAGACATGTCAAAGCGCCCGAGAGCTCACATACCCCTGCCACCTGCAGTCAGCATGGTGAGCAGTGCATGTTTGAACCCCACAGGCTCTGACTCATAGTGCTGCGGATCAACGACATGTGTGTCCCCCACATGCACTCACACACACACTGCAGTTGTCTCTCACACACATCTTTCGCAAGGAATAGTCATGTGCAGTGTGCGTGGAGCTCGGAATCCAGGATCTCCAGCTCCTCGCTGGTGAGTGGACCTGGACATATCCTCAGCGTCATCAACGTGAAGGTGGACAGGTGGCAGCAGCAGGTGTTGTTGAGGGATGCCAGGCTGCAGTCCCTGGTAGCTGTGGTCATGCCGGTCTCACTCCCACAGTCATATAGCCCCCTGGTGCAGTTTCAGTGGGTCCAAGCCGCTGCAATTGGTGTACCGTGTCTGCCTGCTTAAATTGCAGATGATGGCCTCCTCCCAGCTGGCCCGTGACGCTTTCCTCCATTGCGGGACATGCAGGGTGCAACCGCGAGGGCCATTGGAGTTGGCCGTAAGGGCCTGGCCCATGGCGAGTACAGTCCGCTGATGCCATGTGCACTACACAGTATGATGTGCGCAATGCATCTGCAGGTGTGGCCATGACTTGTGTGTGGGGGCAGGTCCATACTGGACAGGGCCACAACATGCTGTGCGCATGGGCAGGGACGGCCAGTGCTCAGCCTCCACATGTCTGTTGGCACATCATCATGTACACATTGGCATGGGAGCATGGGACATGCATATGCACACACATGCCATCTTTCACTATGCACATCTCCCACTTGGCACGTTACGTGTCACTTGTGATGTGTATTTGCAATCACACAGCTGTGTTGTCATGGAGCTGTCAATGTGTACACCTGTCAATGTGTTTTGGAGGTGTGATCCGTACAGTGCTGTACATAGGGTAAAGTAGGGACATCAATGACTGTCTCATATCCCCTCGTTCAACAGGACCCACTTGTTTTTGCCGCTCAGCCTGTGTCCATTGCGTTGTTGGTGTGTGCCATACTCACCCAGCCGTGGATGCTGTGTCAGGCACAGCAGCTAGTTATATTGCCGTGGTGTTGCCGCTTCCCAAATATGCAGCCTGATATCATCGTCATGCCTTACAAGTTGTTAAGGCCTAAATCCCCATGTGCATGCTGATAGCAATGTTTTGTGTCACTGCTCATTGCTATTGGTAAGGGGACCTGTGTAAGTGTATTGTGGCTGTGCTGTCCCTACATGTCAGCTGTTCTGTGATTCAATTGCTTGGTCAGTCATTTTTGTTTTGTGTTTGTGGAAATGCCATGTGGCGTGTTGCTTTGACATGTGTCCACTTCCATCTTCCCTAGGAGGAGACCAAACATACATCGCCCCTACCAATTGCTGTCAGACATGGAGGACGTGGAGGTAATCCGGAAATTCCGACTGGACCGACCCACCCTGCATCGCCTATGTGCCTTGTTGGAACCCCACCTCCGTCCTCGCAGGGTGTATCCGACTGCATTTACCCCCACGGCTAAGGTGATGGCTGCACTACATTTCCTCGCCACTGGGTCATTCCAACACACAGTGGGCAGTGGAAGTGGGATGTCCCAGCCCATGTTCAGCATGGTGCTACGTGATGTACTGTCAGCTATGATGCTGTACAGGAACAGGTACATACGATTCCCCAGGGCTCGTGAATTGGCGGCAGTGAAGGGTGATTTCTATGCCCTTGGACGGATCCCCCACGTTGTTGGTGCAATAGATTGCACGCATATTGGCCTTGTAGCACCACAGGCCCTGGAGCACATTTATCGGAATAGGAAGCACACCCACTCCCTGAATGTGCAAGTGGTGTGCCTTGCGGACATGGTCATTACACACGTGTGTGCGAAGTTTCCAGGATCGGCCCATGACTCGCACATCATGCGCAACAGCATCCTACCACGTCTGATGACCAATCTGCAACCGGACCGTGCTTGGATTGTTGGTGAGTATGTGTACTCGTGTAGCGTGGCTGTTGTGCGATGCTGTCTTGGGGACAGTTGGAATTGCAACTAATCTCGGTATTCCTCACACCCAGGGGACTCTGCTTATCCGAATGGGCCTTGGCTGCTCAGCCCATTACGTAATCCTCGGACCCCAGCTGATGACCGCTACAGGCACATGGGAGGACCAGACGTGTGGTGGAGCGGACCTTTGGCCTCCTCAAGTCCAGGTTCAGATGCCTGGACCGCACCGGGGGCACACTGGCGTACTCCCCACAGAAGGTGTGCCAGATAGTAGTGGCTTGCTGCATGCTGCACAATCTGGCTATTCGCAAGCAGATCCCCCTAATAGTGGATGACGGTGATCATCCAGGGCCCCAGCCTGCAGACCAGGACGGGTCCAGTGACGAGGACAGTGGAGAGGAGGAAGCTGTGAATGTGCGTCAGCAGCTCATCGCCCGCTACTTCACTTGATGGTGAGTGTCCATTTACGACGGCTGAAGTAGCTGTAGTTGTGCAGGTGTATGTGTGCTCTGTCACGGAGGCCTTTTGTTCACTGAGTGCTGTGTGTCAATGGTGCATGTCCAGGTTAGTATGCCACTGACAGTGGCTGTAGCATTGTGCCCTGTTGCTCTGTGAGATGTGTGTACATTGCCTGTAGTTGGTGACAAGTACTGTGTGATGAGTGTGTGACACACTCATTGAATGTACTCTTGTTCTGTTTTTCACCCCTAGGTCCCTGCAGCCTCTCCTGTCCCATCGACATTCCACACAGCAGATGCATTTCTGCTCATGGTGGCGGTTGCACATCGTTGAATAAACACAGGGCACAGACAGCAGATTGTGATCAAGGTGTATTTATTTTCAGCGGTGACATGTTATTGTGTGCAAGGTGTTGACAAAAGTGGTGCGTGCAGTGACTATGAGTTGACGGTCATGGCTGCGTGATGCTCAAGGTGTACCCATTTAGTCCTATGTCCACAGTCCAACAGACACATGCCATTCACATGGCAGTGTGGGGTAGGTTTGTATTACAAGTCAATGCAGTAGGTGGTCAAGGTGGCTGGCTGACTCACTGGCGTTTGGTGCGTGCGAAGTCCTCTCTGGACACCTATTTCCTCTTCGGACGGCCCCTTCCACATTTGGAAGGGGGGGGGTGTGTTGGTGGGCTGCTGGTGGTGGCTGAGGAGTGCTCACTCGCTGTGGACGCAGGGGAACGCGATGCTGCACGACCCTGCGCCACAGCAGGTGGTGGCGGAGGTGGTGTTGCTGGCCTTGCTTGTGCCCTCACCACCACCACTAGCTGGCCCATGAGGGCCACGAATTGGCCCATATGGGCGTCCATGGACCTGAACACCCCAAGGACCTCCCGCGTGTCGCTAGCCGACCTGGCCCATTCTCCTTGGGCCTCTTCATAGGCCCCAAGGACTCTGTCGATCTGCGGCTGGGCTTGGCTCCCAGGCACAGATGGCATTGGCCTGACCCTGCTCCTCCTACCAGTACTGCTGCCACCGACCTGCCCACTAGCCACATTGCTCACCACGGTCCTCGGTCTGGCTACCAGGGTGGACCCCGACGGCCGGGCCACCCCTTGCGCTGGGGCTGTGGCCAGGGATGACGTGGTGGTTGCGGCGGTGGTGGTGGTTGCGGCGGTGGTGGTGGTTGCGGCGGTGGTGGTGGCCGCAACGACCGTGGCAGCAGGGGTCTGTGACTGGTCAGCAGCCCTGGGTGATGGGTTGGTGGGTAGGAGGGGCCCTGGGGAGCGGTTGTGCCCTGCCACACCAGATGGGCCTGCTGGGTGGTCCACGTCCGAGGAGGTGTCCAGCTCCTCTACATCCGTGAGTCCGGGTCGGGGGCTTGCGGACTGGCTGTGCTGGCTGCTGTCTCCCTCTCCAGCATCCAGCAGTTCGGCACCTGTGGGGAGAATGAGATAGGTTAATGTGTTGCACCTAGCAAAGTATGTATTGGTTGTCTGACATTCACAGTTCGTGCACTGTCGTGCACAGGTTTCCTAGTGGCGTGTGTGTGGATGTACGATGTGTGTATGCGTGGGCAAGGCAATGGAACTGTGTGATGTGAACATGTGGCATGGGACGGATTAGCAATGCCGATGGGTGTGTGTTGCTATACTCCTACATTTTGTGGCTCGGGTGCATGCGGTCTCCAGACCCATCGACGATATTGAGGTGAAATAGTGTTTTGGGGTTCAAATGGAACGCTTCGACACACAGATGGGAAAAGGGGTACAGCCCCTCAACGCTTTTGAGGTGGAATATGGTTTAGGGGTTCAAATGGAACGCTTAGATACGCAGATGGGAAAAGGGGTACAGCCCCTCAACGCTTTTGAGGTGGAATATGGTTTAGGGGTTCAAATGGAACGCTTAGATACGCAGATGGGAAAAGGGGTACAGCCCCCTCAACGCTTTTGAGGTGGAATATGGTTTAGGGGTTCAAATGGAACACTTAGATACGCAGATGGGAAAAGGGGGTACAGCCCCCTCAACGCTTTTGAGTTGAAATATGGTTTTGGGGTACATACAGTGACATATGGGTGCAGAACGGGACATGTGTTTTGGCAACATGACAGTGCAGAGACAAAGGTGTGTGTATGTCTAACATACCCGGCATATCTGCTGACTGGTATCATTTATGGACATTACATGGGAAGCTTTGTTGTGAGTGAGTGATGGTTGTGTGCCAAACGACGTATTGCAGATGTGCCAATTCCTTGGTGTGCGTGCTACCCTCGGCCATGTGCATCAATGCAGTGCTCTTGGGGTGTTGACTATATTATGTATGTTGTTAATCACAGTGTGACGTGCGCTTCAGTCACTGCAGGCACATTATTTGTCATGGGCAGGTATCTTTGCATGACTACTGTATGAGGGCCAGCTGTTCGGATGACATACCTTTCATGACACAGGGGCTGACAGATGAGATGGATGATATGTTGAATGTGCATTGTGTGCCTGTGTGTTTCATGGCTCCAGTGGTGTGTATGTGCATTATTGTGGTCCCACGCTGTTACTTCTAGGCAGGTTGGACTTACATGGGCGTTGTTGTACGATGTGTGGGTAACAGGCAGTAAGGACTACATGGACAAGACTTTGATGGTGTTGCTGATGTGTGTGATGAGTGGCACAGTGCCCGCCGTGTGGGTCTGTGCTCCAGTGGGACTTGTGCATGCAGACGTGGCTCCTTAGGTGTTGCTGTGTTTGTGATGGCTCATGTGGGGTATGACTCTGTAATACATGTCCGTGTGCACATTGGTCACATGATTGTGACAGGGAGCAGTGCTGCATGTTCCTCTGCTACGTGACATGTCCCATGTGTTAGTCGTAATTCAGTCCTCATGCCTACAGACACCCCGCCCTGTACAGTTTTCCACCTACAGGTTGTTTTTGAGTGCGCAATGCAATGGATGCCACATGGTTATGAGAGGGTGGGGTGCTCCATGTTGCTGGTCTGTGGGAGTGGGGGCGGTGTTGTGAGTTGTGGTGCTGGCTTACCACCCACAGAAACCCCTCCATGTACGGTAAGATATCTACCTGTCAGCTGAAGGTGTGCACTGCAGTGGCTGACACATGGGTGTGGGGTGTGCTCCACCTTGCTGCACTGTAGGACTAGGGGCCTGGTGGGTGTTGTACTTCAGCTGTCCCCCCTCCGACCCACTGACTTTGTGTTCCTGCAACTTACCTGTTACTTGTCGGTTAGTGCAGCTATGGCTGACACATGTGTGTGGGTGTGGGGAGTGCTCCTTCTGGCGCATCTGGAGTACAAGGGGACCTGGTGGGAGTTGCGGTGCTGGCTGACTGTACACATGCCCCCATGGTTTTGTTAGTTAGTCTGTTGCATGTTTGAGTGATGTCTTGTGTATTGTGTACTGGACATGGGGGTGTTTGTCCCTCGGAGCTATGGCATAGTGGTAGTGCATGTGAGTACATAGCGGTGTGCTGGTATACATTTGTTTGTACTTACCAGCCTCCACTCCCCCTGGTATTCCGGTGAGACTCTCCGGATGTATGATGCCTCGCACCTTCTCCTCCCACGCCTTGTAGGTCTTGAAATGCGCGGGATTACCTCCGCCAGTCCTGTCAGCCAGCTGCCGATTCTTGGCCCCTTCTTCTTGACCTCCCTTTTCATATCGTGCCACCTCTTGGTGATTTCGCCTCGGTTGCGTGGCACGTTCCCTACTGCATTGACCTGGTCTACGATCCTGCTCCACATCCGATTTCTGGTGGCTACTGTTGTCTGTTGGACCTGGTTGCCAAAGATTTGTGGGTGCACCTTGATGATCTCGTCGACCATGACCGTCAGCTCAGTTGAAGTGAACTTTGGCATTCTGTGTGCTGCCATGGTGTGTGGTTTGGTGTTTGTGGTGCTGGTGCTGGTGCTGGTGGTGGTGGGTGTGATGGGTGCGTATCTGTGGTGTGCTGCTGTCCTTGCTGTGTCGCTGTGTTCTCTCCTCTCTTCTTGGCTTTGTAGTGTTGCAAGGGATTGTGGTCTGTGAAGGGGCTGCTTTTGTGCTTACCTATGTGGGTGTGTCATGATGGTCTGTTGTTTTCAGCTGTGTTGTGGCTGGTGTTCTGGGATTTGTAGTTTATTTGTTTGTCCAGGGGGGGGTGTTTTCGGGATGTGTTCTGTGTTTGTGTATTTGTGCGTGGCTTGCTGTGTGGACTTGTTGGCCATGTTGTGTGTGTTTGTTTGGGTCCGCGGATGGTTTCTGTGCAGGGACGTGGCCGCCAGGGCTTCCGCCGTGTCCATTTCCATCTCTGTTGTTTACGATGGCGGGCGGTGTATTTGTGTATTTACTGCGCTCATGTCGGAGCGATCCTAATTTCACAGGTGGTGTCTCGATCGTCAGGGCGGGCGGTTTTTGGTTGTCGTGCGTATTTGCGTCCGTGGCGGACGGGTGGACTTAGAATCGGACATGATCGGGCGGTATTTTTGGGTTTTTTTCCGCCGTGGGCGGTGTTCGCTTCGCGGCATTGTAATTGCTCGGTCGGTATTCAGACGGTGTAGGCGGGCGGTTTTTTACCGCTATGGTAGATGGCGGATTTTATTCCGCCCGGTATCGTAATGGACACCTTAGTGAGATTTGTTTGCTTCATCCACACTGCTTTGTTTTCTGCTTTACACTCAAAAAGAGTCAGGAGGATGATGGAAGGACTCAGGGCATGACTACTTCAACAACTACCACCAGAAGAAGGAAGTTATTAACTTCAAAGAAACCAACCTTTGGTGATGATTCTAAGAGGCCTACCCAACTCTATGGAGTGGTGGTGAGAGAGGCATGCTGACTTTACTTGAGTTGGGAAATGCAATGTTGCTGAGTGTGTGTGCTGGTTGGCTCAAATTTTAATTTACAATCCACAGGCCTTTTCTTCTCCTGCACAAAAGCACCATAACACTCACGCTAACCTTACTGGACCGCATCAGCCAAGCACCCAAAATATACGGACAATCCAAGAAGAATGCCGATGCACCTCAGAATTTTGCAATACAGTATCATTTTTCTTTTAGAACTGTGTGTGTTGTTCACTGCACTCCTACATAATTTGCAATGTATTCGCTATATTTCAATCCTAGGTGACAAAACATTTAGATATATAATAATATAACTTGCATCTCTCTGGTGCTGATGAACTATTTGCATTGCATTTAGGTTAACTGTGTCATAGTCATTACTTCATTTCCTTTTCCTCCACAACAGATTGATGATGGTTGGCTGCTCATTGCCCAGATGAGTATTGTCTTTGTGTATTGTTTGGCTTTGTCACACCTTTCCCTAAATTCCCTTTTCCGTTCTATTCATCAAACCCCTAGCTCTCTTCCCTCGGACTGTGTGATTTATTTAGGTGTGACTTAATAATTGACACCATTAATTGATCACACACTTGGTGGGGCAGATGTGGTGAAAGCAATACCAACTCAGTGCAGGATCTTTAGTTCTACTCCTATTGCTGAAACAATAGTCCACACTGACCCCATCTACCCACCAACACATAAAAGCGGTCGATATTGTAGATATAGAAGAACATCATTCATCAGCATCATCATTCAGGCATTGTGTGTTGTGTTACGTAAATGCTTAACCAATAATCATGTCCACTCCAGACTTTAAGTCCTCTTCACGAATCACGATTTGAGTGTCAGTTTTGTTTTAATTGAAATACTGGCTCACCATTGCTCTGAATAATTTAGTATTGTTTGTTATTTACTATCAGGTATTTTTTGTTGTGTCTGATCTCAAGTGTTTGTAAAGCTAAGAAATAATAATATAATATACCACTAACTTAGGAGGTCATTACGATGACGGGCGGACAAAGTCCGCCCGCCACCGTAACGGAATGCGGGACCGTCCGCAAGGGGTGCGGCGGTCCCGCACCTGACATTAGGAAGCCACAGCCACCGTGGTGGTGGGACACCCTATTCCCAGCATTGTGCTCTGAATAATTTAGTATTGTTTGTTATTTACTATCAGGTATTTTTTGTTGTGTCTGGTCTCAAGTGTTTGTAAAGCTAAGAAATAATAATATAATATACCACTAACTTAGGAGGTCATTACGATGACGGGCGGACAAAGTCCGCCCGCCACCGTAAAGGAATGCGGGACCGTCCGCAAGGGGTGCGGCGGTCCCGCACCTGACATTAGGATGCCACCGCCACCGTGGCGGTGGGACACCCTATTCCCAGCATTGTGGAGGGCGGTGCTCACCGCACCGCCCGCCACAATGCTGTGAATGCACGTCGTGCATTTGCATGCACAACGTAACAGGCACCGTGCGGTGCCTGCCACCTTGTGCATACAAATGCAGGGGGGTACCACAGGTACCCCCCATGTGCACCCAACATCCTGGGGGCCCGCAACGGGCCCCCAAATGCAAAGACCGTATGCCTTTCCATGGCGGCAACGCCGCCATGGAAAGGCTGATCTCCGCTGGCATCATAATATGGATGGCGGTGTCTTGGAGACACCGCCACCATATTATCCTTGTTTTCCGCCGGTCGACGAGTCGACCGGCAGAAAAGCGGCAGACGGTCTTTCCGTCTGCGGCGGACCGCCCAGCCATCATAATATGGCGGGGGGTCTTTGTTGTGTGGATGGCGGGCGGATCGCCCCCGCCGGGCTGGCGGTGACTACCGCCGGCCCGGCGGGGGCAATCCGCCCGCCATCATAATGACCCCATTAAGTTTTTATTTCAATTTAGTTGCCTGTGATGAGTAATCCTTCCGATTAAAATCCTACAGGTGGAGTTCACCTAGGTGGGAGTGGGACCTCACTTCTGATTCCTTTACTGTTGTTAGTGCACTGGCCTCCTACTACTACCACCAGGGCATCTTCGGAATCGCTGCAGCCTTTGCTTCTTCTATTCGGTAGTAGAACTATGGTTAGTTGTTCTACTAAGTTGTTGTAGGCAAGGCAATGGCACCCCCACTCCCCTTTAGTGGTCAATATAGTTGCAGACTGCAGAGACTAAGAGAGTAATAGGACAAGAGTAGCATATAGGTATAGCACATACCTAATTGCTGTTTTACACTATCAGCAAATTTTAAAAATTGGTTGCACTAAAAGGCAACAGTGGCAAGTAAAATACCCCCCAAAACCTAGATTTGAGGCATAAATAACGAAACTTAAATATTTATTAATCAACCCAAACAATAAAAAACCCACCCCTTCCATCTACCTCTAACAACTGGCCCACCCCTCTCCCCCAAACAAATGAAATCCCCCAGTCCCCAGCCATTGTCCAACAAAAATCAAAATTACCATTGTACGTGAAAAAAAGGTAGTTCAAAGTCCAAACCATATAAACCCCGATCCCAACTCCCACATCACAACTCTCCTCACCCACAACAACAACCATGTCCCACCCATCAAAATAAAAGTTAAAAAGGAGCAGAGGGCACTAGGCATGGGGGGCCAGGCTCAGGAGCAGTTGATGTGCCTCTCCATTTGTCTCTGCCGGGCTTCCTTCCACACCTCCTTGAAAGGACGCAGCGTAGTAAAGTATGGTCTGAGAGGGGGCAGCAGTGAATGATGATGAATGCGATTGCTGGCGGGCAGCTGCCAGCAGACTGTGGCACTGATGTGCATTGGAAGAAGCTGGAGGTGCTGGGGCCTGGCGGAGCCCCTGGGTAGTGGCCTCCTCCTCCTCCTCCAGGGCCACCAGCCACTGGTGCTCGGCCTGTATCCCCTCAAGCTACTGCTGCCACAGCCAGGCTTCTACATCCTGGTGATATGGATGATGGTGACCAGAAGTAGCCAGAAAGAAATAAGGCACACTGTAAACAATGCTCTGTGCAAAAAACGTGTTTAAAATTATGTCGTTGGTGGCACAGTAGCAGTATATTAATGGTCCCCTGGGACCATTCAACTTGATGTGATTAGAGTCACAGTCACCATTACCTGCACATGACTCTCAAAAAACTAAAGGCAAATTGCAAATGCTCTAACTGTCTGAAAGGAATTAAGGCAGAATAAACACAGCAGCACACCAGTTTAAAAAAACTGCTGTTTGTTTTTCCTTTGAAGGATTTCCTAGTAAAGTGCTTAGATTAGTTGGGGCTTCAAAAATTAGGCCCATTTGCTAATAAATGGTCTAATTTTAGCTACAATAATGGTTCTGGTATGCTGATCTGATCACACAACTTGAATTTTCTTCTAGCATCTCTAGTCTGACATTTTCATATGCATTTTCATAGGAGATCTGTCCACTACAAATGTTCGAAATGATCAGACCATTGTCTATGCAAGGTCTGGGAAGCCTGTTGGTCTTGGGTCAAGGTTTTTTGATTTTCTCTTAAATAGCTGGTCATAAAAGTTGTCAACAGGGATTGCCAAACAAGAATCCTTGTGTTGCTATGTGCATGTTACTTTTGTTATCACCTCAGGCCTATTTAACTTTTGACTCCATCAGCTATAACCTATATCCTTTTGATAAAACGCCCTACAGGAGGTTGAATTGCTATGAATAGGCATTAATATTTTCCTATGTTGTTTACAACAGAGTGCCTATGTTCTACTTATGCGATGCACATTTATTGTGTACTTGCTTATTAACTAAAAAGTAAATAAACAACAGACACTTTATGTGGAAATTGAAAATAAAGACAAATTACCTCTCACTAATGAGAAATGCATTATGAACTATGGAGTACAAGTATTCTCTCGCATGCTGTGCTAAATTAATTATTGGCGGTATGCCTCAGCTGGAACCCTAGTTGTACTCGTAGTCTCTGCAGTCTGCAGCTGGGGTAGCTGTAATAGACAATTATCCTATTCCAATGGCCCTGCTCTTCTCCAAAATGCCTTTCAATTTTACCCTGACTACAAGGCAGATGAATAATATGAATTATACACGTCACGTATAAAATGAATTAATCATGCTAACATCCTATCTGCCACAAGTAGACGGTGGGAAAAGCGAGGTACTGCAGTACAGTCAGTGACTGGATTAAGAAATGGGATATATCTTTGGCACGTTCATCACAGACTATCCCATCCACAAAAGTCAAGCAATTACATTATCCATTCATCATTGCATTGTTCTTCTAGTATTCTTAATCTTCACCCTTGGCTTTGATATGCACCATTTAGGCTTTATATTCTCACATCCACTCTTTCACCATAGAAGCACAGTCATCATTATCCAATCAATCCATCCATCCAAGCATAGCTCCAAACAAACCTTTCACCACATCCATTTACCCAACCATGCATCCTTGCTTTCACCCATTCCATTCACTAATCCTGCTTTGCCTTAACCCACCCAAGCATTCATTCAACCCACCCAGGTAGGCATCCTTCTTGTTTCACCCATATATACCCTTTCATCCATCCGTCACCCCGCCATGCAGATTCCTATCATCACCCACCTAATCCTTTCACCCACACATCCGTTCAGTCATATATTATATACATTTCACTCATCCTTTCTCCTTCCATCCAGTTTTCCCTTTCCCATCAACCCATCATTATTAAAGTTCATTTATCTTTGGCTGCTGAGTTGCAGATAGAAGATGACAGAACGACTCAACTCCCATTGTATCTGCTAAAGCAGGGTGTTCATGTGTCAACACCCTCGCAGTGAGTATATTACTATTTGTCAATAATTAAGCAATGTGACTTACTACTGCCTGCCCCTGCTGCTGCAGGGACTACCCCCTTAGAGACCGCTGCTGCCGCGTCCCCTCCGCTCGTGCCGGCCCGGCAGTGGTGGTCTGTAAATTTGTAAATGAAGCACATATGGTCTTAGTTGGCAAATGCAATGGCGCTGTTCTCCTCATACTTCCAGCCATGCTGGACGGTAATTAACTGCTGGTATACTATGATAATAATACATACCCAACACTGGGGGGTCCACAATGACCATGGCCACTTTCTCGTTTTACTGTCAGAGCAAGAAAAAGAAAGCCTTCTCAATAAACAGACAAAGAATACCTTGATTGGGCATGCAATCTTCACAGTACAGTACCTGACTGAAAATGGGTTCTCTGAGTCCTACAGTACCACTGGTCCTTAAGGGGAGAGGGAAAGTTTACTGACAAAGCAGAAGAAAAAGGAAGCTACAGACAGACTAGTACAGATAGTTTGAAGTCAAGTACAGGAACTTGAAATATAGAAAATAAGTAAATAGGATAATGCAGGGACAAGAAGAATTTATGAAATAGATTAAAGAGGAATTGGAAAAAAATTAGGAGACAGGCACAGTAAAAAGGGAAAAAAAATCTAAATGTGGAGCGGTAAAATATAGGGAGCCGTCAGCACTAGGTCAGCACTAGTGGAGGCACCTTCAGCTCCCTAACCTGCCGGCGCCTTGGTGGTGGTATCCCTCTTGCCCCTGGATGCTAAGAAATAAAGTAAATAAAACAAAAAAATGATTAGTGGTGTAGTTAATCTCCCCAAAAATTTGACAGGTAGAGGCAAACAAAGTAACCTTTGATTTAAACATTTATAAATCAGATCTCCTCTACTGTGGACCTCTTCCTTAATTTTCTAACCCTATTCCAAATTTCCTAAATGAAATTTTGGAACTACTAATAAATTGCAACTAATGATTTTTCTTCTCATCTCATTCTCTATCTCTCACCCTTTGATGGATCAAGTCAGTCTGCATTTCTTTTCATTGCATTGATGCTGATACATGCACAGTTGCCAGTTACTTACTACTACTTACTACAGATCACTGGGGAATCTCTTGGGGTTGGGAATTAAGCATGAGCTATAAAAAGTAAAGGCACAGAGAAGTGAGAGAATGTGCTAGCTCACTTATACTAATAACTACCACTATCTTAGTGACAGGACAGAGGAGTCTGCATGACTTCTTAAATAAACAGTCCAAGCGAGCACCAATAAGTAGGATTAGGTAGCGCCGCCGAGCACCTGTCTACTCTAGGATGATCATATAATATTTGTAACATAAACTTAACTTACCTGAGAGTGAGCAGCATGCTTGCGATTTGGGAAAAAATATTAGCATAGATAGAACATAACAAATAAATAATTATTACTTACTGAGCCCCGCAACCTCTACACACAGCAGGTCGAGCAGGTCTTGGTCCCTATTGAGGATGTTGACCCACCGGTGCATAATCTGTTGCGGGGTACGCCGGACCCCAGAGCAGTGGCACACAGCCTGGCACACCCTCTAACAGCCTACGCTCCTAGAGGCTGTACCCACTGTCAGGCCTGCCGCCTGTTGCCAGGGTAGAGGGGAGATGGCGCTGCACATAAAAAAGGAGCACAGCCACCTCCACCTCTGGCTGTACCCATTCACAGTGCAGCCAACTGCAAGGTAGGCCGCTGTGTCTGGTGGTGCTGGTTCGGGCGGTGGGCCTCGTTCTGCTGCTCCCCTGCTCTGCCATGGTGCTGGTTGGGAGGAAAAGAATAATAGTAAAGGAAGGAAGGAAATAAAATGGGAAAGTTAAGCTAAAAAGTACAAAAGTCACAAAAAATTTACATAACAGCATAAAATACGCAAACACAAAGACACACAGTAAGAAAATAAATAAAAATGTGGGGTAGATTATAGAGTGGTAGGACTAAACAGATAAAGGAGGGATTCAAAAACAAGCCCCAGCACCATAACAGAGCAAAAAACAAGATGGCCGGGTGGTGCAGATTGCGTGTGATTTCCGGTGTGAGAACGCACTATGCGCTACATAATCGTGCGAACGGGCATGGTGAGCAACTCCGCTCGCTCATGGAACTCCGCGTAGCACCGCAGAGTGTTTTGCCACTTCGCACAGTTCTGCATAGCGTGACTAGGCACACTCAGCAAAGGCCTATATTCTACTCTTTTTCTGTTGCCACACACTAGATCATCCTTTGCGCTTGCGCGCCTCTAAGAACAGGCACTTCAACTGTTTTCTTCACAAAGGAGAGTCTTGTTTTTGAGTTTGCTTGCTGAAAGAAAATGTTGAATTTTTTATTCAGTATTTTTGGGCCCCGCCTCAGGAAGCAAGGTGTGGACACCAGGGGAATTTCCCCATTCATGGGATAGCGTTTAATAAAGAAGAAGGACAGAGAACATTTCACAAGCAGTTTCTCAGAGAAAAAAAATTCTGCGCCTCATCTGTAAAGAAGAAAGACAGTAGGAAAACTTATATGTAGAGAATTGAATTATCATTAGTGTGTTTCTCAAAAGAATGACTTTCATTTTAGAAGAAGTTTTGACTAGGCCTGGGCGGAAAACTACGCTACGCTCGCGTAGTTTGCGCAACTACGCGAATTGCACGTAGCACAGTGCAAAAACGCATAGCATAGCGGGCATTTTTTGCTTGCTCGCGGTCCTCAACGTCAAGTTGGCGACCGCGAGCGAGCAAAATGACATCCCGGCGAGACTTTTTCCTCGTTCGCGATCAGCAACATCAAGTTGCCGATCGCGAGCGTGGAAAATAAACCTCCCGGCGAGATTCTCAACGCGGGGAGGTCAGGTTTCTCATTGCGAGTGGTCGCGTATGCTCGCGACCGCTCGCGATGAGAAACTACCAGTCCGCGTTGAGAAAACTGCTGCTCGAGTACAAATCTATCCCCTATTATTCCAATGCCCTCCTGAACCTTTTAGGGGGGTTCCTCAAAAAGTACTTATTTTTTCTTTGCACAATGTTCCCTACACTTTCTTTGTAGACCAGTCATTTTTTCAGAAGACCAATCAAGGGTAGCCTCTGTATTGTCTTATTTGAGCGGTGACGCAACATCCTGGTCTATGCCCTTGGTTTCACGAAATTATCATATGCTGTATGACTTTGAAAGGTTTAAGACTGAATTACTTTGGATATTTGATTGTCAGTCTGTGACTCAAGCCACTGATAATGAATCGTTAGACCTTAAAAAAGGGAATCGAGATTTAATGTCCTACTTGACCCAATTTAATAAGTTAATTATGGAAACTGAGTGGCCAGAAGTAAAAAGAGTAGCCATTATTAATAGACAATACAGAAAAAAGTCACTCTTGTATCACTTATTCTAATACTCTATTCAATAGTCTGGGATTATTGCACTCTCATACCCATACTGCATTCATTCCAATATCTAAAACACTGGACCTTATTATATGTAAAGATGTCTCATTTATTACAATATAGAGAAATACAAATTCTTTCAAAACACTATGATATTGTATTGAACCAGCACAAACGTTATTATATTTGTTGCAAATAGGCTTTCTTCTAAAAAATGACTCTAATCTATATACCATCAAAAACTAAAAACACAGTTCATATATTTCCAAAATTAATTTCACCATAAAAACACAGAAATATCACATTAAGCATGTAAAATAATTTCACCATAAAAAAACACAATAATATTTCAATAAAGATCTAAAGTTGTTGATCATATGCTGTATGACTTTGAAAGGTTCAAGACTGAATTCCTTTGGATATTTTATTGTCAGTCTGTGACTCAAGCCACTGATAATGAATTGTTAGACCTTAAACAAGGGAATCGAGATTTAATTTCCTACTTGACCCATATTAATAAGTTGATTGTGGAAACTGAGTGGCCAGAAGTAAAGAGAGTAGCCATTTTTAATAGACACCTTTGATAAGAACTAAAAGATGCCCTTGCTCAAATACCACAGAAACCACAGAAGTCTCCAAACCACGTGTTACAAATTGACCAACGTCATTACGAAAGAAAAACTGAATAGAGAAGAGATTTTTGTCCGCCTCCTGCCAGTTTTGATAAAAGTAAAATAGAAACTAGTAAGAATTTGGATTCAAACTCATTAAAAGAATCTGTGCAAATTGGAAGTATAAGGGATCAACTTTCTAAAGAAGAGAAAGAGAAATGAACATCAGGAAATTTGTGCATGTATTGCGGTCTATTAGGAAACTTCATGAGAAAATGTCCAATGAAGTCCAAACAGAACAACTCGGGGAAAAAAGTAACTCCAACAGTGAATGGGGGTTGCCCTGATGAGAGTTCAACAAAACACAACTCCAGAAAAACAACAAATTGCTAACACCCTACATTCTGCGTCTCCCCATCACAATTCTGTTGTGCTTGATTTCGGAGCCACAGGAAACTTTTGTGACATCAAATAAGCCAAAAAGATGGTTATATGTTTTGTCTTTTGAATTTGAGCGCTCAGTGGATACATTAATCTATCCTCAGCCCTAATACCTGATAAGACAGAACCTATTGAATTGATAGATAATAATGGACACTATGAAAAGATAAGATTCAACCTGATCAATGCTCCTCAGTTTCAGTTAATTTTAGGATTCCTTTGATTAACAGAGCATAATCCAG
Organism: Calotriton arnoldi; assembly: GCA_963921515.1. NCBI lineage: Eukaryota > Metazoa > Chordata > Amphibia > Caudata > Salamandridae > Calotriton > Calotriton arnoldi. The sequence continues at coordinate 302,119 of CAWUFW010009831.1, forward strand.
AAATTGGCTGCAAGAAAGGAACTGTTCAGATGAATTCAAGCTATTGTTGGGAACACTGTTATAGATCTTTGGACAAAGATCAAAAGACCTTTCAAGCCCAGATTCTAGCTACACAATCGAACGTGATTTTCACTTTAGAAAAAGCTGAAATTCCAACCGAGTATGAAGACTTGGCAACAGTTTTTGGAGAAGGCTGAAGTGGAAAAGTTACCTCCTCATATACAATATGACTGCAAAATTGAGCTAGAGCTGGTAGCAAGTTTACCTTGTAGCAGAATATGTGCATTCACTGAAAAAGAGAACCAATTCTTAGAAGAATATCTTGAGCAATATCTTGCTAATGGATTTATTTGCCTCTCATAATTGCTTATCTCTGAGAACTTGTATTGACTACAAAGCCTTGAGTTTAGTAACAGTTAAAAATCAGTACCCCCTATCGCTGATCTCTGTGCTCTCAGATCAAGTAAAAGAAGCCAAACTGCATACCATGTTTGATCTTCGTGGTGCTTACCATTTAATCTTATTGGCCAAAAGGGATGAGTTGAAGACTGCCTTTCACACCAGATTTGGGTTGTACGAATACGAAGTGATGACCTACGGATTATACAATGCCACTGCCTCTTTCCAACACTTTGTCAATTGTGTTTTAGGAGAATTCTTAGACAGAGTTGCTGTGGTGTATTTTGACAACATCTTAATAAAAAAAAAAATCTAAAAGAGCATGTGCAACATGTGAAGGCCAGTTTCAAGAAGATGTTGGAAAACAACCTGTATGTCTAGTTAGAAAAGTATGCCTTTCATGTGGAAGAAGTGTAATTACTTGCATTCTTCTTATGTGCTAAAGAAGAATGCAAGGACCCAGCAAAGATCAAAGCTATTTTTAATTGGCCATCTCCCAAAGATGTAAAAGAAGTACAAAGTTTCATTGGATTCGCAAACTTTTATTGTCGCTTCATAAAGGAATTTTCAAAGCAAATTGTTCCAATAACCATTCTTCTAAAGAAAGGTGTTCAATTTGGATGGTCTACAGAGGCAGAAAAAGCCTTTCAGTTTCTAAAGGAAGCCTTTACCACTGTTGTGTGGAGCACAACAGGGCCTGCTCTAAGTCTCTCTTTTATCTTCACTTTTTATCTTGACATCTTTTTAAAATGGTAACTTTTTTCAAGTTTTACACTTGTACAATAATATACTGAGAAGCTATCCTACATTCAGTTAATTTCTTAGTAAGCATTATCATCATGTTGTTCGTACACTCTGTCCAAGGCTAGGCACGTGGTATATGATGCCCTTTTATTTGGTTGTCCAGTTGGAGACAGCTCTAAGGCTCCAGATATACCATCGCATCAGCTCTGCACCTTTGGCACATTGTGATTGGAACAGTGCTTTTATTATATAAACAGCCTCTGCATTACATTCAGCAGAGGAGCACTTCTGCTGGGATCGTCCTAGTAAGCAATGCATTGTGGCTGAGATGTTGTCCTGCTGAAGCTGACCTCTATCCTTCAAAGAACTATAGCCTGTTCTACACAGGCCGGCTTCCTTAAACATCATACTCAGGTATGGGGGGTTAGGCTATCCCAAGGGATCTGGCAGACTGTACTCCTACTATGCTCTCAATAGTATTGGTATTGTTAGGTAGGAGTATGATCATAAAATAATATAATCACATAGTAAAGTTATCATGGAGGAATTGTTTATCTTTTTCACCATTCTTGCAATGCTGGTTGCAGTGCTTTGTTTCTTCTCCCTAGTTATTGCAGCATACTCTTTTTATACAAGAATGCGATTGTTTCAATAAATGTTTGAAAAGACAATTTGTATTTTTCTTATGTTTACCCTGGGCATGCAAAAGTAAATAACAAAAGTGTAAATCTGTTTCCACGATTTCTTTGGGGAATTAAGAGTGGTCATGTTCGAGGTTGCTGATACCATCTGGTATCCTGGTAAGTTTAGGGGTTCAGTTGGGGTTCTGTGAGCTAGCTAGGAATTAGGCCAGAATTTCCATATGATATGTGCAAACCAAGTTCCCATATTCTGATGTTTATGTTGGCCAGATATACAGTCCTACATAATTTGTAGGAACCGTATAACACCACAGCACCAATTTTACTTCACCGAGATCCTGAGGAACCGTTTTATGCTGAAGCAGATGCTTCACATGTGGTTATTGGAGGAGTGTTATCACGACACAAGAGTACTGGTCAGATACCTCCTGTGCCCTTTCTGATCTTGAAAACAAACTCCTCCTGAGGTGAATTACTCTATTGCTGATAAAGAATTGTTGGCTGTTAAAGATGCCTTTAAGGAGACATTATCTTCTTGGAAGACATGGCTTGGCAGTTCGGGCTGGACTGTTCCCATGAGGCACAGGGTCAAGACTGATTTGCATATAGCTGTGTCTGAACTGGGGTGGCGAAGTGAGCTAAAGAACGATGATGGATTCAACCCAGATCTGTGACTCAGGGTGAGTGTCTGAAAAGTTTCAGCGCTCCGTCCATCATCTCCTTTTGTTTGCTTTGTTCGCCCTAAGTTGGTAGGGTATGCCCAGACCTGGCTCCCTTGCTCACTTTGCCACTGGATTCAAGCTAGCCTGGCTGATGAGGGCTGTTAGCCCAAAACCGGTCCCAGGATGCTTGTTTCCAGTCCAGGGAAGACATGGCTTGGCAGTTCGGGCTGGACTGTTCCTATGAGGCACAGGGTCAAGACTGATTTGCATATAGCTGTGTCTGAACTGGGGTGGCAAAGTGAGCTAAAGAACGATGATGGATTCAACCCAGATCTGTGACTGGGGGTGAGTGTCTGAAAAGTTTCAGTGCTCCGTCCATCATCTCCTTGTGTTTGCTTTGTTCACCCTAAGTTGGCAGGGTATGGCCAGACGTGGGTCCCTTGCTCACTTTGCCACTGGATTCAAGCTAGGCTGGCTGATGAGGGCTGTTAGCCCGAAACCGGTCCCAGGATGCTTGTTTCCGGTCCAGGGAAGACATGGCTTGGCAGTTCGGGCTGGACTGTTCCCATGAGGCACAGGGTCAAGACTGATTTGCATATAGCTGTGTCTGAACTGGGGTGGCGAAGTGAGCTAAAGAACGATGATGGATTCAACCCAGATCTGTGACTGGGGGTGAGTATCTGAAAAGTTTCAGTGCTCCGTCTATCATCTCCTTGTGTTTGCTTTGTTCGCCCTAAGTTGGCAGGGTATGTCTAGACGTGGGTCCCTTGCTCACTTTGCCACTGGATTCAAGCTAGCCTTTCTGATGAGGGCTGTTAGCCCGAAACCGGTCCCAGGATGCTTGTTTCTGGTCCAGGGAAGACATGGCTTGGCAGTTCGGGCTGGACTGTTCCCATGAGGCACAGGGTGAAGACTGATTTGCATATAGCTGTGTCTGAACTGGGGTGGCGAAGTGAGCTAAAGAACGATGATGGATTCAACCCAGATCTGTGACTGGGGGTGAGTGTCTGAAAAGTTTCAGCGCTCCGTCCATCATCTCCTTGTGTTTGCTTTGTTCGCCCTAAGTTGGCAGGGTATGTCTAGACGTGGGTCCCTTGCTCACTTTGCCACTGGATTCAAGCTAGCCTGGCTGATGAGGGCTGTTAGCCCGAAACCGGTCCCAGGATACTTGTTTCTGGTCCAGGGAAGACATGGCTTGGCAGTTCGGGCTGGACTGTTCCCATGAGGCACAGGGTCAAGACTGATTTGCATATAGCTGTGTCTGAACTGGGGTGGCGAAGTGAGCTAAAGAACGATGATGGATTCAACCCAGATCTATGACTGGGGGTGAGTGTCTGAAAAGTTTCAGCGCTCCGTCCATCATCTCCTTGTGTTTGCTTTGTTCGCCCTAAGTTGGCAGGGTATGTCTAGACGTGGGTCCCTTGCTCACTTTGCCACTGGATTCAAGCTAGCCTGGCTGATGAGGGCTGTTAGCCCGAAACCGGTCCCAGGATACTTGTTTCTGGTCCAGGGAAGACATGGCTTGGCAGTTCGGGCTGGACTGTTCCCATGAGGCACTGGGTCAAGACTGATTTGCATATAGCTGTGTCTGAACTGGGGTGGCGAAGTGAGCTAAAGAACGATAATGGATTTAACCCAGATCTGTGACTGGGGGTGAGTGTCTGAAAAGTTTCAGTGCTCCGTCCATCATCTCCTTGTGTTTGCTTTGTTTGCCCTAAGTTGGCAGGGTATGGCCAGACGTGGGTCCCTTGCTCACTTTGCCACTGGATTCAAGCTAGGCTGGCTGATGAGGGCTGTTAGCCCGAAACCGGTCCCAGGATGCTTGTTTCCGGTCCAGGGAAGACATGGCTTGGCAGTTCGGGCTGGACTGTTCCCATGAGGCACAGGGTCAAGACTGATTTGCATATAGCTGTGTCTGAACTGGGGTGGCGAAGTGAGCTAAAGAACGATGATGGATTCAACCCAGATCTGTGACTGGGGGTGAGTGTCTGAAAAGTTTCAGCGCTCCATCCATCATCTGCTTGTGTTTGCTTTGTTTGCTCTAAGTTGGCAGAGTATGCCTAGACGTGGGTTCCTTGCTCACTTTGCCACTGGATTCAAGCTAGTCTGGCTGATGAGGGCTGTTAGCCCGAAACCGGTCCCAGGATGCTTGTTTCCGGTCCAGGGAAGACATGGCTTGTCAGTTCGGACTGGACTGTTCCCATGAGGCACAGGGTCAAGACTGATTTGCATATAGCTGTGTCTGAACTGGGGTGGCGAAGTGAGCTAAAGAACGATGATGGATGCAACCCAGATCTGTGACTGGGGGTGAGTGTCTGAAAAGTTTCAGCTCTCCGTTCATCATCTCCTTGTGTTTGCTCATCATGCAGTGACAGTGTTCCCTGACCATAAAATCCTCCAGTTTCTAAAATGTGCCAAAGCTTTAACCCCAAGACAATTGAGCTGGTCATTATACTTCACAGATTTAACCTTTTTACAATCACCTATAGACCTGGCTCAGTGAATGGAAAAGCAGATGCCATTTCAAGAATGGACACTCAACCAAAGACTGATACATAGATAATTACTCCGTTTATTTCTGCTGAAAGATTTGCCTATGACTTACAATTTCTCAAATTCAAAGTGAAGGTGTAAGAGTCAAAGTCAAAGGAAGAAATGCTAGCGTGGGCAAAGGAAGATGCTGAAAGAAATGTTGTGGCGAATCTCTGTTATTTCAAAGAAGCTCTATACTTACCCACCAAGAAATTATATGAATTGGCTTTACAGATTTGTCATGATGATCAACTGGCAGGTCACAAAGGAGTTTTAAAAACCACAGACCTGGTAAAATGATATTTTTGGTGGCCTGCAGTGAATCTTCAAATAAGACAATACGTTCAAACTTCTGAGAAATGTCTCACAGGTAAAACTAACCAGCAAGCACCAGAAGGGGAACTTCAACCACTCCCTACTGCATAGTACCCTCGGCACACAGTCATAATGGATCGGATAGTAGATATACCCTGTAGCCAAGACTATATACAATCCTAGTATTTGTAGACATATTCCCCAAACTTAGGGCCTCATTACGATGGCAGAAGGCCCGCCACCGCCAGCTGTGCGGTGGCGGGCCTTCTGCCATCGAACTGCGATTTCCCCCCGCCAAATTAGGATGGCGGGGGAATCCGACCGCAACCGTGGTGGGCGCAAAGACCGCCTGCCACGGATCCGCCACAGGCAATCGGTCCAATTGCCTGGTGGAGCGGCCAGCATCCGTAAAATGGTGGCGTGCCTAGCAGGCACCGTCTGCCAAATTACAGTGCTGCATCCCCGCCAGCCGGTGTATGGCGGTGGAACCGCCATTCACAGGCTGGTGGGGATTGTATTTGGGGGCCCGTTGCGGGCCCCCCTCAGGTGGGGTGTATGGGGGGTGTACCAGGGGGGTACCCATGGTACCCCCCTACATGTCCCTGCACTACATGGCAGTCACCGCGTGGTGCCTGCCACGTAGTGCAGGGAAATGTAAACAGTGCATCTTTAACATTGCGGCGGGTGCTGCCGCTAGCAGCACCCGCCGCAATGTTAAAGATGTTAGATGCGATCGCCGCGGTGGCATCGTAATACCACCGGTGGGACCGCCGCCTTGTAGGCGGGTGGTCCCACTCCCCGACACGATGGCGGACGGACTGCAGTCCGTCCGCCATCATAATGAGCCCCATAGTCATTTCATTCCTCCTAAAAAGATTCCTAGTTCACTTCAACTAGCCTAACTCTTTTCACAACACATTGTCAGTGCACATGGTATCCCAGTGGTTGTAATTTCTGATCGAGGGGTCCAGTTCATTTCACACTTTTGGAAGGCATTTATGAAAAGGCTTGGGACAGACTATAGGTACTCCACTAGCAATCATCCAGAAACTGATGGTCAAACTGAAATAGTTAATCAAGAGCTTGAACAATACTTACGCTTATACCTATTAGACCAAGAAAGAGAGTGGCCACATTTAATTTGGACTGTGGAATTTGCGTATAATAATGCGATTCATGTTTCCACCAGTCATTCTCCATTGTATATAAACTCAGGCAGACACCCACATGTTCTGATGGGAAAATATGTTGACACAGTTCTAGCAGTAGATGATTTTAGAAAAATAATTCAGAGGGCCGATCAATCTGCTACAGAACATGAGTTAGACCAGTCAGCCTTACTGTTGTCTTCTCCCAATCTTTCTGCTTTTTGCCTCCACATTTTGCTGAATCTTTTTGTGTGAGCACTTTACCACTTCTAATCAGTGCTAAAGTGCATGTTCTTCTTCCCAAAACATGTGTGTAATTGGTGCATACCCGATTGACCGATTTAATTTACTTGGAAGTCCCTTGTGAGGTGGTAACCCATATAGACAGGGCCTGTAAGTTAAATGCTACTAGTTGGCTGCATCACTGATTGTACAATCCACAAACGTAGCCTTTCAGAATCTGTCTCAGGCCTGCCACTGCAGTGCCTGTGTGTAAAGTTCACTGTCACTTCGACTTGGCCTTTAAAACTACTTGCTAAGCCTTAAACTTCCCTTTTATTACATATAGGTCACCCCTAAGGTGGGCCCTAGGTAGCCCTAAGGGCATGGTGTTATGTAAGTAAAAGGTAGGACATGTACACTTATGTTTTGCATGTCCTGGTAGTGGCAAACAGCCTATTTAATTTTTCACTATGGTGAGGCCTACTTCTCTCATCGGTTAGCACTGGGAATTCCTTAATACACTTTTAACCTTTAATTCCTGATCAAAGAGGAGTAGATTTTTCATGTTTCATATGTTTAGAAAGGTATTGATAAATCCTACTTACTGATGAAGTTGGATTTAACATTACTATTTAAGAAATGGCACTTTTAGAAAGTAGACATTTCACTGCTCTGTGTGCCTGACAGCCTGTCTCCAATACACGCACTCCCTCTAGACAGCCACAACACAGGATGTACGGATGTGTCTGAGTATCCATCTACATACATCTGCATTCTGTTGGCCTTGCCTGGGCAGGATGGAAGGGAGGGGCTAATCACTTGAATACATAGTGTCCTGCCCCCACTCAAAGGGCTGATTTACCTTCCATAGGCAGCCTGCCAGATAGGACTGAGCTGAAAGGGGGACCTGTGCACTTTGGAGAGCTGCTTTGAAATCATCCTCCACTTCAAAGGTACTTTTGGGTATCAGTACTGGGTCTCTGACCAGTACAATTAGATAGTTCAGTATCTTGATTTGAACCTCTGTCGGGCAGACTGCTGTGCTGTTTAAAGGACTCAACTGGACTGCTGATCTGAAAGTCCTAATTTTCTGTTTGTTGCCCTGTTGCCTGCTGCTCTCTGACTCTGCTGAAGTAAAGCTGGACTCTGCCTTCCCTCCAAGTGATCTCCAAGGGCTTGTTGGCTTGGCTCCTGTTGCTTGAGACTCAGGGATATCAAAGTCTCTACCCTTGCTCCTGTGGCTCGCTCACTGGAAGTGGCCCAGATACTTGCAACACGGATTTCAAAGCACCTCCTGTCTGTGTGTAACAAAACCGGCAAATCCACCTGGTTGCTGGAGTGAAATCTGAGCATCGTATCAGAACCAGCGCTTTGCCTCCTGAGATAAACGAATCGGGCAGCGTATCGCCGCCTCTGCAGCTTGGTGAGATCGATGCATCCCCTCTCGTATGTGGCATAATCTGACACATCGCCTGTCGCCTCTCCACCCTCTGACGCATCACCTTCACTGCTAGGAGAAGATTGGCACATCTCGTTGCTTGCGACCAGGAAAGGTACTTTGTTCACCGGAGCTTGCATGGGCCCTGTAGCTGGCCTTCACTTGAAAGAGGTCGGCCGAGACTTTGGCTTTGCCCCGGTCCAGCATGACTTAAAGTAAATCTTTTAGCGCTACTTACTTCAAAGCGCTTTACTGTATTTATTCTTTTAAAATTCAAGATCTCAACTTCTGTACATTGGATTTTTGTCATTTTGGTCCTGTTTTCTTTCTAATATAATAACGTATTTTTATAAACCTGTGTGGATTCTTTTTGTGGTGAATTCATTGCATTACTGTGTGTGTGTTGCACAAAACTTTGCACATTGCTTCTTTAAATAAACCTGACTGCTCTTTGCCAAGCTACCAGAGGGTGAGCATAGGTTATCTTTTAGTGTGTATCTAGCTTACCCTGACTAGGATTGTTGCTTTTGCTTGGACAGGGTGCACATTTTTGCCAACCAGAAACCCTTCTAAAGCTAAGGCCTCTGATAAAAAGCATGCCGAAAAAACCCAAACTATAATAAAGGAGACAGGGCCTGGTTATCCATGCGATATTTGCATTTGAAAGGGAGCAACACATTTCAACCCAGATTTTTAGGCCATTTTAGAGTGGACAACATAATAAATCCAGTAACTGTAAAACTCGAATTGCCCTCCCAAGTAAAGATTGATTCAGCATTTCATGTTTCTGTATTAAAAAAGAACCCTCCAAAATTAAGAGTGACTGTTCCTCCAAATCCAGTTAGGTTGGGTCCTTAGATAGAATATGAAGCCAGTAGAATCTTAGATTCAGAATTCAAAAAGGGAAAGCTGTACTACTTAATCAAATGGAAGGTTTTGGCCCAGAAGAAAGGTCTTGGGAACTCTCTCAGAATGTTCACTCTCTATGATTAGTTCGGCAATTTCATCTCTTATTTCCAAGCAAACTTTTTGGGGAGAATCACTCTTTAGAGCATGGTACTGTCAGGAACACTGTAACTAGCATTGGAAATTACTCACCAGGCATGAAGAAATCAGAGTTTTCTTTGTATCCCCACTGAAGATTACGAAAGCCTCATCTCATGCTGCTGTTCAAAAGATCTCTTTTAATGTTGTCATGCTCATGGTTCACTAAAAGTTAAAATGGCAGCCACCAGCAGTCGCACTGAATGAGCATTCTAGTCTTTGTCTGTTGCCCCAAGCTACTCTCTCCTTCACACTTGCCCGCCTGTAAGGGCGCAAACTTCAACTGTTTTCTTCACAGAGGAGAGTAGTGATCTTTGAGCACGCTTGCTCAAAGAAAGTTTAGAATTTGTTATTTAGTATTTTTGGGCCCCACCTTAGGAAACAAGGTGTGCACTCCCAGGGTTATTCCTCCATCCTTGGAGTAGTGTTTCATAAGGAAGGACAGAGAACTTTCACGAGCAGTTTCTCTGAGGAAAACATCTCAATGCCTCATCTGTAAAGAAGAAAAATAGTAAGAAATAAGTATATGAAGGCAATTGAATTATCATCATTTCTAAAAAAAAGACTTTAATTTAAGAAGAAGTTTTAATTGAAGATTCGTCTTTCTCCCTTTTTTGGGGTACATACACACACACACACATATATATATATAGCTTTGAATATTTTCACATGATTTCACCCTCACGTCAGCGGATAAAAGCACCCGCCCCGAGTTCGGCAGTGAAAGGGTGAGACTTGGAGCCAATATTATAAACTACTGCCAGGACCGCCGAGGAAAAAATGAGAAATTATCCTACCAGCCTTGCTGTCAATTATTGAATAGGAGGATGGAAGTAATACATACTGAAACCTGTAGGATTGTGCAACATTTGAGACCCTGGCAGGCGAGGGACTGAAATACAACAACCATGGCACTGGCAACTGGAGGCATAATGGCCGGATCAATATCGAGGGACCGGATAGGTCATGCAGCGTGTGAGTGACATTGAACATTTCATTTAAAAATCGTCTATGAGAGACTGAGAACTTTTAAATGCAAAAACGAAATGTTTTCCATCAGGTTGCAAGCAATAAAACACACGCTGACATGGCATCCAGGGAGAGAGGTATTATGACCTTGAACTGTGTTAGTCCTTCGTTACTGGTCGTGATTATGTGCCTCTCCAATGAGATCATTTCAAAATGTATTTAAACATGCGCAATGTCTAATGCCAAGTTGATAAGCACTGAGGAAGGCTGGAGGCCGAAATGCCTAATTGTAATTTAGCCAGTGTAGTCTATCTGATTGAATGTCCCTGTAGACTCCGCTACGTCGGCATGACGACACGCAAAGTGAGAACCAGAATTGTGGAACACCGTAGCACCATTCGGTGCAAAAAGAATATCAGCAAACTGTCGGATCACTACTTACAAAAAGGACACACTCCAATGACATGTCTTGGACAGTAATAGAACACATTGAGTGCAATAACTCCAGCAATGACAAATTTCTGCTCACCAGAGAACAGCGCTGGATATATCCTCTTTTAACTCACCTACATGGGTTGAACGGTAATATCCCCTGGCATAGCTTGAACACCTGAGTTCCACTCTCAAAATAAAGCACTCCGGAAACCACATAAACAAAACAGTCATTACCATTGGCACAGCGTGTTTTTGAAAGTTTTTTTAATTTTGTTTTGTGCAGTCCCCATATAGACAACATATGCCGACACACAGGGGTCGCTGAGCAGCAACTAGAAACATCTATAAATCAGATGACTCGTTGAGTAACACTGTCAGTTACTAAAAATATAAAACATATAACATAAGAAATTCAACAAACTCTCAATTTACAGATAAATAGTAGGTTCTACCCCACAACTACATGCTCCATTTCCACACACCGAACGTTTCTTCTCCTCCCAGTCTGGATATGCCCCTTTTGGGTGTAAACTACAATATGTAGTCTTTTTTTCTTTCTAGTAAATAATTTTAAAACATCCCTAAATAGGTAGCTTAAAAACTTTATAAGTAATGTATAATAATTTCTGCACGGACCAATTACACTCCTTTGGCTCATGGTCACAATACACTCTTTCCAAAAGAGGGACGCGCCCTCTTCTCTTCCCGGGCACAATCCCTCCCGCTCAGACACATAGCGATGTCTATTATCTGTCTTTTGTTTCAATTCTCACCCTTCGCAGTCACTACTCGCGTAAATCAGGAAATTGCATCCACCTGAGAGGTGCGGATGGTATTTAATGCTCGTCCCGACGGGGGACTCACACCGACGGAGATCCGATGCAGCCAAGTAGGTCTAGATGCGGGTCCTGAGCTTTGACGAAGTAAGTGGGGATATTGGGGATCCTAAACCTCTAGACCACGGGGGAGCCATTCTTAATGTAACCGCGATACAAACCATACCTTGTATGTCTCCTTAACGCAAACCAGAGTGTGACTATAAGCCGGACCCCCCTGCCGGAAACTTATGAGGTTTTTCTCTGACAATTACTAGAGTAAGAGTTTACCATTTCTTTGCACAATTGTCACCATAACATATGCATGCTATTTTCCCGCTATTGAATTCTTGGACACAGTAGCGCATATTGTTGACAGTGATAATCATTCGTCACAGTTCCGTCACGATCCGTACCTCACCGCCGTTTTATATCTGGTTAGAGCACGGACACGACGGTACAGAACCACATGATTTATATGTGCATTTATCGAATCTAATTCCCATAATTGTGTGTTTGTCTGTATTGTCTTTGTGTTTTTATCCCACTCTAGGAATAAAACCATAGAGGAAATCCTCCTCTTACCCATATCGCACCTTAGCGAGTGCGTCACATACCTGGACATATATATTTTATTGATCACACTTTAATCACTTTTCACACATAAAGGTCCTGAAGAAAGCCAGTTCACTACGAGGCCTAGCTGAAACATGTTGACCACAATGGATGTGGGAGACCATAGTTACCTCCACGCACATCCGCTGCCTTGATTTAATACTGCCAAGGACCCACCAATAAAACAACCCTCTGGGTAGTGGGACCCCTGGACAGTTTTTAACTTATACTCACACACTATCACTGCACACTCACTTACCAATACCCGCTCCACTGTAAACAGGCATCGTAGCACACCCGGGGCACGCTCGGTGCCACCGGGTGGGGCCCGATGATGAAGCATGCCACCAACTAGGTTGGTGGGTGAGGGCTTTCAAAATTTTTTTTATATTGTTTTCAATTGAGAAACACACATTTTGAGGCTGCCATTTTTCGGGCTAGTTCCTTTTGATTATTCATTAAAAAATCATGCCACGAGGTTATGAGTAAAGATCATTGTCAACACCAAACATTGGTATCATGTAGAAATAATAATTTAAAAAAACATTAACAGAATGGGAAAGACATTTAAAATAAAAAAATCATAAACATATAGAAAATTCATATTTCATCATACAATACAACAACACACGTTCCCGGGTTACGGTAAATTTGAAAAGCGGCTAGTGCCCCACACTGGAGTCCAAATTAATATAAATTATAAATGTCACAAATATACAGTCAAGTGACCTACAGTCATGTAAAATTACTACATTCATGGTATAGATATAAGGTTCAGGGTCCATCAACTACACATAAATTCTCAGCACACTACCATGACAAAGGAGGCCCCATTCGTGCAGCAAGTAACCCCAGGAAAATAAGGCAAAAGAATGCCTGAAAATAAGGTGAAAAGTGTTGTACACAAGTGTTGTGCATAAGTATTACATAACGCAAGAAGGGGAGACGATCCCTATAGAAGCTAAGGGGTGGAAAGTAGGCAATGAAAAGAAAGCCCAACAGGGGAAAGGGGAGAAAAAGGGGAGAAAAGAGAGAGTGAAGCTGGAGAGAGTGAAAAAGAAGAAGAACGTGCTGTCCTGAAACATCATGACGCCGGTAAATCATCCCTCCACCATTCAACCCAGATCTACATGGAGCTCCTCATCCTGGTTGAGGCTGCCCGGCTGTTTGCTCTGTAGACGGATAAAGTATTCCGACTCTAGTCTCCTCAATGCACGCTCCCTATCTCCCCCTCTGGTGCGTGCTTCGTATCCTGTCAATACCAATAAAAGAGATCTTAAGGGCCATGTAGCATATTGCAATGTCGGGCCATGGGATATGAGGCATCATTATTTCTGATAGCTCTCAGGTGTTCCAAAATTCTCTTTTTTACAGGAAAAATGGTGCTCCCCACATAGCGCAGGCCACATACACAAATTAAAACATACACAACAAAATCAGTGTTGCAGTTGATAAGGTGTCTAATTTTATGCTCCCTGCCACTGGGTAGTAGTACCGTCTTGACATTAGTGCTGTGTATGCACGCTTTGCATTTGCCGCACTTGTGGAAACCTGGGAGTTCCCTCAACCAGGTATTTCCTCATGATTGCCCTGTGTCTTCATAAGAGTGTACCAGCATGTCCCTGAGAGAGCTGCTTCTTTCATATGTGAACTGCGGATTGGTGCTTACCAGCTTCCCGATAGTGAAATCTGGCCTCACCAGATGCCAGTGCCACTTGACAATCGCATGTACTTCTGCAGATTTGGAGTTATAGGTAGTTGTAGGAAAGTAGGCTCTGCTTCTTATGTTACCCCCACTTTTTGCTTCATGTGATACTGTTTTTGACTAGCCTGACTGGGATCCTGTTAATCAGGACCCCAGTGTATCTGCTTTCTCCCTAAACTGTTATGTTATGTACTTAGGTACACTCCAGATTAGATACTGGGGTGCCCTTGTCAGTTCCTAGTATATGGTACCCATGTACCCAGGGCATAGGTACCCCGGAGACCTCCCATGGGCTGAAGCATGTATTATGCCACCCATGAGAGGCCATGCAAAATGTAACTACAGGCCTGCCATTGCAGCCTGTGTAAGTTGGTGCATGCACCACTTACTTAAGATATAGGTTTACTATATCTAAGGGTCACTTCTCTTAAAACCTATCAGTCACCCCTACAGCAAGCCTTAAAAATCCTGAAGGCAGGGTGCTTGGTTCCAAGTGAGAGGGTGCCACTGCTTGAGCAGGACACCCTTGCAGCCTATGGAGTCCATTCTCCCGAGTTGTTAGTGCTGCAGCCATTTACGACATATAGAGTGGCATTATGCGACCGCGTGATGACAAATTCTAAAATGGCTGAAAGTAACCCTATTGTGTTTGGTGTCAAACATTGTGGAATCATACCCCCACACCGGTAACCGGTGTGGGAGATATATGTCCACCCCTCAGAAATAAGCTTTGTGAGGTCCCTGGTGTTCCCGGTACCAGCCTTCTAGTCCCGGGCAGCCCAAAATGGTTGCTGTCGGCCAGAGACACATTTCTGCCCTCCTGCTTCTGAGCCAAGTTAAAGCAGGGGAAGGCAGTATAATAGGCATCCTGTCACAGGGAGGTGTGACCACCTCCCAGACAGGATTTAGTGTATTAGGCCTGGGTGGGTGCGCTTGCCAGCGACCGAAAGTCTGCATGAGTGGCACGTTTGGTGTCCCTGCGCATAGTCCAGTTGAAACCAGTCCTGGGAGCCGTTGACTCCTGCTCTGGCGCAAAACTGGAGAAAGGACATGGGAGTAACCTCCCCACTGTCCAAACCCTCCCCTGGGAGGGTCCCCTGAATCTGTCAAACCCTCTCCCGTGGGTACAAAAGAGCTTAACTGGCTGTAGGACCTTAAATTCGATGTGGACATGATTTTGATCAAGAAACCACTGACCTTCGACCGTCTGGGCACTCTGGACTTCGCTGGACTTCGTTTGGACCCGACTTTGTCTCCCTCTCCGTCCAAAGCATCATCTGTGCCCGTGCACCATACAGGCTCTGTGCAGGACCTGTGGAGCATCAAGGACAACTGAAGATATCTCCCTTGGAGTGAAGGAGTCACTCCCCTGCAACTGCAGGCACCACATCTCAACTGACCAGTCTGCTACTCCTGAGCTCCTACAGACTTCAAAAGCTACAGCAACACAGGCGGTAGGTTTCTATGTCCCTTGAGATCTGAGCTGCCCTCTTACCAAGTTTGAGGCCAGAATCCTTTGTGGGGGCTGCAATACCCGTACCCCTGTGCACCCCGTCCATTTGAAAGTGCATATGCTTGTTGGCGTTTCCCGACAAGTGCACTGGGCTCTGAGTAGCCCCAACCTCTGGCCCCATTTCCTACAAAGAACTCTGGCCTCCTCACACCGAGTGTTCCGTGGGCTGCTGCTTTGTGAAACTGCTCAAGGTCCCCTTGCGACTCCTGTGCCTCCGGCCTGTGGGTCCTCTTGAGGGTCAACACTGCTTTTCTTAGGCTCCCCTGGTTGCTCCACGCTTGCCCTGACTCCCCTGTGTTTGGTGAGTCTCCTGGACCTTGCTGGTCCAAAGCTTGACCTTCTGCGTGGGTTGCTGCTGCCAAGGCTTGTTGGTGCTCCAGCCGGACACCGACCCCTCAGCACTTGACATTCTTCATGGGACAGCTCGCATACAGCTCCTGGTCATCCTCGACATCTCCTGGTTCCTGTGGCTGCAGAGTCAAGAACCCCCTCAATGCACCTGAAGCACCCACCATCGGTGGGCATTCGTCTACCGAGCCCCTGGTCACTCCTGAGTGACACAGACTCTGTCCCCTCTGCTTTCAGGTACTCTTCAACTAGAATCCACCTTTGGATTCCATTGCACACTTTTCTCCGTCCCAGCAGTGGCTTTTCTTCGAAGTCCTCCATAGAGATCGACAGCGGTTTCTGACGCCACTTCAGCCCTATGCACCCGGCTTCCCTGGGATAGGTAACTCTGGTACTACGGTATCCACGGGTGGAGTGGCTCTCCAACCTCCTAACTTCCACAGGGTTTCTTCGAAATCCACTGGGAAGGGTCCTTAAACTTTAAAACTTCAACTGCGACTCTCCCATAGAATTGTATGGCGCACGCGGTCATGTTCCCACACTGCACCTGTCCTCCGTGGGGTCCCTACTTACTCACCTTGGGTGGTTCCTTGGGGTCCCAGGGAATCTACATCCTCTAGACACTGTCTTGACTCGAGTTGTGGTTCTTATACCACTATTTTAGTATATGGTTTGGTCTCCCCCTGGAGCACACTGTGTATTAGGGCTATTTACTATAGTTTCTGTGCTATCGTATTGTGCACTTTGGGTTTATCTGCGTGTATCAGATGCTGTGTCATACTTAGGTTGTATTATATTAATAAATACATATTTTTATAACTACTGCGTGGTTCTCCTTTCATTTAACCAATAATATAAGGTTGCATTCTGGTAAAACAAGCTGGTTAACATTCCTTCAAGACTAAGCCTGAAGGCTGCTCTCCACAGCTACCACTCGGATAGCTTTCTAAGGTTAACTTTGACCTCTTAAATCACCATAAGGGTTGTTTGGACTGGTACAGAGTGCCCACTTTAATTAGTGGACACCATATACCAGGCCAACTTCTCACAGTAGTAATCAGCCTCACTGTTTGTTCCCTTTCCCCCTTAGGTTTGTGTTTTAATAGACTGCGGCAGTCTACACTCTCTGCTTTCTTAACAGCTGCTTCAATCACCTTCTGTGAGTACCCCCTGCTCAGAAACCTCTCCACCATCCTCTCTTTTTCTGTATCATAGGTTTGTGTTGTACTGCATTTCCTTTTAGCCCTAAGGAGTTCGCCATATGGGATGCTCCATTTTAGTTTGGTGGAATGATGACTTCGGGCATGCAAAATGCTGTTCCCCGCAGTTGCCTTCCTATGTAGTTTAGTGTTGATGGTGTCCCCTTCCTCTTCTACCATGATATCCAGGAAGTCAATTCTGTTGGTATCGGTTTTACTAGTGAATTTCAGATTGAGGTCATTTTCAGAGATTTTACTTAAAAAGATATCCAGTTGCTTTTGTGGACCATCCCATATCAGAAAAATATCATCAATATAACGGGTCCACAAAATGAGGTGCTGAGAGTAATCCTCAAATCCTTCTGTCCAGATGTACTCTGACTTCCACCACCCTATAAAGATGCAGGCATAACTGGGGGCGAAGCAACTCCCCATGGCAGTCCCGGTGAGTTGTCAATACCGTTGGTTGCCATACAAAAAATAGTTATGTTCTAGACAGAACTGTAACATATCAATAAAGGCCACGGTGTGATCATATGTTGTTGGTGGTCTGTCCCTCAGGAAATGCCTGCAAGCCTTAAGTCCAAGATCGTGTTTTATACAAGTGTAGAGGGAAACCACATCTACTGTTGCGAGGATATAACTCGACTTCCATGGAATGTCTGTGATTTTAGAAACAAAGTCCAAACTATCTCGGCAATATGACGGGAGGCTACACACATAAGGGAACAGAAAATGGTCAAGGTAAATGGAGGCATTCTCCAGGAGACTATTTTTGGCAGAAAGATGGGCCTGCCTAGTGGTTCTGTGCTGTATATATATACATATATATACCCACAGACTATGCAATACAAACAAACAAAGACTCTGAATTGACACATAAGAAGAAACCTATAATCCATATATGAGATTATAAATTTCTAAAACAAAAAAAGAAAAGGTACAACATTAAAAAGTTGTAATAGAGAGGATCTAGCCAAAATAGTAAATAGGGTATCACTGTGGCTCTTATAAAATAAACACCTTGAAAAGACCTTAGGTAGAATAGAAATAGAAGAGCGTTAGAAGTGCACCAGACTCTGGAGACAGTCTCTATTTGTCTCCCATTCCCAATTACCCCTTGGTTGTGCTGTGTTACAGAATGGCAATTAATTCTGCACACCCAAGAGTAGGAAGGAGTTAGGGCAGGTGCATCTGCTCTCGTGGACTCCTCTGGCACAGTTTGGCTTCCTTGACACCCATTCACTCCATGCCTTACTGGAGTAGTCAAGAAATCCACTTGAGATTGGTTTGGCATCTTCTGGCTGTCCCTTAATCTCATGCAGTACTTTTTGGGGGTGAACCAAACTTGATAAATATGCCTTTCATGGGGCATACCTTAACTGGTCCTCTGCCTCTAATGTGAGCAGAATATTCCTCCTACTGTAGGCATATGTTTCCAGAAACTTGCCCCACCACCCTGTACATCCTTAAGACTACCTAATAGGCTGAAAACTATTTCTCAAAGTCCTTCCCCAACTAGTAACTAGGCAGCAGGTCTTAGGGAATTCAGGCCCTCATGTCTCCATTGGACACTGAAGTGTTGCTGACACCACTGCTGCTGGTTCATAGGTGAATCTTTGCTTTCAAGGGTTCACTGACAGAATATCGACCCCGCAAATATCGAGATGCAAAAATATCAGGACCAAAACACATCATATCTTCATAATGGTAAGTACAAAAATATTGGGAAAAAATATCGATGTCATTCATATAGTTGCAATAAATATTGATTTTTAAATATTTATATATATATAAAATAAAATAATAAATATTAAATATATGAAATAGTAACATTAATTTAAAAAAATAAAAGAATATTTAGGGCCAGCAATGCAACACTTCTGAGTGCGCCCTCCTTGCGACACAACAAATGCATCATATTGACTGTATGATGCATCATGTCGCAAGGAACAACAGATACGTCAGTATTACTGACGTGTCTGTCGGTGCAAAACTAACGCATTGCTGGAGTTGTGTCAGAAGCGTGACGCAACTCCAGCAATGCAGGGGGAGGGCTATGATTATAGCAGTGCGTCACCCTTACACCTGCAATGTTGCAAGGGTGCCAGGGTGCCTGTGTTGTCCGCACAATTGTTTTTGTGAAGTAAGGGACACTTTCCTGCACAAAAACAATCCTGGGAGGCTTTTTCCTCTTTCGACATGTGCTGCATAATATAGCCCTCATCGAAAGAGGAAATAAAGAAGGAGAAATACAGTTACTTCTCCATGTTGCACCTCTCCTGGGGAGACATAAGATTTTGGCAAAACCAAAGGTTTAAATGGCTTTGTAAATCTGGAGAAGTGCCAAAGTCCATGAGTGTTGCGTGGGAACACCCATTGCAACGCCCATGGGATGCCTCCCTAACGTAGAGTAAGGTAATGCAGCAATTTGTGCTGCCTTGCCTTACTAAATATCTATGAGGCCATTCAAAGCCATGCATACTGGCTTTGTGTGACCTTATAAATAATATTTTGTGAGTTGCCCCGCTGGAGCATCACAAAAAGTGATGCTATGTGTTGTAATGTGACTTGGTATTGTTTCTAGGCATTGTAAGCATTCTCGCGGGCAGCATGTGCAAGTGCATGAGTGTTCCTTTCTTTCACTCACGCGGTGGGCATTCCATGCACGCCAGAATGTCCATGCTAATGGCATTCTGTTTTCCTTTGAAACATGCATCAGCGTGCAGACAGCTTGGTTCTGCGTGCGGATGCATGTTGCCTTTCAAATCTGCCAAAGCTTTATTTATACTGTTGAGACTCACAGTTGAGTCAGTTGCCTGTGGATTCAATTGCTGCCAGACCTGCTGCTGTGGGCTCCTTGGATTTATACTTTTAAAATAAATACTTGAAAACTTTTGATACCCAGGATTGCCTTTCTCCTTTGCCTCACTGACGTGCCATTTCTCCTGGAAGTCCTTACCACATTTTGGCAACGATTTGGAGCGAAATCACGTGTTTGGAGCCCACAGAGCTGTGTTTTGGAACCCCTCTCTCTGAGGATACTCACTTTTCTTCAATTTACTGTTTACTCATCTCTGGATTTACTCCGTGAAGCATTTCAAGACCGCTATACAAAGGGATTTGCATAAAGCACTTCATCTTCAAACTGTTGGATTTTAAACTACACAAGAGCTCATGCTGTATTTACAAGTTGCTGTCTGGCTCTGATTGTGTAGCATCTTTACTGCCTGTCTTCAATGGTGACAGGCACACACTGTAAGTACTTTCATTATTTTACTTATCGTCTTACTTTTGGAAATCCTTGGCTGCTGTTAATACTACAGTTAATTCATTGGCTCACTTGGCTTCCTTTCTTGAACGTCCAGGAAAACCTAGGGTAAAATGGGTTCTATGGATTAGAGCATTTGAGAACTATTTAATCGCTGTTGGGGCTGATGAATATGTGGCAAAACGTAAAACTGCCATTTTATTCAGTCATTTCGGTCGTGAGGGACAAGAAGTATTTGACAATTTGCCCAGAATACCAGCCCCTACAGATGAGCAGGATGAGTGGGATGCATTTGTGGAAGCAAAAGCTCGCTTGCAGAAGAAATTTAGTGAAGAGCCAAGTATTCTGTTGGAATGGTTTAACTTTGTAAAAAGAAAACAGAACTCTGATGAATCTGTGGAAGATTACTTGTCTGCTTTGCGTCTATTAGCCACTAATTGCAATTTTGGTGTGGCATTGGATATATATTTACATGATCAAATTGTCTATGGATGCACTTCAAAGAAGAAACAAGAAAAACTACTATGCTTCAGAGATCCTTTACTCAGTGAAGTTATAACTGTAGCAAAAGGCATTGAACGTTCTATTGAATCTTCTAAGGTCATGGGTCAAGATTCAGTTAGTTCAACCCCTGTACATGTTATTGGTAACGAAGTTGATGTAAATGCTGTTAAACAAAAACTTAGAGTGAATAAGCAGTTTAACAAAGCAGGAACTTTTTGTTACAGGTGCGGTTCAAAAGGTCACATAGGTAACTCACCACATTGTCCAGCTATTGGTAAGCGGTGTATTAAAAGTAAAAAAGTTGGGCATTTTCACAGAGTATGCAGAATGAGCAAAGGTCAACCTAGTGTAAGCAATGTGACTTCATCCACAGAAAGTGAAAATACTGATGGTTCAGATATTGTACTCAATCTTAGTGTACTACAAATTGCTGACAATGATATTAAGGATCCTGTATGTCAGGTTATCATAGCTGGATTTCTAAACTTGGACATGATGTGTGACTCAGGTGCACCTATCACAATTATATCTGATGTTCTATTTTTCTCTAAGTGGGGTAAGGATGCAAAATTACATTGCTCTGATGTACGTCCAAAAGCATATGGAGATCAAGATTTTTCAATGACAGTATCACTTGCTTGGGAAGGACTGCACATACTAAAATATATGTTGCTAAGAAAGGTAAAGCTATTGTGGGATGGAAGGATCTCGGTAATTAGGTATATACCTGGATTTCTGGTGATGATTCTCCTGTCAGGATTCGTGACCTTCCTAATACTTCCTTATGCACACTTGAGGACTCTAATTTAGTGGTGTGGAAAGATACATTTCTGCTTGTCTTTAGTAACTCGCTAGGTTGTGTTAAAAAGTACTTACACAACATTGTGTTAAAAAAGAATTCAGTACCGGTCACTCATAAAGTACGCCCCATTCCTTTAAGTGTCAGGGATGAACTTAAAACTCTTCTTTATAAAATGCTAGTTGAAGGGGTAATCGTCAAAGCAGAGGCTTCTGAATGGGTCAGTCCCATAGTTATTGTACGCAAAAAGGACAAAAGCATCAGATTGTGTGCAGACTTGCGCAGTATTAACAAATGTATAGTCATTGAAAGCCATCCTTTACCCAGAATTCAGGAATTGTTAGCTAAAATAGGTGGTGCATAACACTTTTCATTATTGGATCTCAAATCTGCGTACCATCAAATTCCTCTTCATCCTAATTCTCAGAGTTTCACCACGTTTGTCACACCCTTTGGTGCTTACAAATTTACTAGACTGCCATTTGGCCTAACGTCCACTGCCAGTGTATTCCAGAGACTAATGGACACCATTTTAGAGGATATATCTGGTGTGCAGGCTTATCAAGATGATGTTCTAATCTTTGCTGGAACCATTACTGAACATGACAACATTTTGGACAAGGTTCTTAGCAAATTCACTGAGTATGGAATCACCCTCAGGTTGGACAAATGTCAATTTAATGTCAAGGAATTTGATTATCTGGGGCATTCCATTAGTGCCAAAGGTATTTCTCCTAAACTTTGTTTGGTTAAAGCTATTAAGGATGCACCTGTTCCAAGAGACAAAGATTCTTTACACTCATTTTTGGGTTTAAGTGAGTACTATTCAAGATTTGTGGAGGGATATTCAATTGTTGTACAGCCTTTAGGAGAGCTTCTTAAAAAGGGGCAGAAATGTATTTGGAGTGATGAGACACAGGCTACGTTTGAGAATGTGAAACAGTTAATTATTTCAGCGCCTGCACTTTCCCCTTTTCAACCAGATAAGGAATGTATACTTACAGTGGACGCAAGTCAGGTTGAGTTGGGTGCAGTCCTGTCACAAACCATTCAAGGTAAGGAACGCACAGTCGCATTTGCATCTCGCTCCTTGTCTTTAGCGGAATCACGGTATAGTACTATAGAGCGAGAAGCACTAGCGCGTTCATGGGCGGTGGAGAAGTTTAAGATGTTTTTGTGGGGACAGCACTTTACTTTATTCACAGATCACAGGCCATTATTACACTTATTAAATGGCAATGGGTCACATAAAGCTTCGTCTCGTTTAGTAAGAATATTTTCAAGGTTACAAGAACATAACTTTACATTAAAATATATACCAGGTGGAAAAAACGTGAGAGCTGACTGCCTTTCCAGGCTACCTATTTTGGAGGAGGTCAAGGCGGATATGAACTCTGATGAATGTGTAGTTGCAATGGTTGATGAAGTAATTTCTAATTCTGCTTCTCTTTCACATAAGGATTGGATAAAGGCTTTTGCTTTGGATCCTGCTTTAGTTAAGGTAGCTGATTTCATAAGAAAAGGATGGCCTACAATCAGAAGTGTGGAACCTTCGTTACAGCCTTTTTTACAGGTTGCTGAGGAACTAGCGATGGTACTGTTATGTTTCATATAGATGCCCTAATATAGGCATGGTTTGAAATGCCCTAATATAGGCCTAATCTTTCACCTACATTAGTTCCCTATTCTCCACAATAACGGGCGCTGTGGTTTGGGTACAGAAGGAGGGTTTTTCCCGAACAATGGCCTCCTATACCATCTTCGATGTGCTCATCCAGTATGATTAAATATTCATAAGAGTTCTAGGAAACCAGGCAGGGGCTAGGATCCACCTGCATAAACATCTACGTAACCGGTTCATCCCATACGTCATCTTCATACCCAACAATGGCTAACACAAGGGACAAAGGGACTCTATACTTTTCTGTATAAATACAGCACCTCTTGCTATCAGTAGTTAGAGGGAACCGAGACTTCCAGGCCGACACACTGACCAGAGACGCTGAGGCTCCTGAATGCAGTCGCTCCAGCTGACAGTGGTCTAATCATCCCTTGCGGGGTGTCCAACTCGAGACCAGGACGAGGTCCCACACTCTCATTATTCAGGTAATGGGGTTTGACTAAATCCTAGCGGGATTCTTGGCTTCTTTTGCACCTACTCCCATGCTAGGTACACTTAGGTACATCTAGACAGGCATCGTAGGAGTATGCGCATTATTTTATAAATGCATTTTATATTCATGTATATGTTCATGACTATTACAAAATGGTAGAACTATACTATCCTTTTTTATTCACTGTACTGCTGATCATATATCTCTGCTACTGTTTAACAGTTGTCGCAGCACATATATTTTAAACTGTGCAATAAATTCTTTTTGTAAACACACTCGACTGTTTCATCTGTGTAACTCTCTGAGACCAAATGAGCAAGCACGAGTGACTGAGCGAAAAGTAGTACATTGTTTCCACGAGTCTGAGGAATCAGGGTTGTTGTGTTCTGAGGTTGCCAAAAACTAATCTCTCTAATAAAAAGGAGATTCTAGTGGCACTGTGAGCTAGCTAATGCAAACAGGCTAACATACGCGGTGGGGGTGCTCAGAATCAGTCTGTCACCAGGCCCACAGAGTATGTTATCCAAAAGCGCAGGTCCTGCAGGGGTTCTATAGGAACTACACTACATGGCGCCACTAACGTTGGTTTGGTACATATTTAACAGTAGAATCTGAGTAGTTCAGTCATGCTTATTCTCAGTGACCCCTACTCACAAAAACCAGAGACGTCTGGAGTGGGTAGGCACAAACTCCGCCACAGCTGAGTAGTCGAGAAATCCTATTTATTGGCTGTTGGTTAATCAAGCATGAGGGACATTTAGTTCCCAAAATTGTGCAAAACACCTTATCTTAATTTCCTTGGACAGTTATTCCGTGTTCTTAACACAATGACTACCGAAAACAGAGAATTAGACCCGCTGGCACAAGTAGATCAGTCAGATGAGGAAGATGCCAATGCAATACATATTGCACCCAATGTAAGACACACACTCACACTTAAACTCCTCAAACATGGTTTACCAGCCAGAGGAGGTATAGTAATATTCGTGATAGAGGCACACGACGATTTCCAAACAGAGGTGTTCTATTCATGGGTTACATTCCCAGCAGCAAATGCTATAACAAAAACTTTTCATTATTATATACATGAAGAAGTCCCAGCGGTCTACACTCCATTTGAGGAGACTGAAATTCCGCTTACCTACCAGGAACATAATTTCTGGTTTAATGGCGCCCTAACCCACTCAAGAAGAAGAGCAAGACTCAGTCCATTTGGAACACCAGGAGTAACATGGCCGATATTAGCAACCTATGCACCACATCCTGACATTGACACAATGCCAAATGATGAATTGCTTTTTCAACACAAAGAGTTGATAAAACTTTACAGAAACATGACACAATTCGTCATGAGGACACTTGCGGTCCAACAAACAGTAATTACACCAAATACAGCTCCTACACAGAGCACAGCTACTAAAATTACTCTACAATGAATATACGAGGTAGTGGTGGTCAAAACAGTAGCACATCAATTCTATAGATATTCAATATGGTGAGAGTTGACAATATTTGATTCACAGTCAAGGTGCCCCTCAAGGTAACAAATAAAACACCCCACTACCCTGGATGTCACCTAACGGAAGTTCAGCCGAACTCCCATATTAAACTGATTAATGCAAAAGATGGTACCTCGGCACTCTCCAAATTCAAATTACCATTTGTTTATGGCTGTAAGCCTAAAGGATACATAGAAAACTAAATGTGACAACTCACAGGAAACACTGGTCAAGAAGCATGAATTCAAAAGAGATCAGGTTTAATATCAACTAACCTTAGATAAGCCGTGTTCCACTAGAAACCTACAGTCATGTCTAGGACACCAATATCTGAAACAGTAATACAAATAAGGCTAATACAGTCCTGTTGCTTATTGTTACACAGCAGAAGTATGGTCAATGTTGGAGGTCCTGTTCTTAAAGCCTCCTGGTTAGTGGCAGATGATGGGAGCGACACGTGTTTCGTTACTTTCTGTAACTTTCTCAAGGCTTAAGCTAAGAGAGCAATACTCCAAGTTTAAGAAATCCGTCCACGATGAGCGGACTATAGACCTTTCGGCGAGAAAATCAGGAGACCTTATGATAAAAAGGTACCGGAATCCAAAAACTCCTTGTTCGCAGTAACCATCTGTCAATAAGGGTCCTTGATAGATAAATCCAACCTCCAATCTTTAGTCAGGTAAAGAGATTTGTTTTATGGAACTAGTAGTTATGCTCCACATCTAATGTGTTCAATCTGAGGTCTCCCTTAGAAAGTTTTGGAAGCCGATATAGAACTCTGTATCAGTAACAAATAATCTCACTTGATATTAGGTCAGAAATTCATTTTAAAAAGAGAAGTATGTCTCTGTATTGCGGCGGGAAACCGTCTCGATCTGGAATCTTGATAAATCTGGCATGGGCCTACTAAAATTACTCCACAAACATTACACGCAATAATGGGTAAATTGCCCACAAACCTTGAACAAATTCCTTTCTGGGTAGCTCAGAAAATAACCCAGTTAGAAGCAGTATTCCCAAATACCACACCATTTGAAAAACATAGAATGTTAACAATCTGCTTGCCCATGGGGATTACACCACAGTTAGAGGATTGTACCTCTTGGGGTACAGTCCTTGCTGCCATATATACCAGAACTCACGGTATTCCTTCATTAGCAGTGATACCAGATGTATTAAGACAAATACAAAATGTGTACCGAGCAGAGCCTGCGCTGCACTTAGGGACGAAGTTATTAAATAACTACGACCAGGTATCAGCCATAACACTGGCTAACATTAAAGGGGAAGCAGCATCAGTGGCAATCCGCCAACGCCTACGGGAGTTCTCTCCATTAGAACAGGAGAATGAACTCTCCAAGATAATTGAAACTGCGTATGCAGAGTTAGGCAGGCTTAATTTGAGGGGAAAAGCTGTAAAACCTCAACTAATGGGCAGTCCCGAAAAGGACACTTCTAAGCAGACACCGACTTCTTCTAAAAAGAATTGGGATAATAAAAAACAACAAAAGTTTAACGACAACAGATCTCAGTCCCGAGGTAGGTCTCCTCCACAGGAGCCCTCTGAAAAGAGGTACAACCTTAGGAATAGGGATAATATTAGGAAACCTGACAGGTATCAGGATACTGATACACGTTCCTCTCATTCCTTTCAGGGCTCGAAGAAAAACTCTGAGAGAGAAGGACAGTCAGAACACAGAGAGAAGCACACACAGTCTAGAGACAAGCAGCGCGCTCCAGACTTTACTTCCAAGAAAGAAGATATGCCAAAATTAAAACCTCAATTTAAGAAAAAGAAAGTTGCTGGTCTGAAAATCAGACATGCCCAGAATTCTGAGGACACAACTTCTGAACGGGGAATGGGCTCTGACGATGCTAGACAGTGCGGCAGAACTAACAATAGCTCGGCCAGAACCTGAAGGAATTTCTGGTGACAGCGGACTTGACTGATTACATCACGGTGGAAACACCAGACAAAAGGGTGAGCGTCCCACATAAGTTACATGAAATAACACTCCGGATGGAGGGGGACAAGCCCAGGAAAGTAAAAGGTCTCTTTTGGATGAACTTATCATCTGGGTATGACATCCTGTTAGCCGAAAAATATTGGCCGCCAGCATTCCTAATGGAGTGCCCCAGGGGAGAAAGTATAATTTTTCCTGCATTTTCCGACCATGTTCCCGTTCACCATAAACATATATATGCACAGAAGTGGGCAGTAGCCCAGGCTCCAGCATTGTACAAAAATCACGCTGGGTGGGATGAGTATTCAACCTACCACGTGATCCCGTTGAAAGTTTCACCTAATGCTCAGAGGCAATACCCAATAAAGCAAAAAGCTAAAAAACAGGTCAGGAAGATCTTAGATCAACTTGAATACCAGGGGGTCATTGAAAAATGTACCTCTCCAATGAACAATCCTTTTTTTCCCGTCTCTTTTTGCTGTCCAAAATGCACATAGTGCCTCATTAATGAATAACATTGTGCGTAAAAAATACAAAACAACACTTGATATCTCAAATGGATTTTTCTGCAAAAATATAGCGCCTGAAAGCAGGTATTTGACCGCATTCTCAGCGACACTTTTGTCGACTCCCCCAAGGGTGTAAGAATAGCCCCGGGGTATTTTCAGGAAGGGTAACAGAGTTACTTCAAAAATTTGACGAAGAAGCGTTGTCCTATGTGGATGATATTTATCTAACGGACGATGACTTAGAGAGGCACTTGACCAGGGTAAGCACCATTATTATGGGATTTGCCACTGAGGGCTACAAATTTAACTTTAAAAAATCAAAAATAGCCCACCTCAATGTCTTATTTTTGGGATATGAGCTGTCAAGTGAAGGAAAAAGTCTAGCAGCAAACTTTTTAAAAAAATTTGCGCTGCTCCAGCCTCCAAAATCATTAAAAAATTTACAATCAATACTGGGATTCCTAGATTTCGGCAGAACATACATTTTAGATTACGCACAAAGGGTAAAACCCTTCTACAACCTAATAAAACCTGACTTTTCAGCCAGAAATTGGACACAAGAACATACTAATATTCTTCGTTCACTTCAGGAAGACATGATAGCTTCCAAACACTTGCAAACACGCGTAAACGTACGCCACTTGGTGATCCGTATAATTGCGGGTCAATGCGGGTACACTTACTTAACCTTCAATGAAGGAGAAACAGTACCAATCGCATACAAATCACACCTGTACACAAATGCAGAAATGCGTTTCACTTCAACAGAGAAAATCCTGACAGCTGTTCAGACCGCCGTAGCAAGAGAAAGAGCATTGGCACAGGGGAAACGCATTATTGTCGTAACCCCGGTACCGGCTTTAGAAGCTGTTACAAAGGCTAGCATTCCAAATGCGAAAGCCTTACATCCAAGATGGATACAATGGGCTAATTCTCTTACTGCAACGGACGTTGAATACAGATTTGATCCAAGTTTAAAAACACAGGCATTCCTGCAATATGAACACGAATATCCTCTACCAAATGAAATCTTGCCCCTTGATCAGTATGAATATATTATTTATACTGACGGATCTGCGCAACCGGCCATAGGAAGTAAGCAGCAACACAGCGCAGCGTGTGCTATCGTTAAAGGTCACATGCAGGATGGAAAGTTCTATCCGAGTTGCACAAAAACGCAATCGCTAGGAGACTGCACGGCACAGTTGGCAGAATTAAAAGCACTTATACTGGCACTAGTAAATTCGGATCATGAATTCCCCACACTAATCGTGTATGATTCATTTTACTGTGTTCAGTCATATAATGAATACCTAGATCATTGGGAGCAAAACGGGTTTAAAGATGCGAAAGGTGGCACAATTAAGCATAAGGTGCTATGGGAACAGGTAGCAGAGCTGAAAAACGAGCTACCAAGGACTCACGTGATCCATACACTGAGTCATCAACGTGATGGCGTTCACGTTGAAGGGAATTAATTGGCTGATGAAGCCGCAAAGGGGGCTGTTCGCACGGCTTCCGTAGCTGCACTCACTCATTCCAAAACGAGAATAGACAGTGAGATTATGGTAGCTGTCATTGCTTAACGCAAATGCAGCACAGCAGTACCTAAAAAAATTCCACTCAAATACTCCTACAAGTTAGATGCAAGTAACATTCCATATGCTCAGATTCCTGGAATGGGGGATAGGGTAATACCAAATATGGATCGTAGGCAAGGTTTAATACTAGCAGCACACGAGGGTTTGGGCTCTGCGCACACAGGCGTTACAGCGACTATTTCTTTATTGAAACAGTGCTATTGGTGGCCAGGGTTAACTAAGCAAACTAAAGACATAGGGCCATATGTAGGTAATTTCTATTTACCGATTCCTAAATACCGAATTTTACCGATTCGGTATTTAAGAATCGATAAATAGAATAGTAGGTAAACATTCGGTAAATTTTACCGATTCGGTAATATTCGTTATTACCTATTCGGTATTTACCGAATCGGTAATAAGGAATACCTTCCCATTCATTCCTATGGGCCTGGAGGCCCATAGGAATGAATGGGAAGCCATTCACTATTACCGATTCGGTAAATACCGAATCGGTAATAGGGGAGAATATTGAAGGGTGGCAGGGTGTCAAATTGACACCCTGTTGCACCCCTGAATCGTGCATGTGTGCACATGTGGCGCACATACATGCCCTAAGGGCATGTATGTCTGCCACATGGCAATTTTAAAAAGCACAAAATTGCTTTTTAAAAGGTATTCGGTATTTACCACCAACTTGTAGTTGGTGGTAAATAACGAATCCTTAAACCAAAAATGAACTCACTTGAGTGCTCCCTACATATCATTTAAGGAATCGGTAATTTACCGATTCCTTAAAATAACGAATCGGTAAATTACCGACTCCTTAAATCCGGCCTCCTACATCGCAAAGGGCTAAATACCGGTCTGTAACGGGAAATTTACCGATTTTCGGCCGTTACCGACCGGTATTAGCCCACCTACATATGGCCCTATGTCTTGAATTGCGACATCTGCCAGCAGATGAAAGGCTCCACGGTAGCGAAACCCGCGCAGACGCCATTATTAAAATCAGACAAACCTCTTGCATGTGTACTTGGACCACTGCGGCCCCTTACAAACGGACGGGGCTTACAAATATATCATGGTTGCAGTGGATTCCTGCTCGAGATTCCTATGGGTATGGCCTCAGCGCTCGGCTGACGCTCGAACTGTTATCAAAGATTTGCGAGTCTTTATCAGAACATACGCAGTTAGCACGCTACATTCTGACCGCGGCCCTGCATTTAGCTCTCGGGCTTACAAAGAGGCCATCGAAGGAATGGGCGTAGCATTGCGGTACTCCTCTTCGTACCATCCCAAGGGAAATTCGGTTGTGGAGTGGAAAAACCGGGACTTAAAGCAATCTTTAACAGCAAGGGCTGTAGTTGGGTCAAACACCTTTATAGGGTACAGCGGGCGTTAAACAACCAGCCAAGAAACTCTCTAGGGGTGTCACTCTATATGAAGTCCTCTTTGGGACACGAATGTGGGTACCTGATCTTGATTGTGAAGCCGCAGTGGCGGATGAAAAACCATTTGATATCCATGATTGTTTGGCTGTTTTACAGGATCTAAATGAATCCAGGGCAAAACAAAGAAATGTCTGACTAAAGCAGACCGCCACTGGGGAAGTCAAGGCAGACACGGCAAGACCTGTCTGGATCCCAAAAGTGCGGGATCTGGTCAGAGAGAAAATTGCGGACAAAAAGGAATTTGGACCTTCATACAGAACACCTGTACCAGTCCTTGCATTACAAGGAACAAGAACTGTACTTTTGCCGCCTCTTGCGAGGGAAAAAGGAGAAAAGATTTTTCTCAATAGACTTAATCAAACCACACTATGTGGCCAATAATAAGCAGTAGGCCTCGTGGTCTCCACAGTAGCAGACACCCTCCTCTAGCTACAATCCAAGAAGTTCAAACAGAAAGACTCATCACGTTTGAAGAGCCACCTGTAAGGAATGAAGGACTAAGCAATAATGCTATGGAACTTGTTCCACTTGAACCAAACATTCAAATTCAAAATGAACATCAGAATAATTCACAAGTTGCAATTAGACCTAATACAGAAGTCTACGTCAACATGCCTCGTCAAGAGCACAATAAAATTTCAACTAATTCCGATGCAATTCCTACAATTGATTGAACTGCTTCTGGCTATTTCATGAACTTTGATACGTTTTCTCTGGATCCAAGCGAGCCGGAAACGACACCAGCCAAAACACCATTCAAGCAACAAATAAAGAACTTTCTTCACTTTCTAAAAAGACATACCTGGTATCGCCTTGGATTGAACTCTGGGTAATTTCTGGTATATTGTTTTTCTTTTCTGGCTTGGCTTAGTACTAACTTTTAGTATGCTTATTAATGGACGCTATCTTCAACAAAGCTCCACAGCCCAAAAGGTCAACATACTACTGAAGCCACATCCATCATCACATCGTGAGCAAAGAGACTTGTCATCACTGAACATTACAGCAGTTCCTATACCGGATGGTATAGTATTGGACAAGGTTGATTTTAACATATTCGGTCCGACCGAACTTTAAAAAATGTATCATATATTTAAAATTTCATTCAGTGATATCATTACCTCAAGTACATTTTCTGATGATTGGGACTCTGAAACAGTTAATAACATGTTGTCTGAGTTAGAGAAAACTGCTGCATTTTCTAATAATGAAATGTTAGAGGGTTCTTCAGATTATGACACATTGTACTGTTACCAACATTATGGTCATCATTTCCTGCACAAATCCATTTTACCTAGGAATGTTTTTGAGTACCATCAGTGGGAACATTGCCCAACACCACCAAAAAGTAGTTCACAAACGTTTGCACAGACATTTCCATACTTTTCAGGGTTTAACACCACAGATCCAGCCTCATATTACTACAAAGTTGCACCAGCATCAGCACTGAAAATTATGTTGACAAACACTAAAACAGATTTACTCTGCTTCCTTTTTGGCCCAATTGTCTGAACAGGGTTTTGACCTATGGAAAGACGAAATTGACTTAAAATCAGTTTGGGGTTCAAGGGACTGGCAAGTCCAGGGTACAGAGGCACTATTTAGAGCATGCCTCATTCCACAGCAGATGATCTTTTTAAATGATACTGTGCAACAGACATCCTGTCTTGGACTAGCCAAGAGGAAGGACCTGAACACCCCTAGGTTTCCAACACCGACATATGGGTGGTGGCAGAATTCAACTACAAAAGAAGGGGCAAAAGTGGATGACATCTTGGAGTACAATAGAACAGACCCGAATTGGAAACAGTGGGTGGTTTGGCCCTTATACACGAATATCTGTCATAAGCGATTCCTGAACATCACCGAGGGACTCAGTATCCATAGGCCAGACCCACGTTATGTACAGAGAGAACATCCAGGGGAAGTGACATCCTACAGTGTTGGGAAGTTGTGCCTCGGTTGGCTAGAAACCTCAACACTTGCAGAAGTGAAACAACACTTATCTTTACTCTCACTTGACATGGATCTTAGGGACTTTTTACTAGGACCCAGGAAAACACGTCATAAACGTTTCATATATGCAGGCATATATGCTGCCTATAATGAAAACTGGACGATTTCTCAACAAGAGGCCGCAGAGAGAATACGGGAAATAGACCGTATAAACTCTGAAAAAGCTTTTGCTGTGGTAGATAATGGGTTAACAACTTTGGCCTCCAGGATATATTCATTGGGCAATATTGTATCTTCTGCTATCGACATACTGGAACAGGATTTAGCCATATTACAACACGGCCAATCTCAGTTACGTTCTATTATGTTATTAAGCTGGATGCTGCAATCTTTGCGTGCAGGCTTTGTGCCTTGGCGTTTTATAAACAGTACGTCTCTGTTTTCTGAATACAATCTAACAGATACACAGATAGAAATGGCACAAAGGGGAGCTAAATATACAATGCAGCGCATTGAAAAACTGGACAGGCTACCATTCACAGTGGCGGAATCACCATCAACAGAATGGCTAATCCACGGCCATATCACTCTCCCGGTCAAGACCTTTCAGTTTCAGTATTGCCTTGAGCAAAGGCAGGCAGGCAGATATGAAAAATTGGGTAAAGAATACATTAAGGAATCCTGGGAATTACCATATAGATTTCGATGCCAGAGTGGGGATCGTGAGGTGTTCCTGAGTGGTACAAACTGCAGGAGCGCTTTAAGCGGCTCTCTCATGTGTCAGGACATTATTTTACACGGAGCTTGTAATGGTTCGGTGGCGAATCTGTCTTGCCACATAAAACGAGCTCCAGCTGCCGTGATCACACCAGTTTTCGAGTTACTCTCGAATGGGAGTTACTTGATGCTGAATGATCAAGGTTGCTGTGGCATGCTTCCAGGCATCGCCTATCTGGTCACCGTGAATGCCAGAGTTACTTGCTGTATGCAAGTATTGTTTCCCCCAACAAGTACAGTCAGGGAGGCGCCTTTGTGGCCTTTGTTAGAGATATCTTTTATAAAATTTGACGCTTTGAGCAGAATGAAAGCCATGCTTTTACAGCAAACTGGACCCTTAACCTCCGCTCGAGAGACCTTTGATCTTCAAGTTGCAAGGGCCTCGACCGAGATACAGGCACTTATTCGTACAAACTGCCCCTTTCATTTTGCAGAAATGGTGGGTCGTATTTTTAAAATGTCTGATACGAGTGGTATTCTATACTTATTTAAGACCATAGGGTCAGGTTTTCTAAGCACCTTCCAAACAGTCCTCGGAGTTATCCCAAAATGTATACACTCCGTATTTGGAAGCATCTTTGGAGGTTTACCTCTGATACTGCTTTTAATAGCTTCAATCCTGATCATCAGTTTCCTGATACGCAATGGACGGCCCAATCACGAACAAAATGGCGAAAGCTCTTCTGGAACGTAGATACCGTGAGCGCATGGTACAACATCTGGGCGTGCCTCGCCTACGAGAACTGAGTGCTTCTTGGTTCTTATCATTTAGACCAGTCTGGATGGACTGCATCTTACCTGTTCTTCGATGCCTGTTTTGCGGTGAAGAATGCGTGTTGGACATTTGTCTGACACTGGAGTCAGAGACACCTGCGGACTTGAACACGAGGCTGGAACCGCTGAGGTCCCACGCTTGGCTGTGTCCCCAGCGTATTCCTATCCTGACGAATGCATTCCTTGAAAACCCGCAGGTGCCTTTTGCTACAACTGGGGTGAGCATCAGCTCAGCCACCACTAGCGCTGACACCAGCACAAGCGCTACAACTAGCACTACGGGCACTGAGGTATCGACTACAGCACCGGCTGCCGATATGCCAACTATGGACAGTACTGAATATCATCTGTGCTCCATCGACGTACTGTGTGAAATATTACAATTCCCGTCCCCAACAGCAAGTGACTGTGATGTTGCATCTCCCAGCCAGGACACTTAATCTTCAATTGGCTCATCATGTGCTGGGAAAGAATTCGGAGTTTCCTTTTTCATTTCGACTCTGATTAAATTTGGAATTTTTCCTACTAAATTGACACTATCGCTAGAGAAAGCATGGCCTTCTAAAACGCTTGTAAAAGTTTTAAATTCTGTAAAGGGACTCAGCTAGAGCTTTAGCTTGAGTACATATTCAAAAACTGACTCTACACATTTTTGCCCCTTTTAGAAATGTTTTTAATATGCTTTTAGAGTTTTAAAAATGTTTTTATGTGGCTCACTGACAATTATATGACCTACCACCTAGTATGACTTAGTAGTTTTCTGTCATTGTTTATTATTGCTGACTATTAAGAGGAGTGGGTGTTATGTTTCATATAGATGCCCTAATATAGGCATGGTTTGAGATGCCCTAATATTGGCATTATCTTTCACCTACATTAGTTCCCTATTCTCCACAATAACGGGCGCTGAGGGCTGAACCTTATCTAGACTGTGGTTTGGGTACAGAAGGAGGGTTTTCCCGAACAATGGTCTCCTATACCATCTTCGATGTGCTCATCCAGTATGATTAAATATTCATAAGAGTTCTAGGAAACCAGGCAGGGGCTAGGATCCACCTGCATAAACATCTACGTAACCGGTTCATCCCATACGTCTTCTTCATACCCAACAATGGCTAACACAAGGGACAAAGGGACTCTATACTTTTCTGTATAAATACAGCACCTCTTGCTATCAGTAGTTAGAGGGAACCGAGACTTCCAGGCTGACACACTGACCAGAGACGCTGAGGCTCCTGCATGCAGTCGCTCCAGCTGACAGTGGTCTAATCATCCCTTGCGGGGTGTCCAACTCGAGACCAGGATGAGGTCCCACACTCTCATTATTCAGGTAATGGGGTTTGACTAAATCCTAGCGGGATTCTTGGCTTCTTTCGCACCTACTCACATGCTAGGTACACTTAGGTACATCTAGACAGGCATCGTAGGAGTATGCACATTATTTTATAAATGAATTTTATATTCATGTATATGTTCATGACTATTGCAAAATGGTAGAACTGTAATATCCTTTTTTATTCACTGTACTGCTGATCATATATCTCTGCTACTGTTTAACAGTTGTCACAGCATATATATTTTATACTAGAAGAACAACTGTGTAATAAATTCTTATTGTAAACACGCTCGACTGTTTCATCTGTGTAACTCTCTGAGACCAAATGAGCAAGCACGAGTGACTGAGCGAAAAGTAGTACATTGTTTCCACGAGTCTGAGGAATCCGGGTTGTCGTGTTCTGAGGTTGCCAAAAACTAATCTCTCTAATAAAAAGGAGATTCTACTGGCACTGTGAGCTAGCTAATACAAACAGGCTAACATACGCGGTGGGGGTGCTCAGAATCAGTCTGCCACCAGGCCCACAGTGTATGTTATCCAAAAGCGCAGGTCCTGCAGGGGTACTATAGGAACTACACTACAGTGTAAGGTGTATTAGGGAGGGGAGATCGTTGTGTTCCACCTGTTTCTCTAATAATGTCTCTTATC
Source organism: Calotriton arnoldi (assembly GCA_963921515.1). Lineage (NCBI taxonomy): Eukaryota > Metazoa > Chordata > Amphibia > Caudata > Salamandridae > Calotriton > Calotriton arnoldi. The sequence goes on from CAWUFW010009831.1 coordinate 338,048, forward strand.
AAAGTAGCTCATGCTGGACACTTAGGTATTTCAAGCACATGTAAAGCATTGAAGCAATTTTTTGGGTGACCATCTTTGGAGTCACAAGTGGAAAAGTTTTTTGAGGATTGTCCCATTTGTTTAGTGTCAGACAAACATTGGAAAAGACATGAAACACCCATTATGCCTGTCCCTCTGCCTGAGGAAGCATGGTGTAAAATTGCATTTGATTTTGCAGGACCGTTTGAATTATTGTCTTCAGGTTAACGCTATCTCATGGTAGTTGTAGATTATTTTAGTAAATGGGTTTACTTCAAATTCACTTCACAACCCGACACTGATTTAGTCATAAACTTTTGAGGAGTATATTTTTATTGAAGGTGTTCCAAAGGAATTCGTTTCTGATAATGGCATACACTTTGGGGCCAATTCCGATCTCGGTCGGAGCGCACCTAACAGCATTCGGTCGGGAAAAAAGCCATGCGAATGCCTGTTTCCCGACCGAAACGCACATTATTCCGAACGAGCAAGTACGATGCGCATAACAGCATAGATTCCGACCCAGTCGTACTCACCCAATCCAGGTCCTGTTCCCCGACCGAGCCGGATCCGTAAACGCAGAATCGAAGTCGCACGGAAGCCAAAATGCAGCCCCGTCCGGCCGGACAAGTACGATGCGCTTCCCGCACGCGCCGAACCCGTCGCTACGCACGGCACGTCAAAGCATCCGGGAGAGGCGCACATAAGCTCCGATTCACGCCACAACACGATCCACGGCTACGAGGCGAGACACGCCAGCGGCGAGGACGAGGCGAAGCAACGAGAAAGACGAGCGAGACGAACCAACCATGAATCCCATCGTGCCGATCCTACCAATATTCTACATCTACTACCGGAACAGGCACGGACGCGTACGGCGCAGAAGGTAAGTCAGACACCAACCACAAAAACAAACTACACGTACCCGACACATCACACACACACAGAGGGATGCAGAAATTACTTACACCAGCAACAGCAGCACCATAGGGGCGGGATGGCCATCACCAATGCCACATATACACATAGGGGCCCGGATGCCTACCACTACTACCACCTCTACCCAGGGGTGCCAGATGCCTACCACTACTAACACCTCTACCCATGGGGGGCTGGATGCCTGTCACTACTACCAACCCTACCCAGGGGGTGCCAGATGCCTACCACTACTACCACCTCTACCCATGGGGGGCTGGATGCCTGTCACTGCTACCACCCTTACCCAGGGGGTGCCAGATGCCTACCACTACTGCCACCCTTACCCATGGGGGGCTGGATGCCTACCACTACTACCACCCTTACCCAGGGGTGCCAGATGCCTACCACTACTACCACCTCTACCCAGGGGCTGGATGCCTGTTACTACTACCACCCTTACCCAGGGGGTGCCAGATGCCTACCACTACTACCACCTCTACCCAGGGGTGCCAGATGCCTACCACTACTACCACCTCTACCCAGGGGTGCCAGATGCCTACCACTACTACCACCTCTGCAGGGGTGCCAGATGCCTACCACTACTACCACCTCTACCCAGAGGGTGCCAGATGCCTACCACCACTACCACCTCTACCCAGGGGTGCCAGATGCCTACCACTACTACCACCTCTACCCAGGGGGTGCCAGATGCCTACCACTACTACCACCTCTACCCAGGGGTGCCAGATGCCTACCACTACTACCACCTCTACCCATGGGGAGCTGGATGCCTGTCACTACTACCACCCTTACCCAGGGGTGCCAGATGCCTACCACTACTACCACCTCTACCCATGGGGGCTGGATGCCTGTCACTACTACTACCCCTACCCAGGGGTGCCAGATGCCTACCACTACTACCACCTCTACCCATGGGGAGCTGGATGCCTGTCACTGCTACCACCCCTTGCCCAGGGGTGCCAGATACCTACCACTACTACCACCCTTACCCATGGGGGCTGGATGCCTACCACTACTACCACCCTTACCCAGGGGTGCCAGATGCCTACCACTACTACCACCTCTGCCCAGGGGGGCTGGATGCCTGTCACTACTACCACCCTTACCCAGGGGTGCCAGATGCCTACCACTACTACCACCTCTACCCAGGGGGTGCCAGATGCCTACCACTACTACCACCTCTACCCAGGGGGTGCCAGATGCCTACCACTACTACCACCTCTACCCATGGGGGGCTGGATGCCTGTCACTACTACCACCCCTACCCAGGAGGTGCCAGATGCCTACCACTACTACCACCTCTACCCATGGGGGCTGGATGCCTGTCACTGCTACCACCCTTACCCAGGGGGTGCCAGATGCCTACCACTACTACCACCCTTACCCATGGGGGGCTGGATGCCTACCACTACTACCACCCTTACCCAGGGGTGCCAGATGCCTACCACTACTACCACCTCTACCCAGGGGGCTGGATGCCTGTCACTACTACCATCCTTACCCAGGGGGTACCAGATGCCTACCACTACTACCACCTCTACCCAGGGGGTGCCAGATGCCTACCACTACTACCACCTCTACCCAGGGGGTGCCAGATGACTACCACCACTACCACCTCTACCCAGGGGGTGCCAGATGCCTACCACTACTACCACCTCTACCCATGGGGGGCTGGATGCCTGTCACTACTACCACCCTTACCCAGGGGTGCCAGATGCCTACCACTACTACCACCTCTACCCATGGGGGGCTGGATGCCTGTCACTGCTACCACCCTTGCCCAGGGGTGCCAGATGCCTACCACTACTACCACCCTTACCCATGGGGGCTGGATGCCTACCACTACTACCACCCTTACCCAGGGGTGCCAGATGCCTACCACTACTACCACCTCTACCCAGGGGGCTGGATGCCTGTCACTACTACCACCCTTGCCCAGGGGTACCAGATGCCTACCACTACTACCACCTCTACCCAGGGGTGCCAGATGCCTACCACTACTACCACCTCTACCCAGGGGGTGCCAGATGCCTACCACTACTACCACCTCTACCCAGGGGGTGCCAGATGACTACCACCACTACCACCTCTACCCAGGGGGTGCCAGATGCCTACCACTACTACCACCTCTACCCAGGGGTGCCAGATGCCTACCACTACTACCACCTCTACCCAGGGGTGCCAGATGCCTTCCACTACTACCACCTCTACCCATGGGGAGCTGGATGCCTGTCACTACTACCACCCTTACCCAGGGGGTGCCTGATGCCTACCACTACTACCACCTCTACCCATGGGGGGCTGGATGCCTGTCACTACTACCACCCCTACCCAGGGGGTGCCAGATGCATACCACTACTACCACCTCTACCCATGGGGGGCTGGATGCCTGTCACTGCTACCACCCTTACCCAGGGGGTGCCAGATGCCTACCACTACTACCACCCTTACCCATGGGGGGCTGGATGCCTACCACTACTACCACCCTTACCCAGGGGTGCCAGATGCCTACCACTACTACCACCTCTACCCAGGGGGCTGGATGCCTGTCACTACTACCACCCTTACCCAGGGGTGCCAGATGCCTACTACTACTACCACCTCTACCCAGGAGTGCCAGATGCCTACCACTACTACCACCTCTACCCAGGGGTGCCAGATGCCTACCACTACTACCACCTCTACCCAGGGGGTGCCAGATGCCTACCACTACTACCACCTCTACCCAGGGGTGCCAGATGCCTACCACTACTACCACCTCTACCCAGGGGGTACCAGATGCCTACCACTACTACCACCTCTACCCAGGGGTGCCAGATGCCTACCACTACTACCACCCTCTACCCATGGGGGCTGGATGCCTGTCACTACTACCACCCTTACCCAGGGGTGACAGATGCCTACCACTACTACCACCTCTACCCATGGGGGGCTGGATGCCTACCACCAACAACACCCCCATTCACAGGATGGCTAATACATGACACAACAAGCACACACCAACATAAACAATGCAACATAAAGACATCCCCCCAACACCATGACAAGCGTGTGTAGACTGTGTCAAATGCCTACAACACTGAACATGACTTTGAACATACAATGTGACCCCCTATCACATGTGCCACACATAAATGTGTGTGGCCCCCACAATGCAAGCAGGCCATGACCATTGTGGCAATGTGGTCCAAACCCCCATCATCACAGTGACCAAAATGTAAGTGTGGGGTCCATAGCTGAAGCACATTTTGAACATTGTGGCAATGGGGTCCATACCCCCATCATCACAGTGACCAAAATGTAAGTGTGGGGTCCATAGCTGAAGCACATATTGAACATTGTGGCAATGGGGTCCATACCCCCATCATCACAGTGACCACAATGTAAGTGTGGGGTCCATAGCTGAAGCACATTTTGAACATTGTGGCAATGGGGTCCATACCCCCATCATCACAGTGACCAAAATGTAAGTGTGGGGTCCATAGCTGAAGCACATATTGAACATTGTGGCAATGGGGTCCATACCCCCATCATCACAGTGACCAAAATGTAAGTGTGGGGTCCATAGCTGAAGCACATTTAGAACATTGTGGCAATGGGGTCCAAACCCCCATCATCACAGTGACCAAAATGTAAGTGTGGGGTCCATAGCTGAAGCACATTTTGAACATTGGTGGAGAGGTGTGGTGCAGCGGCCAGGACAGCTGACTTCGGAGCATAGGGCTCACGGTTCGATCCCCGGCTCCGGCAGCTCAGCTCAGCACCATGTGACTCTGGGCAATAGCTCACTTAATTTCCACGACGGCCCACAGCGCCTTGAGACCCATAAGGGTGAGTAGTTCGCGCTTTACAAATACGGATTTAGATGGGGTCCAAACCCCATCATCACAGTGACCAATATGTAAGTGTTGACAAAGAAAAAGCTGCAACTGCCAAACTGCATGGATGATTCCTGGTCACAGAACAACAAACACATCAGTGGCAAAGTAGTGCTTGTGTCCCATAGCAACATTGATTGGGGGAGGCAAACAGTGCAGTGCAAATAAGATATACCTTTGGCCATGTGCAGACAAACATCACCCATGGGGGCTGACACTGTCAACATTCATCAATGACACAATGACAGAAGTGACCATCAGAATGCAGACCCACATATTTGCACCAATGGGCACACAAATGCAGATACCCTGTGGAGACTGTAGATGTGAGGTGAACAGATACCATACCATGGCAGCAATGGGACACACAAACAATGATCATTGTGCTGACTGATGACCTAGGAGTCACAGGTACAGCAGGGGAAACACACCAAACAACATACAGCCAATGGCACACTAAAGATATGCCAATGCAGTGGTGCAGATGCACAAACACAAACAGGCAGACCCACACTGCACATCAAACACAACAGGTGAGGGAGGGTACCAGTGTCCCCAGGCAACCACACAACACATGAGGAGGCCTGAATACCAATTACACAGATGTGCATACAGTGCCACACAAAGGTAACTCATGGATCCAAATCCCCTAGGTGGGCAATCAGGCATTGTCAGATGAGAGGGAGCACAAATCACACATGTCACACAAGCATGTAGGAACAGCAACTGACACAGCAAGACACAGAGACACCACAGCACTACCCCCAGGGCCCCCACAATGTGGGGACCCTGGGCTGCATTACAATCCCACTGTGATGACAAAGCTAGATGTCGTTCACACTGTGAACCACAGTCATGTGTCCTGAGCAACAAACTACCATCACACCTACACAAGCACAAATCAATCAGCACGGCCAGTAAGCCAAGGCCAACATGGAGGCAGGGGTCTAGCTTGGCAACAACTCTCATCTGCACACACTCAACACCATACACCTCGACCTCCAACAATGTGCAGCAGTGAAGCTCACATGCACTGGTGACATTGCACATGCACCCATGACAATCCCAGGGGGTGGCGGGAACCAAGGTGCAGAAACACATCACACATGGCCACTCAACAAGACTCCTGAATGTCTGACACACTGCACACTACGCTGTACATGGACATGACGGCAATACCACACCAACCAATGGGATCCCAGCCACAGTCACACACCAATGAAGAAGCCAAGGTCACCCACAAAGAACACACATAGACAACTACCAACATTGCAGCCCTGACCCTGAGGAGTGCCAGCAGTCACACACACAACGTGTCACAACCAATGAAAGCTAACACAAACCGGAAATCACATGACAGGTGTAAACAACAAGTGCCAAGGGGAATCCTGACTGTGACCCATCAGCGTCTGCCCACAAACTCAGCCCTGACAGCAAACACACCTATGGGTGACACCCTGATGACCAGAGATGTGCCATGCACCCACATCACAGAGAACCCAGGGAGAAGACTTTGGGGGAACATAGGTCAACTCAGCAAGCATCACAAACAGGAACATCACTAGGGATCCCAGCATGCACAGCAAAATGGAAGTGAACACACAGACATGCTCATACAACACACACCTTGCGCGCAGGCGATGTCACAGGAGCACACACTGCCATGAGGGGACTCCACTCCTGTGTGAGGAAAGCTGTGCCATATGTCGCCTCAGTAGGGCTCCATCATGTCAGCAGAACACTTGGTCACACAGTCAACAATTAGCACCAAATGAAGGCTCCTGTCACATCAGCCTGGTCATGGGAGTGTCAACGAAATCATCAGCACAGATCCAACACACATGTATAGCAAGTTGCACTGACAACACAGATGAGTCCTTCCCCATTGATGCCCAAACCTGCATGTCCAGTGGAGATGGCCACATGGTCAGGGAAGTAGATTAATTGAACAATGGCAAGCACAACAGATGTGCAGGGGTGGAAGCCACAGATGTGACATTGCTAATGTAAGTAGGAAATCCCATTGCCAAATATTGAAAACATGACACCCTCATATGCTGCTAAGGATGACATGGATACACTACAGGATAGGACACATTACCCGTGGACCACATGGGTTCCTGCAGAGTAACACTTCATTTTCATGAGACCAAAAATCACCATCACTGCAGCAAGGGCACAGTTAGCATCATTAACATCATGTACATCAGAAGCAAAACCACTAGAGAACAGAAAGTAGCTTTATTCAGCATATGTGGGCTCAAAATTTAAAGTCCAGAAAAAAGAAACAAAAGACAATGGCCAGTCCATTCTGAAAGTCAAAACAGGGTGACAGTGGCAGATGTCACCCTACGCATTCCTGCACTGCTACACACCAGGGACAATCCCCTCGGAGGGGCATACGGGGGGGGCAGACCAGGCACCGCAGGGACAGGATCAGGGCTCACCAGAAGGAGGCAGGGAAGGGGTGGTGTGTGCTGGAGAGCCACTGACAACTGCAGTGGAGGTGTCTGACATGGTGTGTGCCGGCACAACTGGGGGGCATGACTCAGATGGTGTGGGCGCCAGCACGACTGCAGTGGACCGTGCAGATGGAGTGGACAGGTTCGCCACTGCAGTCCCAAGTCAGACAGGGTGGTAGTGGCCTCCACTGCAGTGCCTACCTCCAGGGGAGGAGAATGGGGATCAGGTAAGGTGGGCAGGACAGAGGGGGAGGACACCCTCACCACACCAGTGGCACAGACAAGCGCAGCGGGGGGTGGGGCCGGAAGAGCAAGTGGCAGGGAGAGAAGGCCTGATCCTTTTGGGGATGGTGTATCTGTGGGTGGGGAAACCTGGGGAGTGGGGGCCTGAGGGATGGAGGAAGGAGACTTGGTGCCTGAGCTGCAGGGCGGCGGCGGGGTCTTGCTCTTCCGGGTCCGGGGGGACTTGCGGCTGGGGGCGTCAGTCGGTCTGCGCCTGGGGGAGGGTGTCCGGTGGCGAGGGGCACTCCGCTCCGTGTGGGTGGGATTCCTCTTCCCCCTGAATGCTGTATCAGCTGGATCGGAGGGGAAGAGGCCGAGGTCACTGAGGAAGAGCCGCTGTGTCTTTGGGGTTGCAGGTGAGGCAAGGAAGGGGGCTTTGGAGGGAGAGGCAACTGAGGACTGCGCAGTGCTCGTGGATGCGTGTGTGTGTGCCTGGGCCCCATCCCCTGTGAGTGTGGTTTCAGTCCCCTGACTGTGCGTGCGTGTGCGTCTTGTTTGTGGCGTGTGTGTCTGTGTGCTGCTCGTGTCTGTGCTGGTGTGTGCCTGTGCCGGTGTGTGTGTGCTTGGGACAGGTAAGGTGCTGGGGAGTGTGGATGGGGCAGAGGCAGGAGGGGTGAGGGACTGTCGGAGGAGGGACACTGCTGCCGTCAGGGAGGAGTCTATGGACCTATTGCCCCTCTGTAGGGCAGACATGCCCGATGAGATGCCCTCCATGAACGACACCAGCTGAGTCAACAGAGTGGTGTGGGCATGGAGGACACTCAGCATCGCTGTCTGCCCTACATGGAGCTGGCGAAGGAGGTACACAGACTCCTCACTCAGGGCAGCAGGGGACACAGGGGCAGGGGGTGCGGTGCCTGGCCCGAAGGAGACACGCTCCCGAACATGGGAGCCTCCACGGACCTCGGGAATGGGAGCCGATGGGAGGGCGGTGGTGGTGGTGGTGGTGGCGGGGACAGCAACACTAGCTGGGGTGTGGTGGCTGCTGACACCCGCCTCCATAAGGGAGTCATCCTCTGAGCTGCTGTGGTCCTCAGCTGAGGTGGATGGTGCTGAGGACTCCTCGGTGTGGCTCCCCTCGCCCTCCGTGCCACTGGGTCCCTCCGACCACTCCTCGGCTGCTGACCCAGTCTGGCTCTGCGGCTCCTCCTGGTCCGTGGAGCTGTCCCCTCCTGTGGCCGTGGATGTATCTGCAATCAAGAGGGAAACAGACAGACATCAGTCACCTGCACCGAACGCACACACCACAGTTAGTACAGCACATTACAGAGCAAGCCCTGGCATCCTTAGTTGAACTTTGCTAAAAGTGCCCAAACAGAACAGGAGAAGCCAATTGTCAGTCTGATGGTCAACCATGGCACTCACATCCCACCTGGCCTTGCACCCATCTGTCTGGTGTCTGTTGGATGGCAATACCCCAGTGTGGACACATGCACCACCTACACAGTAGTTGGACAGTGCAGAGAACCCGGTTAAGCATGTGAACATGCACACATCACAACTCTTGTCACTGAGTCAGTACAGGTGTCCGGATGAAAGGGATGCCCAGAGTCAAATAGGAAATGCATGTGATGCATACCAGCGACAGACACCATGATGCACCCATGTCCTGATAGCCATTGCCACAATGGTGTGCATGTAGCACATGTCACTCCCCTGCAGGATCACTCATTGGAAGTTTCATGCCACGGCACAGGCATGCCTGCTAAGTCATACATCACTGTCTCCAGTCACATGGGCAGGGCAGCCAGACAACAACAGTCTGCACTGTGTCACAATCCAAGGTCATGGGGAATGCAAGTCCTGGAGCTGAACAAGTGCACATGTACATCCCCCACACACCACATCATCTGAACCCTTATCTGTCCAGGTCATACCGATTGGACATATGGGAGACCTGTAACACAACCCTCTGAACCTGAGCACCTCACAATCTGCTGTGAATGGGAGACAGCTGCCTGAACTTCACATTCGCATACCCCAGTCTGCACGGTCAGGTGATCAAACACCTATGTGTCACACAAGTATCGTCTCCTATGGTCACATCTCCAGTGGCATGCTGAGCCCCAACCGAGAAACACCCCAGCAGTCCTGACAACGAAGCCACAGCACACTGACACAGAGGCAGACACCTGAGGGGACAAATCACTGAGCACAACGTGTCAGCTGATACACGGGAGTGGGAGTACAGAGTGTATTGTATGGCCTGGAGTAGGCATGACTGTCCGGCCCCACATGAATGAGGGATGAGCCCTGGACAGTAGGCAGCTGGCTAAGTATGTGTGACACACATAATATACACACTCCTGGGGCCCAAACATTGTTCCCACCCACAGCATGGGTGTGTGCCAGATACCCCAGGCACATGTGGTGGATCAGCTCAGCAATTGGACCACATATCAAAGTAACATGCAGATTACATGTCAGAACACAGGCATTGTGTAAGCAATGGACCCACCCATGATGCCCACCACAGAGTTAGGGAAACAGATGCTGTCCCCCACCTTGAGTCAAGCAAACTGCAAGGACACAGTTCCCAAGTGACACAATTCCCTGACTGTAAGGGCCACACCTGGGTATCAGATGAGGAGTGGGCAGTGCACAATAGAGGGACATGGGTCCTAGACCACATGACTGATGTACTGTGGAAGTTTAACCAGGCCAGAGGAGGGCACATAGCATGGCAGACATAGTTCACAATGCAGTCATGGACTCACCCCCTCCTTGCTGCTCTCTGGCCTTCAGCTGCCCATCCAGATCAGGGAAGACCACCGCCAGGATCCTGAGCATGTGGAGGGTCAGGGTCCGGTGTCCGCCCCTCCTGCGAGGAGGCGACAGCTTCAGCTGGACCCGTGCGATCCTCCGGGTCCAGCCCCGAAGGTCCTACCACCTCTTCTGGCAGTTGCGGATCCGGCGCTTGTAGACCCCCACGGTTCTCACTGCCCGGACGATGGTCAGCCATATCTGCTGCTTCTGGTGGGCATCAACCTGTGAGGATGACAAAGTGAGAATGCCATTACTACACATGCAACATATCCTTGCATTACACAGTTGTATATACATGTCTCAATCACAGGGGCACATGATGTACACAGGCAGTGCAACGATGGCCATGGACAGTATGCCAGCAGTTACTACATGGTATCATTGCCTGGGAAGTAAAACCTTGTTTAAATGCACTGTCACTGCACTATACCTGTCCAGTGCATGTAACTACACACTATGGGGGGTGACAACTACTCAGTGAGCCTGCTAGCCAGTGGTGTGCAGACTGTTAGCCTTGCTAGTCAGACAACATGCACATTTAGGAAGGCAGTGGACAGAACACTCACCTGCTCCCCTGCTTTCCCATACAGCTTGCTGTACTGTGGAAGGAGGCTGTCCAGCAGGGCCTGGTTCTCCTCAGTGCTGAAGGCTGGGGCTCTCTCCACAGTACGTGCCATTGCAGGGTCCAGAGGGTGCAGATACAGCAGCAGTGGTGGTGGCAGATGTCGTCCTGGAGCATGTAGTGCAGGCAAGTGAGCTCTCAGGGGAACAGCCAGCATTATATGTGTGCTGCAGAGGCAGATACTGTCCCATGTGTCCAAAGTGATAGGTCCAAGTCGTTTGCATCTTCTGAATCTGGCCAATCCATGGAATTGCACCACTTACACACGCCCACAGCATCCTTCAAAAGTTCAACTTCATGACACCCATGAATTTGCAACATGGTTGTGGGTGACCAACTGAATTTACAGCATCAGACTCGTTCAAAATTTGAAAACGCGTCCGTTGCCAGGCCAGGCCATAGCCAATGGGTGCGCACCGATCGGTCCATTGCTGTTCAACGCGTACCTAGGATACAATGCGTACCCGCACACATTGAATGCAATGGGCCGGCCGGGCACACCGATCGGTCCATTGCTGTTCAACGCGTACCCAGGATACAACGCGTACCCGCACACATTGAATGCAATGGGCCGGCCGGGCACACCGATCGGTCCATTGCTGTTCAACGCGTACCCAGGATACAACGCGTACCCGCACACATTGAATGCAATGGGCCGGCCGGGCACACCGATCGGTCCATTGCTGTTCAACGCGTACCCAGGATACAACGCGTACCCGCACACATTGAATGCAATGGGCCGGCCGGGCACACCGATCGGTCCATTGCTGTTCAACGCGTACCCAGGATACAACGCGTACCCGCACACATTGAATGCAATGGGCCGGCCGGGCACACCGATCGGTCCATTGCTGTTCAACGCGTACCCAGGATACAACGCGTACCCGCACACATTGAATGCAATGGGCCGGCCGGGCACACCGATCGGTCCATTGCTGTTCAACGCGTACCCAGGATACAACGCGTACCCGCACACATTGAATGCAATGGGCCGGCCGGGCACACCGATCGGTCCATTGCTGTTCAACGCGTACCCAGGATACAACGCGTACCCGCACACATTGAATGCAATGGGCCGGCCGGGCACACCGATCGGTCCATTGCTGTTCAACGCGTACCCAGGTTACAACGCGTACCCGCACACATTGAATGCAATGGGCCGGCCGGGCACACCGATCGGTCCATTGCTGTTCAACGCGTACCCAGGTTACAACGCGTACCCGCACACATTGAATGCAATGGCCAATGTGTGCGCACCGATCAGTCCATTGCTGTCCAACGCGTATTGCGAATACAATGCGTACCCGCACACATTGAATGCAATGGCCAATGTGTGCGCACCGATCGGTCCATTGCTGTCCAACGCGTATTGCGAATACAACGCGTACCAGCACACATTGAATGCAATGGCCAATGTGTGCGCACCGATCAGTCCATTGCTGTCCAACGCGTATTGCGAATACAACGCGTACCAGCACACATTGAATGCAATGGCCAATGTGTGCGCACCGATCGGTCCATTGCTGTCCAACGCGTCCCTGTACAAGTCACTGGCATATGTCACCATGCCTATCACAGGTGAACATTTGCCAGCCACATATACTTCCCAGGGAGTGAGGAGCACACCTACAACACCACAGCCTGTCCAAACTGTATCCTAAGGCATGTAAGGCTGCATTACCTATTCCGTGTATGGGGGTGAACATGTTGTTCTGTGGGTGTCACTTGGCAGCCACCCCCAGGCTGTGCACGTGTTCATGGGGACAGGATCCTTGGTGTTTTGTGCACATGACCACTGTGATGTGCAACTGTTCATATCTGAGCATGTGGCATGGTCACATTTCACGGTGGTGTATGTGTATGTCATGTCACATACCCCCTGAGTCCCATGTGGGACGGTATGTTAAACCCAGGGTGACCCATTGGCACAATAGTGATGGTCCTCCACAGTCTGTGTGCATGTTGTGTTTACAATGTCTCTGATTTCATGTGCACAATGGGAGACAGTCTCCACATCCACGCTGTTTGTGCATGGACTTTGATGTTGTGCGTGTGTGTGTCACAGACGTCCATGTCTGTCCTGCCGAGGCAACAGGGACCACTACCTGTGGGGGGCATGGTTGTTTTGCTGTGGTGTATACATGATACACCATGTCATGCCAGTGTCCATGTGGCAATACAGGGACCCTGGGAATCTACCTGTCGTTGAGCTGTGATGCCTGGGGCACATCTGTCCTCACATGTCACCTGTGGGGTGTGTTTGTAACATGGCAGCAGGAGATGGGAACTGTGACACGGCCTCATGATATCCAATGGCACAACCTGGGACTTATTGATGCCACTTGTTGAACGGTGATGTTAGATATTGGCCATGTATGTGCCATACATGTCCTTACGGAACTGCACACATCATGTACTTGTGCCTCATAATGATGTATCATGTGATATTGAGTGTGTTCAATGCCACATATGTGGGGTGACTGACAATCTTTCTTTCTTCACCTATGCACTGCAGGGCACCAGCTGTCCATAGACCATTCCCTGACCTGGCAACGATGGTGGAACGTGACAGCATCCGACGGTACCGCTTCACCAGGCAGCTGATTGAGGATTTGGCAGTGCGCTTGGCACCACATTTGCAACCTGGCCGGCCGTACCCTACAGCGCTGACCCCCAAGGTGAAGGTGATGGCAGCCCTACACTTCTTTGCCACCGGTACCTTTCAACACACTGTGGCGACTGCTGGTGGGATGTCACAGACCATGTTCAGCCGTGTGCTCCGTGATGTTTTGGAGGCTATGTTGATATACCTGAACCAGTACATCTATTTCCCTAGACTCCAACAACTCACTGACGTGAAGAGTGACTTCTATGCCCTGGGGAGGATGCCGCATGTCATTGGCTCCATTGATGGGACACATGTGGCTTTGGTACCACCACAGGCCCAAGAGCAGGCATACAGGAACCGCAAACACTACCACTCGGTCAATGCACTGGTGGTCTGTCTTGCTGATATGAGCATCTCACACGTGTGTGCCCATTTCCCCAGTTCTGCACACGATGCCTACGTGATGAGGAGTAGTCGCATCCCGAGGATGATGTCACAGATGCGGAACCAGCGTGCCTGGCTTGTTGGTGTGTACTGACTTTGTACCATTGTGTGTGTTCTGCAATGTAGTGTTCCACCCTCTTTTCCAACTCAGCTAATGTGCAATTGTCTGTATGTAGGTGACTCCGGATACCCCAACATGCCGTGGTTGGTGACGCCCCTCAGGAACCCTGTGACACCAGCCCAGATGCGCTACAATGAGGCACATGGTCGGACCAGGAGAGTGATTGAGCGGACATTTGGTCTCCTGAAGAGCCGCTTTCGCTGCCTGGACAAGACAGGAGGGTCCCTCCCATATGCCCCAGCAAAGATGTGCAAGATTGTCATCGTCTGCTGCATGCTACACAACCTGGCAGTGCGGAAGGAGTTGCCTCTCATCCTGGATGACGATGACCAACGTCCGCCACCTGTGGAGGATCCTGGCCTGGACCACGATGCCAGTGATGATGATGGTGATGTCCGCACACAGCTCATCACCAACTTCTACAGCTGAATGTGAGTATCCAGAGATGTCATGTCAAAGATGTGAGTTTGCATGATATGTGTTGGTGGTGCTCTGGTGCTGTTTGAGTGTGTCCATGGGCTACATGACTGTATGCGTGTAGCGATGTGTCCTTACAGGTAGTCTGTACTCCCCAACAGTTTTGACATGCTAACTTGGTTCTGGGTGGGTATCTTGTGACATGTATTGGGCTTGAGTATTGCAGTTCTGTCCTGTTCTTCAGTGCTTTTGACTGTGTGTCATTTCTGTCCTTCACAGGGTACTTTCAGAGTCGTTTAGTCAACTGTGATCCCCGACACCGTGATTCGACTTCCAGGGTGGTAGCTGTCGTGTCCCTACAGGTGATGTGCGCCACACCCATGGACTTCCTTCCTTCTACACTTGTTGACTGTGTGCCCGCTGCCAGGTGGGATTACCTTGCATCTGTAGTGGTTACAACATGTTGCAAATGTGTAATAAACCTGTGCTTCACTTTGTGATGTGCGTTGTCTGTGGTCACACATTTGACTGACATTTGCTTACTGCACCAGTGGGCTAGTTGACTAAGACTGTGAATAGGTGTTGTGTCTGTGCATTGCACCGTATTTCCTGGCAACATCAGTGTAGGCAATGAGTCAGATGGCCTAGGTGTGTATTTGTTGTGTAGCCCTGGTGGTGTGTCTCCCTCATATGTGTCACGTTGCCATGACTCACATGCCTGTGTTGTACTTGCTGTAGTAGTTAGCATGCACAGTGTAATTTCGCTGGTCATCATCTCCATGACAGAAACCACGTTGGAATCACGACAGAGGCAGGTATGGTGTATTAGTGTGTTTATTGTCATACATGTGTGTGAATAGTGCACAGGATGGTGAGTGCTGTACATTTTGATTGCAATCCAAAGTTCCTAGATGAATTGGAAGTCCTGGTAGCAGAAATGTCCTGTATCAAGTCCACAGTCATCTGAGACATTGGTCCAACTTGTACTCCCCATGTCATGTGGGGGAGTTGTGTTGCAGTCAACAGGGTGAACAGTTTGCGCACAAAGGTGATTATCCAGAACAGGTGTTGGCTTCCTGGGGGTTGTGCATGGCCATCAGCCTCTCAGTTGTCCTTCCTCGGATGACCCCTCTTCTTTGGGGGGGACCCTCAAGTGCAGGCTGCTGCGGTGCAGGGGACTCTCCGCCAGAGTCATCCTGCCTCCCTGTGGCAGTTGCAGTTGTTTCAGCACCAGATGTTGTGGGCACACAGGGAGGTGTTGACTGGTTGCTGCTCATCTGGCGGAGGCATTGTAATATGTCCCTCTGCACCGCCGTCATCTCTTGCAGTGTGTCCCACTTGGACTCCACGCGGGACATGTGTGAGTCCAAGCGGGCATGATGGGCAGCCTGCTGCTGTTTAATGTCCCTGAGGAGCCCCACTACCTGGCTGAGCTCTCCGGTGCTGGACTGGTACGCATCGGCTATGCGTGCCAGTTGTGGGTCATCATGCAGTCCAGACCCCTCTGCGAGCAGCGACCTATGTCTCCCACCCCTCCCACCACCCCTGGCGACACGTGCAGTACCTGAGGTGGCACGCACAGGTGACCCTGGGCCCCCTTGGGGGTTGTTGGTGGTGTTGGTGTCCATGGCCCCACGTTGGTCCAGGGTCCCTGTGCTGGTGGTGGTGGTGCTCCTTGGTCTGTCCATGTCGGCAGGGGTGGTATGTGTGTTGACAGTCGTTGGAGGGGTGGGTGCAGGGGGTGCAGCTGGTGGTCCTGCTGGTGCTGCATGATGACTTGCTCCGGAGGTGCCAGGTGGGTCTTCTTCATCCGAGGAGGGCAGAGGCTGTTCCACACCAGTGAGCTCCGTATCCTCTTGAGCCTGGGACGGGGACTCCTCAGCGTCTGCTGCTGTGTCCCCATCATCACCTGTTTTTGGGAGACACACACAATGTATGTTATGTTTCTGCAGGCATCAATGGTTGACACACCTGACAGTTGTGACTGTGCCTCTGGATGCGGGCCTGTACATTGCATTGTCCTAAGTTGTCACAGTCAGGGGTTGATATTGGTGTAGCACATTGTCCTGCATTATTTGGGCTTTTCTATGTGAATGTTGGGGTGTGTACATGGTCTGCATTGGTTGTATTTGGTTGACATCCGGCCCGCCTTCCCACCCAGCCAGATATTCCACCATGGAACTTGCTTCCATTGCAGGGAGTGCAAGTTGTCTTTCAGGATGTCAGTCAGTGGTGTCCTGCTGTTGGTTGGTGCACAGTTGCCAGCAGGGCCTTGTGCTCCCCACAGCAGTAGCCAGTGTCAGCCATCTTGTGAGTTGTTTTCCACTCCCTGTGATGTGTGCATGGTTCAGGGTGGTGTTGATGGGACAGTTGTGGGGGTGACCAATATCTGTGACTACCACTCCCATCATGCTATTGCCTCCACCCCCTTCCCAGCATGCCCATGCTTCCTTCCCTTTGACTCTGCTTCCCTGTGGGGTTGTGTGCCTGTGCTGACAAGATGGCTGACAGTGTTATCCTGGGGTTAGTTTTGCTACAAGTCCCATGTGTGTCCCTGTGCTTCACTCAGCATGACCCAGGGTTGTGATTCTTTGTGGGAAATTTAATTGGAGTGTGAGGCAATGCATTCTTCCAGGTGAGTTTTGTGGAGTTTGTGTTAGGGGTGTGTGTGAGAAACGCTGCTGGTAACTATGGTCAGGGCTGTGAGTCCTCCTTCCCACCCAGCCAGATATCCCACCATGGAACGTGCTTCCATTGCAGGGAGTGCAAGTTGTCTTTCAGGATGTCAGTCAGTGGTGTCCTGCTGTTGGTTGGTGCACAGTTGCCAGCAGGGCCTTGTGCTCCCCACAGCAGTAGCCAGTGTCAGCCATCTTGTCAGTTGTTTTCCACTCCCTGTGATGTGCGCATGGTTCAGGGTGGTGTTGATGGGACAGTTGTGGGGGTGACCAATATCTGTGACTACCACTCCCATCATGCTATTGCCTACACCCCCCTTCCCAGCATGTCCATACTTCCTTCCTTTTGAGTCGACTTCACTGTGTGTGAGTGTGACAGCAATGGCAAGATGGCTGACAGTGGTGTCCTGCTGTTGGTTGGTGCACAGTTCCCAGCAGGGCCTTGTGCTCCCGCAGCAGTACCCAGTGTCAGCCATCTTGTCAGTTCTTTTCCACTCCCTGTGATGTGAGCATGGTTCAGAGTGGTGTTGATGGGCCAATTGTGAGGGTGACCAATATCTGTGACTACAACTCCCATCATGCTATTGCCTACACACCCCCTTCCCAGCATGCCCATACTTACTTCCTTTTGACTCTTCTTCCCCGTGGGGTAGTGTGCCTGTGCTGACAGGATGGCTGACAGTGTTGTCCTGGCGTTTGTTTGGCTACAAGTCCCAAGAGTGTCCCTGTACTTGCTTTTGGGTGGACTTCACTGTGTGTGAGTGTGAGAGCAATGGCAAGATGGCTGACAGTGGTGTCCTGCTGTTAGTTGGTGGCCAGTTCCCAGCATGGCCTTGTGCTCCCCACAACAGAGCACCAGTGTCAGACATCTTTTATGGGGCTTTCCACTCTCTGTGGGGTGTGCATGCTTGAGTGTGAGCTTGCTGGGCCATGTGGGTGGGGGATGTTGAGCTGTGACTACCACTCCCATCATGCTATTGCCTCCACCCCACTTCCCAGCATGCCCATACCTACTTGCTTTTGGGTGGACTTCACTGTGTGTGAGTGTGAGAGCAATGGCAAGATGGCTGACAGTGGTGTCCTGCTGTTAGTTGGTGGCCAGTTCCCAGCATGGCCTTGTGCTCCCCACAACAGAGCACCAGTGTCAGACATCTTTGATGGGGCTTTCCACTCTCTGTGGGGTGTGCATGCTTGAGTGTGAGCTTGCTGGGCCATGTGGGTGGGGGATGTTGAGCTGTGACTACCACTCCCATCATGCTATTGCCTCCACCCCACTTCCCAGCATGCCCATACTTACTTGCTTTTGGGTGGACTTCACTGTGTGTGAGTGTGAGTGCAATGGCAAGATGGCTGACAGTGGTGTCCTGCTGTTAGTTGGTGGCCAGTTCCCAGCATGGCCTTGTGCTCCCAACAGAGCACCAGTGTCAGACATCTTTGATGGGGCTTTCCACTCTCTGTGGGGTGTGCATGCTTGAGTGTGAGCTTGCTGGGCCATGTGGGTGAGGGATGTTGAGCTGTGACTACCACTCCCATCATGCTATTGCCTCCACCCCCCTTCCCAGCATGCCCATGCTTCCTTCCCTTTGACTCTGCTTCCCTGTGGGGTTGTGTGCCTGTGCTGACAAGATGGCTGACAGTGTTATCCTGGGGTTAGTTTTGCTACAAGTCCCATGTGTGTCCCTGTGCTTCACTCAGCATGACCCAGGGTTGTGGTTCTTTGTGGGATATTTGATTGGAGTGTGTGGCAATGCATTCTCCCAGGTGAGTTATGTGGAGTTTGTGTTAGGGGTGTGTGTGAGAAACGCTGCTGGTAACTATGGTCAGGGCTGTGAGTCCTCCTTCCCACCCAGCCAGATATCCCACCATGGAACGTGCTTCCATTGCAGGGAGTGCAAGTTGTCTTTCAGGATGTCAGTCAGTGGTGTCCTGCTGTTGGTTGGTGCACAGTTGCCAGCAGGGCCTTGTGCTCCCCACAGCAGTAGCCAGTGTCAGCCATCTTGTCAGTTGTTTTCCACTCCCTGTGATGTGCGCATGGTTCAGGGTGGTGTTGATGGGACAGTTGTGGGGGTGACCGATATCTGTGACTACCAATCCCATCATGCTATTGCCTCCACCCCACTTCCCAGCTTGCCCATACTTACTTGCTTTTGGGTGGACTTCACTGTGTGTGAGTGTGAGAGCAATGGCAAGATGTCAGTCAGTGGTGTCCTGCTGTTGGTTGGTGCACAGTTGCCAGCAGGACCTTGTGCTCCCCACAGCAGTAGCCAGTGTCAGCCATCTTGTCAGTTGTTTTCCACTCCCTGTGATGTGAGCATGGTTCATGGTGGTGTTGATGTGTGCATTGTGAGGGTGGGCAATATCTGTGACTACGACTCCCATGATGCTATTGGCTACACTGACTTGCCCAGCATACACAGTATTCCTTCCTTTCAGTGGGCTTTACTGTGTGGTGGTGTTGTAGTGGTGGCTACATGTCTGGATGTGTTTGTTAGTTATATTTGTGCCACTGCCCAGCTGTAGTTGTAGTTGTGTTTGTACATGTGATGACACAGTTACATGTCACTATGAGATGGCATGTGTTGTGTTTATCTGACTGACATACACATTTTGGGATGGTTCTGTTCTGGTTGCTGTGTATTTGCTAAGGGTGCATGGTTTGACTCTCCCCTTGACAGTGATGTGTGTGTATTGTGGCACAATATTGTGTACATTTGTTGTGTACTCACCAGGCTCTGGGATGTTTTCTAGTCCATATACGCTCACTGGTGGTAGGATGGCCCGCACCTTCTCCTCCCAGGGCCTGAGGTATACTGGCTTGGCAGGAGGGCCACTGCCGGTGTGTTGGCTCAAGAGGTAGTCCTTCTTCAACAGCTCCCTGACCTTCCTGCGCACGTCATACCACCTGTTCTGGATGTCTATCTTTGTGTGCAAACATGGTGATTGTGCGTTCACCCTGTCGACGATCCTCTCCCACATCTTGGTTTTCTGCGCCATGGGTGTCTGTTGGACCAGTGTACCAAACAGCTGTGGCTCTACCCTGAGGATCTCATCTACCAGGACTTCCAATTCACTATCTAGGAACTTATTCTTCTTCTTTGGGGGCATGGTGATGGGTGGTGATGGTGAGTGATGTGTGTGTTGGTGTGCAGGTGAAGGTGTGTGAGTGTGTGTTTTGCTGGGCGTATGTGAGGTTGCTATTTGTTGGGGTGCTGATGGTGTGTGGCTTGTGTGATGGATGAGCTGTGGGTGTGTGGTTGCTGTCTGTTGAGTGCTGGCAGGTAATTTGAATTTGCAAAGGATCATGGTAGGGATTTGTGTCCTTTATATGGGTGGAGTTGTGGGTGTGTCTTTGTTCCCTGCCCCCCCCCCAGTATGTATTGGCTTTGTAATTGCTTGTTTGGCCTTTTTTTTGTGTATTTTCTCTTTGTACTTTTTGTGCATGTAGGAGACGTTCTTGTGACCGAGTCGGACCCTGCAGTTGTCTCGTACGGGCTTCTCCGATTCGTTCACGCTGTGTTTGTGCTGTTTTCTATGGTGCGTACGCGTCGGATGCGGTGTTTTGGGTTGCTTCGGCTCGCAGTTTTCTATGCGTGTCGGTCGTACGGCTTGTCCTCCGTGCGACTCGGTCGTGTTTTCCACGCGTTGCATCGTACTTGGCGGGTAGGAGTTCGCGGGTACGTTTCGTTCGGGATTGTTCCGGGTGCGTGTCGGTCGGTTCGATTCGCGTGTTTTTCTGGCCGGATTGCTGTTTTCCGCGCGGCTCGGTCGTTCGGCTTGTGTTCCGTACGAGTCGGTCGGGTTTTGCACGCTTCTCATCGTACTTTGCGTGTCGGGCTGCACCGGTACGTGTCGGTCGGAATTTATTCCTGCTCCGAGTCGGTCGGTACGTTTTCCGGCCCGAATCGGAATCGACCCCTTTGTGTCTAGGAAAATGTGTGCATTTTTAGATGAGCATTCTATTAGACACCTAACAACGGCGTTTTATTCTCCTTCTGTAAATGGACTTGTGGAAAGAATGAATCGCTTTCTAAAAGAAGGAGTTCAGACAGCTTTGACTATGGGGTGGGATGCGAAAGATTTTTTAGTAAAAAAAGTCTGTTCATATTTACTCACACCTCACAGCACAACGGGTGTGTCACCGTTTCTTTTATTAAGAAAAAGGTTACCTAGGTGTTCATTTTGCCCAGTTTGGGTCAGAAACATGAATAAAGAAGATTCAAGTCATTGGTTGGAACCTGTAGCTGAAAGAGTTGAAAGAAAGCAACAGCAAAGTAAAGCAGCTTTTGATCGCAGGCATAGAGTTCATGAAAGCAAATTGAAAGTGGGAGATTTTGTTTTAGTTAAAGTTCCTAGGAGAGTAAGAAAAGGAGAGTCCAAATGGTCTCTCCCTGTGGAAATTAAAAAAAATTCTAAAGGATCAGCGTTAGTAAAAGGAAACGGTTGGTGGAGTAAAAGAGATTTAGTACAAGTTACCAAAGAGCAAGCATGTAAAATATCCCGCATCAGAAAGAAGGACGATTCTGATATTTTAGATTTAACTGCTTCTGATTTTGATGAACTTTCTTCAAGCAATTTGGATTCGTCTACTAGTGAGGTAAATGTTGGTTCTGATGTATTTATTACAGCTCCGTCTCAGAATGATGTTTCGGGGGAGGCATCTTCTTCCACTGTTTCTCAAAGACTTGCACGCAATGTAGGGATGCCTACAAAATTTAAAGATTTTTATGTTGATTAGCTGTGTGATGTGTGAAATATTTATTGCAACTTTTCTCTTTTCTTTTGTTTTATAAGGGGGAAGGTGTTGTAATGTGACTTGGTATTGTTTCTAGGCATTGTAAGCATTCTCGCGGGCAGCATGTGCATGCGCGTGAGTGTTCCTTTCTTTCACTCACGCGCTGGGCATTCCGTGCACGCCAGAATGTCCATGCTAATGGCATTCTGTTTTCCTTTGAAACATGCATCAGCGTGCAGACAGCTTGGTTCTGCGCGCGGATGCATGTTGCCTTTCAAATCTGTCAAAGCTTTATTTATACTGTTGAGACTCACAGTTGAGTCAGTTGCCTGTGGATTTGATTGCTGCCAGACCTGCTGCTGTGGGCTCCTTGGATTTATACTTTTAAAATAAATACTTGAAAACTTTTGATACCCAGGATTGCCTTTCTCCTTTGCCTCACTGATGTGCCATTTCTCCTGGAAGTCCTTACCACACTACGGTGGTGCAAAGGGATCATAAATATGCCCTTATGTTTACTAATCTAGCATTCAGTGCAATGTTTATCGGGTTCCAGGCTGCTATAGCAGCTTTTCTAAATGTCTGAACATTTAATGTGCTGAACTCTGTCTGGAGTAGTGGCCAGCAGGATTCTAATAACACTTGGCACAGTCATGTTACATGTACAATTATTTCCAGGTGCTTTCCATAGATTTTACAATATGCCTCCGATGGTTGATTTTGCCACTTCAGGATGTGGTCCATTGTTGGCAGGGCCCCCAGATGAGGGCCAATAATCGACTCTTTGCTTGTCTTGAAAAGTTTATTCCCATATACAACTGCCTTCCTGGGAAGTTATAAGAAGCTAAAACCATCCAGGTGTGTTTCTTTATCAAGGAGTCTACTAACAAACTGGGCATTTGTGGAATCCACTTTTTTAAAAATTCCTTTTGACTAATGCCCAAGGACCATACCTCATAGATATGTAGATCATCCAAGCTAATTTCCATATAATGGGCATGAGCGGCCTTGCCCCTCCCTCCCTGTAGCTTCTTCCATAATACACCATCCAGTGTATTAGAGCATGCTGCTCTGAGCTTATGGCACAGCTTGATGAATACAGATTTCCTGGACACAGGTTGCCTAAGCATCAGGGC
This sequence comes from Calotriton arnoldi, assembly GCA_963921515.1. Taxonomy (NCBI): domain Eukaryota; kingdom Metazoa; phylum Chordata; class Amphibia; order Caudata; family Salamandridae; genus Calotriton; species Calotriton arnoldi. The sequence continues at coordinate 361,148 of CAWUFW010009831.1, forward strand.
ATCTGCCATCTTTGCATCGTTTGCCAGCATGATTTCACTTCCATTTGATGGAGCTAGGAATAACTTTGCCTGCATGACCTGAAAAATTGGTTCCATGCTGAGGCCCAACATGCTTTTTATCTCAGCTCAAAAAACAGCCTTAAGGTCTTAGGCCTTATTTGTGATGTCATTTTTTTGTTTTTGAAAGGACCCTATTGAGTCTAACCAGCCCCCCAGATATTTGTATGGTGGATGGTAATTTACTTCATCCAACATCCTGGTTAAATCAGAGATAAACATATTAGAAAGCAGAGGGGGACACAATCTTGCCTTAAGCCTTCAGTAGCTTTAATCTTTCTGACTTCTGTGGCCAAGAATGAACAATTCCACCATTAAGAATATGGCTTCTCTGATACTCACTGCATTGGAAAGCCCAGATAAGATGGACGAATGGACTGGAAACCATCCGAAAAAAAGGCCTCTCTCTCATTCGCAAGCTGCCAACAAAGGAAGGAGACTCAAATATAGCCATCTCTCTAACACCCCCACATGGCAATCTCTTCTGAATACGATGCAAGCAAACTGGCTATTTTTGTGGTGGGAATAGACAACTGTATATGTTCCCCTATACTGGACAAGTTAACAACACAAAGGGGCATATTCACAAGGAGCCATCGCCGAATTAACGGCACTTTATCGCAGCCAAAGTCGTGATAAATTTACCTCCCCATTCACAAGCCGGTGTTAACAGCCCACAGTACCAGTTTACCCGCGATAGCAGCCGCAAAAAACATCGCCACAGAGGACCCCCGCAAATATCGCTAATGAGATGCAGAGTAGGCGTTCCCGTGACAGAAGCCGAGACAACAGCACACCCCAACATTCACAACGACCAGCCACATCTGCGATTAAAACACAAAACAGGCGATAAGGCGCGTTAGCACCAGGAAATCTACACCTGCTCTGACCTGGTGTAAAGTCGGACGGCAGCCTGCAAACCAAAAGGGAGCACAGCCCAGGGCTACATCGGAAGGGCAACAGATGCCTTGGAGCCACCCATTATGCGGCCCGGACACCCAAGAGGGCCACAACACCCACCTCCACCACCACAGTACCCCAACCCACACCCGGAACACCCCCCCGGACCACCACAGACGCAGGGCAGACAAAGACAGCGGAACCCCAGGAAACGTACCAGCCACACAGACCCAACATCTGACAATGTCACCGTCCACTACAGGCTGAAAGGGACAACCAACCTACGCATCCTGACCATCATCGCCTAACAGGCCTACGGCAACAACACAGCGGACAACCAACATCCCACCCCACACAAAGCTGATGGCGTGGCTGCACCTGTTGGCCCCTGGGACCCCCATCCAACACCCACCAGAGTCGGAGGAGTCTCACAGCCAGCCACATCCAAGTCCCCCACCCCTGTCCTGGACATCCCTATCACCCTGGTACCCCAGTCCCCATACATACAACACAATACGCAGGATCCGCTGGAGACCAAGCAAGGACCATACGCCCAAGCTGGATGCACGCACGTGTTGGGGGCAATAGACAGCACACATGTACTACCTGTGCCCCCTGGTGACACAGCACACAATCACCGCAACAGGAAGCACACGTCTCACACCAATGTGCAGGCAACAACAGAACACTGTGGAACACCCAAAAATGTTGCCTTCAAATACACAGCCAGTGTGCATGATACCTTCATCCTCCGACAGTCCATCATCAACCAGCGTTCCCAGGATGGCAACAAGGGAAATGCACAGCCCCTTGGCAATATTCAAATGAACACACCTCAACTCCACAACCATGCAACTCACAACGCTGGCAATGTATACGTCACAAAATCACATGCAACAGGCACAACAATATGCCCACCCACCAGACACGACAGAACAACTTACAATGTCCACATGGGCAAGCCCTCAACATGAGCCAGCAACGGCATGGCACCTCAGCCACATAATAGCCGAATGTGGGGAGAGGTGGCAACCAGGCATGTGTGAAGGATGCAGTAGAACTATGATTGGGAAAGTACACAATGCCAAGAGTGCCGGAGATGTGCTGGACACCTCGCAGTATGCAGAACACACCCATATCCATGGCGACATACACCGCTTGCGTATGGAGTGTAGTGGACAGTGGACGCCACCATGTCACCCCAGCCAGTGGGGGACCTCGCGGAAATGTTGCCTGTTACACCCCCCTAAGCGTCAGCGTAGTGGGATGGCCCGGCGTATGCCACGCCAGCATAGGGGTGTGAATAAAAAGCACTTAGGCCTGGGCATGGTCCTCTTCCGGAAAGACCCACTTCTCTGCCAGGGTGGTGCCTCCCACCTCGCCACGAGGCCGACACCATCCTCGTGAGTGGAATTGCCTGCGAAGCCGTGCGCCTGCCGGACCCCGGCATGCGGGACCACGAACCCGTCAGGCCAGCCCCTGCGCAGCCAGGCCACACTGAACACCTTCCGACACCGGCGTGTGTCAAGGAGGGCCCACCACGTGCCGGCGCAAGCCCCAAGCCTGAGGCTCGAGACCTTGGCAGCCACCTCAGACCATCACGGCCTCCACGACACAGGCCCGCTTTATTCCTTTTTCGTTGACGTACTCCACTGCTGCCCCCGGCCTACTCTTCGGACCAGTAGGTCCCATATGTGAAACTGTGTCCTGAGTCATGAATGGCAGTGACCCCAAATCCGGGCCAGCGGCCACAGCACCAGACCCCCCCCCGATCAGTGAGGCATAGTTCCATATGGGCATCTTGCGACACGTGGTGCCACTAACCCTGTTCAACGCCAGACGGCTACACGTGGATGAGGGACCAGGACTACCCTGCTGAGCAGTAGGTCACACATCCAGCACCTAGTCGCAAAGCACGAATGGCGGAGTCCACACCAGTGGTCGCACGGAGAGGTGTAAGAGGAAGATGCGGCTCAGTCCGGACGAATGCCGGGTCACATACACGGAGGTGTCCTTAACACGTTGTGCCACTGAACCTGAACTACGCAGGCCGGTGGGGCCATCCAACCCAAGCCGGAGACACTTAGTGAATAGGCCGTGCTGACCGCTGCCTCAGGCCTACACCACGGTCAGGTAGGTCACACATTTGGAACTGAGTCTTGATTACACCATGGCAGTGAACATTATTTAAGGCAGAGAACAATTCACAATACACCCTCCGATGTGGTGGCAACAAGTCTGTGCATGGCATCACAACCACACGTGTCTGTGGGCCTACGCGGTCCACTGCCCTCGGCCTATGCTGCGCACGAATGGGATCACAGATTTGGAACTGAACATCGGTAATTCAAAAGGCAGAATACATTTCTTCGCACGCACGGAGGGTCGTAAGAGGATGACACGTTGCAGTCCGGAGGGAACAGGATCAGCGTCACGGAGGTGATTGAACACTACCGACAACTGCCACTGTGTCACTAACTCTGTGCCTCGCGAGCCAATGACCCATGGCTGTGGGCCACTGCTGACCGCTGCCTCCGGCCTACACTGTGGTCCAGTAGGTCACAGAGCCTTGATTTGGCATTCTTGGAGTTCACATATGTGTACCGGCATCATCGCAGACTGCATCCCCTCACAGCACCTGTGCCACTAAGTTTGTTCCCCGACATTCATGGACACTCACTGGTCGTACATTGGTGGCGTTTAAGTCTATGGACTAGGCGCTAGTTTTCATCCTCATGTAGCTGATCCCGAATTGTTGGTGCAAACGAGGGTTGCGCTTTCCACTCCTCCATTTGCTGCTTCCAGATAACATCAGACCTTCTGCATTATGCCCTGGAGGACACCTTCCACTGTTCCCCGAAACACTCCGCAACATACACCTCGGACATTGATGGGGACCCGCTCAGGTCGCATGGCCCATCTGACTGCACCGCAAGTCACCGTCCCGTGGCTAGGTGCCTGTGCCGGCCGCAGTGCATCCGGGGCCACTAACTCTGTGCTGCTCAGGCCTGGGACCCCTTCTTCTGAGACATTGAATGGCCTCTGTAGCGATGGTCTTGGGATCATCAATGCCATGTGTCTGTGGCCCTGTGCTGTCCGCCTCCTCCGGCCCCAACTGGGGGCCACCAGGGCCCACACATGGCATCGAGTCTTGACTGGCCAGGACGTCGCATCACCGCAGGAGGCACACGCCACCACCGCAAGGACCACCTCCAACCGCCATCTGCCAGAGTCGAAAGGGTGGTCCTGACAGACCTACGGAGTTGCTCAGACCTGTCGTGGATGCCATCATCGGACTGATACCCTGCTCAGCACTCCAGGTGCCAGTGACTCAGTGCACCGCAAGCCATTGTCCGTTACTGATTGAGTTTTGTGCTGTTGTGAGGTTGCGCAGCAATGTCACCTCATGCAGTGGGGAAGACCTGGGACCATGAGGAGGAGGATGTGTCAAGTGTACGGACGGGAGAAGGCACAGACAATGGGAGGGCAGGTGGCAACAGCCCCAAGGCAGGAATGCAGGCTGGTGGTGGTAGTCAAGCTACACCCCCGGATCTTATACTGGGTATTGCGCTGTGGACTGCGGACGCAACTGTCACCTCAGGCAGTGTGGGAGACCTGGGACGTTGATGAGGAAGTTGATGCAGGTTTAACACACCCCACTGCATCTGCATCAGGACTAACCCGAAGGGACACAATTCTAGCAATTTCTTCACATGAGCGCGCTCTTCTCTAGTGCCCTGTTGGACTTGGCCCTTTTTGGCGGGTTCACCCCTAAACTTTTTGCCTTGTATGGTAGTAGTTTTAAGTCTCTGGGCACTTTAGCACTGTGGGCCAGTGTAAAGTGCGTGCGCGCTGAGGGCGTGTGGTGAGATTGTCCTGCCCTCCCATAGGAATGCATGGGGGATATGTGTGTCCATGGTAATTCCTGGTGTGAGAGGAGTGCAGGGGCGAGTTTAGTATGTGCGAACTCGTGAGAATAAATGCTGCGCAATGGTGTGCGCAGATTTATTGTGACTGGTGTAGAAATGCCACTTTTAGAAGTTGGCATTTATGTGTGCTCTGTGTCTGCCTGCCTAATGTGAATTGCATGTCTGGCTTGTGAGTGACAGGGGCTGGGAGGTGTGTGTGGCTCCAGGAGGGGCAGGGTGAGTCAGCGCAGGGCTGAATAGGAGATCTGCATCTAGATGGGAGGGAGGAGTTGCACCTGGGACCTGAATAGGGCTGTGCCTTCCCTCCACAATGCTGGCTCCACCCCCTGTGGTGCGTCTGATGTCCCTAGCCTGTCCTGTGAAAGGAGAGAGGAGCTGAGCAAAACAAAGTGCTCCAAAGCTCCCCCAAACCAGTTGCATCTGGTTTTCCCTAAACCCTACACCTTTAGACAAAGGAAAAGGGTGTATAAAAGAAGGGGCTGTGACCCCATGTAAATGTTCACTCTTGCAGTTCAGTTCCTGGTCTGTTCCTAACGGAGGGGGCTTGCTGCTGGTGGGGCCCAGGAGGGACCGCCATGGGGGCTGCCTCCCTGCTGGAGGGCCCTGTGTGCTGGCCCCTGGGCCCTACATTGCCCCTTCTTTCCTAAAGGACCTCTTTGCTGGGAGCTTCCTTTGCTCCATCTCCTTGCCCCAGGACTTCGTGTGCTCCTAGCCCCTGGGAGCGCCTTATTTTACTGTCCCCTTGGAAGGGGAGCGTGGGCTTCGCAGCGCGCGCTGCAGCCCTTGGAGAGGGAATCCCGGCGTGAGGGATTCCCCGTGATGCTGCCTGAAGCGGGTGCCCACCCCGCATGTTTGCGCACGGAGCGGGTGCCCACCCCGCGTTATATTTTTAATGAAGAGGGAGCCTACCCCTCATTGCCACCACGAAGGGAGAAGAAGAAAACAGCCGCCGCGATCGCGCAGCGACCCGGAAGTCAGGCACGTCTGCCTGGGACGTGGGCGGGGCCTACCGCCGGACCGGGAGAGGCCAACCGGACGTGATAGCGCGGGGCTCCCATGCTTGAGGGAGAGCCCCGCGGTAGCGGCCAAACCGAAGAGGAGTCCCGGGTCCCAGGAGGGGGCCCGGGTGAAGAGAGATGCAGCCGGATCCCCAGCGAGGCTCTCATGAGCGAGAGAGCCCCGCCTGCTGGCCGCGGTGTCCGGGATGAAGAGGAGCGCCTCCCCAGACCAGTCCGGTGAGTGGGGGCTCCAGGGGCACAGTGTTGGTGCCGATCGCGGCACCATGACAGCAGAAGTACCGAGTCAGAGCGGCCCCGGATGGCAGCGGGCCGCTCCAACGTGAGGGCACGGAGGTGCCCAAGCCCCATAGCCGCATTTCTCCCAGCTGCCCCGTTCGCAGAGGGCAGCTGCACCAAGAGGGCACATTTTAAGATTTAAGAGCCCCAGAGCAGGGCTCAGGCCATTTTCCCCGCTGCCCCGCCTGATAGAGGGCAGCGGCCACGTTTGGCGCAGATTGATTGAGGAGTCCCAGTGAGGGGCTCAGAGGGCACAGCGAGTGCCCCTGCCTACAGCGAGTTTCCCAGCTGCCCAGCAATTAGTGGGCAGCTGCAACGTTTAGGCTATCATTCTTTGGGGGCATTATTGAAAGATGAGGTAGGAGTGGAACGCACTCCTAGGCCCCATATCTTCCCAGCTGCCCAGCAAGTAGTGGGCAGCTGCTACGTTTAGGTTTGCGCAGTGGCGCATCCTGGACTTTCGCTGCCTAGGCAGCACGCCCTGACATTTTGGACACAGGGCATTTGGGCCCCTTTAGAGATGGCCAGTTGGCCAGGGGGGACAGTTAGGTTTATAGGGCGCCAGGCCCTAATCTGAGTCAGGTGCTAATGTGATTATGGTGCTAGGACATGTGATTCCTATATTGTGGTTTACGCACCCTGGGTTATACCTCTAAATGTGTTTCATGATTATGAGGTTTTGCATAATATGTTTATGCTTGTGATTTTATTATTACCTAATGCGTTTAGGTTGTGAGTTATTCTCTACTGTGATTTACGCCCCTAGTGTGAGTTATACTTAGGAGGTTAGGGTCTAATGTGTTTAGACTTATGAGAGGATTGCATAATGTATTTATGCTGGTGAGGTTGGCGCAGAATGTAATTCGCGCCTAAGGTGATGCTGTGCATAATGTGGTTTATGTTACAGGCTGATGCTAAGTACCGTAACTACCAGTGAGTACTGGTTGTACGTTTATGATGTTCTACATGTACTAAGTTCGCTTTGTGCTGGTTCTGACAGTGGTCCAGTTGGCCCTGTCAGGTGTAAATAATCCCTTGTAAATATGACCTAGTGCCAGGTGGCACGATGTATATTATGTGAGTACTATTCTAATGTGTTTTATGATAATACAAAGGCTATTTTTATATATAACCTTGTGTGGAGTTCCTTTTTGTGGTGTGCCTAGTATGTTGTTGCTGTGGGTGTGTTGCGCAAACGCTTTACACATTGCCTCCGGGATAAGCCTGACTGCTCGTGCCAAGCTACCAAGGGGGTGAGCAGGGGTTATCTTTGGCGTGTAACTCCCTTGCCCTGACTAGAGTGGTGGTCTCTGCCTGGCTTTGGCGCAAGCCTTAGCCAACCAGAGATCCCATTTCTAACATTGGTTGTCAGCGGTGAGGATAGGACTTGCGTTTGCGCAGTACCACAGCGACAACTGGTTGCACTACAAACTCTGCATTTAGATAATCACATATTGGGGATTCTTTTTACTGATTTTATTTTTTCCTCAAGAGTGTCATTTTTTAATGGTGTTTTCTGCGCTTTTATGTTTGGTGGCAGAAGAGAGAAAAATGACAGGGCGGGACGCCAGTAGGTTGGGAGGTTCCCATAGATAGGGAGTCCCTGGCTGGGTCCAGTGCCCAATCCCTTTTCCTGTCCCCAGAGGTGTGGGTGGATAGGAGGGAAGAAAGGGAGTGTGGAGGAGAAAAAGTTAGCTCTGGAGGGTAGTTTATCCCCTGAGCTCAGTTGAGTTGTCTGGATTCACCAGTAAGGGTGGGATCCAGTGGTGGCAGCAATATGGTGTCCAGTGCAGGAAGTCCCATTCCCCGTTCCCACAGTATGGTACCTGGTTCCCAGTAAGGGGGGTACAGGTTGAGATTCAGGGGCAGTAAGGAACTGTCTCACCAGCATTGGTTGGGGGGCGTGTCTGGATGAGTGGTGTGTTGCACTGGACGAGTGGGTGTGAGTTCTTTTGGTGATAAGGAGCTTGCACTGGAGGTGGACCTCTGGCTGTGTGCTAGAGGTCCTGCAGAGGCATTGGAGAATGATTCCAACAAGAGTGGCTCGGGTATCTTCCGGTCCTGTGTGGTGGAAGAGGTTCAGTGTAGCCCAGCTAGGTCCCAGTGTAGTAGGAGGGGTGTAGGGGCTCACGTCCTGTCTCAGAGGAGAAGGAGTGAGTTTGGGCTGTGTCCCAAGGTGCCCGAAACCCAGTCCCAGGGCCTGGATGGTTTCTTCAGGGAACACCAGGTTGGGGGCCTAGGCTGTACTTGTAGGCCATTTGAGGAGGATCTCCCATTGTCTAGAGGACGTGGAGTGTCTGTAACCAGAGCTCCAGCGGTCCTGGTGTCTGGCAGTACCACTCCAGTTGGGAGGGTGCAGAGGTCCAGAGTGAGGGGTGAGAGGGGGAAAGAGTCCTCAGTGGAAGAACCAGTGGGTCAGGGGCCAGCCAGAAGGGCTGAGTCGCCAATGAATGACCATGGTGACGCCACTTCTGTCCTGGGGGATCTGCACGCACTGTCAGATGGACAGGAGGTCGTGAGATCTGCGCCAGGCAGACTGTCACACGACACATTAGTTATGTGTCACCCTCGAGGGGGGCATGCGTGCTTCCCGTGAAGTCCTGGTTCGCCGGGCATCTGACCAAAGGGTACCGTCCCTGGGTTGGGGAGCCAGGTTCAGGTGTTTCCTGACCTGGACGGCAGGGCGACTGTAATCAGTGTCCTGGCCGGGTTGCCTTCTAGGGGTACCCCTGTGAACACAGGTGGGGCCCATCTTAAGTGAAGAGACCCTGTGTTTCCCAGAAGGGGTGGTGCAGGCCTAGCCGGGATCTTTAGGGTCCCTGGCTGAATGTGGTAGTACTACCCTGAGAGCAGGTGGGGCCCATCTTAAGTGAAGGGACCCTGCTCTACAGTGGGAGGGTGCAGAACTCTGGAAGGGGGTGCAGAGGGAGGGAGTCCTCGCCTCTGACCCCGGTGCATCCGGTGAATTTGGATCCCAGGTGGTAGACCAGTTGATGGAGAGAGGTCCTGAACTGGTGGGAGAGTTGTGTTCTGGTGGGTGCTTCCCCTGGGAGGGTGCGGAACCCCAGAAGTAGAGGTAGGGTGAGGAGATGCTTTGCCCGTGACCTCTGGTCAGCCTGAGGGTGCGGACCCTCGGTTGAAGGATCAGTGGTAGTTTGGAACTACACTGAGAGGGAGAGTGGAGAATGGCTATTGGATGCCAGGGGTTACTGCCCCCACTCTGTGGATTGGCAAGGACCAGTGGCCTAGGGCCTGGTCCTGGCCGTGGACAACTAAGGAGTACCGGTGGGGTAGCCTAGTTGGTCCTGAGTTTTTTTCTTAGTTGGATCCCATGGGTTCCAAGTGGCGTAGAACCGGAGGGTATCCCTGCAGTGCGGGCCCGCGTCCGTGTTCGATCGCCCCAAGCAGGGAAGCCCATCACGGTGGTGATTGGTCTGCCCTGCATTTTGGCTGGAAGGGGGTTGTGTTGGACTTGGCCCTTTTTGGCGGGTTCACCCCTAAACTTTTTGCCTTGTATGGTAGTAGTTTTAAGTCTCTGGGCACTTTAGCACTGTGGGCCAGTGTAAAGTGCGTGCGCGCTGAGGGCGTGTGGTGAGATTGTCCTGCCCTCCCATAGGAATGCATGGGGGATATGTGTGTCCATGGTAATTCCTGGTGTGAGAGGAGTGCAGGGGCGAGTTTAGTATGTGCGAACTCGTGAGAATAAATGCTGCGCAATGGTGTGCGCAGATTTATTGTGACTGGTGTAGAAATGCCACTTTTAGAAGTTGGCATTTATGTGTGCTCTGTGTCTGCCTGCCTAATGTGAATTGCATGTCTGGCTTGTGAGTGACAGGGGCTGGGAGGTGTGTGTGGCTCCAGGAGGGGCAGGGTGAGTCAGCGCAGGGCTGAATAGGAGATCTGCATCTAGATGGGAGGGAGGAGTTGCACCTGGGACCTGAATAGGGCTGTGCCTTCCCTCCACAATGCTGGCTCCACCCCCTGTGGTGCGTCTGATGTCCCTAGCCTGTCCTGTGAAAGGAGAGAGGAGCTGAGCAAAACAAAGTGCTCCAAAGCTCCCCCAAACCAGTTGCATCTGGTTTTCCCTAAACCCTACACCTTTAGACAAAGGAAAAGGGTGTATAAAAGAAGGGGCTGTGACCCCATGTAAATGTTCACTCTTGCAGTTCAGTTCCTGGTCTGTTCCTAACGGAGGGGGCTTGCTGCTGGTGGGGCCCAGGAGGGACCGCCATGGGGGCTGCCTCCTGCTGGAGGGCCCTGTGTGCTGGCCCCTGGGCCCTACATTGCCCCTTCTTTCCTAAAGGACCTCTTTGCTGGGAGCTTCCTTTGCTCCATCTCCTTGCCCCAGGACTTCGTGTGCTCCTAGCCCCTGGGAGCGCCTTATTTTACTGTCCCCTTGGAAGGGGAGCGTGGGCTTCGCAGCGCGCGCTGCAGCCCTTGGAGAGGGAATCCCGGCGTGAGGGATTCCCCCGTGATGCTGCCTGAAGCGGGTGCCCACCCCGCATGTTTGCGCACGGAGCGGGTGCCCACCCCGCGTTATATTTTTAATGAAGAGGGAGCCTACCCCTCATTGCCACCACGAAGGGAGAAGAAGAAAACAGCCGCCGCGATCGCGCAGCGACCCGGAAGTCAGGCACGTCTGCCTGGGACGTGGGCGGGGCCTACCGCCGGACCGGGAGAGGCCAACCGGACGTGATAGCGCGGGGCTCCCATGCTTGAGGGAGAGCCCCGCGGTAGCGGCCAAACCGAAGAGGAGTCCCGGGTCCCAGGAGGGGGCCCGGGTGAAGAGAGATGCAGCCGGATCCCCAGCGAGGCTCTCATGAGCGAGAGAGCCCCGCCTGCTGGCCGCGGTGTCCGGGATGAAGAGGAGCGCCTCCCCAGACCAGTCCGGTGAGTGGGGGCTCCAGGGGGCACAGTGTTGGTGCCGATCGCGGCACCATGACAGCAGAAGTACCGAGTCAGAGCGGCCCCGGATGGCAGCGGGCCGCTCCAACGTGAGGGCACGGAGGTGCCCAAGCCCCATAGCCGCATTTCTCCCAGCTGCCCCGTTCGCAGAGGGCAGCTGCACCAAGAGGGCACATTTTAAGATTTAAGAGCCCCAGAGCAGGGCTCAGGCCATTTTCCCCGCTGCCCCGCCTGATAGAGGGCAGCGGCCACGTTTGGCGCAGATTGATTGAGGAGTCCCAGTGAGGGGCTCAGAGGGCACAGCGAGTGCCCCTGCCTACAGCGAGTTTCCCAGCTGCCCAGCAATTAGTGGGCAGCTGCAACGTTTAGGCTATCATTCTTTGGGGGCATTATTGAAAGATGAGGTAGGAGTGGAACGCACTCCTAGGCCCCATATCTTCCCAGCTGCCCAGCAAGTAGTGGGCAGCTGCTACGTTTAGGTTTGCGCAGTGGCGCATCCTGGACTTTCGCTGCCTAGGCAGCACGCCCTGACATTTTGGACACAGGGCATTTGGGCCCCTTTAGAGATGGCCAGTTGGCCAGGGGGGACAGTTAGGTTTATAGGGCGCCAGGCCCTAATCTGAGTCAGGTGCTAATGTGATTATGGTGCTAGGACATGTGATTCCTATATTGTGGTTTACGCACCCTGGGTTATACCTCTAAATGTGTTTCATGATTATGAGGTTTTGCATAATATGTTTATGCTTGTGATTTTATTATTACCTAATGCGTTTAGGTTGTGAGTTATTCTCTACTGTGATTTACGCCCCTAGTGTGAGTTATACTTAGGAGGTTAGGGTCTAATGTGTTTAGACTTATGAGAGGATTGCATAATGTATTTATGCTGGTGAGGTTGGCGCAGAATGTAATTCGCGCCTAAGGTGATGCTGTGCATAATGTGGTTTATGTTACAGGCTGATGCTAAGTACCGTAACTACCAGTGAGTACTGGTTGTACGTTTATGATGTTCTACATGTACTAAGTTCGCTTTGTGCTGGTTCTGACAGTGGTCCAGTTGGCCCTGTCAGGTGTAAATAATCCCTTGTAAATATGACCTAGTGCCAGGTGGCACGATGTATATTATGTGAGTACTATTCTAATGTGTTTTATGATAATACAAAGGCTATTTTTATATATAACCTTGTGTGGAGTTCCTTTTTGTGGTGTGCCTAGTATGTTGTTGCTGTGGGTGTGTTGCGCAAACGCTTTACACATTGCCTCCGGGATAAGCCTGACTGCTCGTGCCAAGCTACCAAGGGGGTGAGCAGGGGTTATCTTTGGCGTGTAACTCCCTTGCCCTGACTAGAGTGGTGGTCTCTGCCTGGCTTTGGCGCAAGCCTTAGCCAACCAGAGATCCCATTTCTAACATGCCCCTACCTCAGTGCACTGCAACTCACGGAACCTCCTGACTGAATATTGGGTGACCTCTGTCCTTACTCCAGATCCCTCCATGTTGCGTTGCAGTTGACTCTGTTATGCTGGTGTTTTCTGTTTCCATTACACTGGTGTCCACTGTTCAGGTTGTTGCCAGCACCAAGCACTCCGTGCGGGCTGGCTTATACCCACCCCACACACATCCAGCACAGGCATCACTGTACATGTGGCCCTGCCAATAAAGGGGCCAGGCGCACGTGCCCGTAGCCAGTTCAACATGATATGTGCATGTGTCTCTGTGGGGGTGTGGGTCTCCTTTGTGGGGTGTAGGTGGTCCCTGAAGGGTATTGGACACCCACGTATGTGTTTTAGTTCGCATTCCATGGGTTGGGCAACACCCTCACCTGTGGGCCACCTCCTTTTGGCGTTCTGCCACCTGGCATTGGGGTGCCATGTGTGGGTGGGTGAAGTGTTGTGAGGCAGCCGTGATTGCTGGTGCTACATGCTGTGTGGTCTGTTGCAGGGGCTGGGTTCTCCTCTGAGTAGCTTGTCTGCCCTGGTCCTGGTGGTGGGTTGTGTGGGATGTCCATGGGCTGTTGTAGGGCGTCGGTGTCGGGGGTGTGGTGTTCGTCTCGGGCATCACTGATGGGTTGTCTGTTCTGACCTGCTGGAGGTATTGTTTGTCCCTCTGCATTGTGAAGGGGAGGTGCATGTTGGCATTGTGTTGGCGCCTTGTTCTTGTCGAAATGCAGACTGTGTGTCAATGTACGTTGTGACTGTTTGGGCGGTGGTGGCTATTTGAGTTGGGACAGTGTACATTTGGCTTACATGGCTGATGTGGGGTTGTAGGGGTAGATGTGCATCTCACAGTTCCCTGCTCTGTCCAATGTGATTGTTCTGTTTCTGCGCCTGGGTGGACCCAGTTGTGTCCCCTGTTCTGCAGTGTGGGTGTTGCACTTTGTGCCACAATGTCATGGTATGTGCTGTAATTGCTATGTGTGTGTGCTGCAGTGTGCCACGGGGATGGGGGACATGTCCCTGGGTAATTGTGGGTGTGCAGTGTGTTACACCTCATTGTGCATGTGTGGCATTGTGCCCATCACCCCCGTCCCCCCAGTCCCTGTTGGATCCTCACCCTGTTGTTGTTGTGTCGGGTCCTCTCGAGCTGTGTCCGTACTCCCTACTCCTTACACCCTCTCCACACTGATGACTGTGGCCTGGGTTTCCGCCAGCTCCTCCTGTGGCGCTGGACTGCCACCTCCTGTCGCCGTTGCTGCCTTCCTGTTGGCAGCGGGTTTGTACCTGGTTTAGGTTGTCACGTCCTGCCGGCGCCTCTTGTCCTCCTGGATTGGCCTCCTGGGCACTCCGACTGCGTTCCAGGTGGTCTGCTTGTGGGTCAGTTGCTGGTAGTGTTCTGTCTCCTCCGTGGCCGTGGTCTTGTTTTCCTGCGGTCTGCACCCCGTCTTCCTCTCCCTTTTCTCCTTGGCCTTCCCCGACCCAGTTGTTCCTTGCTGGTGGTCTGTGGGGGTTGTGGGGTTCGCGTTGCCCTCTGCGTTGGGTCAGGGTGCATCCATGTTGCTACGTGCTTTGGCTTGTTTCTGGTGTGTTGTGTCTGTGGTTTTTATGGTGCAATTTCCCACCAGACGCGTGGGATTTGCAGGCCTGAGGCTGCTTTTCGCTACTTTTTGTACTGCGATTGGCATCATCGCATGATTTCTCGCGTTCGCGTTTCGCATTATTTTGGCGTGGCATTGATTTTCACGCTGACATTTGACGCGTTATCTGGTGACTATCGCATGGTACCGCCTTGTTGTGAATTCCACGTTGACACGGGGTTATTTTCCCGCGATGGGCTGCAATATTGAAAGTTGCGTTACGCTACTCTTGCGGTAGTTATCACACGTTCTTGTGAATATACCCCTAAGTATAATAATAATAAACAGCCTCCTCAAGGGAGTAAATCTAGGCAAACACTGGCTCCAAGCAAGACCCAGGATTCATTGCAAGACTTTACATTGATCCAGAAACAAGCAAGTTTGGGAGGAAAAAGCTGTAAAACAATAAATGTCATAGATGAAAGATTGGGATAGAAAATTCAAAAGAATCCTAAGTCTTCATTAATACCCCCCCTGAATAAGACCAGTCCAATCCATGCAGGATGAAACCCTACTGAAGGAGGAGGTAAAGAGGACTCACCCCATCACAGTGGAAAAACAAACCGCCAAGGAAACCAGCCAAGGAGTTCACCAGATTATTTCTAGACAGTCCACCTCCAAAGATCTCTATAGATTAAACAAGTGGGAAAGAAAGAAACTGCATAAGGTCAGAAATAGACTCCTGAAACCAGCTGTGGCACAGCACATGTCGAAGTTATACCCAATTTTCAGCAAAGAGAGCACAATGGAGCCAATATCCAAGAATGAGGTGAAGCAAGCATTTATTAAATACCTGAAAATACATGCAGAAAAATGCAGTCTAGCGTCCAACAGAAGGCAGAATTCCAGCCAAATAAGTATATAGTTCTAAATGAGCCCTCATCAGAGGTAGTAAGTGCATCAGTGACCACTGAAACCCAAACCGAGTGGGAAAACACCGACACACCTATAATATCCATGGGAACACCGCATATTAAGAGCCAAGAACTAATCTATTCACCAGCCTGCACCCAAAATGGGGCTTCCAGCCAAGGTCCAGATAAAGCAACTCTAGGTGGATATGCAAAGGTAACAAGACGAGTGTCAAAGTCTACATCAGAACTCACTGAGGGCTCTCTTTCTCATATGGAATCAAAATCAAACAGTACCTATGAGTCAAACTATGACCAGGCATTTACCTCTCTGCAAAATAAAATTCTATGGTATCTGGAATAAAAACAATGGGAAACCAGAATGTGCTAAAACGCACTAATATTATCAGGCTCCTGGCAGACGTTCTAGAGCTACCAGATACAAGATTGCGAGACATAGCTGCCATAGAGTTCAAATCACAAAGTAGTCTGCAACAAACTGAGCCTGCTGTTGTCACCTTTTTCATGTACAACCATGCTAAAATGCTATATATGCAAAAAGCTACCTTTAGGAATTCGGGCATAAAGATAAGCATGTTCTCTGGAAATGCATACTCTCTACCGCTAGCAAAACATAAGTTATTTTGATGAGGCGGTCCCAAATCAGTCTCCATTTTGAAAATTGGCCGTCCACACCAAAATGTTCTGCCCTCCTAGGTGAGAGTACTCTCGGCTTACAAAAACTACTGACTGGTCAAAGAGCTCATCAATCAAACTTTTAACATCCTGTGATGGCTATCATTCCTAATATGCTGCAAACTGCAACCTACCTAATTAACATTCATGAAGTAGGTCATTTACAACCCACTAGGAATCGCTAATTAAGAGTTCTAACATTTCTTATATTAAGAGCTGCAATTAACTAATTAAAATTCAGTAAGAAGTAGTAATTTTTGTCCATCTGGTCCACACTTCACTTTGTATCACTGTCTGGGAGGAATACACAAATCCCAACAGCAGTGCCATTGACAGTCATATGAACCAGGACACTGGCAAAAGGTACAAATGGTTAGGGCAAGAAAATTAGAATTTTCTAAAAGTGGCAAGTTCAGATTTGTGACTGAATATCTGACTTTAGCATTAAAATGATTTTAAATTAAAATTAATTGGAGCCCAAACAGCATATTTCTATCGGCTCTCAATCAATTATTAGCACTTACAAATATAATAAGGCAGCCCAATGTAAGTCTATGGGAGGGGTAGGCCTTAAAGCAGTAAAATAAGAATTTAGGAGCTTTTTACTACCAGGACATGTAAAACTTAAGAACACTTGTCCCACTTTTGAATACAATACACCCTGACCTATGGGCCTTTAAAGCCTACCTTTAGGGTAACTCATATGTATTAAAAAGGAAGGCCTAGAAAAATGTATATTTTGCCTGGCCAAAATGGCAGTATAAAACTGCAATTAAGACTGCAATTGCAGGTCTGAGACATGTTTTAAAGTGCTACTTTAGTGGGTGGCACAATGAGTGCTGCATGACTACTACTAGCATTTAATTTAACAGTCCTGGATACCTGTAGTACCATATACTAGGGACCGATAAGTAAATTAAATGTGCCAATGAAGTGTAGGCCAATTTTATCATGCG
Organism: Calotriton arnoldi; assembly: GCA_963921515.1. Lineage (NCBI taxonomy): Eukaryota > Metazoa > Chordata > Amphibia > Caudata > Salamandridae > Calotriton > Calotriton arnoldi. Next base: position 377,805 of record CAWUFW010009831.1, read on the forward strand.
TTAGGGAGAGAGCATGTTAGAAATGGGGTCTTAGGTTGGCAGTGGTTTACATCCTATTCAAATAGGGAACCTCACTCTAGTCAGGGTAAGGGAGTCACACAGCTAAGATAACACCTGCTCACCCCATTGGTAGCTTTGCACAAGCAGTCAGGCTTATGTCGGAGGCATTGTGTAAAGCATTTGTACATACACACACAATAATACAGTGCAGAACGCTACAAAAGGAGTCTGCATGATTTTAGAAAAATAGTAAATATTTATCTGAATACAACAAGACCAAAATGACAAAAATCCAACATACATAAGTTAAGATATCACTTTTAAAAGATTAAGCAAGTTTAGTCCATAGAAATCCATGGATTGCATTCTATTTAGCACCAAGTACCTTAGATGTGTCAAAAATCAAAGACAGTGCAAAGGTGCAGGAGAAGTGAGGCACCGAAAAAGCAAAGCGATGCGTCGGTTTCTTACTCCACAAGGGAGGTGTTGCATCGGTTTCTTACTGATACACAGGGGAGGTGATGCGTTGGTTCCTTACTGGAATGGGAAGTGATGCGTTGAATTCTGGACATGTGGCCTCGCTTCCTTATTGCGTCCCGACGTTGAGGAAGAGTCGGCGTTGAGGGGCAATGTGTTGAAAATCCAGATGGACTGCGCCAATGAGGCAGCGGCGATGCAGGTGCTGCGTTGATTTCACAGCATCAAAGCAGGCACTGCATCAATGCTTCAGCCACAATGTGGGTGCTGCACCAGAGTTAGAGCGTATGCCACAGACATTGGTGACATGGTGTTTCGGACTCATGTTGCAGTGACTCTTCAGCCTCACTGCAGGTGCTGTGTCGAGAAAACAGGCGCTGAGAGTTGGTGTGTGGATTTTCTAACCAGGTTGCACTTCCAAGGGCCCAGGAACTGTATTTGGCACAACTTGTCAAGTCAGGGCTCTAAGCAGAATAACCCAGGCACTGGTAGGTGAAGTCTTTTATGGTCCTGAGACTTCTTAACAGGAGACAAGCATGCACAACCCCTTGGAGAACCTTGGAAGAAGGATACAGAAAGCCAAAGTCCACTCCTTTCACTCCCAGGACAGACGCAGCAAGCAGCAGGCCAGCACAACAAATCAACAGGCAGCGTGGCAGTCACTCCTACAGCTTCCAGCTCTTCTTCCTGGCAGAATGTCCTCAGTCCAAAAGTGTTTTGATTTTGGGGTGTCAGAGATCCAATACTTATACCCCTTTTTGCCTTTGAAGTCTGCAAACTTTAAAAGGAAAGACTTTGCAGTGCACAAGACCCTGCCTTTCCCTGACCTGGCTCCAGACACACTACAGGGGGGTGGAGACAACATTGTATGTGGACAGGCCTATTCAGGTGTCATTGACAACTCCTCCCACCACTCTAGCTCAGGAAGGCCCATCAGCCTGGTGATGGGCCATCAGGATATGCAAGGCACACCTCAGATCCCTTTGTGTGACTGTCTAGAGTGAATGCACACGAGCCCAACTGTCAGCCAATCCAGACATGTATTCTATAGACAAGCATAGGCACAGAATGGTTGACCACTTTCTAAAAGTAGCATTTTCAAACATGCGATTTAAAAACCAGCTACACCAAAAGATGTATTTTTTAAATTGTGAGTTCAGAGACCCCAAACTCCAAATCTATAACAGCTCCCAATGGGAGATTACACTTAAAAGATATTTCAAGGCAATCCCCATGTTACCTTATGGGAGATTCAGTCCTTGCAATAGTAAATAACTAAATTAGAAGTATTTCATTATTAGGACATCTAAAACACCATAGTAGATGTCCTGCCTATAAAATACACCGCACCCTACCCATGGGGCTGCCTGGGCCTCCCTTATGGTTGACTTACACTTAATAAAAGGGAAGGTTTGGGCAAGGCAAGCGGGTGCACTAGCCAGGTCGAAAGGGCAGTTTGAAACTGAGCACACAGACAGTGCAGTGGCAGGTCTGAAACATAGTTGCAGGGCTACTCTTGTGGGTGGCACAATCAATGCTGCAGGTCTACTAGCAGCATTTGAATTACAGGCCCTGGGCACACCTGGTGTACTTTACAAGTGACTTCCTAGTAAATGAAATATGCCAATCATAGATAAACAGATCACAAATACAATTTACACAGGGAGCACTTGCACTTTAGCACTGGTCAGCAGTAATTAAGTGCCCAGTGCTCTAAAACCAGCAAAAACAAAATGCAGCACACAAGTACAAAACAGGAGGTCATAAGCAAAAAGACAGGGAAAATCATGCCAAAAGATGCCAGGTCTAACAGAGCACATGCACTTTAGCACTGATTAGCAGTGGCAAAGTGCACTGAGTCCTAATGCGAACAAAAACAAATTCAGAAACCTGACCACACCAAGCATGTCAGGTCTACCAACCAGTAATTCCCTTCACAATTCTGAGGCATTATTTGGATTAGCCACTTCATTTTTCAGCACTCAATGTACCAACCAAATATCTGCCAATTTGAAACTCGTCAACTGCTACTTCTCCAGTAAGGAATAACTGTATAGCATCGATGTTTCCAAAATGTTTACACAAGCAGTAAGAACACATGTCTAATATTTTCTCAGCCTAAAAAAACCCTAAAAAACCATTGAATGGTAAAACACAACTACAGCTGTATTAAAATCATCAGGGATAAGAAAAATTGCAACCCAACAGGCACTACACCTCTAGTATAATAAAGTGTGCATTACCCAATAACATAACAATCAATTAGCAAAAGCTCACTAAAATGCACAGAAACGTGGCTAATTAACAATAAGGCCCCTCTTCAATCATAGAGAGGAAACAGCCTTGAAAGAGGAATTGTGTCAATTCACAACAATAATTTTAAGTGTAAGACTGTTAACATACTCGCCTGCTACCCTCTGAAGATGCTACAAAAAATAGTATTAAGTCACTGTAGAAAATCAACCTTTTCTGCATGGTCAGCCAAGATTTCTTGCCTTTTTCTGGGCCCTATTTTAGCTGGCTTTAGAAGTCTGTGCACTAAACCCAGCTAACCTGGAGTAAAGTGCCTGTGCTTCCCCTCTAAACATGGCTAAATTGACATATACCTGATTGGCACATTTAACTTGTTTGTAAGTCCCTAGCATATGGTGTAGAAAGTGCAAGGGGGCCTAGAAAGTAAATGCCATGGGTGGACTACAACACCTGTTGAGCCATTCAATGCAGTGCCAGTGGAAACATGCCTAAAGGCAGTTGTGTCTCGCTCCACCTGCACTGTTTGTGCTGCCTGGTTACGTCCCCTGTCTCCCCAGATTCACTCTGCCCTCTTTCTCTTGTTATCTTGACCCTCCTACCACCCCACACTCCTGTTCCTGATATACAGTGCTCCATGGCCTCCCACTGCCATTGCCCTTTTAATTTTGGCCTCCTTCCCACAGCCATTGCCTTTTTAATTTTGGCCTCCTTCCTACAGTCCATGGAAACCCTCCCTACTCACATTGTCTTGCGGAGTACCTGCCATCAAGCGTGGGGTCATGTATAAAAGCTGTGCTGCTGCATGTGCCAACTGCTTGGCTTTCAGACATCCCAAGACGACAGTCTATTTGTCCTGAGGTCCAATTTGTTTTTTCAAGACTTGACACCACTTACCTGATCCTGTGGGCCTGACTCTGTTGTGGCATCTACCTTCGGTTTTGACATCCGGAGTTGACGCTTTCTGCTCAAGGCGATTACCAGCAAGGAAATAAAAGAGATAGTCATTACTTGCATGGTAAGGCAAATTCCTGCATGCTTGTGCTTACCAGGAAAAAGAGCCCAGCAACTGAAAAATGGGTTTTTGGACAATGGTATGCTGAGTTATTTTTTAGGCATTTAGATTAGAGCAGCAGCCAAAGGTATTCACAGCAAAAAGGCCACATCAATTAAGCCTGAAGAGAAGAACAAAGAGGACCCTGAAGGCAAGGCATCTCTCTGAACTTGAGGAACTGGCAAGACACAATGAAGAGCTCACAAAAGAGTTAACTGATTAAAAGGGAACACACACTTGTATGGTTTTGTGTCACTAACCCTGCGGCTAACTCAACCCTCGTGTTTCAGGAATTGACAAAACCACAGGCCCTCATTTGGGAGGGCGATACATGATTATCAGCCATGCTACTTACTAACCAACCACTACAGAAAAAGTCAACACTCCTTCCCTCATTGAGACAAGATGCACAATCAGTAAGTAGGGATCAGGTGGATCCTGCTGGGACAGGGTAATAGTTAGGGAGTATTTCCTTTCCTCTACTTCCTCTTAACAGGAGGGATCCTCAGCTCCACACTCGGACGACTCTATTCTTTTTCTCTTTCTCAACCCCCTTTCCTTTATGGGCTGCTCCCTATCCACAGTTGTCAGTGCAATGTGCATGGTGCCAGCCTTCAGAGGGATTCATGGTCTTGGATTCACTTCTGTAGACACTTGGAACTATTCAGGTTAGTGTTTTCCTAGTCCTGACACACGCTACCCTATATAGCCTGACTACTGCTGTGTTAAACCTGCAGTGTGGCCTATCAAAATAACTCTTTTTGACAGTTGCAGACCTCCTGTTTAAATATGGGTAAGTTACCCCTCTTTAGGCATTGTAACCACCAAAGCAAGGTGCATGATATTTAAAAGTAGGACCGGTAGAAAATTAATAGAAATCAATGAAATCAACAATGCAACATGCATAACAAGATGCACCAAGCTGAGACAATTGTACACTCATATCTCTAGACGACAACCAAACTTAGGGCCTGATTACGATGGCGGGCGGAAAAGCACCCCGACCGCCGTGGTAGCGGAAATTAACCGTCCGCATGTACCGCGGGAAAACCGGCGGTCAGATTAGGATGAACCGCCAGAAAAATACGACCGCGGCGGTCGGGATGCACGAAACACCGCCGGGAGCGTGCAGAGCAGGTAAAAATCCATCCGCGGCAGTCGGTCCTGCAGCGGAAACACTTGAAACCGCTGCACAGCCAGCGGAGTGACCGCATGTTGAATTAGGATACCATTGCGGTGACAGTGGAACGTTCAGCTCTTTTCCGACCGCCGCAATGACAACCATTGGTGAATGGGAGAGCCGGAGGAAAGGCCGTTGCATTTCGACCGGCACGATCGCAAGCATCGATGAATGGGAGAGCCGGCGGAAGAGCAGTTGTATACCCACCGCCGCGCTCGCTCCGGAACAGCAATGGCGGACGACAACAAAACACACAATAAGGCTACCAAGTGTGGCAATTAACCTGGCTCAGCCTCAAAAAACACCTAACACACCCCAATGACACATCCCCGTGGCACCAAAAAAATACAAATCCCAGGTCAACCCACACAACACACCTGACAGGAATACACCATTTTGACCCACCCACATTGCTGAGTATAGAACAAGCCCCATTCCCTGACCACAATCCTTTGCACTACTCCACAACTGAAGGGTCCAACCCCACAGCACAAAGGATAGGCAAATCTGCACACATCACACCATCACACCATCACAACAACACACACACACCACACCACACACATCACCACCACCTCCCCCACACCTGCACCTTTAACCCATTTGCACATCACACACCATGTCACAGACGAAAATGCCCAAATTCACAGACAATGAGTTGTCAGTGATGGTAGATGAGGTAATCAGAGTAGAACCACATTTGTTTGGAAACCTGGTCCAACAGACACCATTAGCCACCAGAACGCAAATGTGGGCAAGGATAGTCAGCAGGGTCAGTGCAGTAGGGACCATCCCGCGCACCAAGAAGGAGTTCATGAGGCGGTGGCATGACCTCAAGAGCAAGGTGAAAGAGAAGAACAACAAGAACCGTGAGCTGGCTCAGAGGACTGGCGGTGGCCCTCCGATTCCACTACGAACATTCACGGCATGGGAGGAGAAGGTGCTTGGCATACTGCATCCAGAGAGTCTCACAGGAATACCCGGGGGAGTGGAGGCTGGTAAGTACCGACAAATGTCTACCATCACACTGCAATGTACTGTCTTACACAACGACAAAGCTACACCTCCCAGGTCAAAATGCATGCATGTGCACCACACTCTCCCCAACACATGTCTCACAGTTCTAACATCCACTCCCTCTGATTCACCCCAAAGGTAGCTAGCAATATTACCTTGGGGGCAGGTGTACAGGCAGCTAGCACTACAACTCCCACCAGGCCCCCTTGTCCCAAAGCACACCAGGATGGAGCACTCCCCCCACCCCACCCAGAAGCAAGTGGCAGACATTGCATTCCCCTCATCAAACTAACAGGTAGGTAGCCATCTCAACAGGGTGGGGGTGGCTGTGTTTGGGAAGCCTGCACTACAACTCCCACCAGTCCCCCTTGTCCCAAAGCACACCAGGATGGAGCACTCCCCCCACCTCACCCAGAAGCATGTGTTAGCCATTGCAATGCCCACCTTCACCTAACAGGTAGGTAGCCATCTTAACAGGGAGGGGGTGGTTGTGTTTGGTAAGCCTGCACTATAACTCCCACCAGGCCCCCTTGTCCCAAAGCTCACCAGGATGGAGCACTTCCCCCACCCCACCCAGAAGCATGTGTCAGCCATTGCATTGCCCACCTTCACCTAACAGGTAGGTAGCCATCTTAACAGGGAGGGGGTGGTTGTGTTTGGAAAGCCTGCACTACAACTCCCACCAGGCCCCCTTGTCCCAAAGCACACCAGGATGGAGCACTCCCCCACCCCACCCAGAAGCAAGTGGCAGATATTGCATTCCCCTCATCAAACTAACAGGTAGGTAGCCATCTCAACAGGGAGGGGTGGTTGTGTTTGGGAAGCCTGCACTACAACTCCCACCAGGCCACCTTGTCCCAAAGCACACCAGGATGTAGCACTCCCCCCACCCCACCCAGAAGCATGTGTCAGCCATTGCATTGCCCACCTTCACCTAACAGGTAGGTAGCCATTTTAACATGGAGGGGGTGGTTGTGTTTGGGAAGCCTGCATTACAACTCCCACCAGGCCCCCTTGTCCGAAAGCTCACCAGGATGGAGCACTCCCCCACCCCACCCAGAAGCAAGTGGCAGACATTGCATTCCCCTCATCAAACTAACAGGTAGGTAGCCATCTTAACAGGGAGGGGGTGGTTGTGTTTGGAAAGCCTGCACTACAACTCCCACCAGGCCCCCTTGTCCCAAAGCACACCAGAATGGAGCACTCCCCCCACCCCACCCAGAAGCAAGTGGCAGATATTGCATTCCCCTCATCAAACTAACAGGTAGGTAGCCATCTCAACAGGGAGGTGGTGGTTGTGTTTGGGAAGCCTGCACTACAACTCCCACCAGGCCACTTTGTCCCAAAGCACACCAGGATGTAGCACTCCCCCACCCCACCCAGAAGCATGTGTCAGCCATTGCATTTCCCACCTTCACCTAACAGGTAGGTAGCCATCTTAACATGGAGGGGGTGGTTGTGTTTGGGAAGCCTGCATTACAACTCCCACCAGGCCCCCTTGTCCGAAAGCTCACCAGGATGGAGCACTCCCCACCCCACCCAGAAGCAAGTGGCAGACATTGCATTCCCCTCATCAAACTAACAGGTAGGTAGCCATCTCAACAGGGAGGGGGTGATTGTGTTTGGGAAGCCTGCACTACAACTCCCACCAGGCCCCCTTGTCCCAAAGCACACCAGGATGGAGCACTCCCCCCACCCCACCCAGAAGCATGTGTCAGCCATTGCATTGCCCACCTTCACCTAACAGGTAGGTAGCCATCTTAACAGGGAGGGGGTGGTTGTGTTTGGGAAGCCTGCACTACAACTCCCACCAGGCCCCCTTGTCCCAAAGCTCACAAGGATGGAGCACTCCCCACACCCACAACCATGTGGCAGCTATTCCCCTCAATTGTGTCACAGTACAGGTAGGTAGACAGTGCATGCACCCTGCCAATCCTCTCAAAAAGCATGGAGCCATATGACCACACCACCCCTCACATGTCACCCAACATGGCATACATCCAATAGTCACTTCCTGTATGCAGACAGCCAAGCGTATGTAACTGTCACAGAAAAGTAACGTTAAGCCAGCAAGTCACATTGTGAAGAAATTCAGGGCACAATCATGTCCAGCACGGAATGCTATGTGCAAGTGCCATGGTGGCAGAGCATGAAGGCCCATATGAACACAAAGCATGCATGGTCAGTTGTTGAAAGAAAGTAAAGTACATGATAACACAAAGGTATGCAGAAGATTACAATGGCTAGTTCTTCCTCAGATGTAACGTCTTCATTGCAGAGCAAACCAAAAAGACAAATCACATAAAGTTGATGGGCTGCAAGTCGGTAGATGACGACATGTTCTTGTAATCACACAATCTGTACGTGGAACATGGTAACTATTTACATGTCATACCATGGACAAGTAATGTATGTACCCACACATCATGGCATGATGTGCAGTACCTTGCAGCCATACAATGTGAAAACAATGTAAACTTTGTGGTGTAACACATGTAACATCCAAACATCTAACACCATGCTTGTGGGGTGCACTTTAATGACCATTTCACCTCTGTTCAACAGGAATCAACAACTCACTGCTGCAGAAGACAACATCAACCTGCAGAGCCAGTCTCCACACTCGGAACATGGACTCTCGGATGCAGACTCCCTAAGTTTCTTGGATGAGGAGCACTGACCTAGCCTGTCCGGACTGCGAGGGCGCACCATGTCCCAGGCCCCCACTGTCCCCACCACCACCACCCCAGCAACAACAACCGCGCTGACCCCTGCTGCAACGACCTGTGCGGCCTCAACCACCACCACCACCGCTGCCTGCAACACTCGCCCTGCCTCAGTGGTTACCAACCCCATCACACAATCAGAGGAGGGCAGGGAGAGTCTGCGGGTGTGTCGAGTGGTAACGCCACAGGTCCGGGACAGCAGGGCAAGTGGGAGGGCAACTGGGGGACAAAATCGAGAGGACACTGGGACCGAAGCCCTAGCCAACATTGCCAGAGTCCTTGGGGCCTACGAACAAGCCCAGGGACACACGGGCCAGGCTCTGGAAGAATCGCGTGATCTCCACCTGCTGCTGAGGTCCATAGACACGCGTATGGGCCAAATCGTGGACCTCTTGGGCCAGCTCGTGGGTGTTCTGAGGGACAGACCTGTGGCCCAAACTACGGCTCAACCCCCCTCCAGTGGCGCGCAGGGTGAACCCCCCACTAGCCCAGCTGAGGCCACAGAGAGGGATGAGCAGCAACAGGATTACTCCTCAGACACCGCTGACCCCGCTGCAGGAGCCCCCCTGGAAATGCAAGAGGGGCCGTCCGAGAAACACCACGGGAGGATCAAGTGTCAAAGCACCAGCCAAACGCAAGTCAAAGAGACATCCATGATAGCACCTCTGTACACCTTGACATTGACTTTGTTGACTATCCTTACCCACACTGCCATGTTGATGGCAGGTGTCTGTTGGACTGTGTCACCTCATCAATGGGGTGACTACTCTATTGTCTTGTTTGCCATCACTGACAACTCATTGATTCACTTAGCACCATTTCTTGAAACATCACTTGCCTGTCACAACCACTCAATGTAAATAAACACTCTTTACACACCTATGTCTTTGTGTCAGCTCCATGTTTATCACAATATGTACAATGTTGAGTCAGAACATAATGTACCAGAAGCTCAGATCGTGATGAGGCATTGAGAGTCTGAAGGGACCTAGAGAGACACAAGAGAATGACATGTACTCGTCAGGTGTTGACATCACAGCCAGTACACAACACTAGTCATCAAGGTACACAAACCAGCACACATCACAAGGAGAAACAATCGCAACATAGACATCATGTAGCTGGTCAGGACTACACTGTGCCACACACATCAACAATCAGCACAGAGCAAACAACAGGCAGCAGTCAAAAAGCCCCTCTCGGCCTCATCACCACCATCAAAGACAGCAGACAATGGCACTGCTGTACAATGTTACTCACACTCAAGGGAAGTAGAGGTTGATGATCTGTTGGTACAGGTTGACACCTTCCTCCTCTCCACTATCCTCGTCACTGGACATGTGTGGGCTTGCAGGGGGGGGGCATCTGCGGCGCATCATCGTCCAGGAGCAGGGGGATCTCCTTGCGCAAGGCCAGGTTGTGGAGCATGCAGCATGCAACAATTATCTGGCACACCTTTTTGGGAGAGTACATCAGTGCACCTCCGGTCCTGTCCAGGCACCGAAACCTAGACTTCAGAAGCCCAAAAGTGGGCTCCACCACACGACGTGTCCTCCCATGGGCCTCATTGTGGCTGACTTCACCCGGGGTCCTGGGATTCCGCAGTGGGCTCAGCAACCAAGGCCGGTTGGGATATGCAGAGTCACCTAGGTGTCAGATACACAGAACAATTTTGTAATATGATTGTAGCTGCGGACAGCATGTCACACATACAGCACAATACTTGACTCAGCTAACTCACCTACAAGCCACGCACGGGCAGGATGCAGATTTGCCATCATCTGTGGTACGATGCTGTTACGCAGGATGTAGGAGTCGTGGGCTGAGCCCGGGAATCTGGCACAGACATGTGAGATGATCATATCTGCCTGGCATACAACCTGCACATTAATGGAATGGGAATGCTTCCTATTCCTGTAGATGTGCTCACGTGCCTGTGGTGGAACATTAGGGATGTGGGCAAGGGCATAAAAATCACCCTTCACAGCTGCCAATTCCTGTCTTCGTGGAAAATGGATGTAGGTGTCCTTTTATACCATCATAGCGGACAGGACATCCCGTAACACCATGCTGAACATTGCCTGCGACATCCCACCTGCGCTGGCCACCGTGTACTGGAACGAGCCAGTTGCAAGGAAATGCAAGACCGCCATCACCTTACATGTTGGAGACACAGCAGTTGGATATGTCCTGCGAGGCCTCAGATGGGGCTCCAACTGAGCACATAGGTCTTGGAGGGTTTGCCGATCCAGACGGAACTTACGGATGATGTCCACATCCTCCTAGTCTGCCAGCAAGGTGAATGGCTGATGCACATTTGGTCGCCTCCTACATAAGATAAAAGGGGACACTTGTCAATACAATTCACCTATGAGATGTGTCCAACATCTAACGTCTTGACTGACACAGCGCCAACAATGACTGGCCTGAAACAACAGCTTACAGCACAAGTCACATGCAGAGACAACTTGACCCCAAGTAGTTGTACACTTGATCAGTATGTACAAACTGAGTACACCTGAGACAGATTCAGACTATGTGAATGTGAAATGGGACATTCCGACATCTTGTGTCACCAGCCCTGAGAGTACTTGACACAGCACATGTCTGAAACTGCAACACTGCTGTCTCCTACGTAGCTGCTGTACCTGCCACACCTTCTTGCGTGAGTCGGACAGGGCACACATTAACGACACAATGATCACAGTGTGTGCATCAAGATCAGGTATCAACATGAGTTCAGCAAACTACACAGTGAAGTAGGCACATTAAGTAGTCAGTCCATCATTACTGTGTGTTGCTTAGCCATCTCACACATTGACATGTTTCCATATTTGAGAGTCCATCACAAAACAGATCTGTGTACATGCATAACAACATCATCAGTGACATGTGAGAGACTACATGCCAATGCATGTACTCCAGTGCACTGACATGGCATGTGTAGACATCAGTGAGTTGAATGTCACACTAGCATTCAATTTAACTATCTGGTGGCATGATTCATTGTAAGTGTGGAGTGTTCAATGATGAGAACTGGTCATTGCCATTGCAACAGCATGATGCATCCATAGGTGCCCTAAGCGTGCACCGCCACTGCAATCGCGGTCATTGGCACCAATGTAAAGATGCCAAATCGTGGTAGTGACCGCCTGGGCACCACGGTGAGACACCGCCAATGCCCATGCCCATTCAGCCAATGGGAACCGCCATCGCGCTAGTGGAATGCACTTTTGAAAATCGCGGTAGGTGTACTCCGCTACCGCGGGGCCGGTCATTGGATACAATTGTAAGATGCACGATTGCGGTAGCGACCGCCTGGGCACCGCAGTGTGACACCGCCAATGCCCATGCCCATTCAGCCAATGGGAACCGCCATCGCGCTAGTGGAATACACTTTTGAAAATCACGGTAGGCGTGCTCCGCTACCGCGGGGCCGGTCATTGGATACAATTGTAAGATGCACGATTGCGGTAGCGACCTCCTGGGCAACGCGGTGTGACACCGCCAATGCCCATGCCCATTCAGCCAATGGGAACCGCCATCACGCTAGTGGAATACACTTTTGATAATCGCGGTAGGCGTGCTCCGCTACCGCGGGGCCGGTCATTGGATACAATTGTAAGATGCACGATTGCGGAAGCGACCGCCTGGGCCCCGCGGTGTGACACCGCCAATGCCCATGCCCATTCAGCCAATGGGAACCGCAATCGCGCTAGTGGAATGAACTTTTGAAAATCGCGGTAGGCGTCCTCCACTACCGCGGGGCCGGTCATTGGTTACATTTGAACAAAGCTGATCTGGAACCCCAATTGCAGCAGCTGAGTACCACTGAAACAACCCCAGCGGGCTATATATATCTGTGAGAGAGCCACACATTTCCACTGCATCCAGACACTGCTGCCTGCCATTCTTCATCCCCAACTGCTGCTGTTCCTGTCTCCTGGTCCCAGTGATGGCGAGAACTGAGAACATCAGGGCCCGTCCCTTCACCACAGAGGAGCTGGAGGTCCTGGTGGACGAGGTGCTTACACACTACGGGAGGCTATATGGTGCTTCTGATGTTATGGTGAGTGTTTGAGAGTGAAATTTGGAGATTACAAGGAGTGCTCACATGATGTTGCTCTGCTGTAGTATGTGCCTGTGAGTGCAAGTTTGTGTGATACACTGCCTAGCATGCTGACTTCATGTCAATGGGCTGTGTAGCCTTATTACCACAGATCCATGGCTGCATTGAAGGATGGGAGGGACATGCAGTGTCTTTGCAGACATACCGTAACACTGCTGGTTTGGAGAGTGGAAGTCAGAACAAACATTGCCTGTGCTAATGGATGTCAGAGTCCATTCGCCTTTCACATGCTCATTTGTGACATTTCAAATATGTTTCGTCCAGAGGGTACTGAAGGATGTGTGTACACTTTTCATATTGTCACCATGGATATGTGAGCATTATGCACAAGATCGAAATGTCTGAGGGTGACACTCTTGGTGGGAAATCGCCTATGACACATCAGAGTGAGATACTTCTGAAACATCCTCCTTCCATTGATTACATGATGTGTACTGACTCGCATGTGTAGGCACTGTTTGACCTCTCATGTTGTACATGCATGTGATTGTTCCGATGGGCCAGGTTTGACCTCAGTGTGAGTCCCCCTGGCCTGCACAGATACTGCCCAATTTGACAGGGACCCATCAGCAAATGGACAGAGTGCGACATATGTGTTGTCTGCCGCCCTGTCACTCAAGAGCTATCTTAGGCCTGATGATTGCACAAGACAGACCTTGTGAGAAGGGTGTGAGAATGTAAGATCATGTCCCTAGATGTGACATCCACTACACAGTGAGGCACTCACAGGCCAAGGACATTGAGGGGTGTGTAGTGTTGGAGACAGTGAGTCTTCCCCAACACATCATTTCCAACATGATGTATGTCTTGCTCCCTCACATACTGCATCACAGATGAGGGCCTTCTTCACATTGCTTTGTGTGCTGCCATTCTGCATGTGTGTGAGATGGCCAGGACCTGTGTCCACCCTCATACCTAAATGCATTTCAATCCGATTATCTGATGCAAATGTACTACGTGTCATGTTGTATGGCCTCTGCTCAAGGTTTCTGTACAGCTATGCCAAGTGTTTGCATGCTCCTGTCCTGAGACACAGTGGAACATGGCCCATTGTCCCTGAAACTGCCTCTTCTTGTCTCCCATGCCTGCAGCTTAAAGTCCGCCAGCGTAAGGCCTTATGGAGAGCCATTGCATGCAAGGTGCGGGCTCTGGGTTTCTGCAACCGACGGCACACACACTGTCACAAGAGGTGGGATGACATCTCCCGGCTGAGCAAAAACGTGGCAGAGATGACGCTGGGGCTGCTCCCTCGGACTGGAAGGTTGTCGCGCAGGAGCATGACACCACTAATGTCCCACATCTTGGCTGTGACACAGCCAGAGCTGGATGGACGTTTGAGCAGTAGCTGCTCGTGGAGGGAGTGCCGCGGGGCGGTGGGGCGGGGCGCGGGAGGAGCAGGGTGGGGGGTAGTAAACTACAGCATAGAGCCGAAAAGAGGTAAGTAAACAAATAAATAAATAAAACAAATTTTGTTGCGCCTGCTGCATTGCATTTGGCAATGCAGCACGCGCAATGAAATTAGTTTTATTTATTTCTTTGTTTACTTACCTCTGTTCCGCCGTATGCCGTAGTTTACAACCCCCCACCCTGCTCCTTCCCCGCCAAGCCCCACCGCCCCGCGGCACTCCCTCCAGGAGCCGCTACTGCGTTTGAGGGCCCATCAGCAGCAAGTTGGGGGTGAGTATTCTGCGAAGGGTGACTTTGGGTGTGAGTGACTGCATGTATCCCAACCCTGCGCCAGTGTTGAGCTCTGTGATGTTTCCAGTGTGATGCAATGGCTTGCGAGTGGCCTCTGTGTTGAGTTCAGCTGACATGCATTTTTGCTACATGTACTTTCTCATGTGTTTAAAATAATGGCCCTTGACATTGCAAGATAAGATGTGGCCTCATGCAATCTGCTGCATTATGGGTGTCATAGACATCACCGGGGAGTGAAGAGCTGTGTTCCTCATCTTAGTGTGCTTACGTCGATGTGTGCAGTGCCTGACTTTGGAATTGTGAGAACTACACATCTGCCAAAAATGTGCAAGGGTAGTTGCACTTCAAAGCACAACATGGTGGACATCAGTAGTTCATGGCCATGGTATAAGGACATTCTGGAGTCAGTATCTGTCTTGTCCCCTTAAAGTGACTCCGTATGTGACTGTGACATAAGGCTGGGCGTAGTTCGTGTAGTAGCGCTACGCGAAGCTACGCGAAGTGCACTTCACACTACGCGAGCTACGCATAGCTACGTGAACTGCGTAGTGCACTGTGCAAAATGCTGTTCGCACTGATTGCACAGTGCCGGATGCTTGTCCGCACTGTGCAATCATTGCAAACGGCTTCTTGCACAGTGCAAGAGGTCGTTTTCTGCCGCTCGAGTAGATTTCTACTCGAGCGGCAGCTTTCTCAACGCGGACTGGTAGTTTCTCATCGCGAGCGGTCGCGAGCATACGCAACCACTCGCAATGAGAAACCTGACCTCCCGCGTTGAGAATCTCGCCGGGAGGTTTATTTTCACGCTCGCGATCGGCAACTTGATGTTGCTGATCGCGAACAGAAAAAGTCTCGCCGGGATGTCATTTTGCTTGCTCGCGGTCGCCAACTTGACGTTGAGGACCGCGAGCAAGCAAAAAATGACCGCTACGCTACGCGTGTTTGCACTGTGCTACGTGCCATTCGCGTAGTGCGAAGTAGCGCAAACTTCGCAAACTACGCGAGCGTAGCGTAGTACTTCGTCCAGGCCTACTGTGACAACATGTTGAGATGTACATCTATCTCACCTACAGGCACGTAGGTATGCTTACAGGAATCAGTATGTCAGGTAATTAGGAGGCACGGGCCAGCTATTTGGCAGTGTGAACGTCACATGGGTCATTAATGCCAACTATGCATGTTTCCATGCATCTTCTGACTTTTGCATAAAGCTTGCACATGCAGACTGCACAGGGTGGTGTGCTACATGGGGGTATCATATTCCAGTTTTTTGTTTTGGTTGCATATGATGTTTGTGAGTAGGGCACTGTACTAAACCTACGTCTCTTTCTTTTGCAGCATCTACCGAGGGCACAGAAGGACAGGGGATGGACACCAGTGGTGAGGCATCTGGCACGACTACTACACATGAGCTCACTGACACTGATGTGACCAGCGCCTCGGAGGGGGACAGGAGTGTCCTGGAAGACTCATGCCCAGAAACACCAACCTCAACATCATCTGACTCTAGCGGTGACTCCTCGATGTTGGCGGGCACAGGGAGTGGGAAATCTGCCTCTTCTTCCACCACACATCGTCCTGTGCCCACCCTCCCGGCTACTACCACTAGTGCTGCCCGTTCCCACAGCAGTAAGAAGGGTAGAGTGTCCTTACCCCCAGGCACCGCTGCCCCTGTCTCCCCTGCTTCCCTCAGTGTTGAGGCGGTGGACCTTTTGCGCCAGCTGTGTGTGGATCAGACTACTCTCCTGAATGCCTTCCAGGATCATGACAGGAAGTTGGCACAGGTAGTTGCCTTCATGGAGGGCATTCATTCTGACGTGGGTGGGCTGCACAGAACTGTCCAGTCTTTGTCCTCTACAGTGACGGAAGCCATTCAGCTGTCACAGGTTCAGAGTCCAGCTCCAGTCCCTTCGGCAACCACCCTGCCAGTGGCAACATCTGACGAGGGTGACCTCACACCACAGCCCTCAGGCTCCAAGTACTCAACACGCAGCACACAACAGCAGCACTCCAAGCGGCCCAGAGCACAGACACCATCCCCCAAACCAAAAACAGGCACACAGGAGCGCAAAGGGAAAAGCCCTTCTGGTGACACTCAGGGGCATCAGGCCAAGAAGCAGGCCTCAGGCTCACATGCATCCACATCACCCCCATCCAAGGACACTCCCGTCCCCAAACCTGCTCCCAAAGGCAGACAAACAGTTGCCCTGCCTGCTGTGAAGCTGGTGCCTGCAAAGAGTCCGCACAAACAGCTCTCAAAGGCAGATTCACCCACAACCTCAACTCCCACCCACACCCCTGTGAAGCTGGGACAGGAGAGCAATGTGGGGGGTTCACCTGGTCAACAGGGGATGAAGGGGAAAAGGCAAGGCCAGCCCAAGCGTAACACCAGATCCAGCAAATCCCCACAGAGAGAGCCACCTGCACCTGATGCACCTTTGGTTGTGAGTGAGGCTGTTGTGCCCGCCCCACTTCCCACTCCTGCCAAGACAATTCTTACCTATTGAATCCCCAAGAAGTGGAAAGGCAGCCCTCCACATTCTCCCTCACACACTGTGTCTCACGGCAGCATGTCTCCGCCTCCCCGTGCCACACTGCCACCCGGTCCAAGCAGCCCTCCGGCTCACAAAGCCACTGATGCCTCTACCTCAGCTGGTCCTCTCTCTCCCAGGTCCAGTCCTCCAACTGGCCCCGACAATCAGCCATCTCCCAGTTCAACTGACAGCCAAGTGTGAGGCAAAGTCCCCCTCCCAAACCCATCGCTCCCACAGCGGTGCCTGGACTGCCCATTTGTATCCCCAGAGCTGTGCTGATTCCCATGGCAGTGTATGGTGTTACCCATTTCCTGTGCAGGTTCTCATGCACACATGTACATACTTTGAACTATGGACTGGCCACTGGCCTTGCTGTTTGTCACTTTGGATGCCCATTCCCTGTGCAGGTTCTCATGCGCACATGTACATACTTTGAACTATGGACTGGCCACTGGCCTTGCTGTTTGTCACTTTGGATGCCCATTCCCTGTGCAGGTTCTCATGCACACATGTACATACTTTGAACTATGGACTGGCCACTGGCCTTGCTGTTTGTCACTTTGGATGCCCATTCCATGTGCAGGTTCTCATGCACACATGTACATACTTTGAACTATGGACTGGCCACTGGCCTTGCTGTTTGTCACTTTGGATGCCCATTCCCTGTGCAGGTTCTCATGCACACATGTACATACTTTGAACTATAGACTGGCGAATGGCCTTGCTGTTTTCTACTTTTGGTGCCTATCTGAGTAATATGTAATAAAGACATAATTACTCCTGTTGTCTGCTTTGTCTGTGTCCTTGCTAAATAAGAGGTTTTATGTATGGGTATGGTTTCATGTGACACATGCTCTGTATGCCAATTCAACATTGCCAATTTGTTGTTTTACTTTTTCAGAGTTTGGCAGAGGTGACAGGCACTTTAGTTCTTCAAGGCTGTGAGGCCTAAGGGTGCAATAATGGTTGTTTGTGATGATCTACTCTTATCCTACTCACTCTATGGTCAGGTTTGCTACATTGTACACATGTCATGTTATGATGCAATGCCACAACAGAGGTGATTTGTATCCACAGGATTACTTGCGGGGTGGCCATGGTCCATCATATCTGTGTGATCTTTCTTGATGTGTACAGCAGTGTTGATGTGTGGTCATCTTGTGTAGGCCTGTCTTCCTAGTCACACGGGGTACATTTGAATATGTGAACTTCAGTGGTCATACAGTGTGAATGTGCTGTCATTGTCAGTGGTGTTGATGTGTGTGTGCCCTTGCAATGCCAACTGCACACATGTATGATCCAAGTAATGAGTGCCTGTTTGTTTCAATTGTCTGCCATGTGATTCAGATTGTGGGCACATGTAGGAGTTGTAGGTTGGGCACTGTGCAGTGTGTTGGTGTGTCCTTGCACTCCTGGGGGACACCTACTTGTCGCTGCCAGTTGTGAGTATGCAGTGTGTGTGCCTGCCAAGTCTGTGTTGTGTTTTGTTGATCAGCCATGTATCTTGTTACTGTTTGTGCTCACTGTGCAGACCTGCTCAGCTACACTGACATTATTTGTGAGTTTTCTCATGCATTGCTGTCACTTGACCCATTTTTGGCTCCAGTATGGTATGTGGTATGTGGAGTCATGCCATCCCCTATATGTGCTTCTGATGTCTACACATTGTGAGTGACTCCTCTATGTGTTTGTGTACTGTTCACTCCTCACCTGTCCACTACTGACGTACACACCACTTCAATCTCATGTCTTCCACCCCATGGCTTGCCAGTGTGTGAGCCTCCCCACCACTTCATAGTGTGACAATATGCTGTGTGGGGCTGAAATGTGTACAGAACCAATGTGCCACTCAGGACAGTTGCCCATATTAGTTATGTGTTGTTTCTTTAACTGTTTTGCAGTCATGGTTGCTCATGTGCAGTGCATATGTTTGAGCAGCACAGTCCTCTACTCATGTTGTTTGCCGCTGGGTTTCCCTTAGTTGTGCATCTGTGGGTGATGGTTAAGCTGTATGTGTGTTTGCTGAGGTACTGCTACCTTTCCTGAGTGTGATGTTCTCTGTGTGCTGTGATGATTTGTGTTGTGGGAGTTCATGGTGTGGCACTCAGATATATGTGCTACTGGTTTGGTTGGTGTGCACACAATGCTTGGTGTGCTTGCAGTGCTGTCAGTGTGTGTTGCCTTGTACTTGCCTGGTGTGCATCCCCCTGATGTCCAGCTGAGTTTGCTATGTGATGGATTGGTGTGTGCATCTGTTGTGCTTTTGTTGTGGATGTATGCAGTGTTTGGCCTGTGTTGGCTCTTTCTACTGACAGATTCTATGTGTGTGTGATGTTCTATTTGCATGGGATTGTGTGTGAGTAGTTGTTGCTGTGTGATACATGCAGATGTGTGTTGCAAGTGTAGTGTGCATTACTTGTGTGTCTGGCACGTGCAGCAAGGTGGATTCTTGTTCCTGAGCTTGTTTTGGGTGCACATTGGTGGTTTCTCCTCCTATTTTTAACCTGTCACTTGTCAGGATTGTGTATGTGCATGCTTGTGGTACACTGTGATGCCATGTTCACTGGATGAGTGGTGTGGTGTGGTGTCTCAGTCTGTGTCAGCTGATTGTCCCATTGATCCCAGTTATTGTTCATGTTTGTTTTTGGATGATGCGATTCTTGTTTGTGTTGGGGTATGGTGTCTGGGCATTGGCCCTGAGTGACAATGTTGTGTACTCCTGTTCTGTCTGTGGTCACATTGCCTTTCCACTATTTGGCTGCACATGTCTGGGCTTGTTGGGCTTCTGTGGATGTTGTTTGTTTGCTTTGTGTTTGGCTATTGTTTTTGTGTCAGCAATGGTTCAGGCATCCCTGAGTGCGGGTGTGACATTTGTGGATGCACCACAGGGAGTGTGATTGGTTGTCATTGAACTCACAGGACATCTCGCAGGTGTTGTGGGCTGCAGGTGTGACGTGGGTAGAGGAGGGGTATGTCTGAAGGTCCTACTTGTGTTTGACAGTCAAGTAGTGTGACAATGAGCCATGTGTGTTGGCTGATGACATACACATGTCAAGTAAGTGGAGACAGATGTGTGGTTGGTCACTGTATGACTTCAGACACTTCCTATCATTCCTGTGCCTATGCATGGCCTGCCTTGATGTCTCCCTGAGTTGATGCACAGAGGTCACTTTTGGCTTAATTTGACTCACTGTGCCAGCCATGTCTGATTTGATGGCCGAAGGCTGGTATGATATGTTCCTTCTCTTGCATGTGATGTACAGATGCTATGTGGCTTGCTTCATGGTTTTCCAGCACTGTCCACTTCACTTTTGGCTGGCACATTTGTTGTCCTCCATTGCTGGTGGCCTATGGTATGGGTATGTGGCTGGGTGTCAGTGTGGGGTGTTTGTGAGTGACTTGACAGGCAGTGTGAACAGTTCATTGGATGTTCATAGGTCGTGTGAGTCTTCATTTTGTGATCATACTCAGTTAGCTTCACAGGGGTGGAAGGTTGGTGTGAGAAGGAGGGTTGTCCAGCCCCTGAGCTTAGATCTGTCAGCCCTAGGGTGGTCTTACACCGTTTTGTTTCTCTTTGCGCCTCATTTTTGCCACCATCTTTTTGTTTGACCTAGGTCTCTGGGCGCCTTACCACTGCCAAACAGTGCTGAGGTGCAGGTGCTCTCTCCTAATAAGATGGCTGCCACAGGCCCCTGCTACTGCGGAGTGGCCATTGCGCACGCACATACTAGTAGTCAGGATCAGGCTGGGACATAATGATACAGTATCCATGCCGTTCCCGCCTCTGTGCCTCATAGCCAGACATGAGGGAAGCTTCTAGAACCTTCCAGCTCGGGGAGGAGTTATGTTTTGCCGCCTTCAGGAGGGTCACCTGACCTAGGGGTATAAGAGGTTTGGAGGGAAACCTAGTTAGTCAGTTGGGGCACCACTGGACCTGGGGGAACCTCTGTCGGAGTAAAGGCTGTGGGGCCTAGGGGGGAGACCTACACTACTGGCACTGACTGGGCCTAGGCACTGCTGTACCAAGATAGATGAGGACCACCTTCCACCTGCTGACCTTGCCCAACGTGAGGGGACCCAGGGAACCACCTCCAGGGTGCCGGCCGGGAACCATCCTGCCTTTATGCCCACCAGCTCAACCCCCTTTCCCCCCTAAGTAACTGCAACCGCAACCAACTGGCGGCAACAATCCAGAAACTACCAAGAAACTGTCAAGCCACTGCCACCTGTACATGCAGCTGGGGATCACAAGGTAAAGCGCTGTATGCTGTGCCCTGAAGAAGCGCTAGGTACCGACCTGCCTGTCTCCCCTGTAAGCGCTACTCCCCTTCAAGCGCTACTTTCCAACTCTCTGCCCGGCTGTGAGCGCTGTGTGTCAGCTGAGCGTTGTGAGGAGAAAAGCGCCCCTGCGCTGTGAGGAGAAAAGCGCCCCTGCGCTGTGAGGAGAAAAGCGCCCCTGCGCTGTGAGGAGAAAAGCGCCCCTGCGCTGTGAGGAGAAAAGAAGCGCTGGTGTGCCCAAACCTACCGCCGCCGCCGGGAGCTGCCGGGAGTGAAGCAGCGTAGCCCAGATCATCGCCGCGGCCCCCGTAGCAAAGGGAGGGCCGCCGCGGGTACAACGAAGGCTGCGCTGGGCCTGGAGAGAGGCGGGAGGCGTTGCCAGGCAACGCAAGTACAGGCCGCGTCAGAGGCCGCGCCCCCAAAGAAGCCACAACGCCATTGGTTCCCGGGTCCGGAGGCCGACGGAGACCAGAGCCCAGAGAAGAACATCGCCGGAGGGGCTCCACTGCCAGCGGGAGCCCCCGAAGCACCCTTCAAGGCCGCGAGAAGCGCTGAGGGCCTCAGAGAGCGGGCCGCCTCCCCCGGTCTGAGCCCCATGTGCAGACAGAAGCGGGCTGACCGGGGAGGAGGCGCCCGGCCCCATTCAGGCCCAACAGCAACACCGGGACAGTAAGGTGAGCCCGGGAGGCCCTGCGGGGGGAATCCCTACTATCGCGAAGGCCCAGATCAGGGGCGCTTCCCCCGCCTATCGTCCCGAGTGGACCGAGAGGGGCAGTGGCCCTCATTCCACTGTGCTGACTGCCTCCCCTGCGCAGAGTCGGGGCCCGCATCAGAATCCGGGTCTGGCCTGCTCACCTCTTCCTTATGACCGGCCCTGTACACGAGTTAGGTCCTTACCACATGGGCCTCACGAACAGGGCCTGCGTTGAGATTCCTGTCATTCTACCCATGCGTGGAACTAGCTGCTTGGAGTACAAATGTTTCCAATGTTAATCACATGCCTAAATTAAGGTCTTTAATGAATTGAATGTACCTACCTGAATTGAGCCTGTGTTCACCTGCCAAGAGTTAAAGTGTTCCTATGTTGTAGGCCTACCTGCTTTGCGACACCCACTGTACTGAATGTGGTTGCGCCTAGGTTGATACAGGTTCGTCCTCATCTACAGTGTTATGTGCATCTAAATTCTTGCTAAATTGAATATCGCTAAGTGCATTGAAGTCTATGTTTTGACCTGCAACCTATGACCTACAGTGTTACCTACTTGTCAATGAGGTTAATGCTACTGCCTTTTAATGGCGTAACGTTTGACTGTTATAACGTGCTTGAATGAATTTACGCACTGGTTTTGAGAAGCTAAATGAACTGCAATGTTGCCTAAGATTATCTGCCTCATCTATTGCTGATCTAAAATTAGATAAAGGATCTTGTTTTTACACAAAAGCCTGGTGTGGTGTCTCCCTTATTGTGTGTGCCTTACTGAGTCAGTGTGAGTGTGTGCTGCACAAGTGCTTAACACATTGCCTTCGGGTGTCTTCCTGCCTCGCGCCAAGCTACCGTGTCGGAATCGGTGACCCCGGTTCTAACATTGGTGTTCAGCGGTGGGATAAGGACTTGTGCTTGTGCAGCACCCTACAGGGATTCAGTGTGCGCCGCAATTGGACACCTATTTATATGCAAGCCTAACAATTCGCCCTTCACTACCTGACGGTACATGCTCCTGTGTTAACCTGTTGCCTATGTCCTAGGAGTTTTACCTTAAGTTGTCTGGGGCCCCACCTGTCAGGATGGAGTTCGAGCTAGCCAACCTAGAAATGTATAAGGTGGCGCAGCTGAGGGAGTTCTGTCGGGGGACGGAGGCGCCAAGAGAGAGGAGCTTCTGAAAGTCTTGAGGGCATGGGTATTGGCCCACCTGGAAGGGAGAGTGGTCGAGGAACAGGGGGAGCTGGAGGCTCCAGGAGAGCTAGACCTACTGCACATAGACATCAGTGAGAATGTGTTGCCAGGGAGACGTTCCAGGGCAGGCAGTAGTGTGTCAGCGAGCAGTGTGTCTGTGGAGGAGTACGAGGACAGGAGGGAGGAGAGGCAATTGAAGCTAGAGCTTGCTAGGATGGACAAGGAGCGAGAACAGGCGAGGCTAGCCATGGAAGAGAGGAAGCTTGTGCATGAGCTTAGCCTGAAAGAATTAGAGCTCCGAGCCTTGCAGATGGAGACGCAGGGCAACTTGAATGGTGGCAGCGTACCCGCTGAGGTTCCACGAGAGCCTAAGTTTTACCTACCTAAGGAGGTGATGGCCAGTTTCAGTGTAGGGGATGACATTGATAAGTGGTTGGCGGCATATGAGGTGTCTTTGGTAGCCCATGGGGTGCCCGAGAAGTACTGGGGGGGAGGCCTGTATAGGTACATACCTCCGTTGGCAAGGGACACACTGTTGACTTTAGATAAAGGTGATCAGACAAATTACCCTGTCATGAAAGAGGCACTGCTTAAAAAGTTTGGCCTCACCCCAGAAAAGTATCGCCAGAAGTTCCGCAACAGCCACAAGCTTCCCACACAGAACTGGGTGGATTTTTTTGATTATGCCCGTAAGGCATTGGAGGGTTGGGTGCGTGGCAGCGAAGTGAGTGATTATGAAGGGCTGTACAATCTATTTTTAAGAGAGCATCTTCTTGATAAGAGTTTTCGAGAGCTGCGCCAACACCTGGTGGACCGCAAGCTGACCGATCCTCGGGAACTTGCGGAGGAGGCGGATACCTGGGTTAGCACCCGGGTGTCCCACAAGGGATCCGGGGGAGACCCCCCGAAAGGTGGACAGAGTTTTCCCCAGAAGATAGAGGGGGGAGATAAAAAGAAGGAGTTCTTTAAAGGCCCCCAAAATAGACTGCATGGGAGAGGGGTAGGTTCCCCACCCCAATCTGGATTCCAGAAACCCACTTACCCTGACAAGAGTCAGCAGCCCAGAACTGTCCGGTGCCACGAGTGCGGGGAGGTTGGACACTACAAGGGGGATCCCCAGTGTCGCAAAAGGACCCCAGCCCCCACAGGAGGTAAGAGCCCCGGGGTGGCCAGTGTAGCGCTTGGGGAGGAGTTGTCCCTAGGTAGGGGAGGTGAGTGGACAGGCTTGACCTTAGTTTCCCTGGGGGATAGAGAGATGATCCCATGGGTTCAGGTACCCTCGAACACTGCCAAGTACCGGCAGAGGGTCCTGGTGAACAGGGAGGAGGTGGAGGCTCTGAGGGACACGGGTGCCAGCATGACGATGGTAAGACGTCAGCTGGTGTCCCCAGAGCAGGTGATTCCTGAAGTATTCTGTTGGAAACGGGTAGCGTGGTGCAGAGCGGGCAGGCCAAACTCCAGAGGAAATGTGTAAAGCATCCGCGCAGCACACACAGGCGACACACCAGGCACACTACAAAAAGGAGACTACACCAGTTGGAGTAAGAAAAATAGCATCTGTATTGGGCAACAGCCTAGCAGATGGTAAACCACATTGGTAACACGGCGCCAACCGGCACCCGGTATACATAAAACAGTGGGGACTATGTACAGGGCAGCGCCAATCGGGCCGCTGCCAGCATCAACAAAAACATGGGATGAATCAGGTTCAATTCAGGTAGGTACATTCAATTTGGTGAAAGTCATTATGCAGGTAAATCATACAGCAGTTGTGCTTAGGCCCCTATTCAATTTAGTAAAGGCCTTACAAGCCTGGCATAACCCCTCGCTGCAGATTAGCCTGCGCGCCACTTCACACAGGGGAGCCCGACTCCCGGGCCCCTGGCAAGACAATGTCCCTCAACGTTGCAGCTGCCCACTGTGATCCGGGGCAGTTGTAAAGACAGTGCAACACAGGGGGAAGGCGGGCACCGACAATGTGCCCCGACACCACCCCCCGACCAAGTCAAGGGCAGGGTAAATATGCCCAATCGTTGCAGCGGCCCGCTTCTGCAGTGCCGCTGTGTGTCCCCAAGGGTCACTGGCACTTTCGGTGCCTCTGGGACCCCGAAACATCAAGTGCCTCCTACGTCGCAGCTGCCCACTGTCAGACGGGGCAGCTGTACGGATTCGCCCAACACCGGGGGCGGGCACCGGCAATGTGCCCCGTAGCCCCCTCCCTGCTGCTACAGGTTCCTTCCAGGCAGCTGCCCACTGGCAGGCGGGGCAGCTGTGCAGGACGTTCACACGGGCCCTCCTGGAGGCCCTCCTGGCACCCGCAATTCTCTATGAGCCCCCCTCCGGGACTCGGGGTGTAAAGTTATGCCCCAACACGTTGCAGCTGCCCACTGTTATACGGGGCAGCTGTGAAGTCAGCGCGGGCACACCGGTGCCCTCTGAGCAACCAGGGGGAGGTGGGCACCGACAATGTGCCCCGACGTCACCCCCAACCACCAGCAGACTTGGCCCCACTCACCGGCTATCCTGCGGGGACTCTGCTCCTCGGGTCCACGTGGGCAGCATGGGCGCCTGCAAGGCTCCAATCGAGCCCCTCCTTCTCAGGACCCTCCTACCGGACGGCTACTGCTGCGCGCTGGCTCTCCTCCTCTTCACCCGGGCCTCCCCTTGTGGGGCCCGGGGCTTCAGCACAGAGCCCGCGAGGCTCCTGACAGCACTCCTCTTCACTCCGGCACCGGCGTCCTCACACGATGCGGGGTAGGCTCCCGCCTCGTCCCACTCTCCTCCGTCCTTCACCCGGGCCCCCTCCTGGGACCCGGGACGTTGATGCGGAGCCCGCAAGGCTCCGGACCTCCCTCTCTTCCGGAGCGAAGTCTCCGGCGGCGTTGGCCAGCGCGGGGTGGGCTCCCGCCTGGATCCTACTTCCGGGACTCTCTTCACCCGGGCCACCCCTAGTGGGGCCCGGGACTTTACTCCGGAGCCCGCGAGGCTCCCGACGACCTCCCTCGACTTCCTCGCTTGCGGGGCGGGACTTCCCCCAGGCGCTCTCACCAGCGCCAATCCCAGCGCGGCTCCCCTGATGTCACGGGGAAGCCCGCGCAGCGCTCCTGGGTCTCCCGGGCCGGCGGTGACTCCAGGCAACTCCTCTTCTCCTCACAGAGGGGTAGGCTCCCTCCCAGCACAAGCACACACGCGGGGTAGGCTCCCGCTGTATTTTTAAAAGTAATAACGCGGGGTGGGCACCCGCGAAGGTCTTCACCAGGCAGGAAGGCGCGGGGTAGGCTCCCGCGGCACTTCCAAATAAGCCGCTCTCCTTCACGGCCACACACGCTCCTTCACGCTAGCGCGCGACAGCGCTCCCGAGGCCGCGGCGGTGATCCTGGGCAGTTTCAGCATGCGGGGTGGGCTCCCGCCACGCAGCATACACACGGGGTAGGCTCCTGTGGTATTCTTAAGCACCCAGCTCTCCCTGGCAGCACACGAGCAGCGCTCCACTTCTTAGCGCTACACAGCGCTTTGCAGACGGTGTCTTCAGGGGGTTACAGCGCTTTCCAGCTCCCAGGCACAGCGCTAGGGTGCAGGCATCAGCCCTCTTCTTCCTGCAGGCGGCACCGGCAGCGCTCCCCCCTCCAGGGTCCCCCAGGATGAGTAGCGCTCTGGCAATCCAGCGCTGCAGGCACCCTCTCCCTTCTTCTGGCACCGCAGATATAGCGCTCACCGGCGCTAGAGGCCAAGAGACATGTAATGCAGGGCGAGATCAGTGGCTAGTAGGGCGGCTCACCAGTCCCGAAGCAGCAGCTCCTCAGAACGGTCATCCTCCGGTAGGGTGGCAATCCTGCCAGCACAGCAGCCTCCACTCCGGCAATGTCTCTTCATTGGCCCTGGGGCCAACAGGGGGGGTGTAGATGGGCACAGGGGCCAGCACACAGGCCCAATGTGGCGGTCTCCCCTGGCAGAAGGTCCCTTCCCCTTCAGTCCAGGCTCTGCACTGCCTCTGTCTCCTCACATGGCAGCCTACAAAGTCCTCTCCGGAACCGGTTCTAACTGGTTCAGGGGGAGGAGTAGAGCACCCTCGGTGCGACGCTTCCCTCCAAAAGCAGGGGGCGCTGGGGGACAAACCACTAGGCTGCCAACCCACCTCAGTCAGGCGTCACATGGGCAGGCAGGCATGGCGTCCATTTTAACAGTGACATTTTTCCACAGTGCTTTTCTAAAATGGCGGCGCTAACAGGGTGTACCATATTACACAGCATTTGTTATGTTCTGTTCAGACACACCATATTTTATTGTTACACAAGCGAAAAAATTCAGGGCAAAAGGGCCAAGTCCAACATATTCCACCCGGTTGTCATGGCTGATAATAGCCTGGGTCATTACCCCGTGGCCCAAGTTCCCTTTGAGTGGGGAGGAGTCTCAGGCCTGTTGAGAGTTGCGGTGAGCCCTGCCATGCCAGTTGACTGTCTGCTCGGAAACGACTTGGAACATACTGCCTGGAAGGAGGTAGAGTTCAACGCCCACGCTGAGATGCTGGGATTACCAGGGTGGACTTGCATGGTCACACGGTCCATGGCTGCCCGGCAAGGAACTCAACCCGGGTTGGAGCCTGAAACAATGGCCCAGCCCACTGCTGAACAAGAAGACATCCTTGAGGATGCACCCTGCGAGATGGATGGGGAGCCCGAGGAGGTGACCCCGGAGTCCGCTGAGGTGGATGTTGTTCCCGTGGGGGACTTGCCGACCCCTGCAGAGTGGCAGGTGTAAGGAGGGCCTACCCGGGAGGAATTCTGTTGGGCGCAGAGAGAGTGCCCAACGCTTGAAGGCATGCGGCAGCAGGCCGAAGCCCAAGCAACTGGTAAAGAGACCGGTAACTACCATGTCTACTGGGAGGATGGTCTCCTCTACAGTGAGCCTAAGGCTCCGGTGCATGGGTCATCCAGGGCCTTAGTGGTCCCCCAATGCTACCGAGCCTTCCTGCTGGAATTGGCACATGAGATACCCCTGGCAGGACACCTGGGCCAGGATAAGACATTTGCTCGTTTGGTCCCACATTTTTATTGGCCCAGGATGAGAGTTAACTCTGACACCTTTTGTAAGACCTGTGTGACTTGTCAGGCGAGTGGCAAGACTGGGACTAAGTTGAAGGTCCCTCTGGAACCGCTCCCGGTGGTCGGTACCCCTTTTGAGCGGGTAGGAATTGACATTGTCGGGCCAATGGACCCGCCGAATTCTTCGGGACATAGGTTCATCTTGGTGTTGGTGGACCACGCCACCCGGTACCCGGAGGCCATTCCTCTGAGGACCATCACTGCACCTGTGGTGGCGCGGGCCTTGATGGGGATTTTTACCCGTGTGGGATTCCCCAAGGTCGTGGTGTCAGATAGGGGCACAAATTTTATGTCGGCCTACATGCAGGCCATGTGGAAGGAGTGCGGAGTGACCTACAGGTTCTCCACTCCTTACCACCCCCAGACTAACGGGCTCGTGGAGCGCTTCAATAAGACCCTGAAGGGGATGATCCGGAGCCTACCCGAGGACTTGAGAAGGAAGTGGGACGTCCTCTTACCCTGTCTGCTCTTCTCCTACCGAGAGGTGCCGCAGAAGGGGGTCGGTTTCAGCCCCTTTGAGCTGCTCTATGGACACCCCGTTAGAGGGCCCCTCAGTCTCGTGAAGGAGGGGTGGGAGAAGTCTTCTAAGAAGCTCCCCGTGATGTGGTCAGCTACATGCTGGCATTCCGCAGCCAGATAGCCAAGCTGTGGAAGGAAGCCTCAGACAATCTAGAGGCTAGTCAAGCCGTCATGAAGGAGTGGTACGACCGGAATGCTCGGACGGTGGAATTGGATGCTGGACAGAAGGTGTGGGTCATGGAGCACGGAGAGCTTAGTGCCCTCCAGGACCGGTGGACTGGACCGTATGAAATTTTGGAGAGAAGAGGCCAGACCACTTATGTAGTAGACCTCAAGACCCCCCGACAACCCCACAGGGTGTTCCACATCAACCGCCTTAAGCCACACCAGGAGCGGTCAGAACTTACTCTCCTGATGGTGACGGATGGTAGTGAAGAGGAGGAGAGCGAGCCTCTTCCGGACCTTCTGGCGGCCAAAGAGAACGATGGATCGGTGGAGGGAGTGGTCCTCTCCCCATCCTTGACCCTTGAGCAACAGAGGGACTGCCGCCAGGTATTGGAGCGGTACTCCTCGTTGTTTTCCCTCACTCCTGGGATTATGCACCTGTGTACCCATGATGTGGACACAGGGGACAGCCCGCCAGTAAAAACCAAGTCTTACCGGCTGTCCGACAAAGTCAGAACCAGCATCCAGAGTGAGGTGACCAAAATGTTGGAGCTGGGGGTGATTGAGCCTTCCAGCAGCCCTTGGGCTAGTCCGGTGGTGTTGGTGCCGAAAGCGGCCCCACCGGGCACCACACCAGAACTTCGGTTCTGTGTGGATTACCGTGGTCTGAACTCCGTGACCAAGACCGATGCTCACCCGATCCCTTCTGGCGGATGAGCTCATTGACCGACTGGGAGCAGCTCGGTATCTGAGTACCATCGACCTGACGTCAGGATATTGGCAGATTGCCATGGCGGACGGAGCAAAGGAGAAGACTGCGTTCTCCACCCCCGAGGGCCACTTTCAATTTCGGGTGATGCCCTTCGGGCTGAAAAATGCTCCGGACACTTTCCAGCGGTTGGTTAACCAGGTACTGTCTGGCCTAGAGGCCTTCTCTGCTGCCTACCTGGATGACATAGCTGTCTTCAGCAGCAGCTGGGAGGACCATCTGGAGCATCTCCAGGAGGTGCTACAGACTCTACAGCGGGCTGGCCTAACCATCAAGGCTAGCAAGTGCCAGATTGGACAGGGATCTGTCGTCTACCTGGGACACCTGGTAGGCGGGGGTAAGGTGCAACCCCTCCAGGCCAAAATTGAGACCATCTTGGCCTGGGAGCCCCCCAAAACCCAAACGGAGGTCCGGGCCTTCCTTGGCCTCACGGGTTATTACCGCCGGTTTGTCAAGGGCTATGGGACCATCGTAGCCCCCCTGACTGAATTGACATCCAAGAAGCAGCCACGTAAAGTCATCTGGATGGCTGCCTGTCAAGAAGCGTTTGACACTGTGAAGCACGCGATGTGACCCGCTCCGGTGCTTAGGACTCCAGACTTTGGAAAGGAATTCATCGTGCAGACAGACGCCTCTGAGCATGGCATTGGAGCTGTGCTCTCCCAACTGAATGATAACGGCCAATACCAGCCAGTGGCCTTTATTTCTCGAAGGCTACTCCCCCGGGAACAGCGGTGGAGTACGATAAAGCGAGAAGCCTTCACAGTGGTTTGGGCTTTGAAGAAGCTGAGGCCATACCTCTTTGGCTCTCACTTCCTTATTCAGACCGACCACCGACCCCTTCGCTGGCTCATGCAGATGAGAGGCGAAAACCCCAAATTGCTGAGGTGGTCCATTTCCCTCCAGGGGATGGACTTTCGGGTGGAACATCGACCCGGAGTAGACCACGCCAACGCTGACGGTCTCTCCCGGTTTTTCCGCCTTAGCAATGAGAACTCCCGAGAGGTTGGGAAGCTCTCCCCACTTTCGGCTGGCGGGGACGCGTGTTAGACCTGTCAGCCCTAGGGTGGTCTTACCCCATTTTATTTTCTCTTTGCGCCTCATTTTTGCCACCATCTTTTTGTTGGACCTAGGTCTCTGGGCACCTTACCACTGCCAAACAATGCTGAGGTGCAGGTGCTCTCTCCTAATAAGATGGCTGCCACAGGCCCCTGCTACTGCAGAGAGGCCATTGCGCACGCACATACTAGTAGTCAGGATCAGGCTGGGACATAATGATACAGTATCCATGCCGTTCCCGCCTCTGGGCCTCATAGCCAGACATGAGGGAAGCTTCTAGAACCTTCCAGCTTGGGGAGGAGTTATGTTTTGCCGCCTTCAGGAGGGTCACCTGACCTAGGGGTATAAGAGGTTTGGAGGGAAACCTAGTTAGTCAGTTGGGGCACCACTGGACCTGGGGGAACCTCTGTCGGAGCAAAGGCTGTGGGGCCTAGGGGGGAGACCGACACTACTGGCACTGACTGGGCCTAGGCACTGCTGTACCAAGATAGATGAGGACCACCTTCCACCTGCTGACCTTGCCCAACGTGAGGGGACCCAGGGAACCACCTCCAGTGTGCCGGCCGGGAACCATCCTGCCTTTATGCCCACCAACTCAACCCCCTTTCCCCCCTAAGTAACTGCAACCGCAACCAACTGGCGGCAACAATCCAGAAACTACCAAGAAACTGTCAAGCCACTGCCACCTGTACATGCAGCTGGGGATCACAAGGTAAAGCGCTGTATGCTGTGCCCTGAAGAAGCGCTAGGTACCGACCTGCCTGTCTCCCCTGTAAGCGCTACTCCCCTTCAAGCGCTACTTTCCAACTCTCTGCCCGGCTGTGAGCGCTGTGTGTCAGCTGAGTGCTGTGAGGAGAAAAGCGCCCCTGCGCTGTGAGGAGAAAAGCGCCCCTGCGCTGTGAGGAGACAAGCACCCCTGCGCTGTGAGGAGAAAAGAAGCGCTGGTGTGCCCAAACCTACCGCCGCCGCCGGGAGCTGCCGGGAGTGAAGCAGCGTAGCCCAGATCATCGCCGCGGCCCCCGTAGCAAAGGGAGGGTCGCCGCGGGTACAACGAAGGCCGCGCTGGGCCTGGAGAGAGGCGGGAGGCGTTGCCAGGCAACGCAAGTACAGGCCGCGTCAGAGGCCGCGCCCCCAAAGAAGCCACAACGCCATTGGTCCCCAGGTCCGGAGGCCGACGGAGACCCGGAGCCCAGGGAAGAACATCGCCGGAGGGGCTCCACTGCCAGCGGGAGCCCCCGAAGCACCCTTCAAGGCCGCGAGAAGCGCTGAGAGCCTCAGAGAGCAGGCCGACTCCCCCGGTCTGAGCTCCACGTGCAGACAGAAGCAGGCTGACCGGGGAGGAGGCGCCCGGCCCCATTCAGGCCCAACAGCAACACCGGGACAATAAGGTGAGCCCGGGATGCCCTGGGGGGGGGGAATCCCTACTATCGCAAAGGCCCAGATCAGGGGCGCTTCCCCCGCCTATCGTCCCGAGTGGACCGAGAGGGGCAGTGGCCCTCATTCCACTGTGCTGACTGCCTCCCCTGCGCAGAGTCGGGGCCCGCATCAGAATCCGGGTCTGGCCTGCTCACCTCTTCCTTATGCCCGGCCCTGTACACGAGTTAGGTCCTTACCACATGGGCCTCACGAACAGGGCCTGCGTTGAGATTCCTGTAATTCTACCCATGCGTGGAACTAGCTGCTTGGAGTATAAATGTTTCCAATGTTTATCACATGCCTACATTAAGGTCTTTAATGAATTGAATGTACCTACCTGAATTGAGCCTGTGTTCACCTGCCAAGAGTTAAAGTGTTCCTATGTTGTAGGCCTACCTGCTTTGCGACACCCACTGTACTGAATGTGGTTGCGCCTAGGTTGATACAGGTTCGTCCTCATCTACAGTGTTATGTGCATCTAAATTCTTGCTAAATTGAATATCGCTAAGTGCATTGAAGTCTATGTTTTGACCTGCAACCTATGACCTACAGTGTTACCTACTTGTCAATGAGGTTAATGCTACTGCCTTTTAATGGCGTAACGTTTGACTGTTATAATGTGCTTGAATGAATTTACGCACTGGTTTTGAGAAGCTAAATGAACTGCAATGTTGCCTAAGATTATCTGCCTCATCTATTGCTGATCTAAAATTAGATAAAGGATCTTGTTTTTACACAAAAGCCTGGTGTGGTGTCTCCCTTATTGTGTGCGCCTTACTGAGTCAGTGTGAGTGTGTGCTGCACAAGTGCTTAACACATTGCCTTCGGGTGTCTTCCTGCCTCGCGCCAAGCTACCGTGTCGGAATCGGTGACCCCGGTTCTAACAGCAGGGTGTTCCTCTTCACCCCCACCTTCCCAGTCAACCTCCCTTGTCCTTTGATGTGTGAGTTGCAAGGTCTGGCTGCACCTGGCAGATTAATTGTGCAGGGGGGTACAGGAGGAGCACACAGCATGTTCTCAAATAGGTGTGGGATGAGTAGTGTGGGTAGGGTGAAGGTGGAGCCCTGTGTATCTTTGCAGACTGCCCATGCCTGGCGAAGGCCCTGCCTACTACATTGTGCACAGGTTTTCCCGCGTCTTCACCGCTGCGGTGACGTGACCGGGACATTGCTGTGATTTCGCGGTTGATGGGTGACCCGGATGCGGAGGGGTGAGTTTCTGGCAGGTGGGATATGTGTGGGGACACCAGGGGGATGTATTCCTGTCCCCACCAGAGTGCCTGATGTGGACAGGAACTGTGTGTCAGCACAAGAGTTGTGTGTTGTGGTTGTGTGCGGAGTTGTGTATTTGCGTACCTGCGTCGTTGTCCGCGACGGTGCATTATTTGCTGGTAGTAGAGGAGGTACAGTACCGGAAGGGCTTGGAGTGCTGGATCCATTGTGATCAGGACCGGGTGGAGGGGACCAGGAGTCTGATTTCACGCTCTGCTGTCGTGCTTCTGCCGTCTCTGGGTGGGTAGATTCTCCGCTGCGGTGTGATGGGCTGTTTGCGGCATCGTGATTTGTACGGCGGACGGAACGTCATTCCGCATGGCGGTGAGTCCCTATTGGCTCCCTCCGCCGCGGTGGCGGGCGCAAAAATATGGCGGTTCACCTGACTCCGCAGCAGACGGAAAATGGGCTATGTTTGCCCATCGTAATATGGCGGGAGGACCGCTGTTGGAGTGTGGAAAAGGGCTTTTTCCGCCCCCGCCAGCACCGCGGATGTGCTACCGCCCGCCATCGTAATCAGCCCCTAAGACAACATCCTACAATGACTACATGATCACTAACAAAATGGTCAAGAAGAACTTTAATCTTTTCTGCAGTCCATTCTGCCAACTAATCAATCTATCATGTTAAGATGTCATCTTCCCTGAATCTTTGAAAGCAGCTCATATCACTCTCTTACAAATAAAACCCCCAAGCGCACCCAGGTCAACCAGGCTCTTATTGTCATTTTACGAATCTCCACAGGCTTTGCACATTGACTGCAGGATGAGTTTCTGAGAAGCTTGCCTCTTTCATCGAAATCAATAAACTCGTAACACCACAAATTTAAGAATCCACAAAGTGTGCTGCAGAGTAACGAACACCTTGAAACAGCTTGATGACATGCAATAAATATTGGACACAGCTGAAACTTCTTAACCTCTAGGTGCGGTGGCCTTCAATAAAATTGATCATGGGAGGTTTCTTCACATGTAGCATCTCATTTGAGACTGAAAGGCATCCCATACGTTTTCTTCCTAGCCATGAGAGAGTTGATGGGGGAGTCTGACATTTTGAGTCAATACCCAGATAATGCTAGAATGTTTTTACCCTTGGGAAAAAATATTTCTCTACCCTCGCAGCCCTGTCACTTGATGCTGAAAAAGCTTTTGATCGTATAAATTGGCAATTTATGTTTTCTATTCTTCATTGATTTGGTTTTTGGCACAAATGTATCTCTTTTATCAAATTACTATATGTTGGACCACGTGCTTGTGTATCTGCTAATGGTCATTTCTCTCCTTATTTTAATTTGCATAGAGGCACTCGACAAGGTTGTCCTCTTTCCCCTCTATTTTTTCTTCTTTGTTTGGATCCCTTTCATGAATGTATCAGATGTAACTCCCATATAACTGGTTTTAGATTCAACTCCCTAGAAATCAAACTCTCTGCCTAAGCAGACGACATTCTGGTTTATATGCCTAATCCCTCCACTGCCCTAGAACCCTTTTTGCAAGAGATTGGTTTCTACTCTAGTATTTCTTGTTACAAATAAACAATTTCTGACACTGAAGTTTTACCATTACATTCCTCCTGTTATCGTTATATGTTTAATAATACTAATTTTACATGGTTTCCCTCTAAGATTAAATACTTGGGAGTCTTGTTTTCCCCCACCATACCCAATATTCTCGCCCACAATTTCACTGCTTTAAAACTTAAACTTCAAAACCTATTATCCTCTTGGTCTCCTCTTTTTTTATTGTGGTGGGGTAGATTAGATACCATTAAAATGATGATTGTTCCTCATGTTCTTTTTATGCTTTCTATGTTACCCTTTAAAATTCCTAATTATTATTTTTTCCAAATCACTTCTATCTGTACTAAATTCCTTTGGAATAACAAACGTGTCCGTATTGCTTTATCCAAGCTAATTCGGCCTAAGACCGAAGGTGGTGTACGTTTTCCTGATTTTAAGTTATATCATACTGCCTTTTTAATTCGACAATTTCATGCTTTGACCAAAGAATACCATGATTCTCCCATACCAACTTTTTTGTACACTGTTCATTGTATGAATTTTCGTTTGATTATGTTGTTTCCATGTCTAATTGTCCATTCATATCTAAAAATCCAATTTTAAAATATTCCCAACATTTACTACATACAATATTTACCCAAGGATCTGATTTATGTCAATCATTCCTTACATCTTCTATTTGGTATAATAAATATATTAAATTTCATCTTAAATCATTTTATGTCAAACATTGGAAGGAAAAGGTTATTTTTTATGTTTATCATTTGGTCTCTCAAAACTCCATTTTTTCTTTTCCTCAGTTGCAAGAAAGGTTCACTGACAGAATATCTATGTAAAAATATAGAATGCAAAAATATCGACTAACTATACTTAAACAGTTAAGTACAAAAATACTGGAAATAAAAATATCGATGTCAAAAATATAGTTGTACAAAATGTCGATATATATATATAAAATAAAATAATAAATATTAAATATATTAAATAATAAAATTAATTAAAAAAAAGTAGATTTAATATACATTTTAACAAATATAACAAATAAACGTAATTAACAAAAGTTAAACACAGATACAAAATAATTTATATATATATATATATATATATATATATATATATATATATATATATATATATATATCCAAATGAGAGAAGATGCTCCTGCTGGAAGCCGGAGTCCCGTGGGAGGTGGCGCGAGAGTCGGCGGAGCCGCCGATAATCCAATTACAAGTATAGGAAACCAATCGCTCGCACACTCGGAAAAATAAGGCAGGTTTGGGAAACCAGAGATTTAGGGGTCGATTCCGATTCGGGCCGGAAAAAGCACCGACCGACTCGGATCCGGAAAAAATACCGACCGACACGTACCAGTGGCGCCCGACACGCCAAGTACGATGCAAGCCGCGATAAATCCGACCGACACGTCAGGAAACCAAGCCGACCGACCGAGCCGCTCGGAAAATAGCAATCCGGCCGGAAAAACACGCGAATCCAACCGACCGACACGCACCCGGAACAAATCCGACCGAATCGTACCCGCCAACTCCAACCCGCAAAGTACGATGCAAGGCGCGAAAAACACGACCGAGTCGGACGGAGGACAAGCCGTACGACCGACACGCATACAAAACCGAGCCGAAGCAACACAATACACCGCGACCGACGCGTACGCAGCATACAAAACTGCACAAACACAGCGTGAACGAAACGGAAAACACCGTACGAGACCAATGCAGGGTCCGACTCGGTCACAAGAACGTTTCCAACATACACAAACAGCACAAAGGAAAAATCAACCAAAAAAGGCCAAACAAGCAATTACCAAGCCAATAAATACTGGGGTGGGGTGGGGACAGAGAACAAAGACACACCCACAACTCCACCTATATAAAGGACACAAATCACTACCATGAGCCTTTGCAAATGCCATTTCACTGCCAGCACCCAAGAGAAAGCAACCACACACCCACAGCTCATCCCTCACACAAGCCACACACCAGCAGCACACCAACAAATACCTACCTCACATACACCCAGCAAAACACACACTCACACACCCTCACCTGCACACCAACACACACATCACTCACCATCACCACCCATCACCATGCCCCCAAGAAGAATCCCAAGTTCCTAGATTGTGAATTGGAAGTCCTGGTAGACGAGATCCTCAGGGTGGAGCCACAGCTGTTTGGCACTCTGGTCCAACAGACCCCCATGTCGCAGAAAACCAAGATGTGGGAGAGGATCATCAACAGGGTGAACGCCCAATCACCATGTCGGCGCACAAAGAGCGACATCCAGAACAGGTGGTATGACGTGCGCAGGAGGGTACGGGACCTGCTGAAGATAGACTACAGCAACAGCCAACAGACCGGCAGTGGCCCTCCTGCCAAGCCAATATACCTCAGGCCCTGGGAGGAGAAGGTGCGGGCCATCCTTCCGCCAGTGAGCGTATATGGACTAGAGAACATCCCAGAGCCTGGTGAGTACACAACAAATGTACACAATAAACTGCCACAAAACACACACATCACTGTCAAGGGGAGAGTCAAACCATGCACACATAGCAATTACACAGCAACTAGAACAGAATCATCCCAAAATGTGTATGTCAGTCAGATAAACACAACACATGCCATCAAAAAAGTCACATCCAACTGTGCCAACACATGTACAAACACAACCACAACTACAGCTAGGCAGTGGCACAAATAGAACTAACACACATCCACACATGTAGCCACCACAACAACACCAACACACAGTGAAGACCACTCAAAGGAAGGAATTCTGTGTATGCTGGCCAAGTCAGTGTAGCCAATAGCATCATGGGAGTCGCAGTCACACATATTGCCCCCCACAACTGTCCCATCAACACCACCCTGAACCATGCTCAAATCACAGGGAGTGGAGAAGGACTCACAAGATGGCTGACACTGGCTACTGCTGGGGGAGCACAAGGCCCTGCTGCCAACTGTGCACCAACAAACAGCAGGACACCACTGACTGACATCCTGAGAGACAACTTACACTCCCTGCAATGCAAGCACGTTCCATGGTGGGCTATCTGGCTGGCTGGATGGGAAGGGGGACTTGCAGCACTGACCATAGTCACCAGCACCTCCCCTCACACCCCCCAACACAAACTCCACAGTACCCACCTGGTAGAATGCAATGCCCTCCATCCCAACACAAGATCCCACAAAGCACCACCACCCTGGCTTATGTTGTGTGAAGCACAGGGACACTCTTGGGACTCTTAGCCAAACAACTGCCAGGACAACACTCCCAGCCATCCTGTCAGCACAGCCAGCCCACCCCACAGGGAAGCAGAGTCAAAAGGAAGGAAGCATGGGCATGCTGGGAAGGGGGGTGGAGGCAATAGCATGATGGGAGTCGTAGTCACAGACATTGCTCAGCCTCACAACTGGCCCATCAACACCACCCTGAACCATGCTCACATCACAGGGAGTGGAGAAGGACTCACAAGATGGCTGACACTGGCTACTGCTGTGGGGAGCACAAGGCCCTGCTGCCAACTGTGCACCAACAAACAGCAGGACACCACTGACTGACATCCTGAGAGACAACTTACACTCCCTGCAATGCAAGCACGTTCCATGGTGGGATAACTGACTGGGTGGGTGGGTGGGTGGGAAGGAGGTCTGGCTGTCAACCAAACACAATCAATGCAGACCATGTTCACACCCCAGAGAATACATAGAAATGCCCAAATAATGCAGGACAATGTGCCACACCAATATCAACCCCTGACTGTGACGACTTAGGACAATACAATGTACAGGCCCGCACCCCGAGGCACAGTCACAACTGTCAGGTGTGTCAACCACTGATGCCTGCAGACACATGACATACATTGTTTGTGTCTCCCAAAAACAGGTGATGATAGGGACACAGCAGCAGACGCTGAGGAGTCCCAGTCCCAGGCTCAAGAGGATGCCGAGCTCACTGGCGTCGTACAGCCTCTGTCCTCCTCGGACGATGAACAACCTGGCACATCCGGTGCAAGTCAACATGCTGCACCAGCAGGACCACCAGCTGCAGCACCAGCAGGTCCACCAGCTGCACCCCCTGCACCCACCCCTCCAACGACTGTCACCACGAATACCATCCCTGCCGACATGGACAGAATAAGGAACAACACCAGCGCAGTGACCCTGGACCAACCTGGGGCCATGGACACCACCACCACCACCAACCCCAAGGTGGACCAGGGTTATCTGTGCGTGCAACTGCACACACTGCACATGTCAGCAGGGGTGGTGGGAGGGGTGGGAGACAGAGGTCGCTGCTTGCAGACGTTGCTGGTGTGCATGAAGACCCACAACTGGTACGCATAGCTGATGCGTACCAGTCCAGCACCGGAGAGCTCAGCCAGGTAGTGGGGCTCCTCAGAGACATCAAACAGCAGCAGGCTGCCCATCATGCCCGCTTGGACTCCCACATGTCCCAAGTGGAGTCACACATGTCACGTGTGGACTCCCACATGTCACGTGTGGACTCCCACATGACCCGCGTGGAGTCCAAGTGGGATGTACTACATGAGATGACGGCGGTGCACAGGGACATTTTACAATGCCTCCGCCAGATGAACAGCAACCAGTCCACACCTCCCTGTGTGCCAACAACATCTGGTACCGAACAAACTGCAACTGCCACAGGGAGGGAGGAGGACTCTGGCGGAGAGTCCCCTGCACCGCAGCAGCCTGCACTTGAGGGCCCCCCCAAGAAGAGGGGTCGTCCGAGGAGGGGAAAGTGAGAGGCTGATGGCCAAGCGCAACTCCCAGGAAGCCTGAACCTGTTCTGGATTTTCGCCTTTGTGCACAGACTGTTCACCCTGTTGATGGCAACACTACTCCCACACATTGCATGGGGAGTATAAGTTGGAACAATGTGTCAGACAACAGTGGCCCCGATACTGGGGATCCTGTCTACCTGGACTTTCTATTCATCTAGGAACTTGGGATTGCAAGATTCATGTACAGCACAATCCATCCTATGCACTATTATCACAATAAACACACTAATACACCATACTTGCCTCTGTCGTGATTCCAACGTGGGTGCTGTTATGGGGATGATGAACTGCAAAATTACACAGTGTATGCGAACTGCAACAGCAAGGACAACACAGGCATGTGAGTACAGGCAACGTGACACATATGAGGGAGACACACCACCAGGGCTACACAACACATACACACCTAGGCCATCTGACTCATTGCCTACACTGATGTTGCCAGGGAAGACGGTGCAATGCACAGACACCACACCCATTCCCAGTTGTAGTCAAGTAGCCCACAGGTGCAGTAAGCAAATGGCAGTCAAATGTGGGACCACAGACAACGCACATCACTAAGTGAAGCACAGGTTTATTACACAGTAGCAACATGCCGTAACCACTACAGATGCAAGGTAACCCCACCTGGTAGCGGGCACACAGTCAACAACTGTAGACAGAAGGAAGTCCATGGGTGTGGCGCACATCACCTGTAGGGACACAACAGCTACCAGCCTGGATGTGCAATCACGTCGTCGGTGGACACAGTTGACCAAACGAATCTGAAAGTACCCTGTGAAGGACAGAAATGACACACAGTCAAAAGCAATGCAGTACAGGACAGAACAGCAAAACTCATGCACAATACATGTTACAAGATACCCACCCAGAACCAAGTTAGCATGTCAACACTGTTGGGGAGTACAGCCCACCTGTCACCACACATCGCAACACACATCCTGTCAAGTAGCCCATGGACACACTCCAACAGCACCAGAGCACCACCCACACATCATGCCAACTCACATCATTCACATGACACCTCAGGATACTCACATTCAGCTAAAGAAGTTGGTGATGAGCTGTGTGCGGACATCACCATCACCAACATCATCATCATCGTCACTGGCATCGTGGTCCAGGCCAGGATCCTCCACAGGTGGCGGATGTTGGTCATCGTCATCCTGGATGAGAGGCAACTCCTTCCGCACTGCCAGGTTGTGGAGCATGCAGCAGACGATGATAATCTTGCACACTTTTGCAGGGGCATATGGGAGGGACCCTCCGGTCTTGTCCAGGCAGCGGAAGCGGCTCTTCAGGAGACCAAAGGTCCGCTCAATCACTCTCCTGGTCCGACCATGTGCCTCATTGTAGCGCATCTGGGCAGGTGTCACAGGGTTCCTGAGGGGTGTCAGCAACCACGGCATGTTGGGGTATCCCGAGTCACCTACGGACAGACAAGTGCACATCAGCTGACTTGGAAAAGTGGGCGGAATACTACAGATCAGATCACACACAATGGCACAAAGTCAGTACACACCGACAAGCCAGGCACGCTGGTTCTGCATCTGTGCCATCAACCTGGGGATGCGACTACTCCTCATCACAAAGGCATCGTGTGCTGAACCAGGGAAACGGGCACACACGTGTGTGATGGTCATGTCTGCAAGACACACCACCAGTGCATTGACCGAGTGGTAGTGCTTGCGGTTACGGTAGGCCTGCTCCTGGGCCTGTGGTGGTACCAAAGCCACATGTGTCCCATCAATGGAGCCAATGACATGCGGCATCCTCCCCAGGGCATAAAAGTCACTCTTCACGTCAGTGAGTCGTCGCAGTCTAGGGAAATAGATGTACCGGTTCAGGAAGAGCAACATTGCCGCCAAAACATCGCGGAGCACACGGCTGAACATGGTCTGTGACATCCCACCAGCAGACGCCACAGTATGTTGGAAGGTACCGGTGGCAAAGAAGTGTAGGGCTGCCATCACCTTCACCTTGGGGGTCAGCGCTGTAGGATACGGCCGGCCAGGCTGCAAATGTGGGGACAACTGCACTGCAAAATCCTCAATCAGCTGCCTGGTGAAGCGGTACCGTCGGATGCTGTCCCGTTCCACCATCGTTGCCAGGTCTGGGAATGGCCGATGGACAGCAGGAGCCCTGCAGTGCAGAGGAGAAGTAAGCAAGATCGTCAGTCACCCCACATATGCGGCATTGAACACACTCAAGATCCCAACATACATCATCATGAGGCACAACTACATGAAGTGTGCAGTACCGGAACGACATTTATGGTACATACATGGCCAACATCTGTCAACACGGTCCTACAGGTGGCATCAATTTGTCCCTGTTTGGCCCATTGGATATCATGATGCTGTGTCACAGTCACCCCCCAGTGACATGTGAGGACAGATGTGCCCCAGGCACCACAGCTCAACGACAGGCACATTCCCAGGGACCCTGTAATGCCACATGGACACTGGCATCACCTGGAGTATCATGTGTACACCACAACAAAACAAACATGACCCCCACAGGTAGTGGCCACACTTGCCATGGCAGGAGAGCCATGGACGTCTGTGACACACACGCACAACATCAGAGTCCATGCACACACAACGTGGATGTGGAGACTGTCTCCCATTGTGCACATGAAATCAGAGACATTGTAAACACTACATGCACAAAGACTGTGGAGGGCCATCACTATTGTGCCACTGGGACACCCTGGCTCAAACATACCGTCCCACATGGGACTCACGGGGTATGTGACATGACATACACAAACACCACTGTGAAATGTGACCATGGCACATGCACAGATATGAACAGTTGCACATCACAGTGGTCACGTACACGTAACACCCATGATCCTGTCCCCATGAACACGTGCACAGCCTGGGGGTGGCTGCCCACAGGTGACACCCACAGGACAACATGTACACCAACATACACACAATAGGAAATGCAGCCTTACATGCCTTATGATAAGGTTTGGACAGGCTGTCGTGATGTAGGTGTGCCCCTCACTCCCTGGGAGCTATCTGTGGCTGGCATATGTCCATCTGAGACAGGCATGCTGACATATGCCAGTCACATGTACAGTGATGCGTTGTACTGCAATGGACCTATCGGTGCCTCCGGCCGGCCCATTGCATTCAATGTGTGCGGGTACGCGTTGTACCCCTGTGCGCGTTGAACAGCAATGGACCGATCGGTGCCTCCGGCCGGCCCATTGCATTCAATGTGTGCGGGTACGCGTTGTACCCCTGTGCGCGTTGTACTGCAATGGACCGATCGGTGCGCACCCATTGACAATGGGCTTGCCTGGCAACGGACGCGTTTACGAATATTCGAACGAGTCGGTTGCTGGAAAATCAGTTGGTCACCCACAACAATGTTGCAAAATCATGTATGTCATGAAGTTGAAGATTTGAAGGATGCTGTGGGCGTGTTTTGGTGCTGCTATTCCATGGATTGGCCAGATTCAGAAGATGCAAACGACTTGGACCTATCTCTTTGGACACAAGGGACAGTATCTGCCTCTCCAGCACATATATATTGCTGCATGTTCCCCTGAGAGCCCACTTGCCTGCACTACATGCTCCAGGACGACATCTGCCACTGCACTGCTGCTGTCTCTGCCCCTCTGGACCCTGCAATGGCACGTACTGTGGAGAGAGCCCCAGCCTTCAGCCTTGAAGAGAACCAGGCCCTGCTGGACAGCCTACTTCCACAGTACAGCAAGCTGTATGGGACACCAGGGGAGCAGG
Organism: Calotriton arnoldi; assembly: GCA_963921515.1. Taxonomy (NCBI): domain Eukaryota; kingdom Metazoa; phylum Chordata; class Amphibia; order Caudata; family Salamandridae; genus Calotriton; species Calotriton arnoldi. The sequence goes on from CAWUFW010009831.1 coordinate 421,442, forward strand.
TGAGTGTTCTGTGCACTGCCTTTCTGAATGTGCATTTTGTCTGACTAGCAAGGCTGAGAGTCAGCACACCACTGGCTAGCAGGCTCACTGAGTAGTTGTCACCCCCATAGTGTGTAGTGACTTGCACTGGACAGGTATGGTGCAGTGACAGTGCTTCTGAACAGGGTTTTACTCCCCATGCTATGATACCATGTAGTGACTTCTGGAAAACTGTCCATGGGCAGCCGTGCACTGCCTGGGTACACCATGTGCCCCTATGATTGCGACATGTAAATGCAACTGTGTCATGCACGGATATGTTGCATGTGTAGTAATGTCCTTATCACTTTGTCATCCTGACAGGCTTCTGCCCATCGGAAGCATGAGATCTGGAAGGACATCGTCCGGGCTGTCCGGTCCGTGGGGGTCTACAAGCGCCGGATCCGCAACTGCCAAAAGAGGTGGCAGGACCTTCGGGGCTGGACCCGGAGGATTGCACGGGTCCAGCTGAAGCTGTCGCCTCCTCGCAGGAGGGGCGGAACACGGACCCTGACCCCCACATGCTCAGGATCCTGGCGGTGGTCTTTCCAGACCTGGATGGGCAGCTGAAGGCCAGAGAGCAGCAAGGAGGGGGTGAGTCAAAGACTGCACTGTGTACTCTGTCTAACATGTTATGTGCCCTCCTCGGGCCAGGTTGAACTGCCACAGTACAGCAGTCATGTTGTCCAGGAGCCATGTCCCTCTATTGTGCACTGCCCACTCCTCATCTGATACCCAGGTGTGGCCCTTACATGCAGGGAATTCTGTCACTTAGGACTGTGTCCTTGCAGTTTGCTTGACTCAAGGTGGGAGACAGCATCTGTTTCCCTGACTCTGTGGTGGGCATCATGGGTGGGTCCATTGCTTACACAATGCCTGTATTCTGACATGTATTCAGCGTGTTACTTTGATCTGTGGTCCAATTGCTGAGCTGATCCACCACATGTGGCTGGGGTACCTGGCACACACCCATGCTGCGGGTGGGAACAATGTTTGGGCCCCAGGAGTATGTATATGACGTGTGTCACACATACTTAGCCAGCTGCCTACAGTCCAGGGCTCATCCCTCATTCATGTGGGGCTGGACAGTCATGCCTACTCCAGGCCATACAATACACTCTGTACTCCCACTCCCGTGTATCAGAGGACACATTGTGCACAGTGATTTGCCCCTCAGGTGTCTGCCTCTGTGTCAGTGTGCTGTGGATTAGTCGCCAGGACTGCTGTGGAGTTTCTTGGTAGGGGCTCAGCATGCCACTGGAGATGTGACCATAGGAGACGATACTTGTGTGACACATAGGTGTCTGATCAGCTGCCCATGCAGACTGGGGCATGTAAATGTGAAGTTCAGGCAGCTGTTCCCCATGCACAGCAGAGTGTGAGGGGCTCAGGTTCAGAGGGTAGTGTCACAGGTCTCCCATATGTCCAATAGGTATGACCTGGACAGATGAGGGTTAAGAGGATGTGTTGTGGGGGGATGTACATGTGCACTTGTGCAGCTCCAGGACTTGCATTCCCCATGACCTACTATTGTGACACAGTGCAGAGTGTTGTTGTCTGGCTGCAAAGTCATACATCACTGAGACAGTGATGTATGACTTTGCAGTCATGCCTCCGCCATGGCATGTGTCTACTGATTGGTGATCCTGCAGGGGAGTGACATGTGCTACATGCACACCATAGTGGCGCTGGCTATCAGGACATGGGTGCATCATGGTGTCTGTCGCTGGTATGCATCACATGCATTTCCTATTTGACTCTGGGCATCCCTTACATCCGTAAACCTGTACTGACTCAGTGGCAAGAGCTGTGATGTGTCCACACCGTGTCCTCTGCACTGTCCAACTACTGTGTACTTGGTGCATGTGTCAACACTGGGGTGTTGCAATCCAACAGACACCAGACAGATGGGTGCAAGGCCATGTGGGATGTGAGTGCCATGCTTGGCATCAGACTGACAATTGACTTCTCCTGTTCAATTAGTGCACTTTTAGCAATGTACAACTAATGATGCCAGGGCTTGCTCTGTGATGTGCTGTGCTCACAGTGGTGTGTGCGTTATGTGCAGGTGACTGATGTCTGTCTGTTTCCCCATTGTTTGCAGATACATCCACGGCCACGGAAGGGGACAGCTCCACGGACCAGGAGGAGCCGGAGAGCCAGACTGGGTCAGCAGCCGAGGAGTGGTCGGAGGGACCCAGTGGCACGGAGGGCGAGGGAGCCACACCGAGGAGTCCTCAGCAGCATCCACCTCAGCTGAGGACCAGAGCAACTCGGAGGATGACTCCCTTGTGGAGGCGGGTGTCAGCAGCCACCACACCCCAGCTAGTGTTGCTGTCCCCGCCACCACCAGCACCACCACCGCCCTCCCATCGGCTCCCATTCCCCAGGTCCGTGGAGGCTCCCATGTCCGGGAGCGTGTCTCCTTTGGGCCAGGCACCGCACCCCCTGCCCCTGTGTCCCCTGCTGCCCTGAGTGAGGAGTCTGTGTACCTCCTTCGCCAGCTCCATGTAGGGCAGACAGCCATGCTGAGTGTCCTCCATGCGCACACCGCGCTGTTGACTCAGCTGGTGTCGTTCATGGAGGGCATCTCATCGGGCATGTCTGACCTACAGAGGGGCAATAGGTCCATGGACTCCTCCCTGACGGCAGCAGTGTCCCTCCTCAAACGGTCCCTCACCCCTCCTGCCTCTGCTCCATCCACACTCCCCAGCACCTTACCCATCCCAGGCACACACACACTGGCACACACCAGCACACACACATCCAGCACACTGACACACACGCCAATGACAAAACGCACACGCACGCACATTCAGGGGACTGAAGCCAGACTCACAGGGGATGGGGCCCTGGAACACACACACGCATCCACATGCACTGCGCAGTCCTCAGTTCCCTCTCCCTCCAAAGCACCCTCCCTTGCCTCACCTGCAACCCCAAAGTCACAGCAGCTCTTCCTCTGTGACCTCGGCCTCTTCCCCACCGATGAAGCTGCTCCAGCATCCCGGGGGAAGAGGAAGCCCACCCACACGGAGCAGAGTGCCCCTCGTCCCCGGACACCCTCCCCCAGGCGCAGACGGACTGAGGCCCCCACCCGCAAGTCCCCCGGAGTGCTAAGAGCAAGACCCCGCCACCGCCCTGCAGCTCAGGCACAAGGTCTCCATCCTCCATCCCTCAGGCCCCCACTGCACAGGTGCCCCCACCACACCCTGCCCCAGGTTCCCCCACCCACAGATATACCATCCCCAAGATGCTCCGGCCTTCTCCCCTGCCACTTGCTCTCCCAGCACCACACCCCCGCTGCGCTTGTCTGTGCCACTGATGTGGTGAGGGTGTCCCCCCTCTGTCCAACCCACCTTGCCTGTTCCCCATTCTCCTCCCCTGGAGGTAGGCACTGCAGTGGAGTCCACTACCGCCCTGTCTGACTTGGGCACTGCAGTGGCGGACCTGTCCACCCCATCTGCAGGGTCCACTGCAGTTGTGCCGGCACCCACGACATCTGTGTCATGCCCCCCAGTTGTGCCGGCACACACCATGTCAGACACCTCCACTGCAGTTGTCAGTGGCTCTCCAGCACCCACCACCCCTTCCCTGACTCCCCCTGGTGAGCCCTGATCCTGTCCCTGCGGTGCCTGGCCTGCCCCCGGTTGCCCCTCCTAGTGGATTGTCCCTGGTATTGTGCAGGCATGCGTAGGGTGACATCTGCCAGTGTCACCCTGTTTGAACTTTGACAATGGACTGGCCATTGGCCTTTGCTCTTTTTCAGGACTTCGTTTGGCCTCAACACATATGCTGAATAAAGCAACTTTCTTTTCTCTAGTGCTCATGCTTCAGATGTACATGTTGTTGGTGCAGCTAACCATGCCCTTGCTGCAGTGATGGTGATATCTGGTCTCATGATTATGAAGTGTTACTGTGCAGGAACCCATGTGGTCCAGGGGAATGTGTCCTATCATGTGGTGTATCCATGTCATCAATAGCAGCATCTGAGGGTGTCATGTGTTCAGTATTTGGCAATGGGTTTCCTACTTACATTGGCAATTTCATATCTGTGGCTTCCACCCCTGCACATCTGTTGTGCCTGCCATCGTTGCATTTGTCTACTTCCCTGACCGTGTTGCCATCTCCAGTGGACATGCAGGTTTGGGCATCAATGGGGAGGGACTCATCCGTGTAGTCAGTGCAACATTGCTATACAAGTGTGTTGGATCTGTGCTGATGATTCCGTTGGCACATCCATGACCAGGCTGATGTGATGGGAGCCCTCATTTGGTGCTAATTGTTGATTGTGTGACCATGTGCTCAGCTGACATGATGGGGCCCTACTGAGGCAACATATGGCACAGCTTTCCTCACACAGGAGTGGAGTCCCCTCATGGCAGTGTGTACACGTGTGACATTGCCTGCGCCCAAGGTGTGTGTTGTATGTGCATGTCTGTGTGTTCACTTCCATTCATCTGCGCATGCTGTGATCCCTAGTGTTGTACCTGTTTGTGATGCTTGCTGACTTGAGCTATGTTCCCCAAAGTCTTCTCCCTGTGTTCTCTGTGATGTGGGTGCATGGCACATTACTGGTCATCAGGGTGTCACCCATAGGTGTGTTTGCTGTCAGGGCTGAGTTTGTGTGCTGACGCAGATGGGTCACAGTCAGGTTTCCCTTTGGCACTTGTTGTTTGCCCCTGTCATGTGATTTCCAGTTTGTGTTATCTTTCAGTGATTGTGACACGTTGTGTGTGTGACTGCTGGCACTCCTTAGGGTCCGGGCTGCAATGTTGGTTGTTGTCTATGTGTGTTCTTTGTGGGTGACCTTGGCTTCTTCATTGGTGTGTGACTGTGGCTGGGATCCCATTGGTCGGTGTGGTATTGCCGTCATGTCCATGTACAGCGTAGTGTGCAGTGTGTCAGACATTCAGGAGTCTTGTTGAGTGTCCATGTGTGATGTGTTTCTACACCTTGGTTCCCACCCACCACCCTGGAATAGTCATGGGTGCATGTGCAATGTCACCAGTGCATGTGTACTTCACTGCTGCACATTGTTGGAGGTCGAGGGGTGTGGTCTTGAGTGTGTGCAGATGAGAGTTGTTGCCCGGCTAGTCCCCTGCCTCCATGTTGGCCTTGGCTTACTGGCCATGCTGATTGATTTGTGCTTGTGTAGGTGTGATGGTAGTTAGTTGCTCAGGACACCTGACTGTGGTTCACAGTGTGAATGACATTTAGCTTTGTCATCACAGTGGTATTTTTCTTCAGCCCAGGGTCACCACATTGTGGGGGCCCTGGGGGTGGTGCTGTGGTGTGTCTGTGACTTGCTGTGTCAGTTGTTGTTCCTACGTGCCTGTGTGACATGTGTGTTTTGTGCTCCCTCTCACCTGTCAATGCCTGCTTGCCCACATAGGGGATTTGGATCCATGAGTTACCTTAGTGTGGCAGTGTATGCACATCTGTATGATTGGTATTCAGCTCTCCTCATGTGTTGTGTTGTTGCCTGGGGACAATGGCACCCCCACCCCTCACCTGCTGTGTATGATGACAGTGTTGGTCTGCCTGTTTGTGTTTGTGCATCTGCACCACTGCATTGGCATATCTTGGGTGTGCCATTGGCTGTATGTTGTTTGGTGTGTTTCCCCTGCTGTCCCTGGGACTCCTAGGTCATCGGTCAGCACAGTGATCATGGTTTGTGTGTCCCATTGCTGCCATGGTATGGTATCTGTTCACCTCACATCTGCTGTCTCCACAGGGTATCTGCATTTGTGTGCCCATTGGTGCAAATATGTGGTTCTGCATTCTGATGGTCACTTCTGTCATTGTGTCATTGATGACTGTTGACGGTCTCAGCCACCATGGGTGTTGTTTGTCTGCACATGGCCAAAGGAATGTTTCATTTGCACTGCAGTATTTGGCTCCCCCAATTTATGTTGCAATGGGACACATACACGACTTTGCCACAGATGAGTTTTTGGTTCTGTGACCAGGAATGATCCATGCAGTTTGGCAGTTGCAGCTCTTTCTTTGTCAACAATTACCTTTTGGTCACTGTGATGATGAGGGTGTAGACCCCATTGCCACAATGGTCAAAATGTGCTTCAGCTATGGACCCCACACTTGCCTTTTGGTCACTGTGATGATGGGGGTTTAGACCCCATTGGCACAATGGTCAAACTGTGCTTCAGCTATGGACCCCACACTTACCTTTTGGTCACTGTGATGATGGGGGTTTAGGCCCCATTGCCACAATGGTCATGGGCTACTTGCATTGTGGGTGCCACACACATATATGTGTGGCACATGTGCTAGGGGGTCACATTGTATGTTCAATGTCATGTTCGGTGTTGTAGGCATTTGACACAGCCTGCTCACACGCTTGTCATGGTGGTGGGGGGATGTCTTAATCTTGCATTCCCTAGGTTGTGGTGTGCTTGTTGTGTCATGCATTGTCCATCCTATGAGTGGGGGTGGTAGTAGTGGTAGGCATCCAGCCCCCTGGCTAAGGGTGGTAGTAGTGGTGGGCATCCTGCCCCCCTGGGTGAGGGTGGTAGTAGTGGTAGGCATCCTGCCCCCTGGGTGGGGGTGGTAGTAGTGGTGGGCATCCTGCCCCCCTGGGTGAGGGTGGTAGTAGTGGTAGGCATCCTGCCCCCTGGGTGGGGGTGGTAGTAGTGGTAGGCATCCAGCCCCCTGGCTAAGGGTGGTGGTAGGCATCCAGCCCCCTGGGTGAGGGTGGTAGTAGTGGTAGGCATCCAGCCCCCTGGTTGAGGGTGGTAGTAGTGGTAGGCATCCAGCCCCCTGGGTGGGGTGGTAGTAGTGGTGGGCATCCTGCCCCCTGGGTGGGGGTGGTAGTAGTGGTAGGCATCCTGCCCCCTGGTTGAGGGTGGTAGTAGTGGTAGGCATCCAGCCCCCTGGCTAAGGGTGGTAGTAGTGGTAGGCATCCAGCCCCCTGGGTGAGGGTGGTAGTAGTGGTAGGCATCCAGCCCCCTGGCTAAGGGTGGTGGTAGGCATCCAGCCCCCCTGGCTAAGGGTGGTAGTAGTGGTGGGCATCCTGCCCCCTGGCTAAGGGTGGTAGTAGTGGTGGGCATCCTGCCCCCTGGGTGAGGGTGGTAGTAGTGGTGGGCATCCTGCCCCCCTGGGTGAGGGTGGTAGTAGTGGTAGGCATCCTGCCCCCTGGGTGGGGGTGGTAGTAGTGGTAGGCATCCAGCCCCCTGGCTAAGGGTGGTGGTAGGCATCCAGCCCCCTGGGTGAGGGTGGTAGTAGTGGTAGGCATCCAGCCCCCTGGTTGAGGGTGGTAGTAGTGGTAGGCATCCAGCCCCCTGGGTGGGGTGGTAGTAGTGGTGGGCATCCTGCCCCCTGGGTGGGGGTGGTAGTAGTGGTAGGCATCCTGCCCCCCTGGTTGAGGGTGGTAGTAGTGGTAGGCATCCAGCCCCCCTGGCTAAGGGTGGTAGTAGTGGTAGGCATCCAGCCCCCCTGGGTGGGGTGGTAGTAGTGGTAGGCATCCAGCCCCCTGGCTAAGGGTGGTGGTAGGCATCCAGCCCGCCCTGGGTGAGGGTGGTAGTAGTGGTAGGCATCCAGCCCCCTGGCTAAGGGTGGTAGTGGTGGTGGGCATCTGGCACCCCCTGGCTAAGGGTGGTTGTGGTGGTTGGCATCCAGCCCCCCTGGGTTGGGGTGGTGGCGCGCATTCAGGCCCCTGTGTGCATATGTGGCATTGGTGATGGGCATCCCGCCCCTATGGTGCTGCTGTTGCTGGTGTAAGTATATTCAGATTCCCAGTGTATGTGTGTGATGTGTCGTGTCCGTGTTGTATGTGTTTTGTGGTTGGTGTCTGACTTACCTTCTGCGCCGTACGCGTCCGTGCCTGTTCCGGTAGTAGATGTAGAATATTGGTATGATCGGGACGAAGGGATTCATGGTTGGTTCGTGTCGTTCGTCCTTCTCGTTGCTTCGCGTCGTCCTCGTCGCTTGGCTTCGTCCTCGTCGCTTCGCGTCGTCCTCGTCGGTGCTGTGTTCGTCTCGTAGCCGTGGATCGTGTTGTGGCGCGATTCGGAGCTTATGTGCGCCTCTCCCGGATGCTTTGACGTGCCGTGCGTAGCGACGGGTTCGGCGCGTACGGAAAGCGCATCGTACTTGTCCGGCCGGACGGGGCTGCATTTTCCCTTCCGTGCGACTCGATTCGGCGTTTCCGGATTCGCCTCGGTCGGAGAACAGGACCTGGTTTGGGTGAGTACGGCTCGGCCGGGATTTTTGCTGTTGTGCGCATCGTACTTGCTCGTTCGGTGTGCTGTACGGATCGGTCGGGAAACTGGCTTTCGCATGGCTTTTTTCCCGACCGAATAGTATTGGGTGCGCCTCCGACCGAGATCGGAATCGGCCCCTTATTCCGTCATAAATCAACGTGACGCGTTTCGCCTAGCGGCTTGATCACACAAAGTGCACATAGTGAGAGCCTCGTTACATACTGATAGGTAGAAATTAACAAAGGACTACTTGGCTGTGGGCGAATCGCCCGTAATATCAGCCGCCATCATGTAACGTGTTAAAATCAGGTGAACAGATTGGATATATCCGACAATATTCGTGGTCCATGTGAGCAATGTTATATAAATTAACCAAATGTATGTATCCTCAATACCTGATAAAACAATTCGGTGTGCCTGTCACCCACAATCTATACTGGTCCGGCCGAACACGATCGCCATTTTGTAGTGGCTATACATACATGGTATGAGGCTATACATACATGGTATGACTGAGTATCCACATACTTGAAGTTAACTCAGGTCAGTTCATTGCTATTGAACTGACCTGAGTTAACTTCAAGTATGTGGATACTCAGTCATACCATGTATGTATAGCCACTATAAAATGGCGATCGTGTTCGGCCGGACCAGTTTAGATTGTGGGTGACAGGCACACCGAATTGTTTTATCAGGTATTGAGGATACAAACATTTGGTTAATTTATATAACATTGCTCACATGGACCACGAATATTGTCGGATATATCCAATCTGTTCACCTGATTTTAACACGTTACATGATGGCGGCTGATATTACGGGCGATTCGCCCACAGCCAAGTAGTCCTTTGTTAATTTCTACCTATCAGTATGTAACGAGGCTCTCACTATGTGCACTTTGTGTGATCAAGCCGCTAGGCAAAACGTGTCACGTTGATTTATGACGGAATAAATCTCTGGTTTCCCAAACCTGCCTTATTTTTCCGAGTGTGCGAGCGATTGGTTTCCTATACTTGTAATTGGATTATCGGCGGCTCCGCCGACTCTCGCGCCACCTCCCACGGGACTCCGGCTTCCAGCAGGAGCATCTTCTCTCATTAGGATTCAAGTTGAGGAAGCCCTAAGAGTGAGACCGGCCACCCGATCCTTGCTATACTTTACGGTGAGTGTGGGCGTCGCAGAGGGGGGACACGCATGTGGGGGTGTGAGTAAGTGGGGTCACCGATGTCGGAGGACGCGGGGGGCTTACTGCATACGCTTCTGTAATGCGATGTCTGTCTCTGGCTGACCACACACCGAAGATACGTACAGCCCTGGACTGTTACCTATATCACTGTGAGGAAGATCTAACACAGGCAACTACAACAGGCAAAGCAAGACGGCATGGGTGGCAGAAGGAACTTTCATTGGAAAGGGAAACGAGGCAGGCAACGGAAAATTGGCAGCAACATTACAGCGGCCGTTCATGAGGGTGAAAACACAATGGATGACGACAGTAGCAGACGTGCAGAAGCACAGACATTATTTGCGAGAGCGCCAGGGAAAAGCAGAATAGTTACCGAACATGTCACCCACAACTCCAACACAAGGGAGTTATTGAAGAAATTAGAGAAACTCAACAAAACAGAGATATCCAAATGGTGGGAGGCAATCTCCCTCCAAGACTACATCGATAAGGAGATGATCCCGAGAGGCCTCAGAATTTATACTACGCCATCATACGAATCACCAGACCCTAAAATGCTAACAGAATGGGCAGCCAACTCCGCGAGGAGTTCCAGGATCATGCTTGAGATTTTAGTAAAGTATGCCTGGTCGGACAGGGAGAAGATCATTGGTGAGATTAGGAGACTGAAAGATGAACTAAGTAAGAACGATGACGAAGACATCATCAAGAAATTCTATGAAGATCTCAAACAGAGACTCATTGAATATGAAAAAGATATTAAGATCAGGAAACAACGCAAACTTCACAGAGATTGCATCGATTACGAGACCGGAAGGATATTGACGTACAGCCACAAGTACGATCACTTGTATGATGAACATGCTCAGGTCCCCAAAGAAAAACATTCAGACACTTACACAGCTGAAGATGGTGACACTACACAAAGTGATGTTGAGACAACTAACACTGCTACGTCAATAACATCAGTCAGCTCGGACAGTTCCGCATCAAGTAATGAGCAGGAAACAAGACCAAAAACTTTTTTAGACGAGTACCGGCTCATTCGCAAGAGCCGGCAAACGAGTCGAACTTCACCACAACCACAGAACAGAGACACGAATCAACGAGGAAAGGGAAGAGGAAGGGGTCGAGGCACAGGAAGAAAAGGAGAAAACGAGATAAACAGAGGAAGAGGGAATTCCAGAGGGCGCATGGGAAGCATGGTAACTCGCTCAACCACAGCCCGATAATGGATGACGCTGAGGTACAACGTACTATTATTAATCTCACACCTAAACCCCTGAGCAATCTAGAAACTAGAACACTATGCTTAGGACTATCATTCTGTCCCTCTGAACCCCTGAATTATGTCAATACTCTGATAGATGTTTTTAAGTTTTGCCGCAAGCTTAAACTTAAGAAGTGGCATAAGCTTAAACCCCCTACTAACAAAGACCTATGCAGCATCGACAATGTTAATGTGGATCTTAACATTAGTGATATTGATACCCTGATAACACTTAACGAATTGGAGAATGAACAGGCACTTGCAACTCAGGATGTCCCCAGATGCTAACTGAATATGACATTAGCTTTGATAAAGCGGCTTCTACCAAGTTTAGACCAGAAATCTACCTTTTTACCAATGATGCCTCATGACAATATTGATACATTCCAAGACATTGTCTCTGAACAATTGTTGAAATACAAACAGAAAGTATGGTTCAAAAAAACTGTACCTATGGTATATAATATGTTTATGGCACAAAAAAATGCAATCATTAATTTAGCCACTGACAATACTATTGTAGTGAGGCCTGCTGACAAAGGGGGTAATGTGGTCATTATGACCAGAGAGATGTACATAGCAGAAGCAAACCGCCAGTTGAATAATCCCTCTTTTTACTCCATGACCAACAGAAATGAGTACAGTAAGAGTGTGACCACTATATGGAATAATCTGTCTGAGTGGTGAGAGAGAGGGCTTTTGGAGTGGGAAGAATTTTGCTTTCTAAAAAAAGATTTCCCTAAACTCCCCATGCTCTATCTCCTCCCTAAGATCCACAAGGATATAACCAACCCCCGGGACGACCGATAGTCTCTTCTAGAGAGAGTGCTCTGGAGAAACGTGTCGAGATATGTAGATCATTTTCTTAAAGATCAGGTGGTCCTCCTTCCGTCGTATGTGAGAGATACTAAAGATTTTCTCAATAAAATACAGGGTGTGATTTGGCAGGAAGGATACATATTAATAACCATGGATGTGAGCTCTTTGTACACTATCATCGAACACGAGGCAGGTATTTCAGCATGTCAGAAATACTTATTCAAGAGACCTAACAAATTTTTGGAGCATACCAAAATGATTATTGCCATGATCAGGTTTTGTCTTAATAACAACTTCTTCGTTTTCAACGGCAACATATACAGACAAACCCTTGGCACGGCAATGGGAACTTGTTTCGCGCCGAGCTTCGCGAATCTGTTCCTAGGGGCATGGGAGGAGGAGCTTAGGCTAGATACCACCTACAAGAAGGACTTTGACAAAGTAGCGTTATGGCTGAGGTATATTGATGATCTCTTCTTAATTTGGAGGGGCACGACCAGTGAAGCAGAACATTTTATACAGAGACTGAACAATAATAGTCTCAACCTTGTTTTAACCAGCAATATCAGCAAGAGCATGGTTGAATTCCTGGATATCAAGGTTGAGATTATTAATAATACCCTACACACTCGACTTTTCAGGAAAGTCACTGCAGGCAACAGCCTGTTACACGCCCTAAGCAGCCATCCTGACTGGCTCAAATGGAGCATCCCTTATGGAGAATTATTGAGAGCCAAGCGCAACTGCAGCTCTGATGACGCTTTCTCCAAAGAACAGGACATCATGCTCACTAGATTCAGGGAGAGAGGGTATCCTGGTTGGGTATTACGCAGGGCAACTGAGAAGGTCAAGAACATCAGCAGGAGACCAGCCTCTACACTAATGATAGAGCAGAGGAAAGTAGAGAACACTACGAGAGTCATTCTGACTTACAATGGTGGATCAAAAGAAGTTCAACGTATCTTAGCTAAAAACTGGGAACTGCTGAAGAAAGACCCCATCATAGGTTCAACCATGACTCCCAGATTACCTACAGGAAGGGATGCAGTATGAGGGACATCCTAGTACACAGCGACATCACTCCAAAAGAAGACAGGAGTGTTAACTTGCAGGGATTCTTCCCTTGCGGTCACTGCAAGGCATGCCGCGGCAGCCGCATGCGGAAGGAATAACACAATCCCAATAGTAACAAAACAATACCTATCCGACAGTTCCTCACCTGCAGCTCCTCCTTTGTTATATATGCCTTGGAATGCCCGTGCAGCCTCCGCTACATTGGGAGTACAACGCACATGGCCAAAAAACGTGTTCTGGAACAAATGAGGGCTAAGCCAAGAGGGACACCCATTATCCCATAGCCAGACACTTTGCGACACATCACTATTCGGACAATACCAAACTACAGTTTTTTGTCCTTGAACAAATAGGGAGCAATCCCAGGGGTGGGAACCGGGAACTTCAATTAAGAAAACAGGAATCCAGATACATAATTGAGTTAGGAACACGTCATCCTAAGGGACATAATATGGACGAAGAAATAGCAATACATCTCCATGATGAATAGGATTATCGACATTTGCTGAGTTAATTATGAATTTTGTGGACGTGTACATTCTGTAACTTAATTTCAAACATGTTATAGATGTTATAGATCTGCTGCTCTTCACAATATTCTAACTGTCGATCCTTTTCTCTTTATTTGCAGGAGGAAAGGAAGGGACACACTGGATGGAACAGATAGACCGGGTCCCTACCCTTTTCTTCGTGGTATCATTCTCCTGGAATGGCCATATGCCGTGAGATAAGAAATTATCTTTTTAACTTTGTTTATTCAGATTAGACATTTTTTCACTTGATTTTTGTATATACACGCTGTCACTTTGATTTTCCTTGCCTCGCATTAATTACTGATTGTATACCCACCAAGGGCGGATATGTAGCAAGAGATATGCAATGCTTTTTGATATTTATATGTCATCACCCAGGTTTCCCATACCTTGATATATTTACTGATTTTGTACCCACTATGGGCGGATAGGCAACATGAGACATACAATGTGGACTGTGTTTTCTCTCAAGCAATTATATATTATGAATGCAGCAGAGACACCTGATATTTATGCAATGACCCACTTGGGGATTACTAGCAATGAACTGACCTGAGTTAACTTCAAGTATGTGGATACTCAGTCATACCATGTATGTCTAGCCACTACAAAATGGCGATCGTGTTCGGTCGGACTAGTATAGATTGTGGGTGACAGGCACACCGAATTGTTTTATCAGGTATTGAGGATACATACATTTGGTTAAGTTATATAACATTGCTCACATGGACCACGAATATTGTCGGATATATCCAATCTGTTCACCTGATTTTAACACGTTACATGATGGCGGCTGATAATACGGGCGATTCGCCCACAGCCAAGTAGTCCTTTGTTAATTTCTACCTATCAGTATGTAACGAGGCTCTCACTAGGTGCACTTTGTGTGATCAAGCCGCTAGGCGAAACAGCGTCACGTTGATTTATGACGGAATAAATCTCTGGTTTCCCAAACCTGCCTTATTTTTCCGAGTGTGCGGCGATTAGTTTCCTATACTTGTTATATATATATATAAATATAAATATATATATATATATATATATATATATATATATATATATATATATATATATATATATATATGTATATATGAATGAAGAATGTTGCCCCCTGGTGAAGAACACTCGCAGCAGGTTGAATCCAAGAGGAAAGTGCTTTATTGAATTTCATGCATCTTAAGCAACAGTTGGGAGCCGACGCGTTTCGGGCATGCTGTCGTGAAGCGGCTATTACACAAAACATCCCCTCTTTTATGTCCATCACACTCAGGTGAGTAAACGGCATGTGCCTAGAATTATGGAATATGTAGTCCAAGTGGTATCCATGTGGACTGCCGCCATCCATACAGCAAGAACTGAACCCCGCTGATGAAATACCACAAAGTCACCTTCCTTGGACTACATATCCCATAAACGGTAAAATAAAATTAAAAAAATAATAATAAATATATATATATATATATATATATATATATATATATATATATATATACAGCTCACACTGCCACTAGGTAATCATACCTTTCCACAGAAGACAGCAGGGGGATAGGATTCAGAGACTTAGACGTCTTGAATCACGGTATATTATTGATCTACAGAGCAAAACCCCTCACGGCCTAAACAGTAGTGAAGAATTAGCAGTTCATTTGGGAGACTAGTGGTCTTGTTCTTTTTGCTTTATGACTCTTCTATCTATGAATTCTTCTCTCCTTTTCATGAATGAAGTTGGGATCCATGACATGCTATAAGTTACGTTATAATACGAAATGAAATGTCACATTTTAATATGAAATAAAATGTCACTATACTTAGGAGTGCCTTTAAGTCGCTATGGTTAAAACTATGTTATATTGCGCTTTGCTTCTAGTATAATTCTAGTGTTGATTCATAGCCCATCCAGGGCTTTATGAGATACTGTGCATCAGTATTACGCATCTTTTATGAATTATGGGATGTTGCCCATTAGGGCTTGATTGTAAATGTTAAACACGCACGTATACTTCGATGACGATCTCGTCATGTACATCAAGTTATTCGGTATTTTATGTATATATACTGAATAAGCATTCCGTTATTGACATTTCAAGATGGCGGAATTTTGGTGCCTGTTTTATAAGGTTGTGCACAGTTGGTCCTTTCACTGTTTTGATGATCTGGTAAAGCGTAATACTTGTATTTAAAGAAAATGGCGACGCCGGCGTTTTGTGCAAACATCGACAAAGGGGGTTGCCGAAACGCGTCTGTGCGCCCCGAGTTCCTGTGAATAAAATTTGGAGCTCTCCCCCGTGAGTGCTGTCTTCTGTGGAAAGGTACGATTACCTAGTGGCAGTGTGAGCTGTATACGAAGGCGGGAGCACCCCCGCCGTGACAGGCACCGTTCAAGAGTGCGCCAGGCTGGTGCACAGGGAGCAGTGATATATATATATATATATATATATATATATATATATATATATATATATATATATATATATATATATATATATATATATATATATATATATATATATATACCAATAATATAAAATCTAGATAAAAAACCATTCTATTATAAATTAAAACATTAAACTATTTAAAAATCTTTAAACTTAAATTTCCCACTCCAGTCAGTGCAAATGTAGGCGAAGTGTTGGATAGCGGAGGTGTATAAATTACTATTGCCACTCCTGTGACTGCAACAGTAGGGAAAGTGTTAGATAATGGAGGGGTAAAAATTACTATTCCCACTCCAAAAAGGGTAACAGTAGGGAAAGTGTTGTATAGCGGAGGGGTAAAACTTACCATTCTCACTGCAGTCAGTGCAACAGTAGGGAAAGTGTTAGATAGCCGAGGGGTAAAAATTACTATTCCCACTCCAGTGAGTGCAACAATAGGGAAAGTGTTGGATAGCGGAGGGGTAAAAATTACTATTCCCATTCCAATAAGTGTAACAGTAGGGAAAGTGTTGGATAACGGAGGGGTAAAAATTACTATCCCACTCCAGTGAGTGCAACAGTAAGGAAAGTGTTGGATAGCGGAGGGGTAAAAATTACTAGTCCCACTCCAGTTAGTGCAACAGTAGGGAAATTGTTGGATTGCAGAGGGGTAAAAATTACTATTTCCACTCCAATAATTGTAACAGTAGGGAAAGTGATGGATAGCGGAGGGGTAAAAATTACTATTCCCACTCCAATGAGTGCAACAGTAGGGAAAGTGTTGGATAGCGGAGGGGTAAAAATTACTATTCTCACTTCAGTCAGTTCAAAATTAAAAACAAACAAAATATTAACTACAATTTTTTTTTTTTTTTTTAAATACATAGATAAATATGTTAAAAATTAAAATACAAACATATTCAATATTAATAATTAAAAAAAAATATTATAATGTTAAATACATATGACAAATACCTACAAATATTATATTAAATAAAATAAAAAATAATTTTCAAACAAATGAATATTTTTAATTAGAAATTATTTAGAAACAAAAACATTAAATATTACATAATTTTATTTTATTTCCTACCCTATAACACCACACAATTCACAACCCACATCTAAATAAAAAAGTACTTCCATAATTAACAGAATTAATTACCAAATAAAGAAATATTATTAATTAAAAAACTAAATAAAACTCATAAAAATTAATTCACTTCCCACACTATACCCCTATATTCCCCACAACCCACAGCTAAAATTAAACTGTAAAAAAATCAATTACACAATTAAAACTTATTTTCAATTAAAAAGCTAATAGTATTTAACAACTAATTATAAAGTAAGTAAAATTAATATACGCCCCACCCTTTACTTCTATAAAAGAAAAACCACACACAAAAATACAACCAATTACCCTAATTAAATATCAATTAATTAATTACTATTAATGATCAGCTAATCATTAATTAATTAAACATACATTACTTTCCACACTTTACCCCTATAAGCCCCACAACCCACACCAAAAATTAATTACACAATTTCCATATTTAATTTTCAATTAATTAATTAATAATAATTAACAACTAATTAATAATTAATTAAACATAAATTAATTTTCCCCATTTACCCCTATAAACCCCACAACCTGCACATAAAATTAATTACACAATTTTCATAATTAATTTACAATCAATTAATTAATATACATTAACAACTAATTATTAATCAATTAAACATAAATTACTTCCCACCCTTTACCCCATAAACCCCATAACGCACACCTAAAATTTATGACACAATTTATATAATTAATTTTCAATCAATTAATTAATTTAAATTAACAACTAATTATTAATTAATCAAAAATAAATTACTTCCCACCCTTTACCCCTATGAACCCCACAACCCACACCTAAAACAAAATACACAATTACCATAATGAATTACCAATTCATAAATTGGTATTAATTAACAACCAATTAATAATTAATTACAAATACATTACTTTCCACAATTAACACTATAAAATCTCAATTAAATAAATATTAATAAATAAAAAATAATCATGAATTTATTATAATTAAATTACTTCCCACCCTATTTCCCTATAAACCCACAACACTATTCTGGGTTCCTCCTAGTTTGGCTTTCGTTCTCAGCATAGCACAGAGCTGGCTCTAATCACTGCCACAGAGGAGCTTAGGCTGATACTTGATGGTGGGGGACGCAGCTCTGATCCTTTTGGACCTGTCAGCAGCCTTTGATACGGTTAATCATGGGCTGCTGCAGGAGCGACTGGCTTCCATCGGGATCAGAGGAAGGGCGCTGTCCCTGCTGTGCTCCTTTTTGTCAGAGCATTCCCAGGAAGTGGCCTTGGGCAACATGGTGTCAGCTCCCTTCACGCTGCCTTGTGGAGTTCCCCAGGGCTCTTCCCTGAGCCCAACGCTCTTTAACCTATATGTCACCCCGCTTACCAGCCTAGTAAGAAGCTATGGTTTTACCCTGGTGTCGTACGCGGACAACACACAGATCATTGTCTCGGTAAGCAGTTCATCCAGCCAGAGAGCTACTAGGTTTCATGATTGTATGTGCCACATAGCAAACTGGATATCAGATAACTTCCTAAAGTTGAACTCAGCTAAGACTGAAGTTTTGTTGCTGGGGAACAATCCATCTTTTTGGACAGATAACTGGTGGCCGGCCCAACTTGGCACCCTGCCCAAACCGGTGCTCAGAGCCAAAAATCTTGGAGTGATCTTTGACACCAAGCTGTGCTTTGAGGAACAAATCAATTCGGTTACCTCAGCATGTTTCTTCATCCTGAAAATGCTGAGGAAAATCCTCCCGGTAATACCCATGGACATCAGGAAGACAGGGGTAACAGTCTTGATATCCTCAAGATTGGACTACTGTAATGCCCTCTTTTTCAGTGCCCCAAAGCGCAGCATTAATAAACTGCAGACGGTGCAGAATGCTGCAGCAAGAGTGCTGCTGGGCATCTCCAAATTCAATTCAGTCTCTGCGTCTCTGGCCCGACTCCACTGGCTACCTGTAGTCAAGAGGATTCAATTCAAATCTTTGTGCATCGCATTCAAACCCCTCAACAACTTGGGGCCAACACATCTGGCAAAATTTCTAAAGCCAAATATCCAGAGTCCTTAGATCCACCAACACGGGAAATCTACTTGTTCCTAGAGGCAGGAGGGCCAGATGGGGCGGCAAGAGCTTCACAGCTACAACGGCTAGCTTATGGAACTCCCTACCCACTATGCTGAAAAAAGAGCCCAGTCTCCTCAAATTCAGAAAAGGCCTTTAAACATGGTTGTTTTCAGCATAATTTTTTTACCTCAGAGTCCGTTCTGACTTATATGTACCTCAGCGTCCGCTCTGACTTATATATACCAAAGGCAGCGCCTAGACACCTCAGGGTATTTGTTGCGCTTTATAAATTTATCATCATCATCATCATCAACCCGCTACGGAGCTAAAAAATGCAAAATGTAATTAAAATAAAATTAATAACTACGAAAAATGTAACACATATATTAAAAAACATAAACAATACTTATACAGAAAAACATACATCACATACATTTAAAATATAAACTAAAATACATAACACTAATTAAAAAATCGATGTTTTAAACAATTATATTTTTGCAAACTATATTAATGACCTATATTTTTTAAAACAATATTTCTTACCTTAAATTTGATATTCTTAACCCTAACTACCTCCTCCAAATTGCGCCTTATCCAACTCTACTATCTCCACACAGCATATCTGACTCTGGTCCGCCTACATAGGGCAGGCTTGCGCCCCCTACCGGACTGTACCCGATGCGGCCATGCCCCGGCCGATTTCTATCACATGGTCTGGCAATGTCCCGGTCTTGCCTCCTTTTGGGCGGGTGTAGAATCTGAACTTACACAAACACTGGGCTGGCAGGTTCCCCACGACCCCCTACGTCTCCTCCTAGGGGTCTTTGATGGACTGGATGGCTCTCGGGCCGACAAACGCTTCCTGGGTACGGCGGTGGCGGTTGCTAAGAGGGATATTGCCGCGGCTTGGTCCCAAGCTAAGCCTCCTACTGTTCGTAAATGGCGCAGGGGGGTGGATTGGTGTGCGGCCCAGGAGGAGCCCCTCTTCAAGGCCAGGGGATGCCCTGAAAAGTTTGAGAAGATATGGGGCAAGTGGTTAAATTTACTGTTTTGAAGTATGTGTCAACTCCTCCTTCCTACGAATGTTTTGTATTTTTTCCCTTCACAGGACACATTGTGCTCTGGACGTTTTTCTTGGCTTGTGCCTCCTACTGTCCGAAGGTGTTGAGTATTGCTATATCGTGTACTTCATGGCTGCTTTTCTTTTGTTCTCAGTACTGAAAATGTCAATAAAAATTGATCATAAAAAAAAAAAAAAATTGATATTCTTGACCACGATATTCTTGCTGTCGATATTTCTGTGTCACGATATTTCCAACTTCATATTTGTGTAAGTCGACATTTCCAACTCGATATTCTGTCTGAATACCGCAAGAACAATATAACCTATCAGATTCCTGCCTACAACAATATAATCAACTACTTCCTGTGCTTCAATCCTTTTTGTTGAACAATAAATTTACCCCATTTACTCCCACGACTCCGTTATACAATATTACTAATGATTCCACTCCCAAAGCATCTTTCATATTTAAATCTTTGTCTTCCCCTATCCATAAAAGAAATACATCCTCTAACGAACTTCAGTGGGAGATAGATTTATCTCAATCATTATCTATCCATCAATGGGATCAATTGTGGCATAGAATTTTTAGTACCTCCAAAGCTGCCAATATTACACAATCCTTATTTTTTGTATATAACAGAGCTGTTATTACTCTTTCCCTCCTTCATAAAATTGATTCCTCTGTCTCCCCTCTATGCTGGTCATGTCTGTCCTCTGATGATACTTTGACTCATCTACTTTAATATTGTCCTAAAGTGAATGAATTTTGGAAATCCATATGGTCAAAATGTTTATTGATTTTTTCATGTAATGTTCCATTATCTATTCAAAATGTCTTCCTTAGTACTGTATCTGCTGATTAATAATCTTTCTTCAAAACCTGGATTATTTGATCTTTTTGTTGCACTTACTTTTAAAGTTATACTAACTTGTTGGAAAGATGATTCTAAATTATGTATAATGGTTTGGTGGGATTTTATTTGTGATGAACATAGAATATCTACTGCCTCATCTTCTTCATTATCTCAAAAAAATAGATCTGATTTACTTTGGTTACCTTTTACTATTTTTCTATCTTCACACTCACCTTTTTCTTAAAAACCATGGATTACTTTCTAACTTTTCTCTTTCTTCCCATTTCTTTTCTTGCTTCTCTCTCTCTTTTTTCCTTTTTGTATAAAACTCATAAAACATAGATAAAGATTATTGACTTATTTTGGTACTTTCAGTTGCTAGAGTCGTATTTCATAATTGTTTGTTTCTCTAGAGTCTCTTCATGTCAATGAGTTTTATTAATTCTGCACTTTGTTTAACTTGTTATATTTTGCTTACCTATTGTACTGCTTAATACCCTTAACTTTCAAATAAAAATTATTTAGCTAAAAAAAAATTGAATTGAGAACCTGTCTACAAAAATTGAATTGAGAACCTGTCTACAAAACCTAGGTGTTGTTTGTCTTACTCTCGACCCAATAAAAAGCTAATGTTTTCTGCTTTCTAGGCAACTGAAATCTAACTTCAGCAAAGTTGAAGTTAGTTCAATACACAAGGTACTTTACCTGAGCAAAGAGATTTGGAGTGAAGCAACTGATGTTACGATTTGCAAGCCCCCCTGCTGCATATCCAACATTCGGTGGAGCAGCTCCTACATTGTGAATCCCCATACATTGGAGATGCCAGATTTCAAGAAGCCTTCTAAGTTAAAGAAAAACTGAAAACATACCTGTTTAGTTAAGCATTTGTAATGTTTTCAACTGCTTCGCTTTTCCCAACATGAGTACATGAAGTTGCATTCTTGCATAATGTTTCTGCTATATCTGTTATATCACACCTTCTAATAAAGAAAGTGTTTATGTACATATGGATGTTATGCTGCAATTAATACATACCTAACTTTGAAAGTGAAAACATAAATTTTGCACTGATTTAGAGCTCTTAAAGCATTACTGATGTAGAATCTCCATGGTGAACTTTCTGAGGAATATGTTTGAGGTTAGCTGAATACCTCTACTAGAGATGTAAAGTTTACTGAATGAACAGCTCTATCACCATTCCTCACATCATTTTAAAAACATGCATTGGTAAAGTCACTAGATCTGACTTTTAACACTTATACACAGAGCTAGATTTCTGTCAATACTTCTTTGCTTAAATTCCAAGACAGCTGCAACCTTTATGAAGAATATTTCAGCCATGTTGGAATTTTAAGAATAGTATAATATGCATTGTGGGGTCATATAGACCCATTAAGGCAAGCCTAACATCTCTAGATGTGACCTGAGATCAACTTCCTTCCAGACAGTGCACTCTAGGCCTAACAGACAAACTGCAGGCATAGCAGGGCTCACATCTACTATTAAAGAACCTGAGACCATCCCCACACTCAAAGGGAACCAAAACCAGGGGGTAGTGGCTCTCATGTTTTTCTGCAAATATATTTGTGATGACCTGCTCTGAGGGTACAAAATAACAATGCACAGTAATCTTACTGACTCCTGTGCCTCTCAGAGGCTCCACCCTTTCCCCATTGATGGTGCCCCCCACTGCCATTACTGTTTGAAGGCATATGGGTTTTTGACACCATCTCCCTATACCCTAGGGGCACTAAGGTCACCTTTGCTCTCTATTCATAGCTAGATGTGATCACCTTTTCCCCAAGCGCTATACTCGCCAACCCAGGTGTAGTGTAGCTCCTATTTCCCTAATAGGCTCTGCGCATTGGAATAATATACCCTATAGGCTTGACATAGGACTGAGGTCGGTATGTCCCTATCGAGTATATTAAACTTAATTACTTGTGCCAGCTAGCTCAGAGGCCACTAGAAACCCCTTGATAAACAAGAAGGGAGTAGTTTCTGCCAGCCGCAAAACATGACAACTTTGTTTCCCTTTAGAATCAGAACGTGTCCCAGAGTCGTGGAAACAATAGATAACCGTTTCACTCAGCTCAATCGTGCATGCTTAGTTTTCCTCAAAGTTACACAGAAAGAATAGACGGGCGATTCAATAAGAGATTTATTGAACAGTCTTGTTTCTTGTGTAAGTAATATGTGCTGTTACGATCACAAGACAGTATGCAAGATAAATAATGTACAGCGTAAGCAGTAAAAAGAAATAATACTGCGCTAGCATGATCTTTAGTAGATATTCATTTACATAAATCACATAGACTAAAAATGCGCGTACTCATACGATGCGTTTCTAAGCTAGTTCTACCCCAATGTACCTAACCTAACCTAGGTGTAGGGAGAGGTATGAAGTAGGTGGAGTATTCCTTACTATGGAATACTAAGAGTATGTTACGCCTAGTATGCCTAGTATGCCAAGAGTCTCTCTAGGTTTCTAGTCAGCTCCATACCTTAAGAATGAGAGAGGTGGGAATCTCTTGCCAGACTCGAACTCCAACACCCCGCGAGGGAATTCAGATCACTGGAAGCTGGACTCTCTGCGTGCAGGGATGACAGCGTCTTCTCAGTGCGTCAGGCCGGGAAACGGGCTCCTCTGAAGTCGAGGTCTCCTCTGATTTACAAGGGCTAGGGAAGGTATATTTATGCCTGAGAGGTACCTCAGAATGTTAGCATTGACGTGAAGCGGAGAGCGGAAGACGTCATGAATGAACCCTCAAGGTATAACGGTTCATGCATAATAGATGAGTCCTTGAAGAAATCAATAGTCCTGTGCTAGGGAAACTCCCGAAGCCTAGGGGTCTGTTCTTCAAGAACTCGTTGTGACGTTAGGGTGGACGGATGTCGGAGACCATGCCTGTATTTGGAGTGCACGGTTTAATGCCTAAATAAGGACTCGGATTTTATGCCTCTATAAGGGCAGGGCGAATTGTGCCTATATAAGGACATGATACAGGAAAACCCATGTACGGACACCCTAAGAGGAATACAACACCCACTCCACTTTCGTGTGTACGATAATAATAAAATGCTAAACATTTAATATGCTAAACATAAATTGGAGTACCGCATATTGCTAAAAATATTTCTTAAAAGCATTAAAAAGCATATAAAAAACCTATTAAAATGCAAAAGGTACTGTACATTTTAAGCATTGCTCTTCATTTCAGGCATATATTTGGAAATAAAATGCAATTTGAATGAAATAAGCAGTAATATTTACATGTGACAGAAAATGATCGATAAGTTGTTCAAAAAGCAAAATCATTTCAAGTCATGAAAATTAATGAACTTTTTAGACAAATAAGATGACTTAGGGGCCGATTCCGATCTCGGTCGGAGGCGCACCCAATACCATTCGGTCGGGGAAAAAGCCATGCGAATGCCTGTTTCCCGACCGATCCGTACAGCACACCGAACGAGTAAGTACGATGCGCACAACAGCAAAGAATCCGGCCGAGCCGTACTCACCCAAACCAGGTCCTGTTCCCCGACCGAGGCGAATCCGGAAACGCTGAATCGAGTCGCACGGAAGGGAAAATGCAGCTCCGTCCGGCCGAACGAGTACGATGCGCTTTCCGTACGCGCCGAACCCGTCGCTACGCACGGCACGTCAAAGCATCCGGGAGAGGCGCACATAAGCTCCGATTCGCGCCACAACACGATCCACGGCTCCGAGACGAACACGGCAGCGACGAGGACGACGCGGCGACGAGGACGAGGCGAAGCGACGAGACGACGCGAAGCAACGAGAAGGACGAACGACACGAACCAACCATGAATCCCTTCGTCCCGATCATACCGATATTCTACATTTACTACCGGAACAGGCACGGACGCGTACGGCGCAGAAGGTAAGCCAGACACCAACCACAAAACACATACAACACGTACACGACACATCACACACACACAGAGGGATGCAGAATATACTTACCCCAGCAACAGCAGCACCATAGGGGCGGGATGCCCATCACCAATGCCACATATGCACACAGGGGCCTGAATGCGCACCACCACCCCTACCCAGGGGGCTGGATGCCTACCACTACTACCACCCTCACCCAGGGGGCTGGATGCCTACCACTACTACCACCCTCACCCAGGGGGGCTGGATGCCTACCACCACCACCCTTAGCCAGGGGGACAGGATGCCTACCACTACTACCACCCTTAGCCAGGGGCAGGATGCCTACCACTACTACCACCCTTAGCCAGGGGGGCAGGATGCCTACCACTACTACCACCCTCACCCAGGGGGCTGGATGCCTACCACTACTACCACCCTTAGCCAGTTGGGGCAGGATGCCTACCACTACTACCACCCTCACCCAGGGTGGGCAGGATGCCTACCACCACCCTTAGCCAGGGGGCAGGATGCCTACCACTACTACCACCCTCACCCAGGGGGCTGGATGTCTACCACCACCCTTAGCCAGGGGGGGCAGGATGCCTACCACTACTACCACCCTTAGCCAGGGGGGGGCAGGATGCCTACCACTACTACCACCCTCACCCAAGGTGGGCAGGATGCCTACCACCACCCTTAGCCAGGGGGCAGGATGCCTACCACTACTACCACCCTCACCCAGGGGGCTGGATGCCTACCACCACCCTTAGCCAGGGGGCAGGATGCCTACCACTACTACCACCCTTAGCCAGGGGGCAGGATGCCTACCACTACTACCACCCTCACCCAGGGTGGGCAGGATGCCTACCACCACCCTTAGCCAGGGGGCAGGATGCCTACCACTACTACCACCCTCACCCAGGGGGGCTGGATGCCTACCACCACCCTTAGCCAGGGGGCATGATGCCTACCACTACTACCACCCTTAGCCAGGGGGCAGGATGCCTACCACTACTACCACCCTCACCCAGGGTGGGCAGGATGCCTCACCACCACCCTTAGCCAGGGGGGCAGGATGCCTACCACTACTACCACCCTCACCCAGGGGGGCTGGATGCCTACCACCACCCTTAGCCAGGGGGCAGGATGCCTACCACTACTACCACCCTTAGCCAGGGGGCTGGATGCCTACCACTACTACCACCCTTAGCCAGGGGGCTGGATGCCTACCACTACTACCACCCTTAGCCAGGGGGGCAGGATGCCTACCACTACTACCACCCTTAGCCAGGGGGCTGGATGCCTACCACTACTACCACCCTCACCCAGGGGGCTGGATGCCTACCACCTACCACCCTTAGCCAGGGGGCAGGATGCCTACCACTACTACCACCCTTAGCCAGGGGGCAGGATGCCTACCACTACTACCACCTTCACCCAGGGTGGGCAGGATGCCTACCACCACCCCTTAGCCAGGGGGCAGGATGCCTACCACTACTACCACCCTCACCCAGGGGGCTGGATGCCTCACCACCACCCTTAGCCAGGGGGCTAGGATGCCTACCACTACTACCACCCTTAGCCAGGGGGTCTGGATGCCTACCACTACTACCACCTTTAGCCAGGGGGCTGGATGCCTACCACTACTACCACCCTTAGCCAGGGGGGGCAGGATGCCTACCACTACTACCACCCTCACCCAGGGTGGGCAGGATGCCTACCACTACCACCCTTAGCCAGGGGGCAGGATGCCTACCACTACTACCACCCTCACCCAGGGGGGCTGGATGCCTCACCACCACCCTTAGCCAGGGGGGCAGGATGCCTACCACTACTACCACCCTTAGCCAGGGGGGCTGGATGCCTACCACTACTACCACCTTTAACCAGGGGGCTGGATGCCTACCACTACTACCACCCTTAGCCAGGGGGGCAGGATGCCTACCACTACTACCACCCTTAGCCAGGGGGCTGGATGCCTACCACTACTACCACCTTTAGCCAGGGGGGCTGGATGCCTACCACTACTACCACCCTTAGCCAGGGGGCAGGATGCCTACCACTACTACCACCTGTAGCCAGGGGGCTGGATGCCTACCACTACTACCACCCTTAGCCAGGGGGCAGGATGCCTACCACTACGACCACCCTTAGCCAGGGGGCTGGATGCCTACCACTACTACCACCCTGAGCCAGGGGGGCTGGATGCCTACCACTACTACCACCCTTAGCCAGGGGGGCTGGATGCCTACCACTACTACCACCCCCACTCATAGGATGGACAATGCATGACACAACCAGCACACCACAACCTAGGGAATGCAAGAAGAAGACATCCCCCAACACCATGACAAGCGTGTGTAGACTGTGTCAAATGCCTACAACACCGAACATGACTTTGAACATACAATGTGACCCCTAGCACATGTGCCACACATATATGTGTGTGGCACCCACAATGCAAGCAGGCCATGACCATTGTGTCAATGGGGTCCAAACCCCCATCATCACAGTGACCAAAATGTAAGTGTGGGGTCCATAGCTGAAGCACACTTTGAGCATTGTGGCAATGGGTTCCAAACCCCCATCATCACAGTGACCAAAAGGTAAGTGTGGGGTCCATAGCTGAAGCACACTTTGAGCATTGTGGCAATGGGTTCCAAACCCCCATCATCACAGTGACCAAAAGGTAAGTGTGGGGTCCATAGCTGAAGCACACTTTGAGCATTGTGGCAATGGGTTCCAAACCCCCATCATCACAGTGACCAAAATGTAAGTGTGGGGTCCATAGCTGAAGCACATTTTGAACATTTGTGGCAATGGGTTCCAAACCCCCATCATCACAGTGACCAAAATGTAAGTGTGGGGTCCATAGCTGAAGCACATTTCGAACATTGTGGCAATGGGGTCCAAACCCCATCATCACAGTGACCAAAAGGTAAGTGTTGACAAAGAAAGAGGTGCAACTGCCAAACTGCATGGATGATTCCTGGTCACAGAACAACAAACACATCAGTGGCAAAGTAGTGTATGTGTCCCATTGCAACATAAATTGGGGGAGCCAAATCCTGCAGTGCAAATAAGACATACCTTTGGCCATGTGCAGACAAACAACACCCATGGGGGCTGACACCGTCAACAATGATCAATGACACAATGACAGAAGTGACCATCAGAATGCAGACCCACATATTTGCACCAATGGGCACACACATGCAGATACCCTGTGGAGACTGTAGATGTGAGGTGAACAGATACCATACCATGGCAGCAATGGGACACACAAACCATGATCATTGTGCTGACCGATGACCTAGGAGTCCCAGGGACAGCAGGGGAAACCCACCAAACTACATACAGCCAATGGCACACCCAAGATATGCCAATGCAGTGGTGCAGATGCACAAACACAAACAGGCAGACCCACACTGCACATCATACACAACAGGTGAGGGGGGTGCCAGTGTCCCCAGGCAACCACACAACACATGAGGAGACCTGAATACCAATCATACAGATGTGCATACAGTGCCACACAAAGGTAACTCATGGATCCAAATCCCCTATGTGGGCAAGCAGGCATTGTCAGATGAGAGGGAGCACAAATCACACATGTCACACAGGCACGTAGGGACAGCAACTGACACAGCAAGACACAGACACACCACAGCACCACCCCCAGGGCCCCCACAATGTGGTGACCCTGGGCTGCATTACAATCCCACTGTGATGACAAAGCTAAATGTGGTTCACACTGTGAACCACAGTCATGTGTACTGAGCAACTAACTACCATCACACCTACACAAGCACAAATCAAACAGCATGGCCAGTAAGCCAAGGCCAACATGGAGGCAGGGGCCTAGCCGGGCAACAACTCTCATCTGCACACACTCAACACCACACCCTCGACCTCCAACAATGTGCAGCAGTGAAGCACACATGCACTGGTGACATTGCACATGCACCCATGACTATTCCAGGGTGGTGGGTGGGAACCAAGGTGCAGAAACACATCACACATGGACACTCAACAAGACTCCTGAATGTCTGACACACTGCACACTACGCTGTACATGGACATGACGGCAATACCACACCAACCAATGGGATCCCAGCCACAGTCACACACCAATGAAGAAGCCAAGGTCACCCACAAAGAACACACATAGACAACAACCAACATTGCAGCCCGGACCCTGAGGAGTGCCAGCAGTCACACACACAACGTGTCACAATCACTGAAAGATAACACAAACTGGAAATCACATGACAGGGGCAAACAACAAGTGCCAAGGGGAAACCTGACTGTGACCCATCTGCGTCTGCACACAAACTCAGCCCTGACAGCAAACACACCTATGGGTGACACCCTGATGACCAGTAATGTGCCATGCACCCACATCACAGAGAACCCTGGGAGAAGACTTTGGGGGAACATAGCTCAACTCAGCTAGCATCACAAACAGGTACAACACTAGGGATCACAGCATGCACAGCTAAACGGAAGTGAACACACAGACATGCACATACAACACACACCTTGGGCGCAGGCAATGTCACAGGAGTACACACTGCCATGAGGGGACTCCACTCCTGTGTGAGGAAAGCTGTGCCATATGTTGCCTCAGTAGGGCCCCATCATGTCAGCTGAGCACTTGGTCACACAATCAACAATTAGCACCAAATGAGGGCTCCCGTCACATCAGCCTGGTCATGGAAGTGCCAACGGAATCATCAGCACAGATCCAACACACTTGTATAGCAGTGTTGCACTGACAACACAGATGAGTCCTTCCCCATTGATGCCCAAACCTGCATGTCCACTGGAGATGGCCACACGGTCAGGGAAGTAGACGAATTGAACAATGGCAGGCACAACAGATGTGCAGGGGTGGAAGCCACAGATGTGAAATAGCCAATCTAAGTAGGAAATCCCATTGCCAAATACTGAACACATGACACCCTCAGATGCTGCTATGGATGACATGGATACACCACAGGATAGGACACATTCCCCTGGACCACATGGGTTCCTGCACAGTAACACTTCATTATCATGAGACCAAATATCACCATCACTGCAGCAAGGGCATGGTTAGCATCATCAACATCATGTACATCAGAAGCAAAAGCACTAGAGAACAGAAAGTTGCTTTATTCAGCATATGTGGCATTAAAAGTAGAAGTCCGGTAGAACATAAACAAAGGCCAATGGCCAGTCCATCAACAAAGTCACAAGTGGGTGACAGTGGCAGATGCCACCCTACACATGCCTGCACAAAACCAGGGACAATCCACTAGGAGGGGCAACCGGGGGGTAGGCCAGGCACCGCAGGGACAGGATCAGGGCTCACCAGGAGGAAGCAGGGAAGGGGTGGTGGGTGCTGGAGAGCCACTGACAACTGCAGTGGAGGTGTCTGACATGGTGTGTGCCGGCACAACTGGGGGCATGGCTCAGATGTTGTGGGTGCTGGCACGACTGCAGTGGACCCTGCAGATGGAGTGGACAGGTCCGCCACTGCAGTGCCCAAGTCAGACAGGGTGGTAGTGGACTCCACTGCAGTGCCTACCACCAGGGGAGGAGAATGGGGAACAGGCAAGGTGGGCTGGACAGAGGGGAGGACACCCTCACCACATCAGTGGCACAGCCAAGCGCAGCGGGGGGTGTGGTGCCGGGAGAGCAAGTGGCAGGGGGAGAAGGCCGGAGCCTCTTGGGGATGGTATATCTGTGGGTGGGGGAACCTGGGGCAGGGTGTGGTGGGGGCACCTGTGGAGTGGGGGCCTGAGGGATGGAGGAAGGAGACCTGGTGCTTGAGCTGCAGGGCGGCGGCGGGGTCTTGCTCTTAACACTCCGGGGGACTTGCGGGTGGGGGCCTCAGTCTGTCTGCGCCTGGGGGAGGGTGTCCGGGGGCGAGGGGCACTCTGCTCTGTGTGGGGGCTTCCTCTTCACCCTGGATGCTGGAGCAGCTGGATCGGAGGGGAAGAGGCCGAGGTCACTGAGGAAGAGGCGCTGGGTCTTTGGGGTTGCAGGTGAGGCAAGGGAGGGTGCTTTGGAGGGAGAGGCAACTGAGGACTGCGCAGTGCTCGTGGATGCGTGTGTGTGTTCCAGGGCCCCATCCCCTGTGAGTCTGGTTTCAGTCCCCTGACTGTGCGTGCGTGTGCGTTTTGTTTGTGGCGTGTGTGTCTGTGTGCTGGACGTGTGTGTGCTGGTGTGTGCCTGTGCCGGTGTGTGTGTGCTTGGGACGGGTAAGGTGCTGGGGAGTGTGGATGGAGCAGAGGCAGGAGGGGTGATGGACTGTCTGAGGAGGCACACTGCTGCCGTCAGGGAGGAGTCCATGGACCTATTGCCCCTCTGTAGGTCAGACATGCCCGATGAGATGCCCTCCATGAACGACACCAGCTGAGTCAACAGTGCGGTGTGCGCATGGAGGACACTCAGCATGGCTGTCTGCCCTACATGGCGCTGGCGAAGGAGGTACACATACTCCTCACTCAGGGCAGCAGGGGACACAGGGGCAGGGGGTGCGGTGCCTGGCCCAAAGGAGACATGCTCCCGAACATGGGAGCCTCCACGGACCTGGGGAATGGGAGCCGATGGGAGGGCGGTGGTGGCGCTGGTGGTGGCGGGGACAGCAACACTAGCTGGGGTGTGGTGGCTGCTGACACCCGCCTCCACAAGGGAGTCATCCTCCGAGTTGCTCTGGTCCTCAGCTGAGGTGGATGGTGCTGAGGACTCCTCGGTGTGGCTCCCCTCGCCCTCCGTGCCACTGGGTCCCTCCGACCACTCCTCGGCTGCTGACCCAGTCTGGCTCTCTGGCTCCTCCTGGTCCGTGGAGCTGTCCCCTTCCGTGGCCGTGGATGTATCTGCAAACAATGGGGAAACAGACAGACATCAGTCACCTGCACCAAACGCACACACCACTGTGAGCACAGCACATTACAGAGCAAGCCCTGGCATCATTAGTTGTACATTGCTAAAAGTGCCCTAACTGAACAGGAGAAGCCAATTGTCAGTCTGATGCCAAGCATGGCACTCACATCCCACATGGCCTTGCACCCATCTGTCTGGTGTCTGTTGGATTGCAACACCCCAGTGTGGACACATGCACCAAGTACACAGTAGTTGGACAGTGCAGAGTACACGGTGTGGCATGTGGACATGCACACATCACAGCTCTTGCCACTGAGTCAGTACAGGTTTCCGGATGAAAGGGATGCCCAGAGTCAAATAGGAAATGCATGTGATGCATACCAGCGACAGACACCATGATGCACCCATGTCCTGATAGCCATCGCCACAATGGTGTGCATGTAGCACATGTCACTCCCCTGCAGGACCACCAATAAGTTGACACATGCCATGGCAGAGGCATGACTGCTAAGTCATACATCACTGTCTCAGTGATGTATGACTTGGCAGCCAGACAACAACACTATGCACTGTGTCACAATAGTAGGTCATGGGGAATGCAAGTCCTGGAGCTGCACAAGTGCACATGTACATCCCCAACACAAAACATCATCTTAACCCTCATCTGTCCAGGTCATACCTATTGGACATATGGGAGACCTGTGACACTACCCTCTGAACCTGAGCCCCTCACAATTTGCTGTGAATGGGTAACAGCTGCCTGAACTTCACATTCGCATACCCCAGTCTGCACGGGCAGCTGATCAAACACCTATGTGACACACAAGTATCGTCTCCTATGGTCACATCTCCAGGGGCATGCTGAGCCCCTACGAAGAAACACCCCAGCAGTCCTGGCAACTAATCCACAGCACACTGACACAGAGGCAGACACCTGAGGGGTCAAATCACTGCGCACAATGTGTCAGCTGATACACGGGAGTGGGAGTACAGAGTGCATTGCATGGCCTGGAGTAGGCATGACTGTCCTGCTCCACATGAATGAGGGATGTGCCCTGGACAGTGGATAGCTGGCTATGTATGTGTGACACACGTAATCTGCACACTCCTGGGGCCCAAAAATTGTTCCCACCCGCTGCATGGGCGTGTGCCACATACCCCAGGCACATGTGGTGGCTCAGCTCAGCAAGTGGACCGCATATCAAAGCAACACGCAGATCACATGTCCAAACACAGGCGTTATGTGAACAATGGACCCACCCATGATGCCCACAACAGAGTTAGGGAAACAGATGCTGTCCCCCACCTTTAGTGAAGCAAACTGCAAGGACACAGTCCCAAGTGACACAATTCCCTGAATGTAAGGGCCACACCTGGGTATCAGATGAGCAGTGGGCAGTGCACAATAGAGGGACATGGCTCCTGGACAACATGACTGCTGCACTGTGGCAGTTGAACCAGGCCAGAGGAGGGCACAAAGCATGTAATACAGAGTTCACAGTGCAGTCTTTGACTCACCCCTCCTTGCTGCTGTCTGGCCTTCAGCTGCCCATCCAGGTCTGGAAACACCACCGCCAGGATCTGGAGCATGTGGGGGTCAGGGTCCGTGTTCCGCCCCTCCTGCGAGGAGGCGACAGCTTCAGCTGGACCCGTGCAATCCTCTGGGTCCAGCCCCGAAGGTCCTGCCACCTCTTCTGGCAGTTGCGGATCCGGCGCTTGTAGACCCCCACGGACCGGACAGCCCGGACGATGTCCTTCCAGATCTCCTGCTTCCGATGGGCATTAACCTGTCAGGATGACAAAGTGAAAAGGCCATTACTACACATGCAACATATCCGTGCATGACACAGTTGTATATACATGTCTCAATCACAGGGGCACATGATGTACACAGGCAGTGCAAAGCTGCCCATGGACAGTTTGCCAGACGTCACTACATGGTATCATTGCATGGGAAGTAAAACCTTGTTCAAATGCACTGTCACTGCACCATACCTGTCCAGTGCATGTCACTACACACTATGGGGGTGACAACTACTCAGTGAGCCTGCTAGCCAGTGGTGTGCAGACTTTCAGCCTTGCTAGTCAGACAAAATGCACATTCAGAAAGGCAGTGCACAGAACACTCACCTGCTCCCCTGGTGTCCCATACAGCTTGCTGTACTGTGGAAGTAGGCTGTCCAGCAGGGCCTGGTTCTCTTCAAGGCTGAAGGCTGGGGCTCTCTCCACAGTACGTGCCATTGCAGGGTCCAGAGGGGCAGAGACAGCAGCAGTGCAGTGGCAGATGTCGTCCTGGAGCATGTAGTGCAGGCAAGTGAGCTCTCAGGGGAACAGCCAGCAATATATATGTGCTGGAGAGGCAGATACTGTCCCTTGTGTCCAAAGTGATAGGTCCAAGTCGTTTGCATCTTCTGAATCTGGCCAATCCATGGAATAGCAGCACCAAAACACGCCCACAGCATCCTTCAAATCTTCAACTTCATGACATACATGATTTTGCAACATTGTTGTGGTTGACCAACTGATTTTCCAGCAACCGACTCGCTCGAAATTCGAAAACGCGTCCGTTGCCAGGCAAGCCCATTGTCAATGGGTGCGCACCGATCGGTCCATTGCGGTACAACGCGTACAGGGGTACAACGCGTACCCGCACACATTGAATGCAATGGGCCGGCCGGAGGCACCGATCGGTCCATTGCGGTACAACGCGTACAGGGGTACAACGCGTGCACCGCACACATTGAATGCAATGGGCCGGCCGGAGGCACCGATCGGTCCATTGCGGTACAACGCGTACAGGGGTACAACGCGTACCCGCACACATTGAATGCAATGGGCCGGCCGGAGGCACCGATCGGTCCATTGCAGTTCAACGCGTACAGGGGTACAACGCTGCACTCGCACACATTGAATGCAATGGGCCGGCCGGAGGGACCGATCGGTCCATTGTGGCACAACGCGTACAGGGGTACAACGCGTACCCGCACACATTGAATGCAATGGGCCGGCCGGAGGCACCGATCGGTCCATTGCGGTACAACGCGTACAGGGGTACAACGAGTACCCGCACACATTGAATGCAATGGGCCGGCCAGAGGCACCGATCGGTCCATTGCAGTTCAACGCGTACAGGGGTACAACGCTGCATCCGCACACATTGAATGCAATGGGCGGCCGGAGGCACCGATCGGTCCATTGCAGTTCAACGCGCGTACAGGGGTACAAAGCGTACCCGACACATTGAATGCAATGGGCCGGCCGGAGGCACCGATCGGTCCATTGCGGAACAACGCGTACAGGGGTACAACGCGTACCCGCACACATTGAATGCAATGGGCTGGCCGGAGGCACCGATCGGTCCATTGCAGTTCAACACGTACAGGGGTACAACGCGTATCCGCACACATTGAATGCAATGGGCCGGCCGGAGGCACCGATCGGTCCATTGCAGTTCAACGCGTACAGAGGTACAACGCTGCACCGCGACACATTGAATGCAATGGGCCGGCCGGAGGCACCGATCGGTCCATTGCGGTACAACGCGTACAGGGGTACAACGCAGTACCCGCACACATTGAATGCAATGGGCCGGCCGGAGGCACCGATCGGTCCATTGCGGTACAACGCGTACAGGGGTACAACGCGTACCTGCACACATTGAATGCAATGGGCCGGCCGGGGGCACCGATCGGTCCATTGCAGTACAACGCATCACTGTACATGTGACAGGCATATGTCAGCATGCCTGTCTCAGATGGACATATGCCAGCCACAGATAGCTCCCAGGCAGTGAGGGGCACACCTACATCACGACAGCCTGTCCAAACTTTATCATAAGGCATGTAAGGCTGCATTTCCTATTGTGTGTATGTTGGTGTACATGTTGTCCTGTGGGTGTCACCTGTGGGCAGCCACCCCCAGGCTGTGCACGTGTTCATGGGGACAGGATCCTGGGTGTTACGTGTGCATGACCACTGTGATGTGCAACTGTTCATATCTGTGCATGTGCCATGGTCACATTTCACGGTGGTGTATGTGTATGTCATGTCACATACCCCGTGAGTCCCATGTGGGACGGTATGTTTGAGCCAGGGTGTCCCAGTGGCACAATAGTGATGGTCCTCCACAGTCTTTGTGCATGTAGTGTTTACAATGTCTCTGATTTCATGTGCACAATGGGAGACAGTCTCCACATCCAGGTTGTGTGTGCATGGACTTTGATGTTGTGCGTGTGTGTGTCACAGACGTCCATGTCTGTCCTGCCGTGGCAAGTGGGGCCACTACCTGTGGGGGTCATGGTTGTTTTGCTGTGGTGTATACATGATACTCCATGTAATGCCAGTGTCCATGTGGCAATACAGGGTCCCTGGGAATGTACCTGTCGTTGAGCTGTGGTGCCTGGGGCACATCTGTCCTCACATGTCACTGTGGGGGTTATTGTGACACGGCAGCAGGAGATGGGAACTGTGACACGGCCTCATGATATCCAATGGGCCAACCTGGGACTAATTGATGCCACCTGTTGGACCGTGTTGACAGATGTTGGCCATGTATGTACCATACATGTCCTTCCGGAACTGCACACTTCATGTAGTTGTGCCTCATAATGATGTATGTTGGGATCTTGAGTGTGTTCAATGCCGCATATGTGGGGTGACTGACAATCTTGCTTACTTCTCCTCTGCACTGCAGGGCTCCTGCTGTCCATCGACCATTCCCAGACCTGGCAACGATGGTGGAACGGGACAGCATCCGACGGTACCGCTTCACCAGGCAGCTGATTGAGGATTTGGCAGTGCAGTTGTCCCCACATTTGCAGCCTGGCCGGCCGTATCCTACAGCGCTGACCCCCAAGGTGAAGGTGATGGCAGCCCTACACTTCTTTGCCACCGGTACCTTCCAACATACTGTGGCGACTGCTGGTGGGATGTCACAGACCATGTTGAGCCGTGTGCTCCGCGATGTTTTGGCGGCAATGTTGCTATTCCTGAACCGGTACATCTATTTCCCTAGACTGCGACGACTCACTGACGTGAAGAGTGACTTTTATGCCCTGGGGAGGATGCCGCATGTCATTGGCTCCATTGATGGGACACATGTGGCATTGGTACCACCACAGGCCCAGGAGCAGGCCTACAGGAACCGCAAGCACTACCACTCGGTCAATGCACTGGTGGTGTGTCTTGCAGACATGACCATCACACACGTGTGTGCCCGTTTCCTGGTTCAGCACACGATGCCTTTGTGATGAGGAGTAGTCGCATCCCCAGGATGATGGCACAGATGCAGAACCAGCGTGCCTGGCTTGTCGGTGTGTACTGACTTTGTGCCATTGTGTGTGATCTGATCTGTAGTATTCCGCCCACTTTTCCAAGTCAGCTAATGTGCACTTGTCTGTCCGTAGGTGACTCGGGATACCCCAACATGCCGTGGTTGCTGACACCCTCAGGAACCCTGTGACACCAGCCCAGATGCGCTACAATGAGGCACATGGTCGGACCAGGAGAGTGATTGAGCGGACATTTGGTCTCCTGAAGAGCCGCTTCCGCTGCCTGGACAAGACCGGAGGGTCCCTCCCATATGCCCCTGGGAAAGTGTGCAAGATTATCATCGTCTGCTGCATGCTCCACAACCTGGCAGTGCGGAAGGAGTTGCCTCTCATCCAGGATGACAATGACCAACATCCGCCACCTGTGGAGGATCCTGGCCTGGACCACGATGCCAGTGACGATGATGATGATGATGATGATGGTGATGTCCGCACACAGCTCATCACCAACTTCTTT
Organism: Calotriton arnoldi; assembly: GCA_963921515.1. Taxonomy (NCBI): domain Eukaryota; kingdom Metazoa; phylum Chordata; class Amphibia; order Caudata; family Salamandridae; genus Calotriton; species Calotriton arnoldi. Next base: position 458,632 of record CAWUFW010009831.1, read on the forward strand.
AGCTGAATGTGAGTATCCTGAGGTGTCATGTCAATGATGTGAGTTGGCATGATGTGTAGGTGGTGCTCTGGTGCTGTTGCAGTGTGTCCATGGGCTACTTGACTGGATGTGTGTTGCGATGTGTGCTAACAGGTGGGCTGTACTCCCCAACAGTGTTGACATGCTAACTTGGTTCTGGGTGGGTATCTTGTAACATGTATTGTGCATGAGTTTTGCTGTTCTGTCCTGTACTCCATTGCTTTTGACTGTGTGTCATTTCTGTCCTTCACAGGGTACTTTCAGATTCGTTTGGTCAACTGTGTCCAACGACGACGTGATTGCACATCCAGGGTGGTAGCTGTTGTGTCCCTACAGGTGATGTGCGCCACACCCATGGTCTTCCTTCCGTCTAGAGTTGTTGACTGTGTGCCCGCTTCCAGGTGGGATTACCTTGCATCTGTAGTGGTTACGACATGTTGCAACTGTGTAATAAACCTGTGCTTCACTTTGTGATGTGCGTTGTCTGTGGTCACACATTTGAGTGCCATTTGCTTACTGCACCTGTGGGCTACTTGACTACAACTGGGAATGGGTGTGGTGTCTGTGCATTGCACCGTCTTCCCTGGCAACATCAGTGTAGGCAATGAGTCAGATGGCCTAGGTGTGTATGTGTTGTGTAGCCCTGGTGGTGTGTCTCCCTCATATGTGTCACGTTGCCTTTACTCACATGCCTGTGTTGTCCTTGCTGTTGCAGTTCGCATACACAGTGTAATTTTGCAGTTCATCATCCCCATAACAGCACCCACGTTGGAATCACGACAGAGGCAAGTATGGTGTATTAGTGTGTTTATTGTGATACATTTGTGTTAATAGTGCATAGGATGGGTAGTGCTGTACATAAATCTTGCAATCCGAAGTTCCTAGGTGAATTGAAAGTCCTGGTAGACAGGATCCCCAGTATCGGGGCCACAGTTGTCTGACACATTGGTCCAACTTGTACTCCCCATGCAATGTGTGGGAGTAGTGTTGCCGTCAACAGGGTGAACAGTCTGTGCACAAAGGCGAACATCCAGAACAGGTTCAGGCTTCCTGGGAGTTGCGCTTGGCCATCGGCCTCTCACTTTTCCCTCCTCGGACAACCCCTCTTCTTGGGGGCCCCTCAAGTACAGGCTGCTGCGGTGCAGGGGACTCTCCGCCAGAGTCCTCCTCCCTCCCTGTGTCAGTTGCAGTTTGTTCGGCACCAGATGTTGTTGGCACACAGGGAGGTGTGGACTGGTTGCTGTTCATCTGGCGGAGGCATTGTAAAATGTCCCTGTGCACCGCCGTCATCTCATGCAGTGCATCCCACTTGGACTCCACGCGTGACATGTGTGAGTCCACGCGGGACATGTGTGACTCCACGTGGGACATGTGGGATTCCAAGCGGGCATGATGGGCATCCTGCTGCTGTTTCATGTCTCTGAGGAGCCCCACTACCTGGCTGAGGTCTCCGGTGCTGGACTGGTACGCATCAGCTATGCGTACCAGTTGTGGGTCATCATGCACACCAGCAACGTCTGCAAGCAGCGACCTCTGTCTCCCACCCCTCCCACCACCCCTGCTGACATGTGCAGTGTGTGCAGTGGCACGCACAGATAACCCTGGTCCACCTTGGGGGTTGGTGGTGGTGGTGGTGTCCATGGCCCCAGGTTGGTCCAGGGTCCCTGTGCTGGTGTTGCTCCTTGTTCTGACCATGTCGGCAGGGATGGTATTTGTGGTGACAGTCGTTGGAGGGGTGGGTGCAGGGGGTGCAGCTGGTGGTCCTGCTGGTGCTGCAGCTGGTGGTCCTGCTGGTGCTGCATGTTGACTTGCACCGGATGTGCCAGGTTGGTCTTCATCGTCCGAGGAGGACAGATGCTGTACGACGCCAGTGAGCTCCGCATCCTCTTGAGCCTGGGACTGGGACTCCTCAGCGTCTGCTGCTGTGTCCCCATCATCACCTGTTTTTGGGAGACACAAACAATGCATGTTATGTTTCTGCAGGCATCAATGGTTGACACACATGACAGTTGTGACTGTGCCTCTGGGTGCGGGCCTGTACATTGCATTGTCCCAAGTCGTCACAGTCAGGGGTTGATATTGGTGTGGCACATTGTCCTGCATTATTTGGGCATTTCTATGTATTTTCTGGGGTGTGAACATGGTCTGCATTGGTTGTGTTTGGTTGACAGCCAGCCCTCCTTCACACCCACACAGCCAGTCAGTTATCCCACCATGGAACGTGCTTGCGTTGCAGGGAGTGGAAGTTGTCTCTCAGGATGTCAGTCAGTGGTGTCCTGCTGTTTGTTGGTGCACAGTTGGCAGCAGGGCCTTGTGCTCCCCACAGCAGTAGCCAGTGTCAGCCATCTTGTGAGTCCTTCTCCACTTCCTGTGATGTGAGCATGGTTCAGGGTGGTGTTGATGGGACAGTTGTGGGGGTGACCAATATCAGTGCCTACGACTCCCATCATGCTATTGCCTCCACCCCCTTCCCAGCATGCCCATGCTTCCTTCCTTTTGACTCTGCTTCCCTGTGGGGTGGGCTGGCTGTGCTGACAGGATGGCTGGGAGTGTTGTCCTGGCAGTTGTTTGGCTAGAAGTCCCAAGAGTGTCCCTGTGCTTCACACAACATAACCCAGGGTGGTGGTTCTTTGTGGGATCTTGTGTTAGGATGGGGGCATTGCATTCTACCAGGTGGGTTCTGTGGAGTTTGTGTTGGGGTGTGTGTGAGGGAGGTGCTTGTGACTATGGTCAATGCTGCAAGTCCTCCTTCCCACACACCCAGCCAGCCAGATATCCCACCAAGGAACGTGCTTGCATTGCAGGGAGTGGAAGTTGTCTCTCAGGATGTCAGGCAGTGGTGTTGTGCTGTTTGTTGGTGCACAGTTGCCAGCAGGGCCTTGTGCTCCCCACAGCAGTAGCCAGTGTCAGCCATCTTGTGAGTCCTTCTCCACTCCCTGTGATGTGAGCATGGTTCAGGGTGGTGTTGATGGGACAGTTGTGGGGGTGAGCTATGTCTGTGACTACGACTCCCATCATGCTATTGCCTCCACCCCACTTCCCAGCATTCCCATACTTACTTGCTTTTGTGGGGAGTTCAGTGTGTGTGGGTGTGAGAGCAATGGCAAGATGGCTGACAGTGGTGTCCTGCTGTTGGTTGGTGTGCAGTACCCAGCATGCCCTTGTGCTCCCCACGACAGAGCAACAGTGTCAGACATCTTTGATGGGCCTTTCCACTCTCTGTGGGATGTGCATTCGTGAGTGTGAGCTTGCTGGGCCATGTGTTGGGGGATGTAGAGCTGTGACTACGACTCCCATCATGCTATTGCCTCCTCCCCCTTCCCAGCATGCCCATGCTTCCTTCCTTTTGACTCTGCTTCCCTGTGGGGTGGGCTGGCTGTGCTGACAGGATGGCTGGGAGTGTTGTCCTGGCAGTTGTTTGGCTAGGAGTCCCAAGAGTGTCCCTGTGCTTCACACAACATAACCCAGGGTGGTGGTTCTTTGTGGGATCTTGTGTTAGGATGGGGGCATTGCATTCTACCAGGTGGGTTCTGTGGAGTTTGTGTTGGGGTGTGTGAGAGGGAGGTGCTTGTGACTATGGTCAGTGCTGCAAGTCCTCCTTCCCACACACCCAGCCAGCCAGATATCCCACCATGGAACGTGCTTGCATTGCAGGGAGTGGAAGTTGTCTCTCAGGATGTCAGGCAGTGGTGTTGTGCTGTTTGTTGGTGCACAGTTGCCAGCAGGGCCTTGTGCTCCCCACAGCAGTAGCCAGTGTCAGCCATCTTGTGAGTCCTTCTCCACTCCCTGTGATGTGAGCATGGTTCAGGGTGGTGTTGATGGGACAGTTGTGGGGGTGAGCTATGTCTGTGACTACGACTCCCATCATGCTATTGCCTCCACCCCACTTCCCAGCATTCCCATACTTACTTGCTTTTGTGGGGAGTTCAGTGTGTGTGGGTGTGAGAGCAATGGCAAGATGGCTGACAGTGGTGTCCTGCTGTTGGTTGGTGTGCAGTACCCAGCATGCCCTTGTGCTCCCCACGACACAGCAACAGTGTCAGACATCTTTGATGGGCCTTTCCACTCTCTGTGGGATGTGCATTCGTGAGTGTGAGCTTGCTGGGCCATGTGGTGGGGGATGTAGAGCTGTGACTACAACTCCCATCATGCTATTGCCTCCTCCCCCTTCCCAGCATGCCCATGCTTCCTTCCTTTTGACTCTGCTTCCCTGTGGGGTGGGCTGGCTGTGCTGACAGGATGGCTGGGAGTGTTGTCCTGGCAGTTGTTTGGCTATTAGTCCCAAGAGTGTCCCTGTGCTTCACACAACATAACCCAGGGTGGTGGTTCTTTGTGGGATCTTGTGTTAGGATGGGGGGCATTGCATTCTACCAGGTGGGTTCTGTGGAGTTTGTGTTGGGGTGTGTGTGAGGGGAGGTGCTTGTGACTATGGTCAGTGCTGCAAGTCCTCCTTCCCACACACCCAGCCAGCCAGATATCCCACCAAGGAACGTGCTTGCATTGCAGGGAGTGGAAGTTGTCTCTCAGGATGTCAGGCAGTGGTGTTGTGCTGTTTGTTGGTGCACAGTTGCCAGCAGGGCCTTGTGCTACCCACAGCAGTAGCCAGTGTCAGCCATCTTGTGAGTCCTTCTCCACTCCCTGTGATGTGAGCATGGTTCAGGGTGGTGTTGATAGGACAGTTGTGGGGGTGAGCTATGTCTGTGACTATGACTCCCATCATGCTATTGCATCCACCCCACTTCCCAGCATTCCCATACTTACTTGCTTTTGTGGGGAGTTCAGTGTGTGTGGGTGTGAGAGCAATGGCAAGATGGCTGACAGTGGTGTCCTGCTGTTGGTTGATGTGCAGTACCCAGCATGCCCTTGTGCTCCCCACGACACAGCAACAGTGTCAGACATCTTTGATGGGCCTTTCCACTCTCTGTGGGATGTGCATTCGTGAGTGTGAGCTTGCTGGGCCATGTGGTGGGGGATGTAGAGCTGTGACTACGACTCCCATCATGCTATTGCCTCCTCCCCCTTCCCAGCATGCCCATGCTTCCTTCTTTTGACTCTGCTTCCCTGTGGGGTGGGCTGGCTGTGCTGACAGGATGGCTGGGAGTGTTGTCCTGGCAGTTGTTTGGCTAGAAGTCCCAAGAGTGTCCCTGTGCTTCACACAACATAACCCAGGGTGGTGGTTCTTTGTGGGATCTTGTGTTAGGATGGGGGCATTGCATTCTACCAGGTGGGTTCTGTGGAGTTTGTGTTGGGGTGTGTGTGAGGGGAGGTGCTTGTGACTATGGTCAGTGCTGCAAGTCCTCCTTCCACACACCCAGCCAGCCAGATATCCCACCATGGAACGTGCTTGCATTGCAGGGAGTGGAAGTTGTCTCTCAGGATGTCAGGCAGTGGTGTTGTGCTGTTTGTTGGTGCACAGTTGCCAGCAGGGCCTTGTGCTCCCCACAGCAGTAGCCAGTGTCAGCCATCTTGTGAGTCCTTCTCCACTCCCTGTGATGTGCGCATGGTTCATGGTGGTGTTGATGGGACAGTTGTGGGGGGCAATATGTGTGACTGTGACTCCCATGATGCTATTGGCTACACTGACTTGGCCAGCATACACAGAATTCCTTCCTTTGAGTGGTCTTCACTGTGTGTTGGTGTTGTTGTGGTGGCTACATGTCTGGATGTGTTTGTTAGTTCTATTTGTGCCACTGCCTAGCTGTAGTTGTAGTTGTGTTTGTACATGTGATGGCACAGTTGGATGTGACTTTTTGATGGCATGTGTTGTGTTTATCTGACTGACATACTCATTTTGGGATGATTCTGTTCTGGTTGCTGTGTAATTGCTATGAGTGCATGGTTTGACTCTCCCCTTGACAGTGATGTGTGTGTGTTTTGTGGCAGTATATTGTGTACATTTGTTGTGTACTCACCAGGCTCTGGGATGTCCTCTAGTCCATAGACGCTCACTGGCGGAAGGATGGCCCGCACCTTCTCCTCCCAGGGCCTGAGGTATATTGGCTTGGCAGGAGGGCCACTGCCGGTGTATTGGCTGTTGATGTAGTCTTTCTTGAGCAGGTCCCGTACCCTCCTGCGCACGTCATACCACCTGTTCTGGATGTCGCTCTTTGTGCGCCGACATGGTGATTGTGCGTTCACCCTGTTGATGATCCTCTCCCACATCTTGGTTTTCTGGGAGATGGGGGTCTGTTGGACCAGTGTGCCAAACAGCTGTGGCTCTACCCTGAGGATCTCGTCTACCATGACTTCCAATTCACAATCTAGGAACTTGTGATTCTTCTTGGGGAGCATGGTGATGGTGAGTGATGTGTGTGTTGGTGTGCAGGTGAGGGTGTGTGAGTGTGTGTTTTGCTGGGTGTATGTGAGGTAGGTATTTGTTGGTGTGCTGATGGTGTGTGGCTTGTGTGAGGGATGAGCTGTGGGTGTGTGGTTGCTTTCTCTTGGGTGCTGGCAGTGGAATGGCATTTGCAAAGGCTCATGGTTGTGATTTGTGTCCTTTATATAGGTGGAGTTGTGGGTGTGTCTTTGTTCTCTGTCCCCACCCCCAGTATTTATTGGCTTGGTAATTGCTTGTTTGGCCTTTTTTGGGTGGTTTTTCCTTTGTGCTGTTTGTGTATGTTGGAAACGTTCTTGTGACCGAGTCGGACCCTGCATTTGTCTCGTACGGTGTTCTCCGTTTCGCTCACGCTGTGTTTGTGCAGTTTTCTATGCTGCGTACGCGTTGGTCGCGGTGTTTTGTGTTGCTTCGGCTCGGTTTTGTATGCGTGTCGGTCGTGCGGCTTGGCCTCCGTCCGACTCGCTCGTGGTTTTCGCGCCTTGCATCGTACTTTGCGGTTTGGAGTTCGCGTGTACGCTTTCGGTCGGATTTGTTCCGGGTGCGTGTCGGTCAGTTGGCTTCGCGTGTTTTTCCGGCCGGATTGCTGTTTTCCTTGCGGCTCGGTCGGTCGACTTGGTTTCGGTACGTGTCGGTCGGATTTTTCACGCCTTGCATCGTACTTGGCGTGTCGGGCGCCACGGGTACGTGTCGGTCGGTATTATTTCCGGATCCGAGTCGGTCGGTGCTTTTTCCGGCCCGAATCGGAATCGACCCCAAAGTGTCTGAGGAAGTACCGCGAAGTCAGTACTATAAGACTAGTTCTACTTCAAGCAGATTCAATTGCCATTCAGTTTGAAAAAACTGAAAAAAGTTCAATTTGGGAAGAGTTCCAAGTTTTTGAAATATGAAGGCCAAATTTTACTGCGTCTCTGGTACATTGTGGGTTGAATCAGAGTCAGTGTACGGGTCTGGTGTAAACATGAGATCATCTATTTCTGTAGACAAAATATAGTCCACTGAAGTTGGTGACATTTGGAACACCTCGTGTAGTAGATCAATTGCACAGAGATGTGAAGCATCGCTTTCAGCATAGGATGCCTCAGAAATGTTCACGTCCGTTGTTACCTGTGTGCCTGTAGATCCATCTCATACCTCAGCAGCAGCCGGAAGCGTCTGTGAGATCTCAATGAATGCCGTCATCAGGATTGGTAGCCTCTGGGGACAACACAGAGCATGGGCCGTTAACGGGTCCAGCAGAGTATCGATATCCGTTGGCGTTGCTGATGGAAATGTTAGACAGGTGTCTAACACGCATTCTTCACCGCATAGCAGGCATCGTAGGACAGGTAAGATGCAATCTTTCCAGATTGGTCTGAATGACAGGAACCACGTGGTATTAAGTTCCCGTAGACGAGTCATGCCCAAAGCTGTACTATTCGCTCACGGCACTTTCGATCAAGGAGAGCTTTCTCCACTTCGCTCGGAGTGATGTCTGCGAATAGGCTGGCCATAGCGTAATAGCAGGAAGAGAAATAGAATTCCGGCAACAAGTGCTAGAATTAATGGTATGCCACCAAACACCGAATGTGCAAAGTTCGGGATGATTCCGAGTATTGCCTGGAAAGGTGCTAACAGACCGGAACAGATGCTCCTAAATACATGTACAATTCCACTTGTATCAGACATGTTAAAGATACGTCCTATCATTTCCACGAAATGTATAGGGCAGTTTGTACGTATTAAAGTCTGTATCTCAGCCGAAGTCCTTGCTACTTGTAGATCATAGGTTTCTTTGGCCGAGGTCAAAGGCACTGTTTGTTGTAAAAGCATGGCTTTCATTCTTCTTAAAGTATCAAATCTTATAAAAGAGACTGTCACCTGGCCAAGGACCACAGACTACTGCGCTGTTTGTAGGAAGTGGGTTTTTATTGTGTCCAATACAAAAGAAGGTGTGGGTTTCTCAGGAGGGTCTGGTATCTTGATCCGTCTCGACTCCTTACATCGCTGTAGAGGCTTGGCCGTCTCCTCTTCCGCCCCTTCTCGTCTCTGGTGGCAGTCGTCCCCTCGAGGAAGAAGAGAGAGGCTATTAGCAAGGGTCCCCTCCTCTGGTGTTTACTTCCTGTTTTCTCGCGCGCTCCTGCTCTCTTCCTTTCTCTACTGCTTCTCCCACCTGATTACTGCACCCACCCTGGTGATCTCCCAGCCCCGCAGACACTAAGCTTGCTTCAGCGGCTACCCCGGGCCCAATTACCCTATTGGTGCCCTGCTAGTGGCTGGCGCTGTTCGGTTTTCCTCTTCCCAGTGACTATCAGCATAAACCCACGAACATACCCCAATCGGTAGACCAAACCTAACACCAGACCTTACAGTGTAATACGTAAGGGAGGAGAAAGAAGACTCTACTCTCCCCCTTTTCCCTTCACTTTCCCTACTGTCCTCGCCGGTCCCTACAATCCTGTGAACAACGCTTGTGTGTGCAACCACCCGCCCAGCCGGCGCCCGGTTCCCCTGAGGACTTGCCTGAAGCCGTGACCCGATGACGGGGTCACGGCCGCCTCGTCCAGCACGCCTTTTGCAGGGGACGCCTCCGCCCTGTGGTGGTTGGTGGTTCCGCCGCTCTCCTGTCTCCTCGCGTCGTCGTCTCTCCTGCTCTCGTTCTCTGGTTCTCCTTCGCTTTCCTGGTCTCCGGGACCACGTTCGCCGCTCCCGACCTCCTCTCTTTGTTCGGCGGCTTCCGGGTCTTTTATTTCCGGCCTCCTCGCGTCCTCCGGTCTCCTTGGAGACGGACCTGATGCTCTCTCCCTGGTGCCCCCGGGGTATTCTCCGCCGTCCTCCCGGGGCTCCCTGTCACAGGGCCTCCCATCCAGGCATGGCCGATCGGGCCATGGGAGAGCGTCCGACCTGGAGAGGAAATCAACGTTCACCTGCTGGGAACCTGGGTGGTGGGACACCTGAAACGAGAAAGGTTGCAGCGCCATGAACCAGCGGAATACACGGGCGTTGGTGTCCTTGTGGCGTGCCAACCAGACAAGAGGGGCATGGTCCGTCAGAAGGAGGAAAGGACGCCCCAACAGGTAATACTGTAGGGCCTGCACAGCCCACTTGATTGCCAGGCACTCCTTCTCTATTGTGGAATACCGGACCTCCCGTGGCAGTAGCTTGCGGCTGAGGTAGACCACGGGGTGTAGCTCTCCCGAGTTGTGTTCCTGGGATAGGACCGCCCCCAGGCCCCTGTCGGAGGCATCGGTTTGCAAGGTGAAGCTCTTTTCAAAATCGGGGCAGATCAGGACTGGGTTGCGACATAAGAGCCCCTTCAGGTGATGGAAGCTGCGCCGCTGTGCAGTAGACCAGTCTCTGATGGTGTTTGGGCATGTCTTTTTCAGCATGTTAGTGAGGGGAGCGGCCTCCTCCGAGAAGCGGTGTAAGAATCGTCTATAATAACCCACCAGCCCAAGGAAGGCTCGGATGCCCTTTTTCGTGGAGGGGATTGTCAGGGATTTAACGGCCTCTATCTTGTCGATCTGAGGTCGTATCTGGCCTTTCTGTATATGGTATCCAAGATAGCGGATGGTGTTGGTGGCTAGCATGCACTTCTCGGGGTTCGCTGTCAGTCCTGCTTGTCTCAGGCTGGTTAACACTGCTGTGAGATGGGTGACGTGCTGTTCCCAGGTTGGGCTGTGTACCACGATGTCATCGAGGTAAGCGGAGGCATAGGAACTGTGTGGTCGTAGTACCACGTCCATCAGCCGTTGGAAGGTGGCAGGCGCTCCGTGGAGACCGAAGGGTAGAACCGTAAACTGGTACAGGCCCGAGGGGGTGGCAAACGCGGTTTTTTCTCGTGCCGCGGGCGTCAATGCTATCTGCCAATACCCCTTTGTCAAGTCCAGGGTTGTCATGTACCGGGCTGCGCCCAGCCGCTCGATCATCTCGTCGACTCGGGGCATGGGTATGAGTCAAAACGGGAGACGGCGTTTAGGCGCCTAAAGTCAACACAGAACCTCACTGTGCCGTTTGGTTTTGGTACCAGCACAATCGGGGAGCACCAAGGGCTGCGGGAAGGTTCTACAATCCCACTTTGTAGCATGTCCTTTACCTCGCTCTCCACCACCCGTCTCCTGGCTTCTGGTATCCTATATGGTCTCTGTCTGATCGGAGCAGCCCTGTCTGTCACAATGTCATGTTGTACAAGGGGGGTCCTTCCGGGTGACTGGGAAAAGACGTCTCTGAAGTCGTGTACGACGGACAGGAGCGTCTCCTCTTGTTCCAGGGATAACATGGAGCCCCGGGGAACCGTGTTGGGCTCTGTGGTCCTGCTGGTCGGAGGGAACGGGATGTCTAGGGGTGTGCTATTGGATATTAGCAGGTTCAAGGGGGGTTCTGCATCCCTCCTTTCGGTGCCCACCCATTTCTTTCGCAGGTTGACATGGTAGATCTGCCCTGTCCTACCCGTGTGGGGGACCGCTACCCTATACGTAACCGGGGTGACCTGGGCGAGCACTGCGTAAGGGCCCTGCCACTGGGCTAAGAGCTTTTTATCTGAGGAGGGGAGGAGGAGTAGCACCTTATCCCCGACCTGGAACTGTCTAAGGGCCGTCTGTCGGTCGTACGTCTGTTTTTGTCTTTTCTGGGCTGAGTCTAGGTTCTGTTGGACGTCTTCCCATAGGGTGGACAGTCGGTTCTTGAGCTGTGCTGCATAATCGAGAAGGGTTTTCCCTTCTTCCTCCTCTTCCTCCCATCTCTCTGCTGCCATGTCTACCAGGGTCCTTGGCTGTCTCCCAAACACCAGCTCAAAGGGGCTGTATCCTGTGGAAGACTGGGCATGTGTTCTGATCGCGAAGAGGGTCAACAGGAGCTGCCTGTCCCAATCCCTCCCTGTGTCGCTGACTGTCTTCTTTAGTATGGTTTTAATGGTTTGGTTATACCTCTCAACCAGCCCGTCCATCTGGGGATGATACACAGAGGTGCGTATCTGACGTACCCCTAACAAGCGACACACCTGGGCCATCAGCCTAGACATGAAGGGCGTTCCCTGGTCGGTGAGCAGTTCACGCGGGAACCCGACCCGACTGAAAAAGCCTATCATGGCTTGTGCTACGCTGCTGGTGGTCATGCTTGACAGGGGGATCGCTTCTGTATAGCGCGTGGCATAGTCGACCAGCACCAATATGTACCGATATCCCCTTGCGGAGGTAACCAAAGGGCCTACAAGATCCATCCCCACCCTGGAGAAAGGGATTTCAATAATCGGTAAGGGGCAGAGGGGGGCTCTCGGGACATGTGGGGGATTACAGTATTGACACCGGGGACATGCTGCGCAGTACCTCCTGATATCCATGAAAACTCCTGGCCAGTAGAACCGCCGTAGGAGGTATTCCTCTGTTTTCTCCCTCCCGTAATGGCCCCCGCCCGCCTGGCTATGTGCTAAACAGAGGACCTGGTCCCTATAGGGCAGTGGAACAAGGAGTTGTTTAAGGACCCCTGTAGGCTTTCTTACCCTCCTGTATAGCAAACCCCTAGAAGCAATGAAACAAGGGCCTACCTGTTGGTCCTCTTCTGGTCTCATCTGGGCCCAGGCATGGCCCAGGGTGGGGTCTTCCTTCTGGGCTGCCCTGAAGCTACGCGTTGGTCCTGAGTCCCCTTCTGTACCTGTGGAGGTAGAAGGAGTATCAGTCGACCCATTCAGGACCGCCTTCCGTCTCCGTTCTCTCTTTTCTCTGCGAGTTTTTTTCTGTTTACACCTACCGCCATCTATCTCGGTCTTGGATAGCGGGGCCTCCCTCAGCCAGTTCTGTCTGTCTTTCTCCTCGATAGCCCTATCCAAGAGGGCTGAGAAACCCACATAATCGGTTCCAACGATCATTTCTCCACCAAACGGGGTATACCCCTACCCGGATCGGTCTTTCCTGTCCCTTTTCCCCTAGGGTTACTATGGCCATGGGGTAGGTTTTATGGTCGCCATGCACACACGTTATGGTCACCTTTTCCCCTTCTGCCATTGATGCTCCTGTATGCGTTCCAGGGTGAGAACCGAGTGGCGACAACCGGAGTCTATAAGGACTTTGGTCTCGCTCCCATTTACGGTGAGGAACAAGTGGTAGGCTTCCTTCCCTTCTCCCGCCCATAACACCCGCCCTCTGGTATACCCTATGTCCATGGGTTCGGCTGGGGGGTTCTTTCGTGGACAATTGCGGGCTATGTGACCCCATTCCGCACACTGGAAGCATTGGGGACCCTGGTTTTTTTTGTTGGCAGGCCTTGGCAGGAATCGTGGGTCGATTAATGGTCTGGGAGGGGTTGCGAGGGAGTCGGTGTGGTGAGTCTCCATCTGTGTACCAGAGGTGTTGGAAGACGTGGGGTGAACCCTCTTGGCTCAGGGACCCTCTGATGTGCGCACGCCAACTCGATGGCACTGGTCATGGTGACGTTCGGGTGTTGCTTTACCCAGGCCCGGGTAGCCCAATGGAGTCCCTCTATGAACTGCTCCATAAGGACCTTCTCCATTATCTCTTACGCGGTAGAGGTATGAGGCTGAAGCCAACGGTTCCCCAGGTCCTGAAGCCTATAAAAGAACGCTCGCGGGCTATCCTGGGTTAGCCATTTTTCTTTCCGGAATCGGCTGCGATAATGTTCCTGGTCGTACCCGAGGTGTTCGAGTATCGTCTGTTTGATTGCCCCATACGGTGTGGTGCCCGCCGGGTTTGCAGCTTGGTACGCTGTTTGTAGCTCACCCGATAAGAGAGGCGCAATGTATTGTCCCCATCTGTCGGCTGGCCATTGGGCAGTACTTGCCACTCTCTCGAAGTTCGTAAAGAAGAAATCGGGGTCTTCACCGGGTTGGTACCGTTGCAACACTGAGCTGGGGACGTTCGGGTGGACTCCGCTGCTGGCGATGGTGTCGGTCAGCTTCTGGATGGCGGAGTCCTGAACGGCCTGGTTCTGCACGATGAGACCGGCCTGGGCCTGCAAAGCCTCTTGCAGGTGCTCTCTGTCCTTTTGGGCTTCGGTGGTTTTCCCTTCTACCACCAATTGGAGGTGGCGTTGGCCCTCGGCCAGTTGCTTTAGCATGTCGTCCAGTCCGATAGTCTGGGTAATTACTTCTGGGTGGTGGTCCGGGTATCCCACTTCTGACACCACTGTCACCTGGCCAAGGACCACAGACTACTGCGCTGTTTGTAGGAAGTGGGTTTTTATTGTGTCCGATACAAAAGAAGGTGTGGGTTTCTCAGGAGGGTCTGGTATCTTGATCCGTCTCGACTCCTTACGTCGCTGTAGAGGCTTGGCCGTCTCCTCTTCCGCCCCTTCTCGTCTCTGGCGGCAGTCGTCCCCTCGAGGAAGAAGAGAGAGGCTATTAGCAAGGGTCCCCTCTGGTGTTTACTTCCTGTTTTCTCGCGCGCTCCTGCTCTCTTCCTTTCTCTACTGCTTCTCCCACCTGATTACTGCACCCACCATGGTGATCTCCCAGCCCCGCAGACACTAAGGAGCCTCTTGCTTCAGCGGCTACCCCGGGCCCAATTACCCTATTGGTGCCCTGCTAGTGGCTGGCGCTGTTCGGTTTTCCTCTTCCCAGTGACTATCAGCATAAACCCACGAACATACCCCAAACGGTAGAACAAACCTAACACCAGACCTTACAGTGTAATACGTAAGGGAGGAGAAAGAAGACTCTACTCTCCCCCTTTTCCCTTCACTTTCCCAACTGTCCTCGCCGGTCCCTACAATCCTGTGAACAATGCTTGTGTGTGCAACCACCCGTCCAGCCGGCGCCCGGTTCACCTGAGGACTTGCCTGAAGCCGTGACCCGATGACGGGGTCACGGCCGCCTCGTCCCGCACGCCTTTTGCAGGGGACGCCTCTGCCCTGTGGTGGTTGGTGGTTCCGCCGCTCTCCTGTCTCCTCGCGTCGTCGTCTCTCCTGCTCTCGTTCTCTGGTTCTCCTTCGCTTTCCTGGTCTCCGGGACCCCGTTCGCCACTCCTTTGTTCGGCGGCTTCCGGGTCTTTTATAACCGGCCTCCTCGCGTCCTCCGGTCTCCTTGGAGACGGACCTGATGCTCTCTCCCTGGTGCCCCCGGGGTATTCTCCGCCGTCCTCCCGGAGCTCCCTGTCACAGAGACGTTCAGCGAAGGCCACAAAGGCGACTCCCTGACTGTGTCTATTGGGGCAAACAATACTTGCATACAGCAAGTGACCCTGGAGTTGACCGTTACTAGATATGGGATGCCTGGCAACATGCCGCAGCAACTCTGATCATTCAACATGAGGTAACTCCCATTAGAAAGTTGTCCAAACGTTGGATTAATCACAGCAGCTGGTGTACCCTGCTGATGGCAAGACAAATTTGCCACAGAACCATTGCAAGCCCCGTGTAAAGAAATGTCCTGACATATAAGTGAACCGCTAAGTGCACTTTTTCAGTGTGTACCACTCAAAAACACTTCACGATCCCCACTCCAACATCTATATGTATACGGTAAATTCCAAGATGTCTTAATGTATTCCTTACCCAACCTTTCATATTTGCCTGCTTGCATTTGTTTGAGGCAATACTGAAACTGAAAAGTAGTCACAGGTAGTGTTATTTTGCCATGAATGAGCCATTCTGTAGCTGGTTTTTCTGCCACTGTGCATGGTAACTTTTCCAGTTTTTCAATGCTCAGCACTGTATACTTTGCTCCTCTTTGTGCCAGTTCGATCTGTTTATCAGTTAGATTGTATCCTGCAAACAGAGCTGACGTGTTGATAAAACGCCAAGGCACATAGCCCGCACGCAAAGATTGCAGCGTCCAGCTTAATAACACAATAGAACGTAATTGAGATTGGCCTTGCTGTAACATCGCCAAATCTTGTTCTAGTATGTCGATAGCAGAGGATACAATGTTGTCCAATGAATATATTCTGGAGGACAAAGTTGTTAACCCATTGTCGGCCACAGTGAGTGTTTTTTCTAAATTAATACGATCAAGTTCACGTATTCGTTCTGCGGCCTCCATCTGTGACACTTTCCATGCTTCATTATAGGCAGCATAAATGCCGGCATATATGAAACGTTTTTGACGCGGTTTTCTTGGTCCAAGCAAGAATTCCCTAAGGTCTGCGTCTTCTTTAAGTAAGGATAAGTGTTGTTTCACATCCTGTAGTGTAGATTTCTGCAGCCAATCGAGGCATAATTTTCCTACACTGTATGTTGTTACTACCCCCGGATGCTGTCTTTGGACGTATCTTGGGTCTGGCCTATGAATAGTAAATCCCTGAGTTTAATTCAGGAATCTTTCCTGACAGTTGTCCGTGTCTGTGGGCCAGATCAACCATTTTCTCCAATCAGTATTAGATCTGTTGAGTTGTAGTATTTGGTCAACTGTAACCGCTGCCTGTGTATTGTTATCACTTGCAGGTGTTGGTACAGAAGGTGTTTTCATCTCTTTGATCTTGGCTAGTCCAAGGCAAGATGTTTGTTGGATAGTTTCATTCAAAAACATTATTTGTTCAGGGATGATACAGGCCCTAAATAAAGCTTCCATCCCCTGTACTTGCCAATCTTTAGTACCCCAGACAGTTTTTGTGTCTATTTTGTCTTTCCATAAGTCGAAACCCTGTCTAGACAGTTGGGCAATAAATGATGCAGAATAAATCTGTTTTGTATTTGTTAACATCATTTTCAGTCCTGTTTTGTTTACATTTTTATAGTAAAACGTTTCTGGATCAGATGTATTGTAACCTGAAAAATATGGAAACTTGTTAGCAAATGTTTTTGAACTACCTTTTGGTGGTGTAGGACAATGCTCCCATTGGTTAAACATAAACACATTTCTAGGGTTTGCAGATTTATGCAAATAATGATGACCATAGTGGTTATAGCAATACAGCTGTTCATAGTCTGATGAACCCTCTAAATATTCATTTTTAGAAAACGCAGCAGATTTTTCTAGGTCAAACATTATGTCGTTAACAGTCTCAAAGTCCCAATCATCAGAATAGGTACTGGACGAAATGAGATCACTTAGTGAAATTTTAAACAAATGTGGAATGTTCAATTGTTCCATCGGGCCAAAAATATCAAAATCTGTTTTGTCCCACACTATACCATCCTGTATAGGAACGGCTGTGATGTTCACTGTTGACAAGTCTCTTGCTTCACGATGGGAAGATTTATGAGGTTTCAAAAGTAAGTTCACATCTTTTCCTTCAGTGTTCACATGGATATATCTGCCATTTAGAAGCACGCTCATAGTCATAACCAAAGCTAGCCAAAGCAGGAAAACAAATATTCCAGAAATAATCCAGAGTTCAATCCATGGGGAAACCAGATAAGTCTTTTTCAGAAAGTGAAGAAAGTCTTGTACTTGCTGCTTGAATGTTAATGATGCTGGCGTCGTTTCAGGTTCACTCGGATCTTCTGAGAGCGTATCAAAGTTAATGAAATAGCTAGAAGCAGTTCTGTCAATTGTTGAAATTGCATCAGGATTTGTAGAAATCGCTGGAACCAGTTGATCACTTGCTACATTGGTGTAGACAGGTGTATTTGGACGAACTGTTACTTGATTTTCAAGAGGGATGAGTTCCATTGCATTGTTGCTTAGTCCTTCATCTGTTACTGCTGAATTCTCGATGGTTATCGGTCTTTCAGTCTGAACCTCTTGGATAGTAGCGAGAGGAGTGCGTCTGCTACTAGGTCGGAGTCCACGAGGCCTACTATTTAGTATTGGCCACATACTGTGGTTTGATGAGGTCGATGGACACAAATCTTTTCTCCTTTCTTCCAGCAAGGGGCGGCAGAAGTACTGTTCTAGTTCCTTGAACTGCTAGGACAGGTACTGGTTGTCTGTAAGAAGGTCCAAATTCCTTCTTGTCCGCAATCTTTTCTCTGACTAGATCCCCAACTTTTGGAATCCAGACAGGCCTTGCTGGGGCCGCCGGTCTTTCCCCAGTGGTGGTTGGCTGCAGGAATACGTTGCTTTGTTTCGATCTTAGTTCATTGAGTTCCTGTAAAACAGCCAAACGATCTTTGATATCAAACGGTTTATTTTCCACCACTGTGCCTATGTGATCAACGTCTGGTACCCACATTCTTGTCCCAAATAGGACCTCATATGGAGTGACCCCCCCTAGAGAACTTCTTGGCAAATTATTTAATGAGCGTTGGACCCCATAAAGATGTTTGACCCACCCATCACCCGAACCTAATACCCTAGCTGTTATGGACTGCTTTATGTCCCGGTTTTTCCTTTCCACAACAGAATTTCCCTCAGGATGAAATGGAGAGGAGAACCACAATGCAACGCCCAGATTGGCCATGGCTTCTTTGTAAGCCCGAGAGCTAAACGTAGGGCCCTGGTCAGAATGTAGCGTGCCTATTGCGTATGTGCCGATAAAGACTCGCAAATCTTTTATAACAGTTCGAGTGTCAGCCAAGCGCTGAGGCCATATCCATAGGAACCTAGAGCATGAATCCACTGCAACCATGATATATTTATAGTTACCATCCCTTTGCAAGGGACCGCAGTGGTCCAGGTAAACACAAGCTAATGGTTTGTCTGAAATTAACAGGGGTGTCTGCGCAGGGCGTTTCACTGTGGAGACTTTCATCTGTTGTCATATATCACATTCTAAAACATAGTTCTTTGTTTGTTTTCTAATGCCAGGCCACCAATATCTTTGCTTGAGTAAAGATACTGTTGCAGAAACACCTGCATGGGCAGAAGCTATCCCTTCGTGTGCTGCTAGGATTAGTCCTAATCTACGTTCCTTGTTCGGAATTACCCTATCCCCCACTCCAGGGATTCGAGCAAAAGGAACGTTGTTCGCATCAATTACATAAGAGTACTTGAGTGGAAACTTTTTTGGTAACGCTGCACCACTGCCTTTGCTTGTAGCATTGACAGCCAACATTATCTCACTGTCTATTTTTGTTTTTGAATGAGTGATCGCAGCTACGCAAGCCGTCTGAACAGCCCCCTTTGCGGCTTCGTCAGCCAATGAATTCCCTGCAACGTGAATGCCATCACGTTGATGACTCAGTGTGTGGATCATGTGAGCCTTTGGTAGATCGTCTTTCAACTGAACTACTTGTTCCCAAAGCATTTTGTGCTTTATTGTGCCACCTTTCGCATCTTTGAAACCATTTTCAAGCCAGTTTTGTATACATTCATTATACGACTGAACACAGTAAAGGAATCGCACACTATTAGTGTGGGGAATTCTCGATCTGTACTTTCAAGTGCCAGTTTGAATGCTTGTAGTTCAGCTCGCTGAGCTGTACAATCTCCTAGAGATTGAGTTTTTGTGACCATAGGTCTGAAGATGCCATCTCGCATGCGACCTTTAACGATTGCACATGCTGCACTGTAAACTTGCTTACCCCCTGTTGCGGGTTGTGCGGATCCGTCAGTGTAAATTATGAATTCATACTGATCGAGAGGCAGAATTTCAGAGGGCAGAGGACATACTTGTTCATATTGCAGGAACGCTTTGTGTTTTTAAATCGGGATCAAAAACATATTCAACATCTGTTGCAGCAAGAGAATTAACCCATTGTATCCATCTTGGATGTAATGCTTTAGCATTTGGAATGCTTGCTTTTGTGACCGCTTCTAATGCTGGTACTGGGGTTACGACAATAATGTGTTTCCCTTGGGCTAAGGCTCTTTCTTTTGCTACAGCGGTTTAAACTGCTGTCAGAATTTTTTCAGTTGAAGTGAAGCGCATTTCTGCTTGTGTATACAAATGAGATTTGTATGCAATTGGTACTTTTTCACCCTCATTAAATGTTAAGTAGGTGAATCCGCATTGACCCAAAATTATTCAGATCACCAGGTTGCGTTGACTTACGCGTGTTTGTAAGTGATATGTTGCTAACATGTTAGCCTGGAGTGAACGCAAGATTTCTGTGTGTTAATGTGTCCAATTTTTGATTGAAAAATCAGGTTTGATTAATGCGTAGAGAGGTTTAACCCTTTCTGCGTAATTTAGAATGTATGTTCTTCCAAAATTTAGGAAACCCAGGATGGATTGTAAAAATTTTTGCGTTTTTGGAGGTTGTAGCAGCGCACACTTTTCTAAAAAGTTAGCTGCCAAGCTCTTGCCTTCACTTGAAAGCTCATATCCTAGAAATAGGACATTGAGATGGGCAATTCTGGACTTTTTGAAGTTGAATTTGTAGCCCTCAGAGGCGAAGCACAGTATAATGGTGCTCACCCTGTTCAAGTGTTTGTCCAGGTCATCGTCTGTCAGATAGATGTCATCGACATATGACAATGCTTCATTATCATAAATTTGTAGTAACTCCGTTACTCTAGCTGAGAATAACCCCGGGCTGTTCTTGAACCCTTGTGGGAGTCGACAAAATTGACGCTGGGTCCCCATTATGGAGAAAGCTGTTAAGTACCTGCTTTCAGGTGCTATGTTTTGACAAAAGAAACCATTTGAGATGTCTAATGTGGTTTTGTATCTTTTACGCACAATGTTATTCATTAATGCTGTGCTATGTGCATTTTGCACTGCAAAGGTTTTTGAACAAGTGTTTAGGTGTCTGTAATCCAAAACTAGACGATATGTATTGTCTGGTTTGGAGACAGGAAACAAAGAATTGTTCATTGAAGAGGTGCATGTTTCAATCACCCCTTGGTATTCAAGTTGATCTAAGATCTCCCTGACCTGTTTTTTTGCTTCTTGCTTTATTGGGTACTGCATTTGTGCTGTTGGTTCATGTTTCAGATGTATTTTATGGTGAGGTGAGTCCTCACCCCATCCTACATGATTTTTATATAATGCTGGTGCCTGGGCTACTGCCCATTTCCTGGCATATGTATATTTTAGGTGAATTGGAATATGGTTGGAGAAGGCAGGCATAATAATGTCCTCGCCATGTGGGCACTCCCTGACAAATTGTGGTGGCCAGTCTTTTTCTGCTAGAAGTATGTCATAACCCCTTGAAAGTTTTTCCCAAAAAAGTGCTTTCACCTGTCTAGGTATGTCTCCCTCCATCCGGAGTGTTATTTCATATAACGTTTGTGGAGTACTAACCCTGGTGTCTACAGTCTCAACTGTAATGTACTCATTCAAGTCCACTGTCTCCAGAAGTTCCTTCAGGTTCTGGCGAGCTATTGTGACTTCTGCTGCACTGTCCAGCATTGTCTGAGCCCATTCTCCGTTCTTGAGTTGTGTTCTCAGTATTCTCGGCATGTCTGATCTTCAGACCTGCTACTTTCTTTTTGGAGAATTGAGGTTTTGTTTTATTTTTTGTAACGTGTTTTTCTTCCTTGGATTTCACTCGTTCTTCTCTATGTTCTGACCGTCCTCTTCTTTCCGAAGTCTGTGACGAGAACTGAAAGGTACGAGAGGAACGTGTATCAGTATCTTGATACTTGTCAGGCTTTTTCAAATTATCCCTATTCCTGAGGTTATACCTCCTTTCAGAGGGCTCCTTTTGAGGAGACCTACCTCGGGATTGAGAACGTTTCTCTGAATTATTTTTATTAGTTTCCCACTTCTTTTTAAAAGATGAAAGAGTTTGTTTAATAGAGTCCTTCTCAGGACTTTCAGATAGTTTTGGCTTCACTGGTCTTCCACCCAAACTATCTCTGCCTAATTCTGCATAAAATTGTTCAATTATTCTGGGTAGCTCAGTTTGATGTTCTGTAACATCGAATTCCCTTAATCGTTGGCGGATCGCCACTGCTGCTGCCTCCCCTTTAATATTAGATAATATTATTGTTGAGACCTGGTCGAAATTTTTCAGTAATTTCATACCTAAATTCAGAGCAGGCTCTGCCCCGTATTCATTTTTTGAATTTGTTTCAGGACATCTGGTATTACCGCAATTGATGGAATACCATGTGTTTTAGTATAGATGGCAGCAAAGACTGAGCCCCAAGTCGTGCAGTCTTCCAGTTGTGGTATGATCCCCATTGGTAAACTGATTGTTAGGATTCTGTGTTTCTCATACGGGCTAGTATTTGGAAATACTGCTTCGATTTGAGTAATTTTTTGAGCTATCCAGAATGGAATTTGCTCACATTTTGTGGGTATTTTACCCATGACTGCGTATAGAGTCTGTGGTGTAATTTTTAGTGTATTCCCCTGTTGAGGAGTTTGATTTGGAAGTGTCAATGGTGGTTGGGCTGTGAAAGTCCGCATGACATATTGGACTAGTTGTCTGTAGATTTTTATTAACTCTGTTATTTGAGTAAGTAACTCCTCATCTGACATTATATCCAGTTCAGGATGATGTGTGTAGCCGGCTAGAATCGGCCATGTTGCTCCTGGTCTACCTAGTGGACCGAGCCTGGTAATGTTTCTGTGATGTTTTAGGGCGCCTTTAAACCAGAGCTGATGCTCCTGGTATATTAGTGGAATTTCAATATCATCGAAAGGAATATATTCCTCTGGTGGATCATCTTCTTTGCAGAAGTGAAACAGTTTTGTAACTGGATTGGATTCAGGAAATATTACCCATGAATAGAATACCTCTGTCTGAAAGGATTCGTGTGCCTCTATCACGAAAACTGCTCTACCGCCTCTTGGTGGTAGGCCGTGTTTTATGAGTTTTAGAGTGATGGCTCTTCTTAAGTTTTGAGGAATGTCTATAACACCCTCCTCGGTTCCATCTAAACCGGTAATGTTAAAAGCTCTTAAAGCTGGTTGACCCGTAATCTCATCGTTGTCGGAGTCAGGCATTTTGTTTTTTGAAAAATGTAGAACAAGTTTCAAGGAAACAAAGATAAGGTGCACAATATTTTGGAACACTGTATCCTTCAACGTTGAGCAAACCAAACAGCTAATATATAGGGTGCTTCCTATGTAGCCGTGGCGGATACTTAACCCTGCCCACTCCAGACGCCTTTTGGAGTATATGGGTAGGGGTCTCTGAGAGAAAAAGCACGGCTGAGTTACTCAGTATCTAACGTTAAATTACCGCCTTACCAAACCGTTGGGCGCCATGTAGTGTAGCTCCTATTTCCCTAATAGGCTCTGCGCATTGGAATAATATACCCTCTAGGCTTGACATAGGACTGAGGTCGGTATGTCCCTATCGAGTATATTAAACTTAATTACTTGTGCCAGCTAGCTCAGAGGCCACTAGAAACCCCTTGATAAACAAGAAGGGAGTAGTTTCTGGCAGCCGCAAAACATGACAACTTTGTTTCCCTTTAGAATCAGAACGTGTCCCAGAGTCGTGGAAACAATAGATAACCGTTTCACTCAGCTCAATCGTGCATGCTTAGTTTTCCTCAAAGTTACACAGAAAGAATAGCCTTCTAAGTTAAAGAAAAACTGAAAACATACCTGTTTAGTTAAGCATTTGTAATGTTTTCAATTGCTTCGCTTTTCCCAACATGAGTACATGAAGTTGCATTCTTGCATAATGTTTCTGCTATGTCTGTTATATCACACCTTCTAATAAAGAAAGTGTTTATGTACATATGGATGTTATGCTGCAATTAATACATATCTAACTTTGAAAGTGAAAACATAAATTTTGCACTGATTTAGAGCTCTTAAAGCATTACTGATGTAGAATCTCCATGGTGAACTTTCTGAGGAATATGTTTGAGGTTAGCTGAATACCTCTCACTAGAGATGTAAAGTTTTACGAATGAACAGCTCTATCACCATTCCTCACATCATTTTAAAAACATGCATTGGTAAAGTCACTAGATCTGACTTTTAACACATATACACAGAGCTAGATTTCTGTCAATACTTCTTTGCTTAAATTCCAAGATGCCTGCAACCTTTATGAAGAATATTTCAGCCATGTTGGAATTTTAAGAATAGTATAATATGCATTGTGGGGTCATATAGACCCATTCAGGCAAGCCTAACATCTCTAGATGTGACCTGAGAGCAACTTCCTTCCAGACAGTGCACTCTAGGCCTAACAGACAAACTGCAGGCATAGCAGGGCTCACATCTACTATTAAAGAACCTGAGACCATCCCCACACTCAAAGGGAACCAAAAACATGGGGTAGTGGCTCTCATGTTTTTCTGCAAATATATTTGTGATGACCTGCTCTGAGGGTACAAAATAACAATGCACAGTAGTCTTACTGACTCCTGTGTCTCTCAGAGGCTCCACCCTTTCCCCATTGATGGTGCCCCACTGCCATTACTGTTTGAAGGCATATGGGTTTTTGACACCATCTCCCTATACCCTAGGGGCACTAAGGTCACCTTTGCTCTCTCTTCATAGCTAGATGTGATCACCTTTTCCCCAAGCGCTATACTCGCCAACCCAGGTGTAGTGTAGCTCATATTTCCCTAATAGGCTCTGCGCATTGGAATAATATACCCTATAGGCTTGACATAGGACTGAGGTCGGTATGTCCCTATCGAGTATATTAAACTTAATTACTTGTGCCAGCTAGCTCAGAGGCCACTAGAAACCCCTTGATAAACAAGAAGGGAGTAGTTTCTGCCAGCCGCAAAACATGACAACTTTGTTTCCCTTTAGAATCAGAACGTGTCCCAGAGTCGTGGAAACAATAGATAACCGTTTCACTCAGCTCAATCGTGCATGCTTAGTTTTCCTCAAACTTACACAGAAAGAATAGACGGGTGATTCAATAAGAGATTTATTGAACAGTCTTGTTTCTTGTGTAAGTAATATGTGCTGTTACGATCACAAGACAGTATGCAAGATAAATAATGTACAGCGTAAGCAGTAAAAAGAAATAATACTGCGCTAGCATGATCTTTAGTAGATATTCATTTACATAAATCACATAGACTAAAAATGCGAGTACTCATACGATGCGTTTCTAAGCTAGTTCTACCCCAATGTACCTAACCTAACCTAGGTGTAGGGAGAGGTATGAAGTAGGTGGAGTATTCCTTACTATGGTATACTAAGGGTATGTTACGCCTAGTATGCCTAGTATGCCAAGAGTCCCTCTAGGTTTCTAGTCAGCTCCATACCTTAAGAATGAGAGAGGTGGGAATCTCTTGCCAGACTCGAACTCCAACACCCCGCGAGGGAAGTCAGATCACTGGAAGCTGGACTCTCTGCGTGCAGGGATGACAGCGTCTTCTCAGTGCGTCAGGCTGGGAAAGGGGCTCCTCTGAAGTCGAGGTCTCCTCTGATTTACAAGGGCTAGGGAAGGTATATTTATACCTGAGAGGTACCTCAGAATGTTAGCATTGACGTGAATCGGACAGCGGAAGACGTCATGAATGAACCCTCAAGGTATAACGGTTCATGCATAATAGATGAGTCCTTGAAGAAATCAATAGTCCTGTGCTAGGGAAACTCCCGAAGCCTAAGGGTCTGTTCTTCAAGAACTCGTTGTGACGTTAGGGTGGACGGATGTCGGAGACCATGCCTGTATTTGGAGTGCACGGTTTAATGCCTAAATAAGGACTGGGATTTTATGCCTATATAAGGGCAGGGCAAATTGTGCCTATATAAGGACATGATACAGGAAAACCCATGTACGGACACCCTAAGAGGAATACAACACAGGTGTCTGCCCACAGATGGGGTGCTGTGCCTTCTCAGAACATTTGGGCCCAGATTCATCATTCGCTGCACAGCGTTTAGTGAGAATGTGTTGCGCCCTTTTGCAGCAGAATCCTGCACCATGGATGCACTGTATTTACCATACAGTGCACCATGACAAGATGCATCACGCAGTGTGACACGCATTGCACCTTAATGCAACTACATCCTACATGACACAAAGTTGAATTGCATGCCGTAAGACAATTTTACATGTCGAAAGTCAGCATTGCATCACACAGGAGTGCAATGCATCGCGGAAAGTTTTAAAAGTCACAGTGCATGACACAAAGCTCTGTAGCACTTCTTAACATTTTGCACAATGGAAGGAGGAACTGAGAGCCAGGACCCCACAAATCCACAAGATGTACCAGAAGTAGTTGACAAAAGGAAGAGGAAGTCCAACTTCAATGAGGAGGAAAGTGAAATACTCATAAGTGAGGTGACCAAAATAGAGCATTTACTATTTGTCACAGCAAAATTACCATTAGCAAAAAAGGATGTTTTATGGCAAACAATAATGGACAAGATCAACTGTGTGGCATCTAACAGTAGGATTGTTGTGGAATACAAAAAGCGTTGGCATGAATTTAAATGCAGGACAAAAGGAAAACTGGCCAGGAACCTAAAGGCTGCAATGAGGACCAGAGGAGGACCATATGTCCAGGAGGAGTTGAACCCATTGGATGAGCAGGTGGCATCCCTCATTCCAACGGCATTGCTTGCTGGAGTTGAAGGCAATGACAATACTGACATAAATGACCAGCAAGATGTGCAGGGTGAGTCTGAACATATTGCGTGTCAAATGTTGTCACAAATTGCTATTAGGCCTCATGACAAACATAGAAGCACATGGAGTAAACTTTCATGTTACCCAAGTAAGCCTTATTAATTGAGTAATTGACCTGTGGCTAACCCTCTGGGATTGTGCCAGAAAGCAATCATCCTTGAATTAGAGGCAAAGCGTAAAGTCTTTATGCACTGCTTCAAGCTGTAATTAAATGAAAACACAACACAAAAATGTTACTACTCGAATTTTGATAAGTAAAGTTGATTCCAACAATTACTTGAGACCACAAGTTGTAAGAACACAATCTGGAGAACCGGAGACATACAATTTATAAGTTTAAAATGAAAATAGTAGCAAAAAGTGCCACGTGTGGTTATATTGTCATGACGAATTGTGACAAATTCACACATATAAGACAACTCTACTAGCAGCTTTGATGGGTACCATTATTCTATTGAACTCTCGCCTCTTATGTTCATTGCATGACTTCGTTACTGCATTCTATCACGATCAATGTGAAGCGCTCTGACACCTACGGGTCCAGCTAGCGCTATACAAAACTTATATAAATAAATAAAACTGAAATGGAGCTTAAGTCAAATAAAGGTACAAATTTAGGCCTGCACAACCGAATCTGATGACCCCCAAGTCATGTTTCAAAGGAAAGTGGTAGGGGTCTAGAACAGTATGATGGAAACTGTCAAGTTGGGGATGGAGAAATTAGTAGGCACACCTGAAGGTGTCCAGAGGTGTCTCAGCCCCATTAAAGGGTTGGAAGGGGCTGTAAGAGACACCCATTCTTGGCTCCATGGAATAGATGCCTCCTTAACATACATTCCTGGTGTGATACTGTGGGACAAAGAACAAAATTCTTCTACATCTCACATCAGAGATTTACAACAGCAGATTTGAGCCATCAATTCCTCAATCCAGTCCTTAATGGAGGCCTTGGGAGAATGATTGGAGGCCAAGATGGGTTCCTACATGACAGTAAGTAGTGCCCTCAACAGCAACATCATTGCTGTGCTGCAAAACCAGCCAGCCCTTGCCAGGGATTATCATGCTTTCTTAGTTGCCCTCACTGATGTTATAGGGAAAATGGCCCGTACATCTTCATCATCTGATGTCTGTGGTGTGGAAACAACTACTTTTACTCCTCATCCTCCGACTCCACCACAGCAACATCAAAAGAAGGGTGACCATTCATTAGAGAATGAAGAGGTACACTTTCCTATAGTATTCTATAGTATGAAAAGATTTTCCCTGTGAATATTGGTGAGTGTGGTCTGGCCAGGTCCTTTCATTGGTAGGTGTTTATGATCATGCCACCCTATTAAAAAGCCACTACAGTTTTCAATTGGTGACATGCAGTTGTTCTTGGTCTTCTGTTCTTGTCATAAGGCATCCTTATTAGCTAATGGCTATGTAATGGAGAGGAGTCACAAAAATGTATCACTCATTTTTGATTTGTGTAATATGTGTATCCTCATTTAATTTCATATATGTAATGTGCTTTTCAACAAATGTGTGTAACATTTGGTTTATGTTAATACAATTCACCTACAAAAAGTATTGCAATCCTTGTGTATGTATCACGTAATGTACTGTTGAACTTCAGAGTAAACGTAATGTTATGTTGATGTGCCTGCAGAATTGCATGATACGTTATAAGTCATCACACATCAGTGTTTAAATCCTTAGAAATAACATTCCTTTCATGTAATGATTAACTGTATATTGTTTTTACTTATAGAAACATATCAACCACCCATGTAAAGCAAATAAATATTTATTTATCAAACTTTCACACACTATAAAAATACCCAACTAATACTAACCCTATACTACTTACAATAATCTAAATTGCTCGCTATCTAAAACTATTTAAATCGTATTTAACTATCAATGACACAAGACATATTAAACATCAGCCCCCAAACCCCCTTAAAACATGAATAGCCACAAGACCTACGTATACTATAACTTACACAAATACTATCAAAATACATAATTCTAAACAAATATATATATATATATATATATTTACACATTTAACAATATCCCCCGCTCACAAAATACCTACTCTATATAAAAAACTATAATAAAATGATCCTACATACACCTAACTACCTTACACTATAGCTACATTATATCTCCACTACATCTAATAACTAACTAAATATATATATATCTACAAAAATTTACTTAATACATGAAGAGTAAATTAATGAGGGGAGATAGAAAGAGGGGCTTAGCGGCATGCCTGCAGCAATGGATTTTTTTATTTTATTTAATCATTATGTTTTGTCCATTGTTCACTTATCCGGTGCAAGCACCCTTGGTTCCTCCTCAAAAACAGCAACATTGTCAGTCCAATCCTGTGGCCCTTAACAATATTTAAAGGCAACTTTAGTAGCTGTAGCTTGGCTTCTTTTTTCCCTCCATGAGATGTGATAGTGGTGGTGGATATTGAAGGCATTGCAGCTGGTGGTGGTTGGGCCCATGTGCCTTTTGCCTTCTCATCTTCAAAAATATGACCAATCTTCCTAAAAGCTTTTGCACCTTGCAGATCTTCTCGTACCGGACTTTAAGTGCAGCATATTTCCTCTTTTCATCAGCATTCATATGACTACACATGAAGATAAAGGAACATTTTTATCTTCTGATTAATGATATCAAAGTTTGATTTATGAAGAACTGTTGCTCATGATATGAGTACACATGCATTTCTGTCATAATATGAAATGACCACTTCAGTGGCATCATTTGCTTTTGTTAGACCATATCAATGTACAAGGAAGATGGTATATCATATACATTTTGATTTCCTTGAGGAAACAGATATGCCTGCATCACATTTTGTAAACCTCAACAAATACATCATTGAAAAAACGTTGCAATTGACGTGTACTATGCAAGTGTGTATTATATGGCCATCCGAAATAGATTTTAATCTTCTATGCAGCATACTTTTGCTGCACCCACTGTAAATATCCAGTAATTTGAGCAACACACATACATACACCACAGAAAATGAACTTTGTTACTACAGCATCATGTGGCCCTGTCTGTACTATGGAATGACATGAAGGGCCAGGGGTAACAATAGTCTATGCAATGTAATTCAGCAAGATACAGGGCTGTGGTGTGCTGTGTGAAAGGGAGAGTGGTGGAATGCCCCATTTTTAGCCTTTGAGGGAGCATTCATGCTCTCTCCCGGTGCTCCTGCACAATCTGATGCCTAGTGACAACACATACATACTTGCGGTATGGTGCAAGTGTGGATGCTTTACAGGCAGTATCATTTATTTATTTGAATGAGACACATACCTGTACATGATCAATCCTCAGAGTGTTTTACCCTATCTTATTGTTCCATATAATACAGCACATTTCCAAAAATGGAAAACCA
This sequence comes from Calotriton arnoldi, assembly GCA_963921515.1. Lineage (NCBI taxonomy): Eukaryota > Metazoa > Chordata > Amphibia > Caudata > Salamandridae > Calotriton > Calotriton arnoldi. The sequence continues at coordinate 487,659 of CAWUFW010009831.1, forward strand.
TGGTGAACAAGTGTTAGGTCTACTTGTTAAGCCTCTCCGGGTAAGTTGTAATATGTGGACAAATTTCAGCGTGTAACAGTCTACGTACATCTGTACATGGTAAAAAAAAAGATGTGTGGATGCATTATAACATCCATGCAGCACCCATGTAATGCCTCCCTTGTGCTGACTAAAGTAAGCCTTCATGTTGTGCTGCACTGTGTTACTTCACATTTTGCAACCTAAGCAGGACCAGTGCAGGTGGGCTGGTGTGGCTTGGTACATCTGATGTGAGCCTTGCCATGCCTTTGTGTCACCTTGGGTGATATAAGGGTAAAAGCAAACCCTGCACAAAACCTTAACCTAGGACAATAGTATAGATGGTGTGAGTTTTGTATCTGATAGTGTAAATTTGCATTTGCCTGTTATATCACTGCAACATAACAAAATATACTGAAAATATACACAAATATGCACCATTTTCTACATCTGCTACCGCATGCTTACTGTGCTGCCTTGCACCAGCACTAGCAACTATCCCCCATTTTGCAGGGGTGCCATAGTCAAACATATATTTGTCTGACTTCAGAACAGAGACCTACCTAGATACTTAACATGATCAATGTATTCACACATATATTTGTATAATCGATTTAATTAACACATGTAGCAAGAGGAACAGGCCTTGAAGGATATGTGTTGTTCACTAAGGGATCCATTCCAACACAAATTGTATCATGTGTTTAAGGCAGCCACATTAGCATATGTACTCTGATATGGTGAAGTCCCGCACTTTCTCTGTGACAGAGCAACCCCCATATATTTATTTACCTTGATGCTTAGCATTTTTTCTTCAAAGTTTTATATAGCGCGAACTTGACCCGAAATCGGGTATCAGAGCGCTTTACATGCGCACCAGTTGCGTTACATGAGGGCACATTCATTTTTGTTAGGCATGGGGAGATTAAGTGATTTGCCCCGAATCACAGGATGTTGTGCGTCATTGCCGAGACTCGAACCCAGTTCCCCAGATTTGAGGTCGACCGCCCTAGCCGTTAGGCTACATCCTCTCCCGCATTCCGTCACTTTACACTACATCTGGATCTTATAGTCCATAGGTAGTTCCAAATCGGCAGCACATAACATTTTTTAAAGATTCATCTACTACTATATTATTGACACATACCTTCAGCAACAGGGTCGCAGAAACTTCCTATTTCAGCATCATCACATGGATGGTGTCCACTTGAAAGATAGGATATGTGTTAGATGTCACCAGAATATACAATCTGCATATTAGCTATATTAATCTCCAACAACAATGTGTGACATTGGTTACATATCAATAAGTATCAATCTTTTATAACTATTTTACTCATGGCATGTGCATGTATAGATGAACATTTGCAACTATGTCATGCAACACAAAGCTGCACGATTACTAACTTTTGAGCACTGCATGAAGGTTGTGGGAATGTCTCCAACACAAAAACATGTATACATGGCAAATAACTGTGTTGCCTATGTATAGGAGTAAAGTTTATATATATGAATGTGGCTAATTACCAGGTGCTCGTTGGAGTACTCATTTTAAAATTACCCATTTGTGCCATAATGGGAAAGTACTAATCATATTACGCAGTTTGGGTGGTAACATCACAGCACACCTTTTAAACAGGTTTAGTGTACCATATTTAAAACAATATTCCCCCAGCGCAGCCACAAACGCAAACTGAATTTTGAATGGCAAATCACATTGAAATAGGGAGTGCCTGCTTGAATGCCCGACCGCATTTTACACTGCAGCAGGCAAGATGCCTGCACTTTAAAGTGAGGAGAGAGATTCCCCTTGCAGCCCGATGAAGTGAGTGCTCCTGTCTGTAAGCTGATGTTTATGGGGTCCAAGGGTCCCCTTACTGCTCTCCAGAGGTCTGCCTGTAGAACACACCCCGAAAGTGCAGGAAATGTTAGTATTTATACTTTCACTGTGCATCCTAAAGGCATGTTTGCCTCTGCACACAGTTCCATAATACAACTCAGGTGCAGACTCAACGTGATCCCCTCATTCACCTAGGGCCAAGCCCATAGGAAATTGAGGGAACACCTTCTCATGGTAGGGATGGTGCACAAATAGGAACACAGATATAATTATTGAATAAAGAGTTGTACAAGGGTCTGCCTCACCTTCTGTAATACCCAAGTAGCAAGATGTTGGAAAAAGCATATACACACATCCTTTGTATTCCTAAATCACAATGTAAAAAACGTACCCTTCAGTCAATCACTAACTCACTGTAGCACCATCAGTTACTTGCAAAATATCGTGTATGAGCATATAGTTTATTTTAAAAAATACAACATTTTAACATAAGTAATCAGATTATATTGTCACTCATCTCATCCATACCTACATGTCCAGCAATTCCAAGTCCAAAGAGGTCCAAAAGGTCTGGCACCCTGGCAACTGCATCAGAACATCGGTGCTGCAGCTTGTTGATGCTGTGCTCTACGGATGAGACATGGGCTAAGCATTTGTGTATATATGCTCCTACCTCACACGTCTCTCTGGCAGACTGAAGCCTTGGCTCACTCGGCCTCCTGTCCCAAGCATTTGAGGGAGGTAGTGCATGATGAGCCAGATTAATGCTCCTACCTCCCTCTCCTCAAAATTGCTCACTCTCCCCTTCCCAGATGTAACCAAAACACATCCAATAACTATAAAGAAGAAAACAAGTAACCCCTAACAACCCTGCACTTCAATAATTAACCCCAAATTCCCACAAACAGACAGACAAATACAAACTGCACAATATGAAACACTTTTTGGCACACAAATAAATTGCGGCACAAATTGAAAATTAGGAGACAAACTGCACACAACTTTCGAGGCCTGAACTCCACAAAGCTCTCCAAAAACCACAAACCAACACCTCCACACACAACCAGCAAACACCAATCGCTAAGAGAAAGTGAAACTACATTTCAGACTCTTCCTGGTATGCAGCCTTGCCCATTGCGTCATTTCCTGAGTGTACCCACCTAATTTTCAATAACGTTGCACCATGTTTTCAGATGCAAGGGCCACCCAAGACATGTTTACGCTACGCACTGTTACGATTTGTCCACACAAGGGCATCACAAAGAATTTTTGCAATACGCACTTTGTTTTTTGTCCATGTAGGGTTATTGAAAAGCATATTTGTGATACACTGCACACCATTTGCCAACACATAGGCCACATATCATTTTCTCTATTTTAACATTTCTATTATTCACACACAAGCAACATCCAATAAATGTTTGTGATGCACACTATTATGTGATTGAAGCATGGACTAAACAGAGGCCAGCACACGCTCTTTACGCACTTCATATTCATAAGTTACATTACGTAGCTCTTCACTTCTGGTTTGTGCACAGTGTTGTGTGACAAGGACAACACAAATTGTCACATGTTTACAAATAATAAAGCAATTCAGTTTCCTCATAGTGGTGTTACAATATATTTTCCATAGCACCAACAGAGGAAAAGGTGACCATAACACTAGGGTGCTTGCGTCTGAGGCATTTTTTGGGCTTAGATGGAAGGAGCAACTACCAGCATACCATTAATATGATTCACTGAATGACGTCTGTCTATATGTATTGCCTTATGCAGCAAATGTGCAAAGTATTCATTAGGCATACACCATTGCTTTAAAATTCACTTTACACTTTGAAAGTGTAACATTTGTCAACACACTCACAATTAAACATTATTTGCTATGGTAGGTATTTGTACTCAAACATTTGTGCTTGTGTGTTGATATCCCTGCTTCACACAATACACATCTCTATATTTCTAAAGTAAAGTGATGCTTCACAACCATCTCCCTTGTCTTATTTTTATGTACAATGCAAAAATATGTTTTTATATGGCCTTCTGAGCCTCCTTGCATTGCTCTGCATAGCATGTAAAATCTATATTCAAGCACCCTACATTACTCTGCCCTGGGAAGATGTAACATGTGTGGTTTTTGTTTATCCCCACACATACATCCATGCAATTTGCCCAAATTACATATTGACTTCAACACCTGAATGTAGACCTTTGTCAGTGACAGATGTCTACAGAGGTCAGCTATTATATCAGCTGCTGTTTTTGTTTCAACAAAATACTGCCACTCTTAATGTATGTTAAATTCTACATCACACACCAAAATTTGATATTGGCTCAGGGATGGACTTAATAGAAGGAATGTGAGCCTTCCCACACTGAATCTATTGTGGCGGCAACGCATGGCACCTAGCACCATGCCACAAAGCTGTCTGGGTTGGTGATAGACTGCACTCATTGCCCCATAGCTGAGATGGATCAGGATAGAAAAGGAGTAGCTGATTTGACATTTTTACACAGACCACAATGCAGCAATAAAACGTGTTGGGCTGCACTGCAAGAAAGGGGTAGGGATTCAATGAGCCATATCTATCAAGATCTGACACATCCCCAACCTCTGTCTGCACTGGCGCTCACCCTGCAGGGCCAACACAAGCACCTTTGCTCCATTGATCAAGTGTGCCTGCGTTACAGGCAGGATTGTTTTAGTGCAGGAAGCGACAGAATATTATAATAATGAATGTTTCAATTCACCAATACTACTGCACACTCAGTCTCCAGACATGCGGCTGATACTACCTCTTGTAATGGGCTAATAAAGTTAATTGCAGGACAAGGTGGTCTGTAAATTAAGAAGACATTCACTGAGCATTTATGATTTATTGTTAATTTTCACATCTTGCACATATGGTACAAGCCAAGAGAGGCCTGAAAATGTATCTTTCCACCTCAAGGCTACCCCTCCCCCTACCTTATCTGGCAGGTTTACATTCTACATAACATAACCAGCCGGTACTGTAAAAGCTACATCAGGGCCAGAATCCCCCCTCATCCAGGTTTCTGATATACATAGACAATCTAACTTGTTATCTTCAAGCAGCATGCAAACATCAGGTGCAATTTTTACAATTGACCTTGAATTAATTAAAGTGCATTTAATATCATACAAAGACCTGGTCTCACTTTGCTCCAAGGAGTTACAGGAGGAAACCACCCTGGTTGTTTCCCTGTCTCAGTGACTGACCCAATTTTAGGTTTACTTGCACCTTTACCTACCACAAAGGAGTGAATGCATTGTAAGGTAGGGTTGAGGTTCTGATGAACTGCAGGACAAACAGGACTAAGTGGAGAGAAACTTACATATAGTTGTTGGAGGTCCTCAAAGGCACATTTGGCAGCATGCTGGACCGGGGGCAGGCACGGACGGGAGCAAAGAGGCTTACCTTTGGCACACCTTTGGCATGCCAGTTGCACTCGCCACTGTGCACGTCTGCTGGCTGCACAGATAGGAATCAGCCCTCCTAATATAGTCTGGTCTGCACATGGCATCAGGAGTAAAGAGAAACACTAGAGTGTGCAGAACCAAAACAACAACTCTAATGTGGGACACCAGCAAGGAGGAAAATTGGTGGTCTCAAGATAACAGAGCACCAACCAAAAAGTACAATACTCCCACACAGAGGTTCAGTTAAACATTACCCCCACCTTCAACAGGCTAATCTAAAAGGCCCTGTAAAACTAATTAGTGAGGTATTAGCCCGAAATGTGCAAAAACGCTATTGTAGAGATAACACTAACAAATTCATTCTATTAGAACAATGTAAACCAAAAATATACAGGGTTTGAAAGCCTTTTTAAAGCATATAGTAGTTAATAAATACTAGTGACTGAGAAGGTAGAGAGGACTAAGCTATGCAAACGCGAATCAGCCGTCCTAATGTAGCCTGACCTGCACATGGCATCATGAGAAAAGAGAAACACTAGAACGTGCAGAACCAAAATAGCCGCTTTTGTGTGAGACACCAGCAAGGAGGAAAACTGGCAATCTCAAGATAACAGAGCACCAACTTAAAAATACAATACTCCCACAGAGAGTTACAGTTAAACACTACCTGACCTATGTTTTACTGGCATAATAAAGAAAATTCACCCAAGACTGGTTCTGCATCTTTTGGCTATCCCTGAATCTGATGTGGTATTTCTCTGGGGTGAGTCCAAACCTGGTGACAAGGATGGTTTTCATTGGGATGTACTTTATCTAGTTTCCCACCTCTAATGTAAGCAAGGTATTCCTCCCATTAGAGGCATGTGCTTCCAGAGTGATGACTGCCAAAACTCTTCTGGGACCCTGTGCATTTTAAGGACAACCTCAAAGGCAAAAAAAACACTTGTCTACGTCATCTCCTAGAAGTAGAAAAGAAGGGATATTTCCCAGCGTGTAAGTTCTAAGGTTAGGTACAGCACAGTGTTGAGATCGTAATGTAATCTCTGGTAGAGCTTTTGTTAGATTCAATGCGTAGTCTCTGCAACTGGCTAAGTTCCTGAAATTATAGCTTAACCACCTGCTTTTCATCAGTGAAGGGTGATTTGAGTGTATCGGATGGACCTAAATATTTTAGGGTACTTTGGTCATAACCTAACTAGGGGATCAACAAACCCTTCTCTAAGTTAAAACACTCCCATACAATGTCCCTGATCAGACTAGTCTCCTTGTCGGCCCAGATCATAACCCATAACAAAAGTGGGGCCAGCTTTACTTGCTGTGAAATGTACTGTAAGGTTAACTCTGAGTGGATAACAAAGGGAGAGCTGGTAGGGGGAAGACAAAGGAGCTGTATACATATATGGTTCATCTGTCTGTAAAGGGAGAGCATTGTAATACCCCCAGATCCCTGACCCGTACCGAGCAGCAGGAACACACTGGGATATTTACATGTTCAGTTGGGAAGAGAGGGCCCCTCTACCTATGGTCTGAGGAAGATTAAAAATTGCTCGTGCTGACCTTCAGGCATGAATTTCTGATCTGCGACTGCCAGGAACCTGAAGAGTCAAAAACAACAACTCCCAGGTAACAAAAGCTATTGACACTGCTTAGGGACTGACTATTAACCAACAGTTTATGAGTATTTATCCTTCCTGGCCCACATGTCATGATGAGAGACTTCCCAAAATTGGTGACTAAAGGCCAACTACGAGTTTGGTGGTCCAACCGCCCGAACGCCCTATCCGTGGGCGCCAGTAGACCACAGCGCTGGCGGTCTTCAGACCACTGTATTATGAGTTTACCATGGTACAGGTGGTGTCGCTGTGGAGATCTTGTGGCTGTGGTGATTACTTTTCCATATGTATCAATGCCTGTGTGAACATTTCGACTATATATGTGTTGAATGAATACATATGCATAATACATGTGGAAAAATACCATCTACCCATTGCCGGAGTCTGGCCCATATGTGAGCATTCCAGGAAATGGGTATATGGCACAAAAAGGACTCACCTGTATATCTCCACAAACAGTGTCATAATCCTCGGGGTGAAGATGCTGCTGTGAAGGGGGGAGCTGAAGAAAGGGATCCACGTTGAACTCTGATGGGAAGAACAGGAAAGGGGTGAGTATGCACCCCAAATCCTACCTTTCCGCCAACTTGAAGCTGTGGCCAGCTCATTGGAAAGCCAATTCGTAATACAGATGGTGGTTAAACTCCTCTGTACTGCCCTATGACTGCTGCTCTTCACCGACCATGACTCCGGCGGTCTGTGGTGTGCTGGCAGTGTTGACGGTTCAATTACGGTCTTTGCAATAGTAATTTGCCCAACTCGCAATGGCAGACGGATCGCTGAGCTTGCGGCGATCGGACCGCAACGCATGTACAGCAGATCACAGACCACTAAATTCAAAATAAGTCCCTAAATCTAATTTGTCATAAAGGTCACGAAGGACTCCACCAATATACAATGTGTTCTCAGGGTCCTTGCAATAAGTACTGTGTCATCTGCATGAAGTATTATTGCTACTTGCGAGTTCTCTATCTTCGGGGCATTGCTTGTGTGTCTGATCAAAAAAGGACTCAAGTTGTTAATTTAGATAATGAACAACAGCAGGGCCTGAATACAACCCTGACACACACCTCTGGCTAATGGAAAAGAGTCAGACAACAGATATCACTACGTTTAAATGCCTTATAAGTGTAACAATACTTACCCTACTTACCTTTACTGCCCAAACGGTCATCTGTACACCATAATCTCTAATCCTGCTAAATTTCGTCCAAATCCATCAAGTCATTTGGTTGCTACGTGCAACACAAATGTCTATGGAAAATGCATTGTAGTAAAATCTTGTTCTGGTGCTCTCATTTATATTTGGGTAATTTGTTTTTTACCTGGGGAAACTACTTAGGACCTAATTACGAGTTTGGCGGTCCGAGGGCCACCAGACTCGCGGGGGCGTGGAGGTGGCGGTCCAGCCACTGCTGCAATGGCTCTCCGACTGCCATATCACAACTTTGGCAATTGGGCCACCATTGCACCGCTGGAGCTGCCAGGAAACCGGTGTTCCCTGTCGGTAACGTGGCGGTCAGGGCCTCAGTAATATGCTGGTCATTCCGTTGCAGCACCACCATGCATATTCGAGTTTCTGGACCACCAGTGGTGTCATGGAGGTCTTTGCATGAAAAGGCTGGCAGTACTGAAATGTTGCCCATTTGCATGGGCCTGAAATGTTGCCCATTTGCATGGGGATGCATGCTGGGGGCACAACATGTGCCCCCTGTGTGCATGCACCTCAGTTCCTGCCATGCAGGAACTCTTTTGGGCATTCCCATATGCAGTGTCCATTTTCAGAAGCACCACCATGGGACCGCTAAAAAAAGCCCGCCAGACATGAGGAACCATGTAATCTGGCAGGCAGTGGGCACACAGGTTTGGTAGTGTGGGAGTGGGCCACCGGTGTGGCGGTCTGCTCCTGCACCGCCAAACACGTAATCAGGCCCTTAGCCTTTGGCAATGTCATTGGATTTAACCTCTTTAGCAAGTGTTTGGAAGATATCACTCTCTCTAAAATTTAATATGTTCAATGTAATAACCAAGACAGGAAACTAATGTTGTGGTTGCAAGATACCCACTTAAAGTGAAGGCCGGCCAAACACCTCAAATGCAGTTGTAGCGATGAGGCGGCACACATAGAGGTGGGAAAATGTAGATTTAATCCACAACGGAGGCAACTTTAACAGCCACCATGAAGAGACGACTGGTTAAGACAACCGTCGCCTGTAGAATACAGAATCACCCCAACATTCTTGATGACAGATAGAACACAACAGCAGTGTAGCTTTCTCCAGCTGGAGAAAGAAGGTACAGGCTCCCAGTCTGCCTGATAGTGCAAAGTTGAAGCGCTCAGACCAATCATGACACTGCTTTCCTGCATCATCATGATTGGCCCAGTGCAGTCTGGGAGCCTGTCCCAGAATAAGGAAGAGCGGGACGGCGTGGACTGCGGAGGCGGCGGCTGCGATCAGGTGCGTTTATTTCTTTAATATTATTTTTTTGGGTTCTCCCCCGAGCCCACCCAATGTCCCCCCCACCCCCCCAGGTCACTCCTCCGACCAACCCCGCCTCTTTGGCAGGGGACGGGCCGCGACTGCACGTTTAGTTACTATACGCTTTACATCTTTAAGCAAAAAGAGAGAAAGAAATAAGCATGACTTTCAGATGACATTCTTCATACAACTGCACTGGGGAAATTAATTTCAGTCTTTGATGGGTATGACATTTTATAATTGGAAGTGTACTCCAATTGCAACGTAATAAACCAGATGCTTGGCTCACAAAGCGCAACGTTTGCGTGCCAAATCTTTTGAATACAGAGGAAATTGCATTTGGCCACTTTGCCTTAGAAACCATCGATTATGTTTGTACGTTGTCCAGAACAATTAGAAACGTAATTGGATATTGCCTTCTCTATAAGATCACTGAGGAAGCCAGCTGCTCACGACAGTTTTCCTGAGGAGGCCAACAAAAGACCCACAAGGTCTTCTGAAGTTGTATTAATAGCTATGTTTTCTCTTTGGGTTGGTTGTTAAAATGACACAAAACATAGAGACACAAAAGACATGCAGTAGCAAATGAGAGGACTGACCCTGTCGACCTGGCAAGTGTGAGGGGCATTTTTACACGGTATTTGGCATGCCAACATGCCCTAAATCAGCAGACATCTGTTACCCATACTTCTTACAAGTACCAAAACATTAATTTTCAATGGCCATGTTACATATCAACAGCTTTTTCAATAAAGATGGCACTGTATCTATCAGAATGCCTTTGGAGAGGATATAAACAAACGGAGCCTACGAGGGCAGGCAGCGCATACAAACATGGAGCAAAACCTTCTCTCGTTGCGAGCACAACAAAAAAAACAAGGGTTGTTCTACTGACATCCTACCAATGCACAAAGGGAACTGATTCTGATGACAAAAAGTAGTCGAACATGCAAACAAAACAATGTAAATTAAAAACAAGAATGTGTTGCAATTTGAAGCAGTGGTGCATGCTATTCCGCCTTATGCTTCAAGTGCTTCTCATCAATTTGAAAACAAATGCCGCCCCTTATAAAATAACACTTTATCAGCAAGTGGATTGCCTGGTTGAGCTTCACACTCTGCTCGCTCCTGCAAGTAAATATTGTTCGGATGTACTGGAGGCTGAGAGAATGTACAGGACTGGGTGAGGGAGCATGAAATGGCAAATGGATAACAGAGGAGAGTTACGTTCTCTGGGGCAGATTTACAAGCCCCTTCAGCCACTTTTGCGTCATTTTTAACATGGGAAAAGTGACGCAAAAGTGGCGCAAGGGGCTTGTAAATAAGCCCCTCTGTTGGGAAGGTGCAGAACTGTTCTCTGCTGTCGCCGTCAGGACTACCAGGAAGTGAACAGAGCTGTATGGGCATTGCCTCTCGAGATCTGCAGCACTGCAGCCTGCCCAGCGAGGAGGTGACTCAAGGAAAAGCGCACAGGGAGGTGGTCATTTTCACTGGTTTAAAGTGAAAGTTGATGCAGTATGTGTTGGTTGTTAGGACAGAGTGTGAATGTGCACAAGAGTGATCTTGCCAGGAGCAGATGTGTTCACTCTATCAGGAAGGATCAAGTACTGTGAACACACAAGAGGGGATGGGAGGATGCTTTCGATAAGAGTAACCACTGGCAATCTCTCGCAGTAGCATTCCAAGCCATCGATCTTTTGCCTACCGTACCACCTCAGATTAGACCCAACTACATGCAAATCAATCTTAGTCCTTCTCCAATGGGAGTAGTCTGGCTCAAACTTGGCATACCCTTGGCCCGTACTCACTGTGCCTCTGGAACCAAGCTATACCTAACTGCTGTTCCCTAATCACAACAAAACCAGTCTTCAATTGCTTATGTTCCAGTTCAGGGTGGACCTGGGCTGGTAGTTTCGCTGGACTGTTCTTATTGGAGCAGGGTCAAGCTTGATTTCCAAATGGCTGGATCCAAACTGAGGAGGCATGGTGGACGTAAAACGATGGGCTGAGAGGCGGTTGCCATCCATCTAGTTGTTGTTGTTGAAAAATCAAAAATAAGTCACCAAAATTGCAAAAAAAATCAAAAATTAAAGGAGTCATTATTTCAGGAGCCCTGGCTTAATTGGCACTACTTTGCAGAGAGAAATGCACATGATACAGGAAAATGCTGTCATTCACAGTGAGCAGAGCCAACGCCTAAAATCGGCTGACTCACTGCCCCATGCTGTATTCTGTGGTCGACAGAAGCAAAAGATGATTGACACTACAGCATACCAATGGATAAAGAGGGCTGACTGTATGCCACTGTATGTAAGTATATTTTAAATATGTATTTTAGAACATGAAGTCTTGGCTTGCATCAGACATAAATGGCCTCATTATGATGTTGGTGGGACAGACACCGACGTGCTGTCGGAGTCGATACCACCGACATCTATGTCCGCGGTCAGACTGCTGCATTACGATGCTGTTGGTTGGACCGCATTGCTTGAGGCACCAACCGACAGCTTCCGACGGGCTCAAGGAGTCCGTTGCGTGGTTGGTTGTAATGCATTTCCCACAATGGAGGCAGTGCATTTTGGGGATTTCGATCCACCTTTCCGCCAGCCAGTTCATGTTGGTTCTTCTAACGTAAAAAGGCTAGTGGAAACGCTTTTCTGGGGCCCCTAGCAGGGCCCCTGTCCCCCGTGCTATGGGCCCTGGGGGTCACCTGTGGTGCCCCTCTGAACATCCCTACATCGTGTGGCAAGCAGCGCAAGGTGCCTGCCACAGGGTGCAGGGATGTTTAAAAACATGACTTTTGGCATTGGGGCTTGTGCGGCATCACTTTTTCTGGCGGCAGCACAAGCCTCAATGCAAAGAGGCATGTTTCCGAATGCCTCCAAGGTGGTCAGATCCTAATTTGACAGTCGGGACCACTGACTACCTATGGGCCTGTCCCTTCAACCCAATGATGACGGTTGGAAGCTCGTCCGACTGGCACCCCAATCGGGCCCAAAATGTTTTACTACAGGGCACATTTTCTCTTTGTTGTACATGATATCTTGAGATCAGCACCTTCTGTAAGACTTTCGGGCACTGCTGGTGCATTCCCTGCAGGCAAATATGGAATGGCCTGCCTGGATCCTGGGTATCGAAGGTTCAATGATTCAAGATAAAATCCCATAAGTGCTACCACTTCTAAATAAAGAATTAAAGTCCAGAGAATCAGTGTTTATTCACATTGGTACATAGGCATGTAGTTAGGTGACTGCATGATATTGATCTATTGCACATGTGCACCTCTCTAAGCATCAATCACAACATCCCATGTCGTCAAATGCATTGTCTTTATTGTGTTCGATACTGTTGGTCAGATATTGGGTCATTAAACTGGGAGGGGTGACCCCTAACCATGTAATAAAAGCAATTTGGATACGTCAAACCACAATTCTTAGAGAATCTCTACTCAAACCTTAGTAGTTATGGCACATGCAGCTGGAAATTCTCACCGAATTGTGTGCATGTTCAAGCAGTACCGACAATTTTAAAGTAAAGAACACAACAAAATAAAATTCTCAAATCAATTTAGAAAAATAGAGACATTTAAATGAACAAAAAGGCATCAACATCTTTAATAAAAAGTTAAGGGAAACCAAAGGTATGCATTTTTTAGTTTTAAGGCTAAAAGTGCCTAGAAAAACTAGAACAGTTTGTGATTGACTGGGATCTAGGGACAATTTCTGGCAGAGTCACAGTTTTGTACCTTCAGACTTTGTCTCTGGAAAGGTAAGCCAAAATCTTCCAGTGAGGCAAGGTGTAAGGCTGTGGCTAGCAAAGGTCCCTCATCGACCATCCGCTGCAGCCATTGGTTTCGGTATTAAATGCTATGAGTGGGTATAAACTAGATTTCATGAACATCGTTTTGTCTCCCTTGCACTGGTCCCAGGCTTTACTTTTGGAATAAGTCACTTTTTTGGAAGTCAAAATCCTCCAGGGGACAATGCTAGGAGATGTAGCCAGGCAGGGTTAAACAAGGCCAGATAGCTTTACAGTAAGGTGCAAATTAACCTGTTCCAATAAGTCAAAGAGCTCCCAGTTGGATGAATGTGGTTTTCTTGATGTCTAAGGTGCAACCCTCCAGGGTAAGTCTCATGACCTTGCACCAGGAAGAAAAAAAGTTCGAGTTTTCTCCAACTGCTCAGAACTTTTATTATGGATGGTCCTGCAGCCCATTCTTCCTCCGGTCAGGCTTCTGAGTATCATGTTTCTCTCAATCCATGTCACAAGCAGGATCCATTTCTCTGAGGTCAGTGGGTCCTTCTTGGAGTCAGGAGGCACGCTTTTTCTGTCTCTAGAGCAGACAAACAGGAGTCTAAGCATGTGTCCCATGTAGAGCACTTCCAGTCCCTGGATGCAGGAGTAAGTCGTTGAGTCAGAAGTGCCTTTGGCAAATGAGTGGTACGCCCGCTGTGCATGGGCGCACAGGGGACGCCATTGAGAAGTGCTGCGGGGGGGGCTGGACAGCTGTGAGGTGGTAAACGCAGGAAAGAATACTGGATGGGGCATGGACGCGGGGATGTGTGTGTGAGCGGGTGTTGTAAATATTTAAATTAGGGAAGTCTTACCTCGAAGCCGGACCCAGTGTCTTCGTAGCTCCTGCTCTCCTGCGTCTGCTTTCAGGAACAGGAAGTCGGCAGCCAGGCTCCCTCCCCTGAGTTAATCACAACACTGCGATGCAGCAGTGGGATTGGTAATTGGCAACAGGACAAGGCATGCAGCCAGGGGCTGGAGGGGTGGGCATGTTCTACATGCAGGCAGTGATGCAGCCTGCATTGCGAACAGGGAAGTGCGCATGACTGCTTTGGGCGGCCTGAGTGGGCCGATCAAACAGTCATTGCGCACTTGAGTGGGCATGCCACTCCGCCCATGGCCTGCTCCGAGCTTGGAGCAGTCCTACCCACCCTCCCACCCCCTAAGGATACATAGCATGATAACATCAATAAGTTATCATCATGTGATGATTGTCCCTCTTCTGCACTGCGTGAAGGCAGTGGGGCAACGCTCATTCGCCATAGCGAATGAGCCCACACTGGGGGTGTGTCATCTACATGTGATAGGCCTGAGCGACTCGCCCCCCCTGGCACTCCTGCGCTACACGTCACACCTTCCCCTTACCTGGACAGGACCTCTGACCACGGCCTCTCCCTCCGTAGCTCCGGCTGCTGTGCTGTGCATCTGCCCTAGGCAGGACTCAGTGCAGGTAGGGGTTCAAGCCTCGGCTCCTGGCTAGGTTGCGCCCTTCTTGTGTTTGCCCTGTTGTCTCTCTGACTGCCTTTCATCATTGTGCTTGTATACTTTTGTGCTATGTATTCTCATTTCACTTATTGTGCCTTAGTTTGTTATTGTGCCTTTCCACCCTCTCTGCCCGTTTGTTCCCGCTTCCTCACCCGCTGCTGCTGCCCCCGTGGCCCCTCCCCCTGCCGATTCACGCTCCCACCTCACAGCTGTGCCTCCCCTATTTAATGCCGTCCGCTGCGCTGCCACCTCGAAGGAACTGGAGCAAGATCACAGAGAAACACCTTAACACCACCATCCTCCACGACCCCCCTCCGCCACGACCGACGCCAACTCCGCAGCCAAAGAACTACACCGCTGGATCTACAGCTGCGCTTACAAGCTCTCACCCCTCCGCCACCCCATCAAACAACGCTCCCTAAAGCCCACATGGTTCACCACCATACTCCAAGAAGCCAGGCACTCCTGCAGACATCTTGAGAAACTATGGCGGAACAGGAAAACCACCAAAGACCAGAACAACTACAGGCACGCCATGAATGAATACCACCAGCGCATAAGAGCCACCAAGCAGACATTCATCAAGAACAGAATCCACACCAACGCTAGTGACGCCAAGGAACTCTTCAACATCATACAGCAGGTCACCAAACCACCCAGCAAAGCAACAGACGTCACACCTTCCCAACAAGCTCAGCTCCTACTTCCACATAAAAATCAGGGCTCTCTACGCCAACTTCAGCGAACCGACTCCGGTCTACACCCCCCTCCCCACCACCGACAACCAACCGACCATCACTAGCTGGAAAACCGCAACTACCGGAGACACCTCCACGACCATGAAAAACACCCACTCAGGAGCCCCCACGGACCCCTGCCCGCCGCACATCTATCACAGATCCGCCACTGCCATAGCACCCGAACTAGGCCGGAGCATCAACGACTCCCTCGAATCCGGGATCTTCATTGACGACTGGAAGTGGGCGGAGGTCAAGCCCCTCCTCAAGAAACACTCGTCCGACCCGACGGACCTGAAACACTGCCGGACCATCTCTCTCCTTCCCTTCGCAGCCAAAGTCACTGAGAGATTCCTCAACGCCCAGCTGACCACCTTCATCGAAGAGAACGCCATCCTCGACTCCTCCCAGTCCGGATTTCGCAGCAACCACAGCACCGAGACCGCCCTCCTCGCTGCCATCCATTACATCTGCATGCTACTCGACCAGGGCCACACTGCGGCCCTCATCCTACTAGACCTCTCCGCAGTCTTCGACACTGTCTCACACCGCACTCTCGCAGCCAGACTCCACGACGCTGGTATACGAGGAACCGGCCTCGACTGGATCAACTCCATTCTCTCCTGCAGAACCCAAAGGATGAGACTCCCACCCTTCCTCTCCGAACATACAGAGATCACCTGTGGAGTACCCCAAGGATCCTAGATCAGCCCCACGCTCTTCAACATCTACATGGCCCCCCTCGCCACCATCGTCAGACAGCATGGGCTCAGCATAGTATCTTATGCCAATGACACCCAGCTCATTCTCTCTCTCACAAAGAACCCCAAATACCCCAGACTCAGCTTCCAAGAAGGAATGAAAGACGTTGCAGCATAGATGAACGACAGCTGCCTAAAACTGAACTCGGAGAACACTGAGGTCCTCGGACCCTCCCCCACTGCATGGGACAGCTCCTTGTGGCCCCTGCGCTCGGAGACCCACCCACCCCGACGGACCATGCCCGGAACCTCAGCATCATTCTAGACTCCTCCCTCACCATGACCCGCCAGACCAACGCCGTCGCATCCACCTGCTTCAACTCCCTCCGCATCCTCCGCATGACCTTCAAATGGATCCCCCCCAGAATGCAGAAAGACTGTCACCCACGCACTCATTACCAGCAGACTGGACTACGGTAATGCCCTCTACACAGGAATCAACAAAACCCTGCTACACAAGCTCCAAACCATCCAGAACACTGCAGCCAAACTCGTCCTCAGAACACCACGACACAAGCATATGACCCAGCACCTACGAGACCTACACTGGCTCCCCATCAAGCAGGGAGTAACACTCAAGATACTCACCCACGCCTCCAAATCCCTCCACAATATCGGACCCAAATACCTCAACGAAAGAGTCTCCTTCCACGTCCCCAAAAGGAACCTCCGCTCCGCCGACCTAGCCCTGGCAGAAACCCCACGCATTGGCAGAACCAGAGCAGGCGTAAGGGCCTACTCCCACCTCGCAGCTAAGACCTGGAACGCGCTCCCAGTCAACATCAGACGCTCCCCCACCCTGCACACCTTCAGGAAGAGCCTCAAGACCTGGCTCTTCCTATGATCCGGAGCTGCACCCACCCCCTCCCCAGCACCTTGTGACCCTCACGGGTGAGTTGCGCGCTCTATAAACCCCTGATTGATTGATTGATTGATGGACATTGACACCGTGGCGCAATCCACTGCACTCTCTCCAAATCTGTGACTCAGCCAGCAGGAGCCTGAGCCAGGTATGATTTCACTAGGCTGGGTACAGCAGTCGCCGCCTAGTCCACTGGTGGAGCTCCTGATACAGTTGATGCAGCAGGGCTCCCTTAGGCGTGTAGTTGCAGCGCTCACACCACACAAGTTCGGCGTAGCACTGGGGCCTCACCCTCCACAGAGTACGGCCAGTCAAACATCATCCGGCCTGTGATGCAGGGAGACAGCACCCACCGTTGGTAATCTCCTCCGTGCACCCCGGTGTAGAGGTGGATTGTAGTATTCGATGCGGACCTCACTACGTTGGTGCGCAGGAGAGCCTCTACCATCGACTGCTCCAAGGGGCGCAAGGCGTTCTTCTCACACAGGTCAGCAACGTGGCTCCATGCGACCTGCCAGACTTCACCACCAGGTACAGGCGATCGTCGCGCATCGATGTCTCCCACCACGGATTATCGATTCCACAGATCCTCCACATCACACTCCAGGCTCCAGACGCAGGTCCAGCGAGGCATCCAGGTTCCAGACGCAAGTCCAGCGAGCCATCCAGGTTCCAGACGCAGGTCCAGCGAGGCATCCAGGATCCAGACGCAGGTCCAGCGAGGCATCCAGGCTCCAGACGCAGGTCCAGCGTGGCATCCAGGCTCCAGACGCAGGTCCAGCGAGGCATCCAGGCTCCAGACGCAGGTCCAGCGAGGCATCCCGGCTCCAGACGCAGGTCCAGCGAGGCATCCAGGTTCCAGACGTAGGTCCAGCGGCGCATCCAGGCTCTCATCCTGGTCATCCTGGATGTTGTGTGGCTTGAGGGTGTTGTTGATGTGTGCTGCACTTGGCCCTGGCTGCTCCAATCTGCATTACATTTTTTTTGGGGGCATCTTTTCTATGGGAGGTGGACGACTGATAGGCTATTTTTAACAATTGGGGTAAGATTACTCATGTTGGGCTGCCTAGCGTGCGTTTTTTCATCGCTGATGGGCTTATCGCTAGATTTTGCCCGCTAACGCTAGAATTTCTATCGCCATCGCGCTATTGCTAACAGCATTTTTATCCGCTGATCCCTGAAACTATCGCCTGTTAGCGACGTGTTGGTAATACGTCGCTAACAAGGCAATACATTTCAGGGATAGACGGCGATGAGAAAACTGCCGCTAACTGAGGTTAGCAGTAGTTATCGTCATTCCTTGATAGTATCCCCCATAGTTTTGTCATGTATGTTGGGGGTGAAAATAAATGCAGTCTGCAGTCCATCAATGGCATTTTAACTCACATGCCATTCTGCGCTTCTACTATGGCCATAAAGGAAAGCCAAAAGGGCTCATTAGGGGAAACAATTTTACTAATACAATTTTTTGGTCATTTTAGGGCCAGAGTATACATATTTTGGCATGGAATAGCAATGTCAATGTGCACAGAGTCCTAAAACCAGCAAAAATAGGTTCCTGAGAAAAGCAGAAAATCTGGGGTGAGCATACAAAAAAGACAAATTTGCTACCCAGCTGGCATTGTCTGCTTGCCTAAAATCATCTGTCAATATTTGCCTGTAGACCCTACACACAGTAGCAGTGGAAATTAGCTCCTGCTCTGGACCAATAACTTAGGGGCTGATTACAATGGCGGATGGAAAAGTACTCCGACCGCCGTGGTTGCGGGAAAAAACCGTCCGCATGTACCGCGGCAAAACCGGCGGTCAGATTAGGATGCACTGCTAGAAAATTCCGACCTCGGCGGACGGATTCCACAAAACTCTGCCGGGAACGTCTGGAAAATCTGAAAATCTGTCCGCGGCGGACGGAAATGCTGCGGAAAGCCCCAAAAACGCCGATCGACCAGCGGAATGACCGCAAGTGAAATTATGATATGATGGCGGCGACACCGGAACGATCAGTTGTTCCCGACCGCCGCGGTCGCGCGAAATGATGAATGGTAGAGCCGGCGGAAGGACCATTGCATTCAGACCGCTGCAGTGGCGCCAAAAGAGGAATGGCGGTCGAAAGCAACCACACAACAAGGCTTCCAAGTGTGGCTGTTTTTCTGGCGCAGCCTCCAAAAACATCTGACAGACCCCAATGATACATCCCCATGGGAAGAAAAAAATACAAATCCCAGGTCAACCCAGCTAACACACCTGACATGAATACTCCATTTTGACCCACCCACATAGCTGAGTATAAAACCAACCCCTTCCCTGCCCAGCATCCTTTGCACAACTTCAGAACTGAAGGGCCAAACACCACAGCACAAAGGAGAGGCAAATCAGCACACATCACACCATCACAACCACCCACACAAAACACACCACACACATCTCCACCACCACCTTCACACATGCACTTTTCACCCATTTGCACATCACACACCATGGCACAGAAAAAAATGCCAAAATTCACTGACAATGAGTTGTCAGTCATGGTAGATGAGATAATCAGAGTAGAACCACATTTGTTTGGAAGCATGGTCCAACAGACACCAGTAGCCAGAAAAAATAAAATGTGGGAAAGGATAGACAACAAAGTCAATGCAGTAGGGACTACCCTGCGCACCCTGCGTGACATCAAGAGGAGGTGGCATGACCTCAAGACCAAGGTGAAAGAGCGTGCCAACAAGAACCATGAGCTGGCTCAGAGGACTGGCGGTGGCCTTCCCATTCCACCACTAACATTCACCGAATGGGAGGAGAAGGTGCTTGCCATACTGCATCCAGAGAGTCTCACAGGAATACCCGGGGGAGTGGAGGCTGGTAAGTACCAACAAATGTCTCCCATTACACTGCTATGTACTGTCTAGCACAACTAGAAAGCTACACTTCCTAGACACAAATGCACTTACGTACAACACACTCTTCCCAACACATGTCTCACATATCTAACATTTCCTTCCTCTGAATCACCTCAAAGGTAGCTAGCAATATTTCCATGGGGGCATGTGTACAGGCAGCCAGCACTACAACTCCCACCAGGCACCCTTGTCCCACAGCTGAGCAGGATGGAACACTCCCCCCAGCCAGAACCATGTGGCAGCCATTTCATTGCTCTCTTCCACCTTACAGGTAGGTAGCCATCTTAACAGGGAGGGGGGTTTGTGGGTAGGAAGCCAGCACTACAACTCCCACCAGGCACCCTTGTCCCACAGCTGAGCAGGATGGAACACTCCCCCCCACCCAGAACCATGTGGCAGCCATTGCAGTGCTCTCCTCAAACTTACAGGTAGGTAGCCTTCTCATGCTCTTTTGTCTCATCCCTGAGCAAGATGGAGCATTCCCCCACCCTGAACCCTGTGGCAGCCATTTCATTGCTCTCCTCAAACTTACAGGTAGGTAACCTTCTCATGCTCTCTTGTCTTACCCCTGAGCAAGATGGAGCACTCCCCCCACCCTGAACCCTGTGGCAGCCATTTCATTGCTCTCCTCAAACTTACAGGTAGGTAGCCTTCTCATGCTCTCTTGTCTCACCCCTGAGCAGGATGGAACACTCCCCACACCCAGAACCATGTGGCAACCATTTCATTGCTTTCCTCCACCTTACAGGTAGGTAGCCATCTTAACAGGGAGGGGGGTTTGTGGGTAGGAAGCCAGTACTACAACTCCCACCAAGCACCCTTGTCCCACAGCTGAGCAGGATGGAACACTCCCCACACCCAGGATGGAACACTCCCCACACCCAGCCATTTCATTGCTCTCCTCAAACTTACAGGTAGGTAGCCTTCTCATGCTCTCTTGTCTCACCCCTGAGCAAGATGGAACACTCCCCCCACCCTGAACCCTGTGACAACCATTTCATTGCTCTCCTCAAACTTACAGGTAGGTAGCCTTCTCATGCTCTCTTGTCTCACCCCTGAGCAAGATGGAGCACTCCCCACACCCAGAACCATGTGGCAGCCATTTCATTACACTCCTCAAACTTACAGGTAGGTAGCCATCTCAACAGGGAGGGGGGTTTGTGGGTAGGAAGCCAGCACTACAACTCCCACCAGGCACCCTTCTTCCACAGCTGAGCAGGATGGAACACTCCCCACACCCAGAACCATGTGGCAGCCATTTCCCTCCACTGTGTCACCGAACAGGTAGGTAGTCAGTGCATGCACCCTGCCACCCTTTTCAAAATGCATGGAGCCAAATGACCACACCAGCCCTCACATGTCAGCCAACTTGGCATAGATCCCAAATTTACATCCAGTGTGCAGACAGCTAAGCGCATGTAACTGTCAGAGAATTTAAACTCTGACTCACCAAGTCACATGTGAAAGAAATTCAGGGCCCAATCATGCACAGCACAGAATGCAATGTGTAAGTGCCATGGTGTCAGAGCATGAAGGCCCATATGAACACAAAACATGCATGGTCAATCTGACAAACAAAGAAAGGACATGATATGAAAAAGGTATGTATAACATTCCAATGGCTAGTTCTTAACTGAAACTGATTCCATGAAGAGTAAACAAAAAAGACGCATTATCAAAAGTTGATGTGCCGCAAGTTGGTAGATGATGGCATGTCCTTGTAATCACACAATCTGTAAGTGGCACATGGTTTCAATTTACATGTCACACTATGGACAAGTAATGTATGTACCTCAACATCATGTCATGATGCTCATGATCTTTCAGCCATACCAAGTGATTGCAATGTAAAGTGTTTGGTGTATCAAATGGAACATCCAAAAGTCTAACACCAAGCTTGTGGAGTGCACTTAACTGGCATTTTAACCTCTGTTCAACAGGAGATCCACAAGCAACTGCAGCAGAAAACACCACCAACCTGCAGAGCCTGTCTCCCCCGGAACGTGAACTCTCTGATGCAAATTCCCTACGTTTCTCGGATGAGGAGCAACAACCTGGCCCCTCAGGACTGCCTGGGCGCACTACGTCTCAGGGCCTCATTGTCCCCACCACCACCACCACCACAGCAACAACAACAGCGCTGACCCCTGCTACAACGACCTGTGCGGCAGCCACCTCCACCATCACCACTGCTGCCTGCAACACTCTCCCTGCCTCAGTGGTTACCAATACCACCACACAATCCGAGGATGCCAGGGAGAGTGTGTGGGTGCGTCGAGTCCCAACGCCACAGGTCCGTGTCAGCAGGGCAGGTGGGAGGGCAACTGGGGGACAATCACAGGAGGACACTGAGACAGATGCCCTGGCCACCATCGCAAGAGTCCTTGGTGCATATGAACAGAACCAGGGACAGATGGGCCAGGTTGTGGAAGAAGTGCGTGAGCTCCGCATGCTGCTGAAGTCCATGGACACACGTTTGGGCCAATTTGTGGACCTCATGGGCCAGCTTGTGGGTGTTCTAAGGGATAGACATGCGGCTCAAATGATGGCTCACCCCCCCACCAGTGGCCAGCCTGCTGATACTCTCACCACCTCAGCTGCGGCCACAGAGAGGGGTGAGCTGCAAGACAATGACTCCTCAGACACTGCTGAGCCTGCAGCAGAGGCCCCCCCTGCCAAACGCAGGAGGGGACATCCGAGAAACACCACGGGAGGATCATGTGGCAAAGCACCAACCAAAGGCAAGTCGCTGAGCCAGCCATGATAGCACCTGTGTTGTCCTTGACATTGACTTTGTTAACTATCCTAACCCACATTGCCATGTTGATGGCAGGAGTTTGTTGGACTGTGTGACTACATCAATGTGGTGACTACTCTATTTGTCTCATTTACCATCACTGACAACTCATAAATTCACTTTGCACAATTTTAAAAACAATCACTTATCTTTCACAAAAACTTGTTGAAAATAAACACTCTTTACACACCTATGTCTTTGTGTCAGTTCCATGTTTATCACAGTATGTACAATGTCAACTCAGATTCCAATGTACCACAAGCTCTGATTGTGACGAGGCATTGATAGGGTGAAGGAACCTAGAAAGACACAAGAGAATGACATTTACTTGTCAGATGAGAGGTGTGGTGCAGCGGCCAGGGCAGCTGACTTCAGAGCACAGGGTTCGCGGTTCGATCCCCGGCTCCGGCGGCAGCTCAGCTCAGCACCATGTGACTCTGGGCAATAGCTCACTTAATTTCCACGACAGCCCCCAGCGCCTTGAGACCCGTAAGGGTGAGTAGCTGCGCTATATAAAAACGGACTTACATTTACTTACATGATGCCATTACAGCTAAAACACACCACTAGTCAACAACGTACAAAAACATCACACTTAACAATGAGCAACAACAGCAACATAGACATGAGGTACGTGTAAAACAATACCCTGTGCCACACACATCAGCCATTAGCACTGAGCCAACATCAGCCAGCAGTCAAAAAGCTCATCTATGCCTTGCCACCACCATCAAAGCCAACAGACAATGTCACTGTTGTACAATGTCACTTACACTCAAGGGAAGTAGTTGTCGAGCTGTAGACACAGGTCAACACCTTCCTCTTCTCTAATATCATCTTCACTGGGCATGTGTGGATTTGCAGCGGGGGGCATCTGCTGCTCATCATCGTTAAGGAGCAGGGGGATCTCTTTGCGCAAGGGCAGGTTGTGGAGCATGCAGCATGAAACTATGATCTGACACACCTTTAGGGGAGAGTAGAGTAGTGCACCTCCGCTCTTGTCCAGACACTGGAATCTAGACTTCAGAAGCCCAAAAGCACTCTCCACTACACGACGTGTCCTCCCATGTACATCATTGTAGCAGACTTCACCAGGGGTCCTTGGATTCCTCAGTGGGCTCAGCAACCAAGGACAGTTGGGATATGCAGAGTCACCTAGGTGTGAGAAGCACAGACCAATTTTGCAATATAAACAGTAGCTGAGAACAGCATGTCACACATACAGCACACTACTTGACTCTGCGTACTCACCAACAAGCCACGCACGCTCCGGATGCAGATTTGCCATCAATTGTGGGATGATGCTGTTACGCAGTTATAGGAGTCATGTGCTGAACCAGGAAATTTGGCACAGACATGGGAGATAATCATATCCGCTTGGCATACCACTTGCACATTAATGGAATGGAAATGCTTCCTGTTCCGGTAGATGTGCTCACGTGCCTGTGGTGAAACTAGGCCAACATGTGTGCAGGCAATGGCTCCAACCACATTAGGCATGTTTCCAAGATCATAAAAATCACCCTTCACATCTGCCAATTCATGTCTCCTTGGAAAGTGGATGTAGCGGTCCTTGTATGTCAACATTGCGGACAGGACATCACGTAGCACCATGCTGAACATAGCCTGAGACATCCCACCGGCGATTGCCACCGTGTACTGAAACGAACCAGTGGCAAAGAAATGCAGGTCCGCCATCACCTTAACTGTTGGCGTCAAAGCAGTCGGTTAGGTTCTGTGAGTCCTCAGATGGGGCTCCAACTGACCACATAGGTCTTGAAGGGTAAGGCGATCCAGACGGAATTTCCTTATGATGTCCTCATCTTCCATGTTCACCAGCACTGGGAAAGGCCGATGCACATTTGGTCGTCTCCTACATAATATGAAAGAGGACACATGTAAATTTAATTCACCAATGAGCTGTATCAAACATCTTACATATTGACTAACACAGCGCCAACATTGACAGGACCGTAACAACAGCTTAATGCACAAGTCACATGCACAGCCACCTTGATCTCATGTAGTCGTACATGTGGTCTGTATGTACATACTCACTACTTCCAAATCAGAATCTGACTATGTGAATGGTAATTGGTACACTCCTACATCTTGTGTCACCAGCCCTGGGTATAGGTGAAACAGCACATGTGGCAAACAGCAACACTGCTGAATGCTACGTAGCTGCTGTACCTGACACAACTTCTTGCTTAAGTCGCACAGAGCACATCTTTTTTACACAATGAGCAGAGTGTGTAAGCTGATCAACTATCAAAATGAATACAGCAATGTACACAGTGAAATAGGCACATTATGTGCTCAGTCCATCAATACTGTGGGTTGATTAGCCATCATACACATTGACATGTTCACAAATATGAGACTCCATTACACACCAAATCTGTATACATGCACACAAATATCATATGTGACATGTGAGGAAGTACATGCCAATGCATGTAATCATGTGCACTGACATGGCATGTGTGGGCAACAGTGAGTTAAATGTCACACTTGCATTTAACTTTACAACCAGGTGCTAGTATACATTGTAAAGGTATAGTGTTCAATGATGAAAATTGGCTAGTGCAAATGCAATAGCACAATGTGTCCATAGGTGCGGTAGGTGTGCACCGCCACCGCGGTCACGGTCATTGGCCACAATTGAAAGATGCCAAATTGCGGTAGAGACCACCTGGCCACCGCGGTGTGACACCGCATATGCCAATGCCATTGCAGCCAATGGGAACTGCCATCGCGGTAGTGCAATGCAGTTTTGAAGCTCACGGTAGGCGTGCACCGCCACCGCGGTCATGGTCATTGGATACAATTGAAAGATGCCTGATTGCGGAAGACACCACCTGGCCCCCACGGTGTTACACCGCCTATGCCAATGCCATTGCAGCCAATGGGAATCGCCATCGCAGTAGTGCAATGCAGTTTTGAAACTCGCGGTAGGCGTGCACCGCCACCGCGGACCCGGTCATTGGATACAATTGAAAGATACAAACCAGGCAGACCAATTGCAACAGCAGAGTACCACTGAAACAACCCTAGGGGCCTCTAAATGTCTGTGAGAGAGCCACACATGTCACTTACATTCAGACACTGCTGCCTGCTAGTCATCACCACCAACTGCTGCTGTACCTGTACTCTGGACCCAGTGATGGCACCAACAGAGAACACCAGGGCCCGTCCCTTCACCACAGAGGAGCTGGAGATCCTGGTGGACGAGGTCCTTGCACAGTATGGGAGGCTATATGGTACTCCAGATGTACTGGTAAGTGTCCGAGTAAAATTTAGAGAGTGCTCAGTATGCTCACATGATGTTACTGTACAGTAGTATGTGCCTGTGAGTGCAAGCCAATGTGCATACATCAATATTTTGCCAACAGCATGCTCCATACATGATCTAGTACTAATTGCACTTGAGTACGTGGGGAGGATGGCAACATGGACACTTGTCCAGCTCTTCTTAAGCCAAAATGAACATATGTTGTTCTAAGACTGTAATGTAAATGTGTGAGACACTGCCTAGCATGCTGACTTCACGTCAATGGGGTGTGTAGCCTTATTTTCACAGATCCCTGACTGCATTTAAGGATGGGAATGACATACTGTGGTCTGGCAGTTACCCAGTTACCCTGCTGGTTTGATAAACTTAAAGTCTGAACACACATTCCCTGTGCTATGTGATGTCCTAGTCCATTAAGTGTCCATATGCTCAATTGAGACATTACAAATGTAGCTTGGCCAGAGAGTACTGAATAATGTTTGTACCTTTTTAAAAATGACCCTATGGAGATGTGTCCATTCTTCACAGGAGTACAATGCCTGAATCTATCACTCTTAGGTTTAATTCACCTATGACACATCAGCTAAGGACATGTCATCCTACTATGGATTCCATGATGTGTAGAGTCTCGCATGTGTATGCACTGTATCTCCATTCATATTGTACATGCATGTGATTTCTGTGATGGGCCACGTTTATCCTCAGTGTGAGGCCCTCTGGCCTGCACAGAAACTGCCCAATGTTTCAAGGACCCATCACCAAAAGGACTGAGTGAAACATATGTGTTGTTCACAACCCTATTTCTCAATGAGCCATCATAGGCCTGAGGATTGCACAAGGCAGGACTCCACCTTGTGAGAAGAGTGTGAGATTGTAAGATCAGGGCCCTTAATGTGACCACCATGACACATGTAGCTAGGCAATGGTCAGGGACATTAAGGGGCGTGTAGTGTAGGACACAGTGAGTCTGACCTCTGCACATCATTTCCAGTGTATTGTATGTCACGCTCACTCACATAGTGCATCACAGCTGAGGGCAATTTTTACATTGGTTTCTGTGCTGGCACTCTGCATGTGTATGGGATGGGCATGTAGTGTGTCCATCATCATATATGTAACCATTGCA
The DNA here is from genome assembly GCA_963921515.1 of Calotriton arnoldi. Lineage (NCBI taxonomy): Eukaryota > Metazoa > Chordata > Amphibia > Caudata > Salamandridae > Calotriton > Calotriton arnoldi. The sequence continues at coordinate 514,801 of CAWUFW010009831.1, forward strand.
ATGATATGGTTTGCTCCAAGTGTACTATGTGACATGCTGTATGGGCTCTGCTCTCCATTGATGTGTTAGTGTGCTATGTATTTTCATGCTCCTGTACTGTCACACAGTGGTACACAACACAGTTTCACAGAAACCTCCTCTTCTTGTCTCCCATGCCTGCAGCTTTAGGTCCATCAGCGTAAGGCCATATGGAGGGCCATTGCATGCAAGGTGCGGTCTCTGGGTGTCTCCAACCGACGTCATACGCACTGGCACAAGAGGTGGGATGACATCTGCCGTCTGAGCAAAAACGTCGCTGAGATGACGCTGGGGGTGCTCCCTCGAAGTGGCAGGTTAGCACGCCGGAGCATGACACCACTAATGGCCCGCATCTTGGCAATGACACAGCCAGAGCTGGATAGACGCTTGAGGGCTCATCAGCAGCAAGTTGGGGTTGAGTATTGTGCAAAGTGTGACTTGGCGTATGAGTGACTGCATGAATCCCAGCTCTGAGCCTGTGCGGAGCTCTGTGATGTCTCTAGTTTGATGCAATGGCTTCTAAGTGACCTCTGTGTTGAGTGCAGCTGTTCTGCATTTGTACGACATTTTGTTTCTCATGTGTCAACAACCCATGAACCTTGTCACATTTAATCATCTTGAGCTTTTTAAAACTCACATTGCATGAATATTGTCTGCACTGAGACCCCCCTACACAGGATAATTCATTGTGTGAAGTGGGTAGCCCAGGACAATTGTCGTGCTTGTGTGCGCTGTGTGGATAGCTCAATAGTGTGCTCATGTGATGATGTGTTAGTGGCTACAGACATGCACAGATGTGGACTCAGGGAGCAGTGAGTTGGTGAGGGTCACACCTGTCCCATGGGTCCCTTTTTCCACAATGATAGAGAGGACAGCAACATTTAAGAGTGTATTAGCCCAATATCAGCTGCATGGCATTACATGATGGAATTACCTGCCATAGTGACAGCAAGTGCACACAGGTGCTGAAAGGGTAGATGGTGATGATTGCAGTGATGCATTGGCTAGTTTCCCTTTGCCATTTGTGCACATGGCAACATGACTGGGATGGTTAAACTCTGTGTTTCAAATGCAATGTAGCATAACCTGGCTATTGCGAAATTGTTTAGGCACTATGGAGTGTCAGTCCTCAGTATGTGTGCATTGTGGAGGGGTGTCCTTGTGCATCAGTGCATGGTTAAGTTATGGCTAATGCTTTTAATCAGTGTGTGACTTATTGGCACATTGATGTGTCCTCAATGTCATCAGTCAGCACAACATATGGATGTCATATGCCAGACCCTAGGTATTGTCACACATTAGCTGTCCTTATGGAGTCCACCAACTTCATCATCAACAGCAGACACAGTCCTGCCTTGGATCAATGAGGGACTGTCAGGGACTTGTGGACATGTTGGTATGTGACATGTCACAACCTATGAAGGCCTTGCATTAACTTCCCATTCTCATGCTATAGTGCTTTGTGTTTGTGACTACATTGTGCAATGGTGCTCATTGGCACTTCATTGACAGATAAGATGTGGCCTTGTGACATATGCTGCAGTGTGAGTGTCATAGACATCAACTGGCAGTGAACAGCAGTGAGCATCATGTTAGTGTGCATTCATAGATGTGTGCTGTGCACAACAGATAAATTGTAACATCTACACAGCTGACACCAATGGACAACTGTAGTTGTGCTTCGAAGCCCAACATGGTGGATATCAGGAGCTGGTAGCCCTTGCAAAAGGACATATTGGAGTTTGTATCTGTGGTGTTCCCTTAAAGAGACTCCATATGTGACTGAGACAACATCTTTTGATGTATAGCTATCTCACCTACAGGCACGTAGGTATGCATACAGACAATAGTATGTGTGGTTACAGGGAGGCACAGGCCCAGCTATTTGGCTGTGTCAACGCCACATGGAGCATTACTATCAACTATGCATGTTTCCATGCATCATCTGATGATTGCATAAATGTAGCATATGCTGGAAGTATATGGTGAAGTTCAACATGGGAGTATCATTTTAAAGTTTGGTGCTTTGCTTGCATATGATGTTTGTGGGTATGGCACTATACTGAACCTACGTCTCTGTCTCTTGCAGCATCTACCGAGGGCAGGGAAGGATGGGGGACCAACACCGTTGGGGAAGCTACTGGCACGACTGCTACACAGGAGTTCAGTGACACTGAGGGGACCAGCACCTCGGAGGGGGACAGGAGTGTCCTGGATGATTCCCGCCTGGAAACACCAACCTCCACATCTTCAAACTCCAGCGGTGACTCCTCGGTGTTGGCGGGCACAGGAAGTTCAAGATCTGCATCTTCTTCCGCCACACCTCGTCCAGTGCCCACCCTCCCGGATGCTCCCCCAAATGCTGTCCGTGCACGCAGCCCTAGGAAGGGTAGAGTCTCCTTCCCCACAGGCACCGCTGCCCCTGCCCCTGTCTCCCCTGCTGCCCTCAGTGTGGAGGCGGTAGACATTTTGCACCAGCTGTGTGTGGGTCAGACTGCTCTCCTGAATGCCCTCCAGGATCATGGCAACAAGTTGGCACAGTTTGTTGCATTCATGGAGGGCATTCATTCTGACGTGGGTGTCCTACACCGAACTGTGCAGTCTTTGTCCTCCACAGTGACGGCAGCCATTTAGCAGTCCCAAGCTCCCAGTCCAGCTCCTGTCCCTTCAGCAACCACCCTGCCAGTGGCACCACCTGACGAGAGTGCACACACGCCAGAGCCCTCAGGCACCCAGTCATCCACACGCAGCACACAACAGCAGCACTCTAAGCGTACCAGACCACAGACACCATCACCACAACACAAAACGGGCACACATGAGCGCAAAACAAAAAGCCCATCACATGACACTCAGGGGCATCAGGCCAAAAAGCAGGCATCAACATAACATTCATCAAAAGTATCACCATCCAAGGGCACTCCCATCCCCACACCTGATCCCAAAGACCCACAAACACTTGCCCTGTCTGCTGTGAACCTGGTGCCTGCCACAACTAAGCCCAAACACATTCCAAAGGCAGATTCACCCAAAACATCGACTCCCACCCACACCCCTGTGAAGCAGGGACAAGAGAGCAAAGTGGGTGGTTTACCTCGACAACAGGGGATGCAGGGGAAGAGGCAAGGCCACCCCAAGCGTACCACCAGGTCCAGCAAATCCACAGGGGGAGAGCCACCTGCACCTGCTACACCTTTGGGGAAGAGTGAGGCTGTTGTGCCCACCTCACTTCCCACTCCGGCAAAGACACTTGTGGGCTATCGGATCCCCAAACAGTTGAGACCCAGCCCTCAACATTCACCCTCAGCCACTGTGCCTCCACACAGCATGTCTCCACCTCCCCGTGCCACCACTCCACCCGGTCCAAGCAGCCCTCAGGCTCCCACAGCCACGGATCCCTCTACCTCAGACAGTTCTCTCCCTCCCAGGTCCAGTCCTCCAACTGGCCCCGACAATCAGCCCCCTCCCAGTTCAACTTAAAGCCAAAGTTGAAGCCAAGTCCCCCTCCCCACACCATTTCTCCCACAGCGGTGCCTGGACTGCCCATTTGAAGCCCCTGAGCTCTGGTGATTCCCATGGCAGTGGACTGTGTTACCCATTTGATGTGCAAGTTCTCATGCACACATGTGCGGACTAGAAAATTGGACTGGCCAATGGCCTTGATGTTTTGCACTTTTGATGCCTATCCAGAGATTATGTAATAAAGACTGTTACTCATGTTGTGTGCTTTGTCGCTGCCCTTGCTAATGAAAAAGTTTAATGTATGTGTATATGTTCATGTGACACATGCTCTGTATGCCACATTCACATTGGCAATTACTTGATTTACTTTTTCAGAGGTTGCCAGAGGTTACAGGCACTTTTGTGCTTCTTGACTCTGAGGCTTGAGGGTGCAATGATGGTTGTCTGTGATGATCTACTCTTATCCTAATCATTCTATTGTCAGGTCTCCAATTTTGTAGACATGTCATATTCTGATGCAGTACCACGACAGAAGTGAATTCTATCCACAGGATATCTTGCGGGGTGAACAGGGTCCGTCATATCTGTGGGATCTTTCTTGATGTGTGAACAGCAGTGTAGATGTGTAGTCATCTTGTGTAGGCCTGTCTTCATACATGGGTACATTTGAATATGTGCACTTGAGTAGTCATACAGTGTGATTGGCCTGTCATTGTCAGAAGTGTTGAGGTGTATGTGCCCCTGCACATGACACCTACACACATGTATGATCCAGGTAATGAGTGCCTGTTTGTTTAGATTATCAGACATGTGCTTCAGATTGTGGGCACATGTAGGAGTTGTAGGTTGAGCACTGTGCAGTGTGTCGGTGTGACCTTGCAATCCTGGGGTACACCTACTTGTTGTCGCTGTCAGTTGTGAGTATGCAGAGTGTGTCACTGCAATGTCTGTGTTGTGTTTTGTTGATCAGCCATGGCTCTTGTTTAAGTTTGTGCTCACTGTGCTGACCTGCTCAGGCAAACTGACATTATATGTGACTTTTCTCATACCATGCTGTCACTTGACACATTTTTGGGACAAGTATCTGGTATGAAGAGTCATACCATCCCCTATAGGTGCTTTTGATGCCTACACATTGTGAGTTACTCCTCTATGTGTTTTTGCACTGTACACTCCTCACCTGTCCAATACTGATGTCCACACCACTTCAGTCTAATATCTTCCACCCCATGCCTTGCCAGTGTGTGACCCTCCCCACCACTTCATAGTGTGACACTATACTGTGGGAGGATGATCTGTGTACAGGACCAATGTGCCACTCAGGACAGTTTCACAATTTGTTATGTGGTATTTTCTTCTACTTGATTGCAGTCATGGTTGCTCATGTGCAGTGCATATGTTTGACCAGCACAGTCCTCTAGTCATGTTGGATGCATCTGGGTTTTCCTGAGTTGTGCAGCTGTGGGTGATAGCTAAGGTGTATGTCTGTTTGCTGAGGTACTGCTACCCTTCCTGAGTGTGATGTGATCTGTGGCCTGTGATGATTTGTGGTGTGGAAGTTCATGGTGGAGCACTCAGATATGTGTGATACTGGTTTTGTTGGTGTTCACACACTGCTTACTGTGCATGCACTGCTGTCAGTGTATGTTGCCTTGTACTTGCCTGGTGTGCATCCCCCTGATGTCCAGCTGAGTTTGCTATGTGATGAATTGGTATGTGCATATGTTGTGTATTTGTTGTTGATGGATGCAGTGTTTGGCCTGTGTTGGCTCTTTCTACTGACAGGTGCATGTGTGTGTGATGTTCTATTTGCATGACATTGTGTGTGAGTAGTTTGTGGATTGTAATACATTCAGATGTGTGTTGAATTTGTAGTGTGCATTTCTTGTGTGAATGTCACATGCAGCAATGTGGATTCTTGTTCATGAGCTTCTTTTGAGTGCACAATTGTGCTATGTCCTCCTATATTTGACCTGTCACTTGTCAGGAGTGTGCATGTGCATGCTTGTGCTACACATTGACACCATGCTCACTTGGTAACTGTTGTAGTGTCTATGTCTGTGTTAGCTGATTTGTCCTATTGATCACAGTTAGTGTTCAGGATTGGCATTTGATAATGCATTTTTTGATTGGGTTGGGGTATGGTGTCTGTGCATTTGGCCTGAGTGAAAATGTTGTGTATTCGTGTTCTGTCTAGGGTCACATTGCCTATCCACTATTTGCCTGCACATGGCTGAGCTTGTTGGACTTCTTTGGATGTTGTTTGTGAGATTTGTGTTTGGCTATTGGTTTTTGATCAGCATTGGTTCAGACATCCCTGAGTGGGATTCTGACATTTGTAGATACACACCAGGGTGTGTCATTGGTTATCAGGAAACTCACAGGACCTTATTTGCACCTTTATCTGTGTTTCTCACAGGTGTTGAGTAGTGCAGGTGTGAGATGGGTAGATGAGGGGTATGTGTGAAGGTCATACTTGGGTTTGACAGTCAGGGAGTGTGACAATGAGCCATGTGTGTTGTGCTGGTGGCATACACATGTCAAGGTAGTTGACACAGATGTGTGGCTGGTCACTGTATGGCTTCTGACACTTCCTATCATTCCTGGGCCAATGCATAGCTTGCATTGCTGTATCCCAGAGATATTGCACAGATGTTACTTTAGTTCAATTTCAATCACTGTGCCACCCATGTCTGATTTGATGGCCTAAGTGTAGTGTGATATGTTCCTCCTCTTGCATGTCATGTACAAATGCTATGTGGCTTGCTCCATGTTTTTCCTGCACTGTGCACTCCACTTTAGGCTAGTCTATTTATTGTCATACATTGCTGCTGACTTATGGTATGTGTATGTGGCTGAGTTTCAGTGTGTGATCTGTCTGAGTGACTTGACATGCAGTGTGAACAGTTCCATGGTTGTTAATCTGCAGAGTGACTCTTCATTTCTTAATTGACTCACTTTGATCCACATGAGTGGAAGGCAGGTGTGAGAAGGAGGGTTGTCCTGAGCATCAGGTCAGAGTTTCCTGCTGTCAAGATGTACTCTTCCTGACACTTTGGCTTTCATTCACTACTTAGTAGTTGGTGCTCCTTTGTTGAGGTGGAGTAATGGTGTGTGGGTGTTCTGTGAGTTGGCAGTGTAGTCAGTGTTGTTGATGTACTAGACATACTCACATGGTGTAATTTATTTCAGCAGTACACTTGTAGGTGAAATGCACAGTGGTGCTTACTTTGAGTTTTCTGTTTGATTCAGAAATGTTGTTCTGTGTTGCATGGTATGGGCTGTCATTGTGTGATATGGTCTGCCATTGTATGTGATGGGCCTATCAATGTCTGCTTGGGGGCTGTGGTGATGTGTGATTGTGTGGCAGTGGTGTGTAATATGCTGTGTCATCTACCTGGCCTCACTGACTCATTCCAACACCTTGTTGGCCTACTGTGAGGTTCACATACACACTACTTGGTCTGCCCTCCTCTGTTCCACATTGTATGTGGATTTACCCTTAGTTGTGTGCAATGATGACTTTAGTCATTTTGGAGGGACTCTTGCCTCACCCCACACTCATGTTCCTATTCAATTGGTGATGATCTTAAGGAGATGTCACTGTAGACAGTGTATCTGCACATGACTACTTACTGCAGATATGTTGTGCTGAGTGGTGCTTCTTTTATGTTACATGTGGTGTGGATGTTGGTCTTGCTTGTGTGATTATGTCCTGGACTCTGGGCCGCTTATAGGATTTAATGGGCCGTGGTCCTAAAGGGAATGTGCGAGGCCCCTCTAATTTACATAGTTGACCCCTTGCAGGGAGACCATTCAGAGACATTGCGGGACGCCCAGTGTCCAGCATTTTTGCACCACAACATTTTTTTTACTTTAAGCCCACAAGCAATTCTCACACTTTCACATGGATAGGTGTGAGAATTGCTTGTGGGCTAAGATTTAAAAATGTGGGGGAGTTAAAATGCTGGACACTGGGCGTCCTGCAATGTCTCTGAATGGTCTCCTTGCAATTGGGACAGGAGGAAGCGTCTCCCTCCCCTAGGCCTCCAGGCACCATCCCTGGGAGGCCCGTGGAGGGTACCCCTCCCATGGTGCCTAATTGCAAGGAGACACCTTTCTTGTGTTTAAATGGGCAGGGAAACGACAGGACACACAATCGGTGCAGGGCCCCATGCTGATAGGCTGGATGCGAGGCCCTGGGCAGCTGCCCACACTGCCCATGACTAGCGCCGGCCCTGCCTGGACTCCTACTACCAGGGCCTGCCCTAGGATTTTTGGGGCCCTGGGCAGTAAGTGGATGGGAGAGGCCCACCTAATTTGAATACGGCGTAACACAGCCATGGTATACCCCTGCAATGCCCAGGGTAGGGGGCCCTCTCTTGGGCCTTGCAGCAATTGTGTAGTGGTGCGAGACCCAGGGTAGTGGGCCCCTTCCTTAGGCCTCGCAGTGATTGTGACCAAGGCAACAAATGAGGCACCCTCGTGAGCAGCAGAGACAGTGTTGCTGCTGTTTTCTCCACCACGCACCTGGCCTTCTGTGCAGGGTGTTAATCTTCACCCCCACCTTCCCAGACAACCTACCTTGCCCTTTGAAGTGGGAGGTGCGAGGTAGAGCCACACCTGGCTGCTAAATAGTGCATGGATGGGGAGGGCACTAGAGGAGCACACAGCATGGGCAGAAATGCATGTGAGAGGCATGCTGTGGGCTGTGACCAACTGATGCGGGCCCCATGTGGGTACGGTAAAGGTGGGGCCCCAGGCAGCTGCTCACACTGCCCATGCCTGGCGCCGGCCCTGCCTACTACATTGTGGGCAGGTTTTCCCGCGGCTTCACCGCTGCGGTGACATGACCGGGACCTTGCAGTGATTTCTATGTTGATAGGTGACCCCGATGAAGAGGTGTCAATTTCTAGCAAGCAGGACATGTGTAAGTACACTGGGGGATATGTTCTTGTCTCCCCCAGGGTGTCTGATGTAGACAGGAAACGTATTTCAGCACAACAGTTGTGTGTTGTGGTTGTATGCGGAGATGTGTTATTTACTTACCTGCGGTGTTGACCGCGGCGACGTCTTATCTGCTGGTAGTGGATCAGGTACAGCAGCGGAAGGGCTTGTAGAGCTGGATCCATGGCGGTCAGGAACGTGTGGAGGTGCCCCGGATTCGAGTTTCTAACTCCGCAGTTGTGCTTCCGCCGTCTCCGAGTGGCTGGTTTCTCTGCTGCGTTCTGATGGGCTATTTGAGGCATCGTGATTTGTCCGGCGGTCATAACGTCATTCCGCACGGCGGTCTTTCTCTATTGGCTCCCTCCGCCACCGTTGCAGAAGGAAAAATCTGGCGGATCCCGAAACTCCGCAGCGGACGGGAAATGGGCTATCTTTGCCCATTGTAATATGGCGGACGCGAGGACTGCCGCAGGAGTGAGAAAATGGACGTTTTCCGCCACCGCCAGCACAGCGGATGTGCCAAAAACCGCCATCGTAATCGGCCCCCTAGTTAGGTGAAATGAGCCTTTTTAGAGGACAGCATCAGGTTGGATAAGGACAGGACCTGGTCAGATGAGAACTCACAGAGGGCTTGGATGAAGGAACGCACTATAGTCCTTTAATGGAAATTATGGTAAGGCAAATACAGTTTGCCTTAACATAATATCCATATCTTTTAATAAATGCAAAACTTTGGCTGTTGTTACTGACGGCAATTTTAATTCTGTAAATGCAAAGGAAAATCTTCAGAAATATTTAAGCTTTTAAAGCAGTCATTCCTAAGGCAAAAATATGTGTCTAAAGGAGCAAGCTACCAAATGTGGAAACATTTTTCTCACCTTTCTAACAAAGATGTATCTTCATTAACTGCTTTAAGCTGTCCGATTACAAACTCCAAACACCAGTCTTCTCCCTGGTGTTGCTACATCCCCAGAGCAATAAGAAAAGGATGGGATCACAAGATTCCAGTGAAACTACAACCACTGAGCAACGTTTGAGTTGGATACGTTTTAGGTAATGATCAACCATATGAAACAACACAGGAACAATTATTGTTACAGAAATCTTATTTAATTGTGGAAGACCACACTCAAAACAGCAGGAAACGAGCAGCACATTTTAATGATTTATTTTAAAATTAAAATCCTATCCTAGTAAATACAATATGAATAGTAACTACTATAAAAATCAGCAAGACAGTGGCAAAGAATTTGACCAGAGGTGTGACTAGCAAATAATATTGTAACTTATTGGTAAAATCATTAGGCTGTCTTTGCATCAATATTTACAATCCTACCCTCTTCTCTTTGGCTCTAAACTAAAATGAGCGCCAAGGAAAGGGCCTAGTTGAGTTTCAAAGATTATTCACACCCACGTACCTTATCTGAACAACAAATCCAATGTTCTGTAAAATAACATCTGCTATTATTATGTATCTGTGGTGACAAGCAGGCTGATAAGGCCAAATGTACCGCCCGGTAGCGTTCAGCAAAGGAAGGTGATATCAGTTTGTATGGTCCCTGTCTCCATTCTCTGGAGAGAAGTTCCTCTCTATCATTTAGTTTATAAAAAATATCTGAGAATTGTTAAATCTTTCAGAACAAACAATTAGCAGAAAAGGCCTCTCACTTACTTACATTCTGTGGAATCATTCTTTTGTTTAAAAATAATAAGCAATAATGAAAGTTATCAGCTTTCTTGAAACCATGTTCATTATTAAAAACAATCAGATTTCAGTTAACACAAAATAACATGAATATGTTCATGCAGACTTTCTCATCACATTGCAATTTATAATGCCATAAATGACATGGCATAATATATGTGCTTTCTATTTTTCAATACCTTACATATATCATTAAAAATGAGTATACAGAAAAGGAAAAACATAATTATAACAAAAGGAGTGGGGTGAAGGCTAAGTTTGAAGAAATGAAAACTCTCAGGAGACCAACACAGGGAACTGATTGAGACTTTGGGCCTGATTTAGGGTTTGGCAGATGTGTATGGCCCACTAAAAACCACCTGTTTACCAATCCATAACTATAGAGGCTCTCCATCTGATTAAGAGTATGGTGGGTTGACAGACAAAACTCTGAAGCATCTGCTGACTCTGTCACGTTTTTTTTTCTTCCATCAATGGAGTTCTATTCAAAACACAACAGACTGAGTAATCCAAGTCATAACTCTCTGCCATATTTTGAGTTAGCTTTCCATCTGGTCAAATACACACTGTGGATTGGTCCTGGTAAAAGTTTGGAAGGAAAAAAAAGTCCCAACTTTTCAGACTACTTTGAGCAGCTCATTAGGGCCAATTATAATGCTCCTAGGACCTTAGGGACAACACTTATGGGCCCAAACATACTCCAGCAGAATTTCCTAGTAAGGTCCAGTCTAAGCCCAGTTTGAACTGGTCAACTGGCCCTTTCAGAAAAATGTATTTTTAGTTTTTTCATTACATTACACAGGAGGCCATGCAAGTGTCGCTGGGGTCCAATTCTTTTTGATGGGTACAAGAGGAAGCAAGTGAATTCATTCAAGGCTCCTCTCAGGTCACAGATAACAGGTTCAGTCCTTTTCTGTTCTTCCACATGTCTAGAAACTGTTTAGAGGAGATGCCTTGGGGTGGCACATGTATGCCTGGTTCAAGCTAATATTTGAGGATGACTCCCTCCTGGCTCTTACACAGGCAAAGGGGTAAAAGGTTCCTCTGGGCAACACTACCCGCTTTCTCATTTATTCATTGTAGCCTTAGCACAATCACAAAATGCCATGTACCAGGGCAATGTCAAGATGGCCAGTTCGATGCCCTCCTCCACCTGCAGGTTCCTGCCAGCGCCTCATCCCTGGTGGTCTAGTGGCAGAGCATCACTGCTCTGCTGCTAGAGCTGCCCTTCTGTCACCCTACCTGCTTTTCTCGCTTCTTTTTTCTGCCTTTTCAGTCTCTATTTCTGCTTTTCTCGCTTCTTTTTTCTGCCTCTGCCTTTGGCTTTCCTCTTTTCCATTTCCTTCAATTTTCTCCCCTTCTTCACCCTTGCTGCGGCGATCCCCCATGGCCCTGCCCCCCTTCAGTGTCCCAACCTGCGTTTTCCCGCCTCCCAGCTGTCCAGCCCCCAACAGCACTACTTAATGGCGGCCACTGCGCGGTGAAGGTGCAGTCCATTATCTTGTAGTGGACTTGCTCCTTCGCATCGCAGCTCCATCTTGTAGCTGCTGCTGTCCCCGTCATCTGCGCTAACCCAGAGGTCAGGAGTTCAAGGCCCTCCTCCACCCACAGGCTCCTGCCTGCACCTCATCCCTGGTGGTACAGTGGCAGAGCGTCACTGCACTGCTGCTAGGGCTACCCTTCTGTCTCTCTACCTGCTTTTTCTGTCCTTCTTTCTGCCTTTTCAGTCTCTCTTTCTGCTTTTCTCTCTTCTCTTCTTTTTTTCTGGCTCTGCCTTTAACTTTCCTCTTTTCCGGTTCCTGCTGGTTTTTTGCCCCCTTCCTTGCCTCTGTGATCTGCCATGGCTCCACCCCCCTCCAGTGTCCCTTCCTGATCCCGCATTTTCCCGCCTCCCAACTCTCCAGCCCCCTGCAGCACTACTTAATAGCGGCCACGCCACCTGTGCGCCAAAGTCAAACCCGTCCGTGCCTGGACCGCATTCAGCGCCAGGGACCCTGGTTCTCAGACCTTCCACCACTACGACACCAGCACCATTCTCGCCCTCAACCCTGGATGCCACGCCACCTGCTATCTAGCATCACAGAAGAAGACCCAGGGACCCTTCACCTGCCAGGACTGCAACGCACCTTCACCCATGACAACATGCCAGCTCCTCTCGCCACCCAGTCAACCAACAGTGCACCCAACCGGCTCAACTGCATCCTCCCCAATGTGCGATCCCTCCACAAACACACCACAGAAATCTGGGGCCTCCTCAATGCCACCTTCCCTGACATCGTGTTTCTCACAGAAACCTGGACTAACCCCTACTCTGGACTGGACATCGCCATGGCCATGGCCATCCCAGATGGCTACAAAATCATCCACAAGGACCGCCCCAACTGCCCAGGAGGTGGCATCTCCATCAACCACAAGAACACCCTCCGACTAAACACGTACTCTAACGACCCTACGACGACCATGAAACACCTCCACTTCCAGTTCCAAACCAACCCCAACACCACCCTCTGTGGCACCCTCTTCTACAGGCCCCCCGGACCCCAACCGCCGTTCACCAACACCATCATAGACATCATTGCATCACAGGCTCTCGCATCCACCAACTACACACTACTCGGAGACCTCAACTTCCACATGGACAACCTCAGCAACTAGAACACAGCCTCCCTACTGGAGAACCTCACCAACATCGGACTCAATCAGCTAGTCACTGCACCGACCCACACAGCCAGACACACACTCAACCCAGTCTTCTCCTCCAGCATGAACATCACCTACAGCCGCACCACCAAACTCCTCGGGACCGACCTCCACTGCGTGCACTTCGCCACACCCACCGTACAACACCACCCTCACCGCCCCTGTCGCAACTGGACCATGGTCACCAAAGAACTTCTCGTTGACTTCCTCAGCACAACCTCTCCACCAACAGATGCCAACACCACAGCACGCAACCTCTACCGATGTATCTCCAACTGCGCCAACACTCTTGCACCCATCAAGGAAAGACCAGGCAAGTAACACTCCAAGAAAGCCAGCTGGTTCACTCACCCTCCACGAGTCCAGACACACCTACAGATGACTGGAAAAGAGATGGAGGAACAACAAAACCCCGGAAACCCACGCCGCCTTCAAATCAGCCGTCAACGCTCACCACCTCCTCCTCAAAACCACAAAGAAAATGGCCCTCCAAGACAGAATCAGAGCCAATGCACACAACAGCAAAGCACGTATACGTCCCTCCCGCACAAGACCTCTGCAACAAACTTGTCATCTTCTTCCACCTCAAGATCAGACAGATCTACAACAACACTGACACCCTAAACTGTGCCACTACGCCCGCCACCACTGCACACAACCATGTCACACCCCAACAGACAGTGCTCTGCTGGATCCCACTCACAACAGAGGATACACTCAAGACCATAAAGAACATCCACTCAGGAGCCCCGTCGGACCACCTTCCCCGATGACTGGAAACATGCTGAGATCACCTGCTGAAGAAGCCATCCTCAGACCAGACGGACCTCAAGAACTTCAGACCCATCTCCCTCTTCCACTTCCCAGCCAAGGCCATTGAGAAGGCCATCAACGCCCAACTCTCCGCCTTCATAGAAGTGAACCACATCCTGGACATCTCCCAATCGGGCTTCTGAAGCAACCACAGCACGGAGACCACACTCATCACTGCCACCGACGACATCCTCTGCCTCCTAGACCAGGGTGAGACCGCAGCCCTCATCCTACTGGACCTATCAGCAGCTTTTGACACCGTCTCCTGCTGCACCCAAATCATGAGACTCCACGATGCCGGCATTCCTGACAAGGCACTGGACTGGATCCACTCCTTCCTCACCGGCCAGACTCAGTAAGTCCGACTACCCCCCGTTCCTCTCAGAACTTACAGGGATCAGCTGCGGGGTGCCGCAACGTCTATATGGCCACCCTCACAGCCATCATCAGAAGCCACGGACTCAACAACGTCTCCTATGCCTATGACACCCAGTTGATCCTCTCCCTCACCAACGAACCCACAACTGCCAGAACCAACTTTCACAGGGGAATGAAGGCTGTTGGAGAGACAGCTGCCTCAAGCTCAATTCAGACAAGACCGAAGTACTCATCCTGGGACCTTCCCCCTCAGCCTGGGACGACACCTAGTGGCCAGCCACTTTGGGCCCTCATTCGCAACCTCAGCATCATACTGGACTCATCACTCACAATGAACCGCCAAATCAATGCAGTTACCTCAGCCTGCTTTCACACTCTCTGCCTGCTTCGAAAGACATTCAGATGACTCCCTTCAGAATCGAGAAAGACGGTCACCCACGCACTCATCACCAGCAGACTCGACTACGACAACACACTCTATGCCGGCATCACCCAGAAACAGCTCAAGAAACTACAAAACGTCCAAAACACCGCTGCCAGACTGGTCCTCGACATCCCCCACTGTAGCCACATTATGCAACACCTCCAACAACTCCACTGGCTCCCAGTCAACAAGAGAATCATCTTCAAGCTCCTGACACACACCCACAAAGCTCTCCATGACAAAGGACCAGCACACCTAAACCACTGCCTCGCATTCCACGTACCCGCCAGACAACTCCGCTCCACCCAACTCGCCATAGCCTCCGTCCCCCGGATCGACAAGACCAGAACCAGTGAAAGCTCATTCTCCTACCTCACATACAAGACCTGGAACACCCAGCCCCTCCACCTCAGGCAATCCGCGTCGCTGACCCAATTAAAGATGGGCCTCAAGAACTGGCTCTTCAAATGGTCCTACTCCCAGAGGGACCAGCAGTCCCCCCCAGCACCTTGAGACCATCACAGGTGAGTAGCCGCACTTTACAAGCTATTGATTAATTGATTGAATGAATGTCTTTATCCATACTAAAATCCAACTCTGAATGCTGAGGGTGTGAAGAGGAGTGGATTATGGAACTCAACAGTGTCCACAAACAAGTAACACTAAAGTCCAGATTGAAGTAGTCCCTTTAGGTGCAACAAACTAAGAGACACAAGTGAGTTAATATGAAAGCATGGTCCCTCAGCACTAGATAGGGGATATACAATACATTTTCTGACATCCTGTTTGATCTGTTTCAAGTGTGGCAGCTCCCTTCCGCTGAGCTCAAAGTAATCATTGGCCATTCAGGTCAACCTGCCACTCACAGTTCCATATTGTGTAGGCCAAATAGAGGCTGTGAACTGGTAAAAAGTTAATGCAAAGTAGCCTCCATTAACTTCAGGCAGGCAAAATGTAATTTTGTAATTTATTTTCACAAAAACCTTTAGTCGAAAACCTACATAATCATACATTTGGATTTTTTATTAAATAACAAAACCAAAGGTTGATTTTTTTGTACTAGTGGTCCCATACTAAAGACAGCACTATTAATTATTTAATTGTTACTTTAGTTTTCTCACATGCAGCCAAGGCTTTCCACCGTGAAAATAGCTTCTAGTGCTTGTCACTACATGTCCCACTTTTAAATAACATGCATCATGCCTTATGGTCTACAAGCTCATATAGAAGTGACCTAATAATATTGAAAAACAATAGAATTTCAATTGTTGAAGGGGTTTTAGGGGCTGTATGCCATTGAACTTTCCATGCCATTGGATGTAATTTCTGTTCAATATACTATGACCTTATAATAAATTAGAAAATCACAGTTTTCTTTTAGACAATTTTTACATGTTTTAGTTTGACAGACAGCATACCCAGGGTACAAGACAAAAGTGACCCTGTGTGCCTAGTCTAGAAATCACCAATTCTCTAGAAAATGGATTGACCATGGGAAAAGTAAACATTTTCTCACATGGAGCATAGTCCCCTTACTCCTATTTAGCAGGGGTAAAGTACACAAAGGTCATAAATTAACCTGGGCAATGAACTCCGCTCCGGAGGTTTGCTAACTACATATTACATTGAAAAGACGGAATTCATGCAAAAACTGATGCAAAAACTCCGACTCCACCACGTAGCGGAGTTAGCTACTGCACCCTCAACCCTTTGATAAAACAACTTTACCTTTACATGCTAAAAAGCATATAACCAATTCACAAAAGTGAGCTTTGAAAAATATCAGGCAATGAGAGAGGTGATGATTTTGGGGTCCCCCCTAACCTAGGGGGAGGACCAAGCAGATGCCTTGAACACAAAGAGCATATCATGCTGAACGATTCGGTGGTGGTCCCATCCTCCTAGGACCACCCCAAGAAAAGTTATGGGCAAAAATACAATGGCAACCAAAGTCCAAGCAAAGCATTATGGGGCGAGATTCTAGAGTGCAGTGAATATTATAGTATTAGCTCTCAGCTGAGCCAGGAGAGCCGCTGCTGCTTGAGGAATGTTTTGATATTGGATACTATAATATTCACTGCGCTCTAGAATCTGGTCCCATAATGCTTTGCAGGGCCTAGCACTAGTGTCAGAGGGGTTCTTGGAGCAATTTAGCCTCTCTTTAAGGCAGATGGAGCAGGGTGCATGCCATCTACAATGGTGATTACTTGTGCCCGTTGTTGACTGACACCCTGGATGGCATCCAGCAATGCAGTCTGCTAATAGAAAACCTCTTTAACACTTCAAGTGCCTCCTCTGAGACCAGCGCTGGGTTGATGGAGCAGGGGAAGAAGTGCCCAGGGCAAAGGAGATTCCAACCCTTTTCTATACTGGATGTGGCCTACTTGATGGGCGTACAAGAGTGAGGGCGATGTTGGTAAGTGTGGTACTGGCTTTCACAGAAATAGATGGAATATCCTGGTATGTTTTCTCTGCCACCACAAGGGTCTGGGCTGAGTCTGTTGATGTTGTGGCTTCCTGGCCAACACTATCAACCTCAATGCCACCGGGTCCCTCCCTGTAGATGGCTCCTCCTCGGTTTTGCTGGGTCCTTCAGTGTCAGGAGATCTACCCTCAAACTCCCAGGGACTCTCTTGTTGCTTACCAAAAGCCTGGCCAACGTCTTCTTCTATAACTTCAGAAGAAGTTGAAAGCACACATATGGACATATCATTTACAGAGTACTGAGGACAACTGAATAATGTGGACATATCAAAGTCAAATAAAAATGAATATTTCTTTAAATATCAATTCTATTTAAAGGCCAGACTAATAAAATGTTTTAAGAGCCTGACTATGATTTTCTAATAATGCTTGCTGATTCACAAACGTCAATTGTTTTCTACTACCCTTATAACAGTTGTAATGCTAGTACACTGTACCATATTTTTGAGTGAATACGTGTTACATTTGTGACACAAAAATCAAGAAAAACTATATAATCCAGACCTGTAACTGTAACCATGTACTCTTTACCCCTGGTAACCTGTATTAAAGTGGCCCTTTTAACATGCCTAATTTCCTTATTCCAGACTGACACATTGAGCTTGCTGACAAGTGCATATTATAAAGTTGTGAACATACTATCAGAACATGTAGATGCTTTATGGTGGGGGACCACTCACCTTGAGGAAGAGTGAACCCATCAAGTCAATAAATTATGATGAGCTAACTCCCTGATAGCTATGGCACTGAGCAGACAGGCTTACTTTCAGACAACTTAAGGCAATGTATAATATACTCATGCAGTACCAAGATACTAATAAAATGAAGTCTACAATCTACAAAATAATAATGAAAAATAGATACAATTTGTAAGTAAAAAAAAGAAAGGAAACTAGAAATAACCCAATTCAAAGACATGAGTTTTGAAAATTTTATGTAAATATAGTCAATTAGACAGGTTTCTACATGCGATTTGAGACTGACCGCCATAAAGCCCAGCTTAAAAACATTAAGTGGATTACTCTTGCTGGAGGGTGCTAATAAAAGAAGTTGTAAAGTCCCAATCCAAAAAAAAGACTTTGGGGCTCATTATGATGGCGGAGAGACCGCCACCCCCGGGCCGGCGGTGGTGGTCCCTCCGCCATCTGACTCTCATTTCCCCCCGCCACATTAGGATGGCGGGGGGAATCGCTTTGTGACCGCGGCGGTCGCAAAGACCGCCCTCCACGCTTCCGCCACAGGCAATCGTCACGATTGCCTGGCGGAACGGTCAGCATGGGTAAAATGTCGGCTGTGTGGTGCAGGAAGCGGTGGGAGTGGGTTCCTCGTGGAGGTTGTTAAAGTTGTCATAGATGGTCTTGATTTTGTGAAAACATGTATATTCACAGCTGCTCACATTGAGTATCTTTACAGATGTATTTTAGGGTTAGATGTACAAAAATCCTGATTTGTAATTTCTAAATTGCAATTTTGAGTGAATTGCAGTTAGGAAATTGCAAATCTGTATGTATGTACGTTTTACGTTCACAATTTGCAACTCACAAAGTTGCTGCTTCTTAATTTTCGTAATCCCAACGTGAGATTAACAAAATTGCAACCCAGGTCGCAATTTGTGATGCAAACCCAGAAAAGCACTTCCTGGCTCTGGGTAATGACCTCAAAACCAGCAAGTGCTTCTAATTTCAAGCCTGGAAAGCAGCCAGAATGGTGGTAGAGAACAGCTGCCTCTGGAAAATTGTGACTTGGACCAGCAAGCCACATTTTTCAATCCCAGCAATGGCCAGCCAAGACCCAGAAAAGGAGTAAAAAAAAAAACCTCAAGTTTTCAGGGAAAAGACTTGAGATCCTGACTGAGGCATGCTGCAGCAATCACGGCCTCCTGTTTGGAAAGTCATCCATGACTGTCTCGGAGGCACAGAAAAAGATAATCTGACAGGAGATTCAGCAGAAAATCAATGCTGTAGCAGTAAATCAGCATTCTATCGACAAAATTAGGAATGTCCTCAGGTCACGCACAAAAGAGAAGGCTGCAATGCGGCTGAGTGTGTCCCGGGCAACAGGAGGCGGCCCCTCTACTGTCTCCCTACCCAGTGCACTGGTGGAGGCTACCTTTAAGGTAGGGGCAGTTGTGGGATTTGCTAGTATTGATACATCAGCTCCTGCAACATCTCAAAGTAAGTGTAAAAAGGTTTGTATGTTAACATCTGTAACCCTAAAACTGTCTTCTACATGCATTAATCAAGTAACATTAGTAAGGAGTCATAAAAAGATCATCATAGTACACTATGGGACATTTAAACAGATCAACATCAGGAAGACAATGATGACACAAATGTGTAAGGACAGGATGACTCACACATGGTGGTGGAAAGTCACATACAAATATAGAGTAAGCCAACCACACCTCAGTGCCACTGTAGCAGTGCTTCACAGCCACCATCAGTGGATGAGAACCATGTCCCAACAGTCTCATAGTCAAATCCTGTAAGCAGTTGTGAGGCCATGAGAACAGCGAGTCCCACAGCGTGATTAGTCAGTCATGAGGAGTCTCATGGCAACCATGCATCATCGTCTGAAGTTATAGCAGCAAATCCCCAGTAATTTGGAGGCCTCGAGGTTTCCATGCTTCAAGTTTTAAGATCTGCAACATAAGCAGTTGAAAATAGTGAACAATCAAATACAGAACATGGAGTAATGCATTTTGTTTGACTTCAATAATGTTGCTGATCAATTGGCAGAAAACTAAGCAAAGATGGATACTAAAATGGACAGCCTCACCAATCCCCTTGAAAAGGTATGCCACCAAATTGCAGAGGATAACACCAATCAAAGGCGTAGAGACAGAAGAATTGCAGCAGGTATAGATGGGCAACTAATTCAATTGGGAGATTGGCACATGTCACTTCAAACTTATCTAGACAAACAGTAACTATCCAGGTGGAAATGGACCTAGGGGCTCGGCTAGATTATCCCTGCAGTCGAGGCACTTAAAGTCCCCAAATAGCTAGTGGAGTAGCTGCTGAACCCCATGATAGTGAGGAATTCTCCAGTGTCAGCAGCATCTCTGCCACAGATGCACACTCACTGTGATGCAGCAGCAGATATACTCCTGCTGCTCAACATATGGGCACAACCCATTCAGGTTGCAGCCACAAGAAGCAGTAAAGGGCACAGTACAGGAAGCAACAATAGTGCTGTATATTTGTGTTTTCAGTGATGTAACTGACATTGGATGTTGACATTATGTAACATTTGCATGTCAAAGTTAGTAATTGGTTTAAAAGTTTTAAGAATACCTGGCAATGAAGGTTGCTTTTCTTTGAAGCATCAAGCAAACACTGTATACTTTATTTTGATTGTACTTTTACATATGACTTACCTTAAAAAGTAATTGTTGGTGATGCGGATAAGTCACTATCTCCCTTCCACTACTATCCTCCCCTCTGTAGGCTGCTGAACTGGTGACTCCGGATCATCATCCTCTGAATCCGAGTCTGACACAGTGATTTGTAGCCCTGTCCTGGTTGCAATTTTAAGTAAAATGGCACATGTTGCCACTATCTTGCATGCTGTTTTTGCAGCATATTGTAAGGCACCGCCACTTTTAAGCAGACACCTGAAACGAGTTTTAAGCAAGCTAAATGTCAGCTCAATCTCACCCATGGTGCAATGATGTGCTGTGTTGTATCACCTTGCATATTAGGTTGCGGGGGATAGGTATGGTGTCAAAATCCAGGGACATAGGGCATACTCACTGTCAACTAAGACAAACAAACAACTGTGAGCTTTCTTTCAGTTTGATTTGATTATCACTAACATAAGTGTCAATATATTTAATGTCATTAACTAATAAATAGCCATCATCAAACTCCCCTCTTCCCAGTCATCTGTATATTCCACTGTGCCTAAAGGCAACAGAGCGTTGGGTCTTCCTAGGTATTGTGACAAATTATCAGTTATTCAATAGTTTGTGTCACACACCACTTGCATATTGAGGGAATGTATGTGTTTCCTGTTTCTAAACAAGTATTCAAGATGAGATAGAAGACACATTGAACATGTGTTCCGTCTATACACCCTATGACCAGGGGAAATTTAGCAATCCTGTAAAATTTTAATTTAGTGGTTTGAATTTCTGGGTAAGTATGTGTTACAGTTTATATAGAGAAGCATGCTATTTAGAAATCTGCATAAAAAAGTGATAGTGCACTTTGAGATACCCACCAGCAACAGCAATCACACCCTGGTAACTGCCTGAGGCCAAAAGGTATAAACAGCACAACGCCGTACATGGGTGGGGATAGAATTGCTGTGCATAGTACTATTTTGTACATGTGTCTTTAAAAGTGTAATAATCTCTTATATTACAGTGCTACTTAGCATGTATTTGTAAGAAGTCTCATCCTCAGTTTGTTCGAAAATGATCAGCCTAACTGTGAAAATCTCTTGTCTCCACGTCCTCCTCTGCTGAGCAGCCAGTATTCACATCTTCCTCACAATCACATACAATACAGCCATTGGTGAAACCCCTAATGCATTCTGGACCAGTTTTTGTAGTTTGTACACAGCTACAACCTGAAATGAATTGGTGGTAAATTGCATGTGAAAACAGGCCCTTTTTTAGACTAGTCACTAATTGCTACAGTCTTGAACATACAGTTTGAGATAGCAATTATGCATTGTATATTTGTGATTTGCAAACTTGAGAAAAGCGATTTTCAAAACGTTCGCATCGCAAATGATGAATTGCGAATGGCTTTTTTACATCGCAAATAGACACTTTTTTAGTCACAAAGCCATGTGTGACTGATTTGAGAATTGCAAATGCTTCATACATCCAGCCCTTTATTTTTCATATTGTAAAAAATTATATTTTTACAATCATATTGGCTGATTTTCAATTAAGCAGAAGTTTACTCATTTACGAACATAACGTCTATCCAGTCCACAATTTTACTAGTGGCACAGGATGAAATGAACTTTTATTTATGCAGAAGGGATATCCCTCATGCTTACACATACAAAGCCATCCAGCATAATAACATTCTGGATCTAAATGTGGCCTTTAGTGAGTGTTATGCTTTGAAATTTAATTTCAAAGTTAAGAGCTGCAAGGGTGTGTTTAAATAAGTATGCCATTTTTGTATAGTCTTCTGTCACAAAAACTATTGTAGAATGTCTTTGCAAAAATCAGTAATGTAAATCCCCTAAAATATATTTAAGATAATAATGATAATATGTGTAGCCCATTCTAGTCTGGAAATGTTTTTATAGAGGAAATTCCACAGCATAAAATAGTAAAGCTGATGTTTGTGAACTTTAAAAAAAAAAGGTGACTTCCGTGAGAATTTTGAATCCTATTTATGGTGGGAGGGTGCACACTTCAATAAAAATGAACAACTCTTGTCATGTTAGACCCTTAAACCTACTAAAGTAATCAGAGCTATCTCCAGTGCTTGATTTGTAAAACAGTAAAGGCCTGATAACGACTTTGGTCGTGCGGCCCCTGGTCCACCCCACTGCTGCACAGCCAAAGCTGTGGTAAGACTGCACGCCAGATTAGGAGTTTCCTCCTGTTTGACGGGCTGGTTTTTGGTGTTCCCACAGCGGTGCCTCAGAAAATGCGCACCGCAATGGGAATGGCAAACACAGCTCCTGCATTGTATGGACTGAAAAGTACATGCTGTGCAAGAACTGGGGGCGCATGCACACAGGGGGGCACATGTTGTGCACCCCTGCATGCATCCCATGAAGCGCCCTGTGAGGCAGATCAAAACAAATCTCTGAACGCTCCCCTACAAAACCCCAAAGAAACATCTGCGTGTAAAAAGGAGTCCTGTCTCTTTAAACAGGACATCTATTCATGCCCGGAAGAGAACCACTGGTGGTCGTCGGGAGGAGGCAAAAAAGACCTGGTGAGCTGTAAGCCACTGTGCATGTCCGGAAGCAGGAGACCGGAAGAAGGAAGATGGTGGGTTTGCCTGGAGGAGGAGCTCTGGATTGCGTAAGTCAGAGACAGGCGCCGGGACAGGCGAAGACGCCGTAAAACCGATCAACGCCACTGATTCGGAAGCTGACAAAGAGGAGTGGATCGAAGACTGGTGGCTACCCCCGGACGCAACTTTTCGGGTGAGTCCGGATAAACGGGGATTGAATGGGCTTTGCAGGAAGGAGGTAGGGAGATGTCACTGGACAGGCACTGTGGGTGTAACATGGGGTCGCGTATTACAATCGAACCCCTTTCATTGTACCTCCCATTTATTTCACTTTCTTGTTTTCACATGCACAAAAGCCCAAAACTAGAGCAAAAGAATAGACCACCCCTGAGATATTTTTGCATAAAAAGAGAAGAGAGCTTAAAACAGCCAAAGGATATTATTTAAGATCTTTAATTTGTTTCTACACGTTAATTACACCAGTTGTTTTTTTCTCTATAAAAACTAGGAAGGAGACGTGTGTGTTATTTTGGAGTATTACTCCCTAGAGAGTAGGAAACTCATTAGAGTGGCAGAAAAGACCCAATTCTATGTCTAGTGATTATTTTACATGACCAAGGGTGAGGTGAAGAGTAACCTAAATAACCCCAGTAAAGAAATAAAATACTTACCGCTACTGTTTCTCTTTTCTCCGAGACTCCAGGTGCCATACCATCTCGTGGAAGTTCCTAGAAGGAAGAAGAAAGGAGAATTAGTTTGACAAAGAAGGATTCCAAGTCAAAGTGCATGAAGACAGCAACATCAGCAAAAAGTCAGTCCAAGATAGGTAAAAATAATGGCGTTGCGTTGAAGAATAAAATCAAAGTACGATAAGTTGTGTCCCATAGAAAATTGTGATGTGACCATTCTCGCAGTGAGAGGAAGAGAAAATAATGGCACTGCACCACCTTTTGCTAATCTTCTTCTATAGTCCTTCTGACACTTTAATGATGAAGTGTCACTCCACTAGTCACTCCAACGCATGATTAGTTTATGCATGTACTTAACAAAGACAATTTAGATACTCCTGCAATCTTTCCCAAGCATTTCATGTGAACCACTTGGCTATGAGGGCCTCACAGGTTTGTCAACAGTAAGAAATATATAATGTAACAGTCTTGACTTTCCCACCGAACCATTTATATGTGAATCTTTGAAAGAATGTCCTTAAAGTCTTGAGATGAAACATATACAGAAAAAGAAAGAAACATTTTCAGAAATGTCAATGAATTATTATGCTTACTAAGGGAAAATTGCAGCCTAAAATGCATACATTAGCTTTATTTTTTTATTTTTTTAATCTTTATTGCACATTTTCCAACAATACAATACACATATAGCACCCTCCCACCCACCCACCCCACCCCCACGATCAGGGAATAAATAAAGACAAAGGAACAATATAAATAATAACCATCAAGATGATAATACATATGAGGTACTGGAATAAAACCAGCACCAAAAGACATCCTGCAATTAATCTGGGAGTCATAAAAACATCATTAAACCAATCCAGATAAAACACATTTAAACATCAAACCGTTTTTAAAGTGCAGTGTGCAAAAAAGAAAAAGAAAAAGAGCAAAGGAGCGTCACTCAACATCCATACTGTCTTTACATAAAACATCAGCTTTCCAATCTAGATAAAGGCGCCCATATTAACTGCCCGTTTTTCTTTGCTTTGGAGCCTTTTCTAAGATATATCGCTATCTCCAAGTTGGAAACAGCTAGTAGGCGGGCCAACCAGTGTTGAAACAGAGGAGGCTGCGGGTCGAGCCAAGCTGTAGCAATTAGAAGTCTAAAAATCGCCATTGAGACAGCAAGAAACTAATCTATATCCGGGGTCTGTTCCTCTTCAAATACTCGTAGCAAAAATAGTTTTGGAGTCGATAAGACTTTTATATCTAATTTACTGTGAAAAAAATGTTGTATTTCATTCTTAACGGAATTTAAAGAAGAACAAGTTGCAAACATACGAACAATGTCAGCGCAAGAAGTAGCACATCGAGGACAGTTGGTTCCCTGGCCCAAACCCCACTTCGCAATTCTCGCAGGTGTATAATATAGCATAAAACAAGTTTTTAAAAACTGCTCTTGTAGATTGGCTGACATTAAAACAGTTTGAGATAAGTTAAGGGCCTTTGCAAATTCATTTTCCGAGATCGCAATCTTCTCTTGCCACTTAAAACACACTTTATCAAGATCATCTTTCATTTCATTATTCAAGAGCTGATAAATTGTCCCAATGAGAATATAATTCTGCGTTATTAAAATTTCCACCAGAACTTTTTTTATCAAAACCACTGGGCCCGCCTGCTTTACGCTGAAGGTAATCCCTAATTTGTTGGTACTTAAAAAACTCCTTGTTATTAATACCAAACTCTGCCTTTAGTTCATCGAATGAGACGAAGCCGAAAGAAGAAAAAAACGCACCTAATTTATCTATCTCTGCCAAGGACCAAATTTGCATATAGCCAACATTAAAGATTTCAGGTAGGTTTGGATTATTCTGAATCGGAGTATAGAATTTCAATCTCCCCAAACCCAGCAATTTCCGTAGAGCAGTCCAAACCTTAAACGTGCCCAGAAGACACTTAAACCGTACTTTTTTGTAGTAGCTATATTCTACCGCCAAGCCTCCTTTCCTATCAATAATTCAAATATGGTAGGAGTAGAATGTGGGAGAGCCTTTGACGTAGGTTCCATTAGCAAAATCCAGCTATATTGCAGCATAGTGGCCCAATAATATAGTTTAAGGTTTGGGAGAGCCGACCCTCCTCTCTCTTTTGGGAGCGATAAATACCTCAGTGCTCTCCTTGGTTTAGAATAGGCCCATAACAATCTAGAAAATATGTCATCAAAAGCTTTTAGGCATTCATTGGGGAAATCTAAAGGAATTGCTCTAAAAAAATAAAAACTCTTATGGAAAAAGATCATTTTTATAAGGTTACAACGAACAATCCTAGTTTGGTCTGTCAAGGGTTCTAGATTTAAATTAACAATAGCCTCCATATTAGAAGAAATGCAAACACGAAGATAAATTGATTTTTGAACTACTCTTTTGTCCACCATTCCGATCTTGTCATTGATAATGATTTGTGTCTTTTCCTTATTTAACGAGAAGCCAGAAATGTTCCAAAAAACAGACGCTTCCGTCTCTATAGCAGCTTCAGGGTTAGGAGTCAATATTGCAACATCATCTGCGTATGCCAAGATTTTACTTTTGTATCCATGCATAATTATTGGGAGGATTGTAATGTTTTGCGCTATTTTTCTTATAAATGGGTCAATTGCAACACAAACAGGAGTGGAGAGCAAGGGCACCCCTGTCGGGTTCCTCGAGTAATCATCACAGGCCCTGTCATACCTCCTGAAATACAGACCTTTGCAACAGGCTTGCAATATAAGGCCTTGATTCCTTGAATGAATCTTGGGCCAAAGTCCCTTGCATACATTGCATGCCATAGGAACTGCCAGGAGACCCTATCAAATGCTTTTTCCGCATCTAATAAAATCAAGGCGATAGGGTCTCCTGACACTTCCACAGCATCAAAAAGTGAGATCACTCTCGGAGTGTGGTCAGTGGGGCAACCAAATTTTAGATGACCTGAGCTAACAGTGCTGCTAATACCTTAGAATAAATTCTGGAATCCCCATTTATCAATGTAATTGGCCTAAATGAGCCTAATGAGCCTAATTCTGCCAGTTGCCAGTTGCTTATCTTTTTTTCAAAAAACAACAATTTTGGCCGTTGGCCAAGAGTCTGGTGAGGTGGCTCCATTAAATATTTGATTGAAAAGTGTTATCATCTGACCTTTCAACTGGGGAGCAAAAGTTCTGTAAAATTCTGAACGGATTGCATCCACACCTGCAGCTTTTCCAGAGGGGAGATTAGAAATTGCAAGTGAGATGTCTTCCCATAATAGCTCTTCTTCTAGGGATTCCCGCTTGTCTAGAGATAATCTGCTTGCGGGTACTGTTTCAAGAAACTCTTCAATTTGCCAAGGGCAATACCTGATTTCTTCAGTATATAAGGTTTGGTAATACACTTGAAATGCATCTCTAATTTGTTTTGCATCTGTGACTGCTCCAAGAACGGGGTCCCGAACTTCTCTTATCTCACTATTTGTACACCTCTGCCTTGCTCTTACCGCAAGATGGTGTCCAACCTGCTCGCTACACTTGTACATTCTTTCTTTCCAAGTAATTTGCAATTGTTACCTTAATTTGTGATTCCCTTATATCCCCCCCTTGTTGTATTACTTTTATTAAATTTTCCTCTGCTACGTCTAGATTATCTTGTTTAATTTGTATCAACTGTCTCTCCTGCTTCCCTCTGTTCAAAGAGTACATTAGGGTCTCCCCCCTTAGGCACGCCTTAAATGTATCCCAGACCGTACTCAAAGAAGCGCTACCATTATTCTCTTCAAAGAATATTGGAATCCACCTGCTTATATGCTTACAATAATCTTCGTTGGCAAGGAGGGCACGCTCAAAGCTCCATGTGCTTGGTGATTTCCCCCCTATTCCTTGTAATTCTAGTACAAGTGGATTGTGGTCCGACAGGTACCGTGGGTATCGTTCAAATTTACAGGTCGTAATAAACATATTGGACACAAAAAAGTAATCGAGACGAGCGTGTGTGGAATCTGGAGCAGAGAAATAGGTGCAACCACGCCCCATCGGATTCTTTTTGTACCAAACATCTACCAAGCCATGATCTTTACACACCCCTTTGAGGGTTTGAAACACTTTAGGTTTTCGTCCGGTATACATTAGTTGTGCCCCTATATCAAAATTACCTGGGGGGTTAATATTAAAGTCCCCACATAGAACTATAGGTAGAGGATGACGAGTTAACTCTTTAGATATCTGATTGATGATGGAGGGAGCATCAAGTATACTACTGTAGAGTGAGCACAAGGTAAATTTACCTCCACAAGGAGAATGGCAAACTGCTGCTACCCATCTACCTTTGGTATCGGACCCTACTTGAGTAAATTTTAACAAGCTACCTCGGGCCAAAACTGCGACACCCCCAGAACGAGCACCTTGTGAGGTGCTGCATATAAGTCTATAGCCCAAGGAGGTTAAAATATCCCTCCACGAAGCTTCAATATGTGTTTCTTGTAGACAGACGATGTCTGCTTTCAAGACTTTTAGGCCTAGGGAAGATCTTGCTAGACCTAGTTCTAGGTCTTTTTTTGGGATCATTTAGGCCACAAATATTAATAGAAGCAATACGAATCTTCTGATTATAAATCATTATCTTATTTTGACCAAAATCCTTGACTCCTCACCCTCAGCATTATAATAACAGTGCACCAAAAGCGTTTCTTTTCCACTTCCTCTTAGCCATTCCCCAGTCTCTCGAATTATTTCCCTTTTTACTGTGTAAGTTTCCCACATCCCTCCCTCCCGCCCCTCCCCAGCCCGACAACCCTTAGTGGGGGCCACTAGCACCACCCAGACAAGCCTCCCTCCCACCCCCTCCCCCACTCCCACTCCCAACCAATGAGCAACCAGGCCTAGCCTGAATGACGCCATTTGAAGAGTCAGACCCGATACCCAGCCCACCACCACCAAATTCTCATATAACAGTTTTCTTACAAACTATATATTATTGTTTTTCCCTTTTATCCCACACCACTTTTTTCCCCTTACAAATACGTTGTGAATCCCCTTTATCATATTGCTTTTTTTTCCCAATTTTTTTTTTTCCTTCTTCTCCTTCCCTTCCCACCATTTAAGCGTTCTTGAACAACTCAGACATATTTAATACTGCTTAACCAACTTTGCCTTACACCTTTAGCACTTAACCCTTTAGATCAGACCCCTCCCTGCAGCTCAGCTAGATATTCCTGGGCCTGAACCTCAGAGAAAAAGCTACGGGTACGCCCCTTAAAAATCACTTTGAGTTTTGCAGGGTTTTATCGGTACACTTTGGTACCCAGCTCTGGAAGGGAGCAAACATCTGTCATAAATGCCATCTTCGCTCCACCGTGGCGTGGCCAAAGTCCAGTCGTGCAAAGAAGGAAACTCCCTCAAACTCTTTTTTAGAATTGGGACGTGCCAGATCAAAAATGTGCTGCCTTAATAAAAGGTTTCCAAAGTAGACCAAGACGGCCCGAGCTTATGCAGTATTGTCTGCTTGTTGTTTCTTGAGGGTTAGGGGGAATCGGTGCACCCTCTGTATTTCTTTTTCCCAGTCCTAACCCGTAAGTTCTGGAAATGCTCCCTTTAGGAGCTTAACTACATAGTCTCTAGGATTTCCTCCCGCTGCTCCTTCTGGAATACCCAACAGTCTCAGATTATTTCTCCTTTGTCTGTTCTCATGCTCCTCAAGCTTCAACATCATGTCAGTAAGCTTAGGATCTTGGGAAGTACTCAAAGTTTTTAGTTCTGCAACCTCCAATTCGAGGGTTTCCGTCCATGCCTCCACAATGGTCATCCTATCGGAGATCTCAGAACAGGTTTTACATATTTTCTGACTGCACCCTGTAACTTCTTGGAGACCTGTCGAGCCCGACAGTTATCCGTCCGGACCTCCACCTGCATCTGCTTGATAGTAGCCAAGATCAAGGAAGGTGAGGGTTCCAGCACTGTTGTGGTTCCAGACTGTTGAGGCGGATCCCCTGGGGCTAAGTCCTCCATACTCCGCTCTGGCTGATCGAAAAGTTGGAGGAGAAATCTCATCTGAGCCTGGGGGTATCTTTCAGTGGGGAGTCTTCATGGCTTTTACTCACTTTCTTATCGCTTTCCGTCTGTTTCCTTCTTAGGCTTGTTGATTTCCTTTTACTTTTCCTTCCCCCGATCGTCTCTTATGACTGGCAAGGACAACAGATTTGTCCAGTGAGCTGCTGCTATTTGAGCATGATAGCGTGGAGGTTGAGGAACCTAACTCAGGCATTGAAGAGTCAGAATCATCGGTTAGTGAAAAGAAATTCTCTCTGCCCCCCCATAAGATCAGGCGAAATTAACAATCTAGGGTTTCCTATAGAGCCATACCCTAACAATATAGAATCCGATTTTCCTGGTTGGGAGGAAGAGAGAACCACGGGCCCCCCATGATTGACATTCTCAATGGTTGTAGAGCTAAGCGAGTTCTGCTCGGGCTGTGATTTCTTCTCTTCACCCACCATAGGGTCTTGGAGGGATCTGCCGCTGTCTCAGACATGTGAATAGGAGCGGATGCAGTGATTGATAGGGGAGCGGCGGTAACCACATCCTGATTTTTCAGGATCCTGGTGTGTTTTAGTGTTCATAGGTCAGAGATTGACGGTTGACCTTCCACTGCTACCGCGAGATTACTCCCCTGAGCCAGTCTCTTCCCACCGATGCCGGCCTGCTCATCACCTTTCTTCTTGTTCCTCCCCTCAGTGCCAGCCTCTTTGGGATTCTCCTGGTGCATGCTGGGCTTCGTAGTCCCGGCCGGGAGCGGACAAGCAGCAGCAACCATGGCAATCACGGGTTTCAACTTTGGTGTCTTAGACCCTGTGCCGGACATCAGTGCGGAAAGACTCACTCGTCCAGCTGAAACCACGAGGCAAGCCTGCCTCAGCTCTGTCCTGAAGCCACACGGAGTACTGCAACCAAAGTCACGCTGTGTCTTACGCCTGTGCTCCACCTCGAGATCGCACAACTATGGCGGTCAGTGGAGCTCTGAGAAAACCCACAAATCCATAGGTCTTCAAGCATCCCAGCCTGCGTCCGGCGCTGGATCACTGTTTGAAAGCCACCGAATTACAGAGAAGGTGAGGGGTGGGGCGGGAGCTATGGGATTGCGGGCAACTACTCAGACGCCATCTTTGCTCCTCCAAAAAACGCATACATCAGCTTTAAATGAATTAAACTTAATTGGAATCAATGATAATGATCAAATCATAATTTCATAATAAGAGGAAAAGGTATCATGGTTTCGCCAATGTATTATTACACAAAAGTTGTTTAACTTAGCTATGGCCTGCTGCCCCAATTTTCAAGATGCATAGATGTAAATGATTCTATAAGCAGTTTACTAAAATCATTTCAAATTTTTATAATAATTAGGGTCTCTACTATCACATCTATAGGTTTCAATTTCCTAACTAATTTTATTGCATAATTACACCACAATCTATTTATAATGCATTTGCAATGAAAGAAAATTGAACTGTTAGGCCTCATCTTTAGATTCATTACTTTTCATCAGTACATGATTAGTAAAACATAATTTCATAAGAAATCTTGTTATTAAAATCTAATAATAAGCATCTATTTATCAATGTATTTTCTCCTTTTCTAACTCTTTCAAGCTCGCTTTTATGGTGCTATTACTTCACTTGCCTTTATTGCTGTATCACTTTGTTCATCTTGTGCAATGTTCACAGTCATGTAAAGAAAGTTTGAAATATTAGCACTATCAAGCCCCCTCTGATGGTAAATCAAGCCATCAAAATATCTACTCATCAGATCTCATCACAGATTATGGGTTTGTTGTCTTTAACCTCTTTCATCTACTCTCTTCTAAGATTTTCATTTCGTCATCGTATTTACATTGTTCTTCTTCTATTTCAAGATCAGTTCTCGTTCTTTTCACTCCTTGTTGATCTTTTCAGTATTTCAGTATTTGCAAAATTTGCTAAATATCATCAGCATTATGTACAGAGATTGCCACTAAAGGTCTCAAGATGGAAATGACCAATCTGTTACCTAAGTTACCTATCAGTTGCTAACAGTTGACAATCCCTTACCTATTGTTTCCCATGCACCATCTGCTTTTAAATCTCTTAAGTCCTTATGTAATTCAGTAATGTTTTTGATCTAACTCTCTCAGTCTCGGCTCTTGACTGGTATGTAGGTGCAAAATGTAAACCTTTAACAATTGACAGACTCTGCCCTCCTTCGCAAGGAGGATATCAAGGGCAAGTCAATTTCGAATCACTATTGATCTTATTGAAATAATTTCTACATCAATAATAGAAAATCCCCCAGCTGTATTGGTTACCAATTTATCAACTATAGTAGAAAGTTGTCTAATTT
This sequence comes from Calotriton arnoldi, assembly GCA_963921515.1. NCBI lineage: Eukaryota > Metazoa > Chordata > Amphibia > Caudata > Salamandridae > Calotriton > Calotriton arnoldi. The sequence continues at coordinate 546,728 of CAWUFW010009831.1, forward strand.
TACGTGAGTTTAATGCTACTCCTACTGAAGGTATTAAAACTCCACAAATATCACCTACAGTTTCACTTGCACTCACACTCCTCCCTTCATTCTCCCGTTCTCAAATTTGTTTTCTCCTTCAAAACCTTTAACATGATACATTTTTGGAAAAACTATTCCTATATTACAACTTCCATGCCAATCTCTTGGTAATTTATAAAAAGCATTCTTTCCACAAATATAATACACTCCAAGAAAGATAAGATCAACAACCTTTAAGTATCTTCCCTAGTTCTCATACATTTCAAGAGTATGTTCACATTCACTGGAACCTACAAAAAGCATGTTAATATTTGATCTCTTTCTATATATACACAAAGTTTACCTTTATGTTGCCAGTCTAAAGCTAATGAAGCCTTTCCATCTAATATTTTATCGCCTTCCCGCAGTAGTTTGCAAGTAGTTAATTTTTGCAGTGCATTAATATTTATAGTTATATTATCTCTTCTGATTTCTACTAAGTTTATTACATTTTTCTCAGCTCCCATTAATTGAAATGTTAGGTTATTTCTAAGTTCATAAACCATGTCTAAAGTTTGAGTCGGTCTAAATATATGGACCATAGTTTCAGCATTTGAAGCTTCATAATTTCAATTTAAGTGTTTTGATACCAGAAGTTCAGAAAAGATCCGATCTTGATTAGAATAATAATACAGTAATTGACCAGTACCATAAAATGAGCTAGTTAATACACTGCATGAAATTCCATATGTCAGAGGCAAGCTATGATAGGTTACGCCCTCAGCATATATAGCAATTACATTCATTCATGGTATTAACGTATTCACTTAGTAATCTAGTATATACATTTGCTGACAAGTCAGTTGTTGTAAAGCTTTAGCATTCAAAGTGATAGAACCAGTGTTATTAATCTTGGCAGTAAGTTTAGAATCTTTTGCAGGAACATAGGGGTCGATTCCGATTCGGGCCGGAAATTTCTCCGACCGAGCCGGACCCGGAGAGATTTCCGACCGAATCGGACCCGTGCAGTCCGACCGAACGAGTACGATGCGGCCGTATGTTATCGGACACGAGTCGGTCGGACTCCCATTGAACTCAATGGGAGCCGGTCGTACAACGCGTGCGCGGGCTCCCATTGCCTCAATGGGTGCGAGGCGGACAAGGGCGCCCCTACAGCGGGTACGCCGCGAGCGCTCCGCGGCGTACACGCACAGGTAGGGGGACCCTTGGGTCCCCCTGTGTGCGCCTCGCGCGGCTACGCGTACAGGGGGTCCGACACGGACCCCCAAAGTACGGCTCCGACAGCTCTTACGAGCCGGAGTGCGCGGCTCGGTCGGACTGCTCGCGGCGCGCATCGTACTTACCCGGCCGGGAAACGTCTCCATTGCGCGGTGCGAATCGGGTCCGACCGAGTCGGTCGGAGCGGTTCGAGTCCGAGCGAGTCGGTCGGAGTTGTCGGGACGCCCGGACGAGTCGGTCGGCGAGTCGCATCGTACTCGCTCGGCCGGACCCGCGTACGGTTCGGTCGGGAAACAGGCTTTCGCATGGCTTTTTCCCGACCGAATGGTATTGGGTGCGCCTCCGACCGAGATCGGAATCGGCCCCATAGTGTGATAAATTTAAAACAATGAGCAAAACAAGTAATATCAGAGAAATAATAGAAAAGATTCCAGTATATACACATTTGCATCTAGGAGAGATTTCAGTGTTGGACACAATGGCTTTTCAAAATTCAGATTGTTTAACTGGACAAATCCAAAAATAGCAGCAGTTGTTTGAGCAATTTGGCAAAGTCTGGCACAAAAAAATATCAAGGCACAATTGAGCAACTTCTTTCAATGCGGAAAGATTCTCATATCAGGTTAATTGATGAGTATAGGCAAGACAAATTGTGTCCGTCCTTCGATTGGTACACTAAGGTTGAAATTCATATCTATAACATAGTTCATTTCAAGGAGGTTCAGGTGGATTCTTATTGTTAATACAATGGGTAATAAACTCCCTTTCCAATTCATTTGCTGCCAGATAAGTCCATTCAGGAGATGAGTACTTTTGACTGGGTACTCTTGCTGATTTCGATCTCCTCACAGCTGTTTGCTCATCATCTGTATCACTTTGTTCAGACTGCTCAGAACTTTTGGGAACAATTGGTGGTACTGGTCCTGTTGTTAGAAAACTTTTCAGAATCTCACCTCTTCCGGGCCAATAGTCTCCGGGTACTACTCGCTTTCTTGCTGCCCTAGGCCCTTTGCTAGGGTCTGGATTTCTTGCAGTCAATTTTCTTTACTTAGACCCTTTGGTACCTACAGATGTCTCTCTCGGACCCCCCTCAGGCCACATGAGTGCTGTCCCAGAAGTTTGCTGGTCTCCAATAGTTTTACTAACCTGATCCCTCTGTCTCACTGAAACTGTACATCAGGAACAGGTGCTGTTGTATCATCAAAGGGTCTTGGGGCTCTGCGAGTGTAGCTTACCAGTTTGGTAGACCCCCCGCACTTCACAGCAGTATTGGTGACAGAGATCACCTGGAAAGTTCCCTCCCCAGCATGTTTTGTGCATGTGTTTCTTCATCTTTACCCAGTCACCAGGACTAAGGTCATGGCACTGTTCTTGCTGAACCTCTAAAGCTCTCCAACCTGGTACGACCCAGAATGTACCACATCAGCCAGACCCTTACAGTAATCCAAGATAAGATCATCCATTATGTCTACTAATGTATTAGCAGGAACAGCTGGCAGTCTCATCACTCAGCCCATAATTACTTTGTGTACCAACAATCTTGTCCTCCTTTCTGGTGCACTTCTCAAACTCATCAACACAAGAAGCAGTGCATAAGACCACTTTAAAGATGAAGCTCACACTATCGCTAATCTGGATTTCAAAGTGTCGTTAACTTGCTCCACCAATCCAAAAGCTTCTAGACGGTAACTGCAATGGAGCTGCTGCTCAACTTGTACTGCTGCACATAACATTTCCATCACCTCATAATTAAAATGAGCTCCTTGCTCTGACTCCAAAGAAGTCGGAAATCCAAAACGTGGAATTAAATCTCTTAACAATAAATTTGCCACAGTTAAGCTTTCATTCCTGCGAGTTGGATAAGCTTCAACCCATTTAGAAAAAATGCATACAATGACCAAAACACACCTCAAATCGTTGCAATGGGGCATTTCAATAAAGTCCATTTGCATTCATTTGAAGGGACCTGTGGATTTACCAATGTGACTCATGACAACCTGATTTTCTTCCAGGATTGTGTTGCTGACAAACTATACACTTGTGACACAATATCTCTGCAATTACTCTGAATCTAGGATTAAAACACACCTTTTTGAAAAGGCGCATCATTACACGTCTTCCCATATGTGCAGGACCAAGGTAATGTCTCACCATATGTGGTAATAAACTGTCAGGCAAAACAGGTCTGCCATCAGTGTAAACTCACACATCATCCTCTCTTTTGTACATCCTGCTCACATCCAACCTTGTTGTTCAGTTTCTGTCACTTCCTCTTGCAATTTCCTCAGCTCGTCCTAGGTATCTACTGATGACAGCAATAAATTGCAATCTGTGACATCTGATGTTTCTTTCAAGATTTCCTCATTAGAAAGTATGCACATATAAGGCACAATACATTGCCATTTCATCGACATATCTATTTTCAAGGGTGACATAGTCAGTTCCCTGCCTATGAGCAACACACTTCACAACTGCAGTTTGGGCAGACAATTGTAGGGACCATAAAAGCTTTTTTATGCACTCTCTGTTTCGTAGTGGCAAATCAGATGATGTCATGAACCCATGCTGTGACCACAATTGCCCAAAGTCATGAACGCCTCTAAAGCCGTACTGAATGTCAGTGTAAATTGCAACTCTGAGTTGCTCTAAAATGCTGCAAGCCCATGTCAAGGCAACAAGTTCTGTGACTTGGGCAGAGTACACTCCTTGCAACCATGATGCTTCCACAACACCTCCAACTGTACACACAACATAAGCAGCTTTCAGATTTCCTTTGTTGTCTCTGAAATACATCAACAAACAACACATGATCAGATTCAGGCAATGGTTCATCCAAAATATCAGGATGCAGTTTGGTACATAATTCAGTCACTTTCTCATTTCCAGGCAATGGCATCAAAGTAGCTCGGTTCAAAATCAGGCGTCTTTTTAGCGTCACATTTTCTACACCAAGCAAGATCAGTTCATACTTAGTGGGCGATTACGATGCTGTTCAGAAAGGCTCCGAATGGGATTCGGTGTTGCACAATCCGATAAGAAGCCTTTTTTCCGACATTTACAAACAACCAATTCCGATGCCTGGAAACTGTTCGGGTTGTCCGAATCGGTTCCGAAAGGCATTCGGACAGGCTGAGTCTTTCGGAGCCGATACGTACAGCTCTATGGACAAGGTTTCTGAACGAGCGATTACGATGACCGATTCAGACAGCCGTTCCGATTCGGTCTGCCCGAAACTAAACGGCTGTCGGAATCTGTTTTTTGGGGCCCATTGCGCGCCCCCTTGCACCTGGGGGCATCCGGTTGGAGCATGTGTGGGTACCCAAGGGACCCCTCTTCCCAACCATGCACAATGTGGCAGGCACCATGCCCGCCACAGGGTGCAATTTTTTCCCCAACTACCCCCTTTTACAATGGGAGCCTATGTTCTCGTTCGGAACATAGGCTCCCATTGAAGTCAATGCGAGTCCGACCGAACGATGTTGGGAAGCATCAAAATCGGTCGGTTGGACTCACAGAACCCGATTTGGTCAGACATGATTTCGAGACTGATCTGTTTGGAACAGTTTCCGAACTACATTGTAATCGGGCCCTTAGTCAAACAACTATTTGTCAGATACTGTGTACAAGTATGCGTCAACAGTATCTCCACTGAATGGAGCCCAAATACAGTCAGTGGATGTTCCATGACTATACTTTCACACTGTTCAAGACTCGCACATGCAGATGAATCCACTTTCAAATATCCAGGTAATGTCCTAAGTACAAGGCCTCTGTTTTGCAAAACTGTAACTTGGTCGGGGATACTTTATGTCCGTTCTCTGCCAAGTCATTCAGAAGTGGAATAGTGTCAATCTGGCAAGCCTCCTTTGTATTTGATACCACCAGTAGGTCATCAATGTACTGCATTAGCACTGAATGATTTGCCATTACCAGAGACTCTAGATTATTTTAAAGTATCTGGTTAAAGATTGAGGAGCTTTCCATATACCCTTGTGGGACTCAGCCCAATGCCAAAACACGACTGCTGAAATGGAAAGCAAAGAGATACTGGCTATCCTTTTGCAATGGAATTGAGAAAAATGCCTGACATAAGTTGATAACAGAAACTATTCAGCTTCACATGGAATTTGGAACAATTTCACAACTGGATTCGATACCACAGGACTACATGGTACAACAATAGAATTCACCCTACGCAAACCCTGCACATTACGATACTCTGCATTTGGCTTCTGTAAGCCCATATTGGGAGAGTTACATGGACTTTCCATTATCTCCTATTGTAGTGTAGCTCCTATTTCCCTAATAGGCTCTGCGCATTGGAATAATATATCCTATAGGTTTGACATAGGACTGAGGTCGGTATGTCCCTATCGAGTATATTAAACTTAATTACTTGTGCCAGCTAGCTCAGAGGCCACTAGAAACTCCTTGACAAACAAGAAGGGAGTAGTTTCTGGCAGCCGCAAAACATGACCACTTTGTTTTACTTTAGAATCAGAACGTGTCCCAGAGTCGTGGAAACAATAGATAACTATTTCACTCAGTTCAATCGTGCATGCTTAGTTTTCTCCAAGTTACACAGAAAGAACAGACGGGCGTTTCAATAAAAGATTTATTGAACAGTCTTGTTTCTGGTGTAAGTAAAATGTGCTGTTACGATCACAAGACAGTATGCGAGATAAATAATGTACTGTGTGAGCAGTAGAAATAAATAATACTGCGATAGCATTATCTTTTAGTATATATGCCTTTACATAAATAACACAGGCTAAAAATGCGAGTACTCATACGATGCGTTTCTAATCTAGTTCTACCCCAATGTACCTAACCTAACCTAGGTGTAGGGAGAGGTATGAAGTAGGTGAAGTATTCCTTACTATGGTATACTAAGAGGGTGTTACGCCTAGTATGCCTAGTATGCCAAGTATCCCTCTAGGTTCTAGTCAGCTCCATACCTTAAGAATGAGAGAGGTGGGAATCTCTTGCCAGACTCGAATTCCAACACCCCGCAAGGGAAGTCAGATCACTGGAAGCTGGACTCTCTGCGTGCAGGGATGACAGCGTCTTCTCAGTGCGTCAGGCCGGGAAACGGGCTCCTCTGAAGTCGAGGTCTCCTCTGATTTACAGGGGCTAGGGAAGGTATATTTATACCTGAGAAGTACCTAAGAATGTTAGTATTGACGTGAGTCGGACAGCGGAAGACGTCATGAATGAACCCCTAAGGAATAATGGTTCATGCATAATATATGAGTCCTTGAAGAAAACAATAGTCCTGGGCTAGGGAAACTCCCACAGCCTAAGACCATGCCTGTATTTGGAGTGCACGGTTTAATGCCTAAATAAGGGCTGGGATTTAATGCCTATATAAGGGCAGGGCGAATTGTGCCTATATAAGGACATGATACTGGAAAGCCCGTTTATGGACACCCTAAGAGGAATACAACACTATAAGATCCCTTGCTCAATCATTGAGTTGATCATACGAGTATTTCTAACAATAGCATCTGGAGTCAAATTGTATAGTGGGATTCTTTGAAAGTCTGCATTTTGTGTAATCGTGATTCAGACTGGTTCAACACCTTTGATTAGTCCGATATCCTTACCTGTAAAGTCCCAGACTTCAAGTAACACAGTGTTTCTCAATTCAATGGGTAAGTCCTCACTCGTCAATAGAGAATACATTCCCACATCAGTTTTCCATCCAGCAAGTTTTAAAACAACATCTTTATCATTTTTGTGAAACTCAATTCCTCTTGTCGTGTAATAGATGGGAAAATTGAACTTACACAGTAAGTCACATACAAGCAGATTTACTGGACTTGTATCACATCAAAAATCAATACTGATCTTCAAAGGATCCTATTTGAACTTAGACAGGTTCCAAAATTGTGAAATTGGGGTGGACAACTTTTTGTTCTGGATTCTTATAAGTTTGATGCTTTCTCCCAAGAGGGGTAGATTGGGAACCTGTGCCTGTTGAGTCTGTGTCATGTTATTTCCTTGAGATTGTGCATATTCTAGATAATGCTGGGCGGTGAACTCCGCTCCGCTCGCGGAGTTTGCAGAGTTTTCTGCACTCCGCGTTACGCGGAGATCGCGGAGTTCCCAAAAACTCTGCTTCGCGTTGCGGAGCGGAGTTTTTTTCCTCGCTCGCGTTCGTCAACGTCAAGTTGGCGACCGCGAGCGAGGAAAATCAACCTCCCGGCAAGATTTTTCCTCGTTCGCGATTGTCAACATCAAGTTGGCAAGCACGAGCGTGGAAAATCAACATCCCGGCGAGATTTCTCAACGTGGGTGGGTCAGGTTTCTCATTGCGCGTGGTCACGTATGCTCGCGACAGCTCGCGTTGAGAAACTGCCCGTTCGGGTTGAGAAAGCTGCTGCTCGAGTAAAAATCTACTCGAGCGGCAAAAAAGGAAAGCAGGGACCGCTTGCACTGTGCATGGTGCCATTCGCAATGATTGCACAGTGCGGACAATCATCCAGCACTGTGCAATCACCGCGAACAGCATTTTTCTATCGTACTCCGCCACTCGCGGAGCTCTGCGTAGTGCGACAGAGTTTTTTTTGCACTTCGCGGTGTTCCGCGTAGTGCAACTCCGCGAACTCCGCCCAGGGTTAATTCTAGATTCTGCATCTGATTCTCTACATTATTCACAGTTGACTTCCACTCGCGTTTCCATTGTCCAAATTTTTCACAAGCATGACATGGATTTAATTTCTTCAAAAGTGGCACATCAACACCAGTTCTTGGATCTACTGGATTACCACAACCTCTACCTTGTGGCTGTAAATTCTGTTGCTATAAACCATTTTAAACCCTGCATCATCGGAACTTGATTATATCCTCCCAGTACCGGTGAGATGTTGTTGAAACCCATCTGAGTTTGACGTTTCTGCATTGGTCTTATCTGAGCAACCATCAACTTTTACTTAAGCTTTTTGTGTTCCATCTCAATCTCATACCCACAATAATTTACCTAACACAAAACCTTGTCTAGCTGTCGAATCATGTTAGGAATCTTAGGTCTCAAACCATGCACAAATCTTTAAACAAAATGTCCCACAAATCCATTTTAGCAACATTATCCAAACCACTATATTGTTTGAAAGCCGATATCAATCTCTCATAATAGGCATGTACTGCCTCCTTTAGCTCCTGAGTGATTCTGTCAATCTGTTGCCAATCAATCTCTTTTGGGGAATTTTTATTCTTCAAGTGATTTACCACTTACTAGTATTTCTTCGATACCACTGGAAATGGTGCTCCTGTTCTAGGATACCTCCCTGGTTCTGTCTCAGGCCAATCCACAGTAACTTTACATTCGGCCAACAAATCACCTGGTCCCACAATGTCAAACAGAGTATTCAAATCAATCTACAAAACTTTCAAAATGTTCACAAATCTTTCAATCTGTCTGTACCATTCCACTGAATTGTCTCTCAATTTTGGGAATGTAAAAATATCAGGTCTTGTCCATGGTACATACACATAACCTCCACCAGGTACCACCCTCATTGGGATCACCTGTAGTTCTCGTACATTTCCATGTAGAGCATCAGGTGTTAACTGCACCCTAACTCTAATTATTTCTTTCTTTTTCGACCATCTGCATTCCCTACTTTCTCTCTCACTCCATTTCTTGATCAATGTCATCTGCTCCTTAATCTGCAACTTCATTGCAGGATCTCTCAAATTTACAATGTCTTTGCCACTAAAGTCTAACCTGTATAAACTCTTTAAAACCTTTGCCTTTTTTATATCTACAACATATTTTGGAGCCAATTCAGTCAATTTCTTGTGTTTTAATCTTGCTCGTCTAGTAATGTCTTTGCAGAGAAACAATAGTTCCTCATCCTGAAATGTATCTAATCATGAAGGACTAATTGTTCCCAAGATCATTTCTTCCAGTTCCACTTTTAGCCTACTCACATCAATTGGGTTTCTCTTTTCCTGAACTGGATTTTGAATCAAACTTAAACTTGGAACTGAAATCGAACCTGGAGCTGAAATAGAAACTGGAGCTTGTACTGGAACTTGATCTAAACGCGAGACTGGAGCTGAAACTAAAGCATTCTCAACATTTTGATTATTAATTGGGGTACTATATTCGTTTAGCCATACCTCAAAGTATTGCAGTGTAAATCCTGAGTGCTCTCTTGGAATATTTAAATGAAATCCTCCATTGCTCAAATTTGTACTCATTCCAGGTTGCATATTTAAGGCTGATGCATCTGTAACTGTGCTTCCCATTGTCATGGTCATGTCAGAAGCATGATAAGTCATTTCAGGAGGTCCACTCGGTCTCTGGCAGTAAAAAGGCAAACCCCGCTAAATCGTTCTGCTCATCTGGTCACATTGAGGCTGATTTGGAATGTAACCTACATTTCTGACTTCTGTAGCAGTATCACTTAGAATTGGAACCATAGGTGTCTGAAGCAATGATCTTGCCATTAATTCTACTGGATTAGCATGTACTGTATTTACTCCAGTTGGTACAGCAAAATTATTAACATTATTTACCTGTAACAAAGATTTCTAAAGAGGTACTGTGCCCTTTAGGTCGGAGCAGGCGCCCGCGTCAAAACTGCGGCATAAGATATTTCCCTTGCGGTGTTAGGTATAGTCACCTACCTCATCACCTGTTCACCCAGAAGCCTTACCTGCTCCGACCTAAGGGGCACAGTCTTTACAATAGTAGGGTTGGATTAAAAAATAACTGCAAAGGCTTTACCCTCTACTAGGTAAACTTATTATTTAATATTCTCACAACTCAGGGGCCGATTCCGATCTCGGCCGGTAGGGCACCGAATCGGATTCGGCTTAACCGGATCCGATTCGGAGCCCTATTTCCCGACCGAGTCGTACGTGCGTCCGTGCGAGCGAGTACGATGCGTGCGCTCGCAAAATCTCCGACCGACTCGTTCGCAGGACCCGACCGCTCCGACCAACTCGCACGGGGACGACGCGCACCTCGCAATGGAGACGTTTCCCGGCTGGGTAAGTACGATGCGCACCTCGACCGCTCCGACCGACTCGCGCAGCCCGGCTCCAAGGAGCTGTCGGAGCCGCACTTTGGGGGTTCGTGTCGGACCCCCATGGAGGCGTAGGCGTGCGAGTCGCACACAGGGGGGACACATGGGTCCCCCCTACACGTGCATGCACAGTGCGACCCGCATCGACACGAACACGCTGTAGGGGGCGCCCTTGTTCGCGTCGTGCCCATTGAGTCAATGGGAGCCCGTGTACGCGTCGTACGACTGGCTCCCATTGACTTCAATGGGAGTCCGACCGAATCGAGTCCGATAGCATACGTGCGCATCGTACTCGTTCGGTCGGACTGCTAGGGTCCGATTCGGTCGGAAATCTCTCTGGGTCCGGCTCGGTCGGAGAGATTTCCGGCCCGAATCGGAATCGGCCCCTATGTGTGAACAGGTCGGTAATCAATTGATACCTGCACCCCCATTCCCATCCCCTAGCAAGGGTAGGGATAGATTTTCTTCTTTTCTAACCCCCCACCCCGGTCCTGGTGAAATGCCATGGATCCCTCCTGGTCCATTAGGGCGTGAAAGATGTCGACCCACATCACTAGCACTTACCACTAAATTGTGTTTCCTCATTGTTGGGAATTTACAGTTTAGATACTGTTTAAACCTTACCAGAGGGACCCAGGAATAAAACTCACCCTCAGGGTACCACTGTGGTATTTTTAACCCACCATTTCAATTGTTCCACACACCTGCACTCACTATCACGGAGTTCTACAAAAAGATCTCCGCCAAAGAGCCCTCTGTGGGACCTGTGGGGTACTGCAGAGCCGACCCCACGAGGAGCAAAATGCCCAATGATGAAGCATGACACCTTCACAGGTGTGTGAGGCCACTACTTACTAATAAGGAAGATCCTCCCCCTAGTACCGACTATCCACCTGTATTACATCACGCTTTTAGGAACAGCTACCCCCTTGTGTTCTAAATACTAATAATAACGAAAACATTCTAGTCAATCTGATTTATTGGAGCTGTAAATTCTGCCCTTCCTTTTACAGGAGTAGCAAGTGTATGTTCTTTAGGCATGTCATAATTAAAGGTGCATTTGGAATCTCAACTGTAGTAGCGTTTATCAAACCCTCACTCATTGTAAGGTAGTAGAAGATTTATCAATAAATTATTTGAAAGTTCATCGTCTATGTCACTCTCTTCCCCTTGTTTCCCTGTGTCATTCTCTTCTGTCTCTGTTTGTTTCTTTTTCTCTTTTCTCTTTCCTTTATCATCTCCTGCAACTTCTAACACTGGAAATAATCTTGCACGATGTACAATGTCTGCTCTTCACCTTTTCTGTTGGGCATCTCATCTAGCTTCTGTGTAATTATCCATAGTTCTCCTATATCTCCCTTGAGTCTTCTCTTTCTCTTTCTGATGTGCCATGTGTTCCCATGTATTTAATGCATCAAATACGGTAGGTCTAGGAGGTGGTTTCATTTTGTACATTTTCCTCCTTAAATTCTCAATAATTCTCAAATTGAATGTCCCGTAATGAGGAAACTGTAAACCCTCATCTTCTTCAGTACGTTTGTGCCAAACCTCAAGCAACAAAAATGGATTTAATCCTTTGTTCATCATAATAGTATGTCCTGGCATACCCTCAGTGGTGCTTCTACCTTTGCTCTAACAGATTAAGGGCCCTATTATGACTATGGCAGTCAATCGGACAGCTGTAGCCACGGTAGTAGGGCGGGCACCGCCGCACTGGTGATCCGACCTCCCCATTACAAATTGGGTGGTCGGACCGCATTGGCACCGAAGCAACCACCAGGGATCAGAGATCCCTGTGGTGTCGCCATGTCTTGAGGCCGCAATATGCTTTGCGGGGCCGTAGCATATTAGGAGTTTCCTCACCACCACAGTTTCCATGGCAGTGTGTCGTGAGGAAACAAAGGGGGTTCTACAGGGCCCACTTGAGCCTCTGCGCCATGGAGTGCATACAGGGGGCTCATGTTGTGCCTCCCTGTCTGCATGCACCCCCAGTTCCTGCAGGGCATGGACTTTGCCGTCCATGCCCTGCAGGAACTGCCTTTGATGCTCCCATTATGGTGCCTTTTTAAAAGGCACCGCCGTGGGAACGCTAAAGAACTGCCCGCCAGAGACTTTAAAAGTCATACTCTGGCGGGCGGTTTTTATGACTTTGGCGGTCTCGGAGCAGGGCAGCGGTGTGGCAGCCCCACTCCAAGTCTGCCAAAGGCATATTAAGGCCCATAGTCTCATCTTACTTTACCATTCTCGGTAATGCTTTAAAACATTTCATTTTAATTCCAAATTCTGTAAAATCCAGGAAATGAATTTCTCCCACAATTCACTTGCTCAGCTAACTCAACAAATAACAATGCGACTTTCATGATGTAGTCAAGCAATCCCATTGTGACCTTACATCAACCGCCTAATCGTTGTGCGACACACTGTGACATCAATCTCGCTCTCTGCAGCAGCTCACCCTCCTTTACAATTTTCTTCAGTGCATTTTCTGAAAGCAAAATCACAATTCAAGGCCAGCAACAAATAAACCTGTCTCCTCCACCAAAGGAAATACACTCTAACAAGGTAACTAAACTTTTCTAGAATCATTTACTTCAATGAAATCTTGACCAGCTTGATTTCACTCTAATTGATACAGTTATTCCCTGTGCAACTGAGATCAATTATACCAACCGTTTCCTACTATCACACAAAGAGAACCCTTTACTAATATGTCTGAGGACTGCCAGACTCGTGGTGGCGCGGCAGTGACGGTCCAGCCACCGCCGCACCGACAGTCTGACCGTCCCTTTATGAGGGATCACTGACAGAATATTGACAACAGAAATGTCGACCTACAAAAATATCGTGACAAAAATATCGTTGTCAAAAATATCGTTTTTTTAAAATGCTTAAAAAATAATGTAAAATACATTAAATAATACATATAATTTTTAAAAAACAGTTAGAATTATTAAAAAATGTTTAAAACTATAAGTAATAAATATAATGTAAAAATAAATTAAACATACATATATATAACATATAATATATATTTACTTAATAATATTAATAAATCATTATTTTAATACATTATAAAATGTTAGAAACATATTAAAAATTATAAATAAATATATATATACATACACCTGTAAAATAAAAATAAAAATAAAATATATATATAATAAATTAAAATATTAAAATATATATATATTTTTTAAACCACATTTTACACTACATTAGCTGCAACAGTAGGGAAAATGTTGGATAGCAAAGGGGATAAAATTACTATTCCCACTCCAGGGAGTGCAACAGTAGGGAAAGTGTTAGATAGCAGAGGGGAATAATTTACTATTTCCACTCCAGCAAGTACAACAGTAGGGAAAGTGTTGGATAGCGGAGGGGAATAATGTACTATTCCCACTCTAGGGAGTGCAACAGTAGGGAAAGTGTTGGATAGCGTAGGGGTAAAAATTACTATTCCCACTCCAGGGATAGCAACATTAGGGAAAGTTTTGGATAGCGTAGGGGTAAAAATTACTATTCCCACTCCAGCGAGTGCAACAGTAGGGAAAGTGTTGGATAGCGGAGGGGATAAAATTACTATTCCCACTCCAGCGAGTGCAACAGTAGGGAAAGTGTTGGATAGCGAAGGGTATAAAATTACTATTCCCACTCCAGCGAGTGAAACAGTAGGGAAAGTGTTAGATAGCAAAGGGGAATAATTTACTATTCCCACTCCAGCAAGTGCAACAGTAGGGAAACTTTTGGATAGCGGAGGGGAATAATTTTCCCACTCCAGGGAGTGCAACAGTAGGGAAAGTGTTGGATAGGGGAGGGAATAAAATTTACTATTCCCACTCCAGAGAGTGCAACAGTAGGGAAAGTGTTGGATAGCGTAGGGGATAAAATTACTATTCCCACTCCAGGGAGTGCAACAGTAGGGAAAGTGTTAGATAGCGGAGGGGAATAATTTACTATTTCCACTCCAGCAAGTACAACAGTAGGGAAAGTGTTGGATAGTGCAGGGGAATAATGTACTATTCCCACTCCAGGGAGTGCAACAGTAGGGAAAGTGTTGGATAGCGTAGGGGTAAAAATTACTATTCCCACTCCAGGGATAGCAACATTAGGGAAAGTTTTGGATAGCGTAGGGGTAAAAATTACTATTCCCACTCCAGCGAGTGCAACAGTAGGGAAAGTGTTGGATAGCGGAGGGGATAAAATTACTATTCCCACTCCAGCGAGTGCAACAGTAGGGAAAGTGTTGGATAGCGAAGGGTATAAAATTACTATTCCCACTCCAGTGAGTGCAACAGTAGGGAAAGTGTTGGATAGCAAAGGGGAATAATTTACTATTCCCACTCCAGCAAGTGCAACAGTAGGGAAACTTTTGGATAGCGGAGGGGAATAATTTACTATTCCCACTCCAGGGAGTGCAACAGTAGGGAAAGTGTTGGATAGGGGAGGGAATAAAATGTACTATTCCCACTCCAGAGAGTGCAACAGTAGGGAAAGTGTTGGATAGCGTAGGGGATAAAATTACTATTCCCACTCCAGGGAGTGCAACAGTAGGGAAAGTGTTAGATAGCGGAGGGGAATAATTTACTATTTCCACTCCAGCAAGTACAACAGTAGGGAAAGTGTTGGATAGCGCAGGGGAATAATGTACTATTCCCACTCCAGGGAGTGCAACAGTAGGGAAAGTGTTGGATAGCGTAGGGGTAAAAATTACTATTCCCACTCCAGGGATAGCAACATTAGGGAAAGTTTTGGATAGCGTAGGGGTAAAAATTACTATTCCCACTCCAGCGAGTGCAACAGTAGGGAAAGTGTTGGATAGCGGAGGGTATAAAATTACTATTCCCACTCCAGCGAGTGCAACAGTAGGGAAAGTGTTGGATAGCGAAGGGGAATAATTTACTATTCCCACTCCAGCAAGTGCAACAGTAGGGAAACTTTTGGATAGCGGAGGGGAATAATTTACTATTCCCACTCCAGGGAGTGCAACAGTAGGGAAAGTGTTGGATAGGGGAGGGAATAAAATTTACTATTCCCACTCCAGAGAGTGCAACAGTAGGGAAAGTGTTGGATAGCGTAGGGGTAAACTTACAATTCCCACTCCAGCAAGTGCAACAGTAGGGAAAGTGTTGGATAGCGGAGGGGAATAATTTACTATTCCCACTCCAGCAAGTGCAACAGTAGGGAAAGTGTTAAATAGCGGAGGAGAATAATTTACTATTCCCACTCCAGCAAATTAATTAGCCTTAATTAACAAACAATCAATTAATTACAAATAATTTACCTCCCACCATATTCCCCTATAAATGACACCACCAATATCGTAAAGCATGACACAATTAACATAATTAATTAACAATTAATTACTCAATTAATAACAATTAACAAGCAAATTAAAACCAATTATTAATAAATCAATTCACACAATTAACACTATAAAACAACATTAAATAAATATTATATAAAAAATATGAATTAATTCATTATAATTAAATTACTTCTTACCCTACTCCCCTATAAACCCACAACCCGCTCCTAAAAAAATAACACAATTAACAGAATTAACAATTAATTAATAATTATTAACAACCAATTAATAAATAATTAATAATAAATTAATTGCCACAATTAACAATATTAAATATTAAATACATAAATATTAATTAATACAAAATGTTGATTAATTAATTATAATTAAATTACTTCCCACCCTATTCCCCTATAAACCTACAACCCGCTACGGAACTAAAACGCAAAATGTAATTTAAAAAAATTTAATAACTTCTAAAATGTATTAATACATTTATTATAATTAAATTACTTCCCATCCTATTCCCCTATAAACCCACAACCCGCTACGGAACTAAAACGCAAAATGTACTTAAAAAAAAAATTACTTCTAAAAATGTAACACATATATTAAAAAACAAATGCAATACTTCCACAAAAAATATAGAACATATACATTTAAAATACACACTAAAATACATAACGCTAACTAAAACAACGATATTTTTAACAACAACATTTTTGCAAACGATATTAATGACTTCGATATTTTTAAAAACGATATTACTTACCTTAAACTCGATATTCTTGACAACGATATTCTGACAGTCGATATTTTTGTATTATGATATTTTGCACTCGATATTAGTGCAAGTCGACATTTACAACTCGATAATATGTCTGTTTACCCTTTTTGAGTTGGGTGGGCGGACCACCCTGGGACCACCGAACCCGCCAGGGAACGAGTTTCCTCTTCGCCGTCAGTGACATAGAGGCATAGCATGTGCCCCCCGTGTGCATGCACAGCAGTTCCTGCATGGCAGACTTTTCAGTCCATGTCGTGCAAGAACCTTGTGAGGCGTTCCCATTGTAGTGCCTTTTTCAAAGTCACTGTGGCCTTTGAAAGAGGCACCGCCCTGGGAACGCCACGTCGCTCACCCGCCAGACTACAAATAACTTGTAATCTGGCGGTTGGGCTTCAGGGAGTCTGGGGTGGTGTGTGGGCGCAGCAGTGGAGCACCACCCACCTTCACACCTCCGAAACTCGTAGTTGGGCCCATAGTGTCTTCCACACTGAGACAATCTGTAGGTAGATATCTCGAGATCTTAGACCACGACGGACTCATTTACAACTTCAGCTTCTTTGCATCAAGTGCCACAATCATTCATGGACTTTAACCATGAGGACTCTAACTACTTCACTCTGCTCAATCAACACTAAGCCTGGGCGGTGAACTTCGCTACGCTCGCGAAGCTTGCGAAGTTACGGTAACTTCGCGATTCGTGTAGAACGCGAAGTTACCGTGCACTACGCAATTTGCGGCGTAGCTGTTTTTCTTCATCGCGCGCTCAATATACGTTCTCACGCGCGCGGTAACGACCTACCGTGATTCTGCGTTCGCCGACGCGACTTCCTATCCGTTCGCGGGCGCCACGAGATTTGGAATCCGGCCGCACGATCCCGCGAGAGTGTGCGACCGCGAACACGTCATTCGGACGCGCGATCTGACTTCCGGCGGCAGTGTTGGTAAGATCGCGATCCCGAACACGAAGAAACTACAATCTGGCGAAGAATATATCTCGAGCATCATAAAACCTTCTCGAAAATGATGAATTAGTTCATTTTGCACAAAAACTCCTCAGGTTGTCATTTAGAGATGTAGTTTGGTGAGCAAGGAGTCCTTTTTCTTTTTTCCAAGAGGAAGGAAGTGCCCCTGATTCTCAAACTTCCTGTTCCTGTCCAGCAGGCTCCTCCCAGTGTTTTGTCCATGTGCTGTTCACTTTCATTTGGATTTGGAGCTGGAAGGATCACTTTTTGTGTCTGTCTGCTGCATCATATCATTGGATTGGATTTGAGGACTCTTGGATTTGAGATTTTACAAGTAAGTTGGAGAATTGGTGTACTTGTTTGTTTGATTGGGGCTTGTTTGTACCTACATTTTTTGGGGGATTTCCATATTTTTTAAAATGTATTGTTGTGGCCTGTAGTTTCGGCAGGGGCCTAGTTGTTTTTCTTTGATTGGAATTTCAGCCAGTAGGCCCAGACTAGAGCCAGAGGTACCCATGGGTGCATGTTTCTGTGGTGTCTGTTGAATTTAAAGTTTAAACATCATGTAGGCCGGGCATCCATGGATGGCATTGTTTTGAATTGGTAAAAGTGGTTTTTGGGGCGTATTTTATTTTTTGTGGTGTTTGTTAAATAAATAGGCCTTTTCAGCCAGTAGGTAACCCTGGGCGTTCAGCTCGCGGACTTTGGGCAAGTCCGCACTGCGCGACAACGCGGACTTACACTTTTATCTTCTTCGCGCGCTCAATGTACGTTTCGCGCGCGATAACTACAATTTGTGACGATCGCGATGCCGAACACGCAGAATTTACAATCTGGCGAACAATATCTCTCGAGCATCATTAAACCTTCTCGAAAATGTTGATTTAGTTCATTTTGCACAAAAACTCCTCAGGTTGTCATTTAGATGTAGTTTGGTGATCAAGGAGTCATTTTTTTTTTGTTTTACAATTTTTTCCAAGAGGTAGCAAGTTTCCCAGAGTCTCCAACTGCCTGGTCCTGTCCTTTGTCTTCACTTTTTGTTATTTTGGGTGGCCTGGCCATGTGGGTGGCAGCCATTTTGTGAAGCCAGGCATTGTGCTTTTGCCATAGGCCTGCATTGTCTGTCTTGTGTTCCTTTTCTTGTTGTTCTGGGTGGCCTGTCCATGTGTTGGCGGCCATTTTGTGTGAACAGCCACTGTGCTTTTGCCATAGGCCTCAAAGCTTGCGGCCTAGTGTGCCAGTAGGCCCGGCGGTAGTCATCCTCATGGGTGCATAAAAACTGTTTGTGTTGTCTGTTGAATTGTAACATAATTGAGGCCATGGATGGCATTGTTTTGAATTGGTAAAAGTGGTTTTTGGGGCGTATTTTATTTTTTGTGGTGTTTGTTAAATAAATAGGCCTTTTCAGCCAGTAGGTAACCCTGGGCGTTCAGCTCGCGGACTTTGGGCAAGTCCGCACTGCGCGACAACGCGGACTTACACTTTTTATCTTCTTCGCGCTCAATGTACGCTGCGCGCGCGATAACGACAATTTGTGACGATCGCGATGCCGAACACGCAGAATTTACAATCTGGCGAACAATATCTCTCGAGCATCATTAAACCTTCTCGAAAATGTTGATTTAGTTCATTTTGCACAAAAACTCCTCAGGTTGTCATTTAGATGTAGTTTGGTGATCAAGGAGTCATTTTTTTTTGTTTTACAATTTTTTCCAAGAGGTAGCAAGTTTCCCAGAGTCTCCAACTGCCTGGTCCTGTCCTTTGTCTTCACTTTTTGTTATTTTGGGTGGCCTGGCCATGTGGGTGGCAGCCATTTTGTGAAGCCAGGCATTGTGCTTTTGCCATAGGCCTGCATTGTCTGTCTTGTGTTCCTTTTCTTGTTGTTCTGGGTGGCCTGTCCATGTGTTGGCGGCCATTTTGTGTGAACAGCCACTGTGCTTTTGCCATAGGCCTCAAAGCTTGCGGCCTAGTGTGCCAGTAGGCCCGGCGGTAGTCATCCTCATGGGTGCATAAAAACTGTTTGTGTTGTCTGTTGAATTGTAACATAATTGAGGCCATGGATGGCATTGTTTTGAATTGGTAAAAGTGGTTTTTGGGGCGTATTTTATTTTTTGTGGTGTTTGTTAAATAAATAGGCCTTTTCAGCCAGTAGGTAACCCTGGGCGTTCAGCTCGTGGACTTTGGGCAAGTCCGCACTGCGCGACAACGCGGACTTACACTTTTTATCTTCTTCGCGCGTCAATGTACGTTTCGCGCGCGATAACGACAATTTGTGACGATCGCGATGCCGAACACGCAGAATTTACAATCTGGCGAACAATATCTCTCGAGCATCATTAAACCTTCTCGAAAATGTTGATTTAGTTCATTTTGCACAAAAACTCCTCAGGTTGTCATTTAGATGTAGTTTGGTGATCAAGGAGTCATTTTTTTTTGTTTTACAATTTTTTCCAAGAGGTAGCAAGTTTCCCAGAGTCTCCAACTGCCTGGTCCTGTCCTTTGTCTTCACTTTTTGTTATTTTGGGTGGCCTGGCCATGTGGGTGGCAGCCATTTTGTGAAGCCAGGCATTGTGCTTTTGCCATAGGCCTGCATTGTCTGTCTTGTGTTCCTTTTCTTGTTGTTCTGGGTGGCCTGTCCATGTGTTGGCGGCCATTTTGTGTGAACAGCCACTGTGCTTTTGCCATAGGCCTCAAAGCTTGCGGCCTAGTGTGCCAGTAGGCCCGGCGGTAGTCATCCTCATGGGTGCATAAAAACTGTTTGTGTTGTCTGTTGAATTGTAACATAATTGAGGCCATGGATGGCATTGTTTTGAATTGGTAAAAGTGGTTTTTGGGGCGTATTTTATTTTTTGTGGTGTTTGTTAAATAAATAGGCCTTTTCAGCCAGTAGGTAACCCTGGGCGTTCAGCTCGCGGACTTTGGGCAAGTCCGCACTGCGCGACAACGCGGACTTACACTTTTAACTTCTTCGCGCGCTCAATGTACGCTTGCGCGCGCGATAACGACAATTTGTGACGATCGCGATGCCGAACACGCAAAATTTACAATCTGGCGAACAATATCTCTCGAGCATCATTAAACCTTCTCGAAAATGTTGATTTAGTTCATTTTGCACAAAAAACTCCTCAGGTTGTCATTTAGATGTAGTTTGGTGATCAAGGAGTCATTTTTTTTTTGTTTTACAATTTTTTCCAAGAGGTAGCAAGTTTCCCAGAGTCTCCAACTGCCTGGTCCTGTCCTTTGTCTTCACTTTTTGTTATTTTGGGTGGCCTGGCCATGTGGGCGGCGGCCATTTTGTCAAACCAGCCACTGTGCTTTTGCCATAGGCCTCCAAGCTTGCGGCCCAGTATGCCAGTAGGCCCAGAGGTAGTCACCATGGGTGCATAAAACTGTTTCTGTGTAGTCTGTGGAATTTTTGCATCATTTAGGCCATGGATGGCATTGAATAGATTCAATTGAATTGCGAATTTGTGGCTTTTTTTGGAGGGTCTGACTATTTCACTTATTGGGTGTGGTAAATAAATGCCTTTTTTGCGTGTGTACTGTGTCATTATAATTGTGTTGTTGTAGTGGTTGTCTAACTTTCCAAAGTGTTTTTAGCGATGTGGATTTTAGTTTTTGCATTAAAGCTGTGTGTGTTTTATAAGGCATCCTTTGTCTGCCCATATATAGGCCTGCTTGAGTTCATTGCTTGCCGTGCCTTGTGCCTGTGAGTCACCATGTTTCTGGGGGCCATTTTGTTGTGGTAGTTATTAGTGTGCTGTTTTTGCCACATAGGCCTGCGTGTCTTTCCATTTTTCCTCTTGTTTTACTGCTTCCAAATCCATCCCCATTGCCAGCTGCAGCTCCCTGATGCTGCTATATAATACATCCCACGTGATGCACAAATTTAGGCCAAACATGCTCCAGTACATTTTAGTTTTTGTTCTTTAATATTCTTATTCTTCCAGAGTGTACAGTAGCCAGGAAAGCCCTGGCCTTGTTGTCAACGTCTCATAAATGGCTACACTGTGTGTTGTTGTTGGCAGAGTTTCTGAAATTTAATAATTGAGGCCACCACACACTAAGTTCTATATTCTATTTGTTTGACTTGTGCTATGTTTGACTGATGTTCTGGCTTTTTTGCTTTTAGGTGCACAAAGACTGAGGAGGAGGTGTGTCTCTCATCATTGCCTGTTGCACTTCCAGACAGACATCCTGCTGCTGGACACACAACGTGACGTGTGACCTGACCAGACATCTCTGCAACTGAGTGCTGCTGACATCTGAAGAAGATGGGCCCAAAGAAAGCAGGTACCAGGTCCTCCAGTACCAAGAAAGTTGCTATTGAGAAGAAGAAGGAACAGAAGAAGCAAGTGACACTGAAGTCTGGTGTGCCGGCCAGTACCTTTTTTGGGAAAAAAATTGCGCCTGCAGCAGCGGTGTCCGGGGGCAAGCTGGGGGCAGCACATCCGCATCAGTGGACCCAACCCACCAACCCAGGGCCAAGCACATGAGTGGGGAAGAGGTAGCCAGCCTAATGGTGGAAAGCAGTGATGCTGAGCCGGAGATAAACTTATCGCTATCTCAAAGTAGTACCCAATCAACGCAGGAGGAAACACAGCAGATAAGTGGTCAACAACAACAGCCGCAACCACCGCCCGCAATAGTAGTTGTTGTTCCTCCTGAAGTAGGGGCAGTTCAGGAAATTGAGCCTCATGCAGAGGTAGAAGAAGAAGCCACTCATTCAGAAGATCCATTGTCTTCCAAATCCCCAGCAAGGAAAAGGAGGGGTAGTCCATCGAGTTCTTCGCCAAGCCCCCTTCTGATGATCTAGATGCCACTTGGAAGCCACAAACTGAGTCTGGAGAGGGAGCCACGTCTCCAAGACCAAGCTAGGGAAAAGGAAGGTTCCAGAAAGCCTTACACTTATGGAGGTCGATGTAGAACAGCAAGATGATGATGATGATGACGACGAGCCAGTCATCACGAACATCACTCCCGGCCCCGAGGAGATGGAGACCAACATTCTTACTCTATCCAAAATCGCTGCGAGGGATGTAGCACGCATACCTCCACAGGTAACACCAACACGACCTACAGCTTCCATATTTGCATTAGCAAAGGCCCGGCAGCGACCTACATCCAGCACAACCACCACCTCTGTAGGAGTAGGTAGTGGTACAGCAGCACAGAGTCAAATTCAACACACACCCTACAGATCATCCGGCATTGGAAGTGGCACCTCCAGCAGGAGGCCAAAGTTAAGCTCCCCAGTTTGGGACTTCTTTACGGTTAGCGAAAAGGAGGAGAACATTGCTATATGCTCCATTTGTAATACCTCTGTTAGTCGTGGTACGCTTGGTACAAACTATGGTACCGGAGGCCAAATGACCCATCTGAAAAAACACCACTTGATCAGCTGGGAGGACCACCTTCGCGACAGAAAAAAAACTGCAACCATTGGTGTTGGTGGGGATAAAGGAGTAGAAGAAGATCCGATCACGGTGGAAGAGGAAGGACAGGGAGACATTCTCTCTGGTAGTGGTACACACGGTGTCCCTGACCCCAGCAGTGCAGTCTTAACGTTGCACACATCTTCAGCAACATCTCAGTGGCACAAGAGTAAGAGTCAGCCAGAGACACCAAGAAGTACCAGGTCCGCACTACCAAAAAGTGCGTTGAGCCTAAGAGAAAGGAAAACCATGCAGCCTACCATTATCAGCATGTTTGGGGTGAGGGGCAGTACGAACGCAACCACCCAATAGCACGTTTGTACAATGCGAAGCTGGCTAAAATGTTAGTACTGGACCTTCTCCCTTTTTCTTTTGTTGAAGGGTTGGGTTTTGTGGAATTTGTGTCAACCATCTGCCCAAAATGGCATGTTCCCAGCCGCTACTATTTTGCCAGAGTTGCAGTTCCAGCACTACATCACGACGTGCTGGAATTGCTAGGAAAGGCCTTGAAGCAGAGTGCTGTTCACAGTATCCACCTGACTACAGACATGTGGACCAGTTGCCAAGCCACAGATTACATGTGCATCACTGCACACTGGATCAGTTTTGTGGGTGTTAGAGAACAGCTATCTGCTGGTGTTGATACTGCAGAGATTTTTCATGCCACTCGCAAACATGCAACTGTAGCCATGTTTGCCATGGAGAAATCTCATACTGCTGCAAACATTTTGGAAGAGTTTAACACCAAGGTCTTTGAGTGGCTGCGCCCAAGAGGGCTTACGATTGGTTTTGTTGCCACGGACAACGGCAGTAATGTAGTTTTGGCCATGCGCAATGGTGGCTATTTCAGGGTCCCGTGTTTGGCACACTGCATTAACATTGTTGTTCAAGACTTTTTGAAAAATGAATCAAAAGTCAGCAACTTACTGGTCACCTGCAGAAGAATATGCACACATTTCAGCAATTCTTTTAAAGCCCGGAAGCAGCTGAGGGTCATTCAACGTGAGCATAAACTGCCAGTCAAAGCGCTCATCCAGGAGGTGCCAACACGTTGGAACTCAACTTATTACATGCTTGATCGTCTGTTTGAACTGTACATACCACTCAATGCTTATGTCATGCAAAGAATAGGGGAACCTACTGTGAGAGGCATGACCGTTGAGATGGCTCAATGGGACCTCATTAAATGCCTGACTGAGATGCTACTTCCTTTTGAGATCTTCACACGTGAAGTCAGCAGGGAGGACTGTACTATGGGCCAAGCTATCCCATTGTTGCACATGCTAGAGCAACAGCTGAAGGATGTGTCTGAAACGTACGCAGGTGTGGATGACAAACAAGACGCATATCATTTGGCGGAGACCTTAGCCGCTCGCTTATCGGAAAATACAAGGATTAAAAATACAATTTTGTCACAACCACATTACATTAGTGCCACAATTTTGGATCCACGGTACAAAGTATTTCTGAACAGCAAGGCAGTAATTCCTTTTTCGGAAGTGGATGTTGCCAACTACAAAACTTTGATAGCTAAGGAAGCAACTATTTTCGAAAGCGAACGGCTGTTAATTACAGGCCCCCACCACAGGCCATAACCAGTACTACAGGGCATCCAGAGTCAAGTTATACTTCGGAGCCTGAGGGCAGTGCATTTGCCTCCCAGCAGTCACCTACACCAACAATAACATCAAGAACAGGATCATCCACAGCACAATGTGCAACTGATTGGTTTCTACAGCAGGGGTATGGTAAGTCCAGTGCTGATGCAAAGGCAAAACCGGCCGAGCACATCCGAGCACCCCTTAACATTGAGCGGATGGTCCAGGCCTATCTGGATGACCCAACAGAGGTCTTCATGGATGGAAACCCATTGGTGTATTGGTATGGGAAAAGAAGGCAATGGACAGTGCTCAGCAGGCTGGCGATAAAGCATCTCGCTTCCCCTGTCGCAAGTGTCTCTTCTGAGCGTGTTTTCAGTGCTGCTGGTGCCATTGTAACTTCGAAAAGGACCAGTCTCTCGGCCCAAAGCGTGGAGAGGTTAACCATGATCAAAATGAATCAGCACTTTATACCACCGGATTACAAAATACATGAATCACAGCAGGAAGAGCAGAGCGACTTGGATGACGTAAATAGTGCGTTACAGGACCTACTTCTGTCCGAACCACCAGAGTTTGAGGACGAGCTCCTCTTCCCTGACAACTAGGCTTTCAAATTGTTGCTTTCTTCCTTCCTTTATGTGTCTGTGTATCTGTCTTTCTGGTTCAAATCAAATCACAACAAAACCATCACCACCGTCTTCTTTTTATTTCCCTATTGGAGTTGCACGTCTGTGCATTTAACTGTCCACTCTTCAGAGTCCTGCTTCATCTTCCTGTCTTGCACAAGTACATTTCCATCAAGCCAGACATTAGTACAAGAAATGTTGCCTTTACCAGTCCCGCCTCCATTAGAAGTGAAACGTGACTACTATAGCTATCCTCCGTTTTGTTTTTGAGCCGAAACTCATCAGTGTCCGAAGGCTACAGCCTCAGCAGGCATCCAAAGGTCCTCACTGTCAGGACAGAAGGTACTTGGCAGAGAAAGACAAGAGACTCTTCGAAGAAACTTGCTGACATTTGTGCAAACTCAAATGACCAGCAATGAGCACTACACAGGCCGCGGCCCATCATCACAGTGCTGACCATGGGAAGCAACTTAAACTGTGACAAAGAAGTGCCACAGATGAATAAGACGAAAACCGAAACAGCGCCTAACACTCAAAATGAATGTGGACTGGAGTAATGATGAGGCCACTGCCCCGCAAAAAAAAAAAAAAATGTCAGAACTAGGCATCTGATGATCTGACAGCCAAAGAGAAGAGCAAGACAGGTAATGATGGAATGCATTGGATGTTTGCAGATTGCTGTTGTTTGTTGTTGATGTTGTGCATGAAGTCGAACTCTACTCTACTAGTTAATCTACAAAGTGACTCAAGTAAGTCAGTGACAGTCAATGTTTCCCTTCTTGTTGTTTAATAACCAAATTGTACTCCTACTACTGCAGGTGCAGGCCAATATCTGTTGCAATTTTTTAATATGGAATATGGACTTAATCGGAGTCAATACAGACTGAGTTGTAGTTGGACAACACGTACCACACCATGATGATGACCATACTATCTTTTCGCGTGCAGTCATTCAGTTGGATCGGAGATGATTCAAGGACTAACTGCATTTCATGAAGTGGCATAAGGTAAACATAAACACAACAATTCAACAAGAAAGTAGTAAACACAGCAGACCTACATGTCCATGTAGTGGTCTAGTCGAGTGTAGTGATGACTGACAGCGGCGCATTGATTTTGTCACTTAATTAGGAAAATGCTAAGTTGCTGTGTATGCCTTTTGTCTGGCTATGTCAAAAATTAAGGTAAATGGAGGTTGGGTCACGGGCTGGTGCTGTGGTGGGCCTGTTCTGTCCTGTTGTTGTTGTAGCTTAATGCTGTAAACAGAATCTACACGATATATTCAAGCCGCCTCACTCTGAAAGTGTTCTCTCTTCTCTTCTTGGACTCCACCGTAAATGATGAGATTCAACTCCACAATTTTAGCATGATAATACAGTAACTTTAGTATCATTCATCATTCATCTTTTAATTAATTTGAATCCTTTTTTCTCTGCAATCTGTTTGTTTGCTAATTGATCCCTACAAATGTTTTTTAATTGTCTTTGCTATCTTTACAAGTAAGCCCAGTACTACATGGAATTTGGGTCTCTGAGGGCATATTACAGGCAAGGCAAATTGCATAGAATATACTGGTGCCCTGTACTGTCTAATTGTCTAGTAGGAGTTATTAAGTACTACTCATTAACCATCAAGTTATCTAATCTTCATCATCATTAACGCATGCATTTCCTTTTCTCGCTTTATTGATTTTTTGGATAAGATCATGGTCGTCTGCCAAGATTGCGCTTTGCTTTTGTTGTCCATGCGTACTGTTTTTCATTTTCAAACCTTTCCCCAAACCCCCTTCCCATCCATTCATCAAACCCTAACCCTCTTCCCCGGGCTGTGATTTATATTGAGGTGTGATGTGACTACATAAAATGTACACCAATTGATCACACGCTTGCTGGGGCAGATGTGGTGAAAGCAACACTAATTCAATTGCAAGGCAGGGCGAGGAGCTTCTTCTGCTTGGCCACCCATGCTCAGTCTATGTGCATTGTGCAAGCCGTCACCGGCTAATAGTAGTACATCATAATTAATTGCCGTCATTGATTGGATTAATCATCAAACTCCTACCACACAGCAGTAAAGGTTACGAATTACGATTGTGTTAAGTTAAGTGACTCACTCGACAGCACAACTGCAGTTTATAACTTCTTGTACTAGGCTGTCCCCGCCACCATTATGTTTAATTTGACTTTAGCAGTTGCAACTGCAATATTGTTTGTTTGGCAGTCGTCTTCTGTACTGTATTTCACTTCGTTCGACTACTCCTCCCACAGTTTTTCTCAGGCAAGTGACTGTCTCTTTTTTATTTTTTTAGCAAATGCTACTGCCAGTGTCTACTCTACTACTACCACCACAACCATGGCATCTTCTACATTCTCTATGGAAACCATGCAGCCATCGCTGTGCCGAACGTAGTCATCATCAATCACAGGTAAGATAAGTTTGGTGGGAGGTAGAATTCTAGTAGGACAAATAACTCAGTGAGGGGTACCGCATCTATCTGTTTGTTATACATCATCGGCAGATTATTTAAATCAAACACTGGCTGCGGCCCTGCAGCAGCAAGGAAACCAATGTGACGTTAATTAGTAAAACAGTAACCCCCACAAAACATTAACATTGTATGTTTAAGTATAAATATAATTTATTACCCTAACAAAAATAAACTATCCCACACCTGACCCACCCTCTCCCTAACCCCAACCAATGTCCAAAACGAAAAAGTCCAAAGAATGTCCCGAAACCCCAACGCCCAATTTCCACCCACCAAAACAAGGAATAAAAAGGGGCAAAGCAACAGGGTCCTCGATGTTATAATCGGCGGGCTTTGAGGTGTTTGTCCACCAGGATTTTCACCCGCTCCTCCATTTGCTCCTCTTGCCGTGCCATGCGGAGGAGAATCTTCCTGCGGAATGCCCTGCAGTGGCATCCACAATGGGGGACAGCAGTGCTGGCTGCTAATGAATTGCGGCGGGTGGCTATCAGACCGCGGCGCCTGTACCGCTGGAGTTGGGGCCTGGCTGGGGCCCGGGGCATCGGACGAGGCTGCAGCTGCTGCCGCCTCCTCCTCCTCCTCCGCCAGAGCCACCAGCCGCCGGTACTCCCGGCATATGGCCTCCAGTTTCCGGCGCCGGGCCCTGACTGCCAACTCCTTCCGCGATGGTTTGTCTTGGGAAAAGAAAGAAAAAAATATTGTTGTAACCAGTACTCTTACCTAAACAGTAACACAAAATTAATTCAACACATAATGGCACAGTAGCACTAGCAAGAAGCACAGTACATAACATTTGTGGTAATAATCTATCTATCCTCCCACTTCCTCGGCCTCTAACATTTGTGGGAGTTTCAGGCATTATACTAGCACTATGGACTCCAACCAGTACACAGTACACCAGTGTTCTTCTTATCTCTAGTTTAGGGAAATGACATAACCTGGTTGTAGCCGGCATTGCCAGCTCGGTCATCTATGCTTGAACCCAAGACAAACATACGAGTCATGACGCAGAGTCACATTAGTTTGATTTACTACTGTTTGCAGGTGGGGAAGCTCGTATTTTTCTATTACGGGTGGCACTGGCCATACTCTCTCTGTTACATGGAGGGCAATTGCTCAATTTCACAGTGCCTTGGCTACTACAAAAAGGCAGATTATATATCTGATCCAATGATCGTTGCTTTTATATGGGACAACGACATAAGGTCAGTAGCGGTCGTTGGTGGGACTCGGGGAGTTTGGGCGGGCGGTGGCGTGGGTAGGGGCAGGATGGGGGTAGTAAACTATGGATTACGGCCAATTACAGGTAAGTAAACATATAAATAAATGAAACTAATTTTGTTGCGCACACTGCATCGCATTTGGCGGTGCAGTGCGCACAATGAAATTCACTTTATTTATTTGTATGTTACAGTAAAGTTACCTGTATTTGCCCGCGTAATACATTGTTTACTACTACCCCCACCCTGCCCCTCCCCACATCGGCTTTGGTACGCTGGCGCGGTTTCTTTAACATACCCTAAAACTGTGCATCCCGTGACAGTCTCCACCTATGCTGTCTATGATGAATACATACAGGCATCCATCCATTCTAAGTAAATGTCAATCATTCTTCTTAATCTCTCCACAAACGTTACTTTGTTTCACCAACAACAACGCATGCGTCCACTCACTCCGTTGCTTGCCTTGGCTTAGAGTTTCACCCAAACACCGCTGATGATTCTTGCTATCCACAGTATCCACCCATACTGTGTCTTCCACCCAGGCAGGCATCCATTCTTCTTTCACCTCCCACCCATCCTTCAACAACACATGCATCTGATTCCTATCAGCCACCTATCCATGCTTCCAACGTATCCTTCTCTGCCAGTCGTCATATTAAATCTCGCCCGCCCTTCCTCCTTCCACCCTTCTTTCCCTTTTTGTTCAACACATCCATCAAGGTCATCTGATCTGACTTTTAGTCTCCTCCATAAAACTTTCACAGCTGAGTTGGAGTCAGATATAAGAGGCCATTGGTTAATGAAGTCACGCTGGTAATGCTATTGCTACTGCATTGCTCATGCTAAGTAAAGGGTGTCTTCTTTATTAACCGTTGTATAATGTTCACTACAACTTCATACCTAATAAGTCTCAACAACAGTACAGTGAGTGAAGTCCACTCCACACACCCTTCCAGCTAGTGCAATGTCAATAAGTCATGAATATAACTTACCACCGCCCGGCACTGCTGCTGGCTCACCCCCTGTATCTCCTGCCCCTCCGGAATGGCCGCAACGCCATCGCCGCTGGCCCCACCGGCACTGGTGGTCGGTAGTACGCCTAGAAAAAACATGACACATTTTTAGATGCCTGTACACCTCCCCTATTTATTCTTTTTCACTAGCAAGATTGAAAAAGTTAATACATATTATTATTATAAATCACATTCAATAGTCCAAATCGGGTACTAGAGTACAGTCAGTAGACAGACACTAGTAGTGTTATTATGGTCCCTAGGGTCATTATTATACTATACTCTACTCTTTGCAAAGTTAGCCTGAGCCATGCAACCATTTTTCGCTTCATGTCTTTTGCGCATGTTACCTCGCAGCTTGTTGTGCAGTAACAGTAAGACGCCTTTTGAGCCCACATGAGCACATACAGCTACTGTCTGAGCGTTGCGTACAAGAGGTCGGAAAACAAGCCACTTTGTTATGGAGTTCCGTTAGTCCGTATTACTTAGCCATAGGTAACATGTTATAGTTTTTTGGCAGGACTGACAAATGCTTGCATTAACACGCACCATTTTTCTCAGGCAGAGGATTCCCTTCTACGAACCAGAGATTTGCAGAGCTTATGAATGATGCATGTAACCAGTAATTCTACGTTCTACGGTGAGGAGTCGCCCAGAATTCACACAGATCTTTTGTCTTATATCATCATGCACTTGTTGCAACAATTTTTATTGTTTTAATCTTATGCATTTTGCTGTTGGAGCTGGCTGGAGTACACTGAATTTTATAGAACAACAACATACAGAGGTTGTCATTTGAAAATAAACCTTTGAACTTACACATAGACTCTGTGGTATTTGGTGTGGTGGTGGTGGTGGACTTACACGAGTGAGTGAGCGAAAGTGTGTTATGTTCTGGGTTGTGGAATCATAATCATTGGGTATCTTCGGGTGGGGGTTCGGGGACCTAATGAGACACTAGCTAGTCGTTCAGGGGATTGTGGGTTCACTTCTGACTGAGGTGTGAGGAACGTCCAAGTTCCAAACTCTCATCACCAACATCCTCTTTCATTGTGCATAGTTCTGCATGGGGCTGTGCAGAATCCAAGTAGTATGTACTATATCCTATCAAAAATAGTCAAATATCTGGTTGTGCATTTTGTTTGTGGTAATTGTCAAAGCCTCAAGATTAAGAAGCCTAGAAGAGGACAACCGAAAGGACTGGACTCAGTGGCTAGAGCTATTAGTATTGGTCAATCTGAGTTTTATTCAAAACCGTACAATAAAGAGTGGCAATGCAAACTGGGCAAGCTTAGCGACAGACTAATAGTAGTAGTACCGAGTACAGACATTCATAGCAGAGGCAGTTACAACTTAGAGGCAGGGATAACCAGAATTTAGAAACAGATAGTCAAGTCAAGATCAAAGAATCTTTTGTAAAAAATATAATTAGGGAGTGGAGCCAGAATTAATAGTTCTGAAAAAATAAGGTCCAGTAAAAGTTAGGGCAATATAATTGTTAATATAACCACTGGAGGACTTACTGGGACCAGCAGCAGGGCTCCTCGGTAGAGGAGCGGTCCTCTGGTGGTTGTCCCGCCGACTCGGACCCCGTCTTCTTGCCCCTGGGTGCTGCAGATCAGTGATCATGTAAGATATAATAAAGAAAAAGAAAGACACAAACATTAATGATTGCTGTGAAACAAATACATTATCTAAAAAAACGCTCAAAAACGTTTTAGGAAACAAAAATTGCAATAAAATTGACCTATCTAATCCGATCGCCTACTGGCTTGCGGGATTCACGGACAGTCTACTTATTTGGGAACACTAATTCAGTGTTCCATTCTGATTGATAAAAATAAAATCCAGAACACTAACTAAGCCTAAGTACCACCTGACCTAGCCCACCTATTCCAGGCGGGCCAATTGTTCATTAAGCCTGCATTTCCATTTTTTTTTCCCATCAAAAATGCATAGATGAGAAGGAGGACACATGCATAAAGTCAGTGCATAATGCATACACCAAATTGTTGGTTGGTTGCGCTCTGATGTTCTGCAGCTGACTGACACTGCTAAGCTAAGCTTACCAGTACCACTCACTAAACAAACTACAAAAGGTTCTACTAAGGACTGGGGTAAGCAGCACTCAGTGACAGAGGATGCGTCACGCACACCGCTCAAAAATTATCAACTAATAGTAACTAAACCTAGTATCAAATCCATCCACCACTATTTGACAGGAGGACAAAGGAAGGACTACAGTCTCTCTAGCAATAGCATTACCTAACTGAAGTTCTCTAAAGTAAACTCTTACATAATAATGACAAGCGAGCGCAAAGTTGCAAAAATGTAAGAGTACCGCCCAGCACCTGTGTCCTACAATCACAGAAGATTTTGAAACGTAATTTACCTGCAATGTAAGCAGCATTATTCTTGTTATTTGTAAAAATGTATACACAAATCACAATACTTATACTACTATATATATTGGCTACTCACCAAGCCCCACGACCTCGACACCTAGCAGGTCCAACAGGTCCTGCTCCCGGTCAAGAATGTCTGACCACCGGTGGGCCAGCTGGTTATGTGTGCGCCGGACCGCGGAGCAGCGAAACACTGCCCGACGCACCTTCGCCCACCGGCGGTGACGCTCCTGGGTCGGGAAACCGGAGCCTGGCCTGCCGCCTGCTGCCAAGGTCAAGGGGAGGTGGCGCTGAATAAAAAAACAAGGGCGGCCACCTCCTCCTCCGTAAACAGCTGGCGGGCTTGCACGCCTGCGGGGCGCAGTCTGCCGCAAGGCAGGCGGCGATTGGGCGCACGCGCCTTGCCCTTTGACCCGCTGCTGCTACCCTTTGCCATGGTTCTGGGGTGGGAGGAGGTGAAAAAGAAAAGTTAGAAGGGAAAAAGAAAGTTAGGGGAAGAAGTAGGAGCTTAAAGAAGAAAGTTATATAAAACAGTTGAAAAGTAAAAACACAGTAAAAAGTAGAAAAAATGCAAAATATAGACTTAGGCAGAGAGAGAGATAGGTAAGAAATAAAGAAAAATTGAAAAACAGTGTAAAAACTAAGGATTGCAAAGATTGAGGGAGGATAGAATAGCAGGCCCAGAACCATAGCATAGAGTGGTAAAACAAGATGGCCGCGCCCATCGCGACCGCATGGGTAAGTTCGCGCGATATTTCTCCCCGAGCACGCAAAAAACGTCGCGAACACATACAACGCGTTCCCCGAACATGGAATGCGCATCGCGAGCACGCTATACGCGACCCGGAACAGGAAATAAGGGATCGCGAACGGGCGGGACAAGTGAAAACCAAATGGCCGCGCCCATAGGCGACCGCATGGGTAAGTTCGCGCCCCCGAGCACGCAAACAGCGTCCCGAACACAAACAACGCGTTCCCGAGCAAGAAAAACGCATCGCGAACGGGCGCGCCAAGCAGCTACGCACGCTCGCGAAGCTCGCGTAGCGCTTCGACGTCTTCGCGTAGCTTCGCGTAGCGCGACTACGCGAACTACGCCCAGGGTTAATCAACACACACCCATTTCAAAACCATAATCTTAGCAAAAGCAATAGTAATGAGCATCCCTATTAGTACTCACACTCCTTTGCTGCTACATGTTGACTTCATCAGGAACAATACTCCATCAGCACTCCATCAATCCTTCTCTTTACCGTACAACATTTTTTGGCTGTTTGGACTTTAACTATAATTTTCCTGTCTCGTTCAGCACCCTAAAACCTCAATTCTCTAGGCAGAACCATAGCACTGCCACCAAAGATTTGAGCTAGAGTAAGCGGTATAAATATTTTAAGTTTAACTTTCACTTCACTACTTACTCATTTGTCCCTCTAACTGTACTAGGACCCCTACAGTTAGACGGATCATAGCATTGCCCTTACCACAGAGGCAAATGGTCCTCTGATGAATCGTTCTCCGCCGATAGGTGAGGTGGGAATTAGGATGTCCAAAAGCACAGTGTTAGCCACCCAATGAAGACCATTAATTGGTGACCAACTTACAAGTTTGAAATGAGGTTCATATGCACTACTTTCAGAACCATACTGTAACAATACATTTTCCTATAGGGAGACCCAATCTCCTAATGAAATTTCGTCTAACCAGAATGGTACAAACTAGAAGCTCTGCTATTGCAACGCAGAATAAAAGAAGCAGAGCTTGATATTCTGAAAAGATGTGCTGATTCTCACTACAACGCATTTAAATCAAAAGAGCTCAGTTTCACTTAAAGAACATCCGGACACAATATTAAACTCAGACAATATTGATAATTTGTTATTGTATTAATATTCCAAAATTGACACAAATAAGCAATTTCTTGAGCATCTCAGTCAAGATTAATAAAGCATGTAGTTCAAGACTATGGGGTCGATTCCGATCTCGGCCGGAAGCGCACCGAATAGGATTAGTCCAGAAAAAATACGAGCCGAACGCGTTTTTCCCGAACGACTCGAACAGTCGTCCGAGCGAGCAAGTACGATGCGCATTACTGCTAAAATTCCGAGCGAGTCGTACGTTCCCAATCCAGCTCCAGTTCCCCGACCGAGCTGGATCCGTAAACGCCGATTCGAGTCGCACGGAAGTAAATACACAGCACCTTCCGGCAGGACTAGTACGATGCGCAATCCGTACGCGCCGAACTGGTCGCTACGTCCGGCACGTCAGAGCATCCGGGAGAGCTGCACATAAGCTCCGATTCGCACCACAAGACGATCCACGGCTACGAGACGAACAAGCCAGCTACGAGTACGAGTCGAAGCCACGAGAAACCCGAACGAGACGAACCAACCATGAATCCCATCGCGCAGGTCCTACCAATACTGTACATCTATTACCGGAACCGGTACGGAGGCGTACGGCGCAGACGGTATGTCAGACACCCACTACACAAACAAACAACACATACCCGACATATGTCACACACACATAGGGATGCAGAAATGACATACACTAGCAACAGCAGAACCATAGGGGCGGGATGGCTATCACCAATGCCATGCACACCCATAGGGGCCTGATGGCTACCACCCCTACTCATGGGGGGCTGGATGCCTGTCACTACTACCATCCCCACACATAGGAGGATGGATGCCTACCACTACCACCACCCCTACTCATGGGGGCCTGGATGGCTGCCACTACTACCATCCCCACTCATAGGGGGATGGATGCCTACCACTATCACCACCCCTACTCATGGGGGCCTGGATGCCTGTCACTACTACCATCCCCCCTCATAGGGGGATGGATGCCTACCACTACCACCACCCCTACTCATGGGGGCCTGGATGCCTGTCACTACCACCACCCCTACTCATGGGGGGCTGGATGCCTGTCACTACCACCACCCCTACTCATGGGGGCCTGGATGCCTGTCACTACCACCACCCCTACTCATGGGGGTCTGGATGCCTGTCACTACTATCATCCCCACACATAGGGGGATGGATGCCTACCACCACCACCACCCCTACTCATGGGGGCCTGGATGCCTGTCACTACTACCATCCCCACTCATAGGGGCCTGGATGCCTACCACTACCACCACCCCTACCCATGGGGGGCTGGATGCCTGTCACTACCACCACCCCTACTCATGGGGGCCTGGATGCCTACCACTACCACCACCCCTACTCATGGGGGGCTGGATGCCTGTCACTACCACCACCCCTACTCATGGGGGCCTGGATGCCTACCACTACCACCACCCCTACTCATGGGGGATGGATGCCTACCACTACCACCACCCCAACTCATGGGGGCTGGATGCCTAGTCACTACCACCACCCCCACTCATGGGGGCCTGGATGCCTGTCACTACCACCACCCCTACTCATGGGGGCCTGGATGCCTGTCACTACTATCATCCCCACACATGGGGGGATAGATGCCTACCACTATCACCACCCCTACTCATGGGGGGCTGGATGCCTGTCACTACTACCATCCCCACACATAGGGGGATGGATGCCTACCACTACCACCACCCCTACTCATGGGGGCTGGATGCCTGTCACTACCACCACCCCTACTCATGGGGGATGGATGCCTACCACTACCACCACCCCTACTCGTGGGGGATGGATGCCTACCACTACCACCACCCCTACTCATGGGGGCCTGGATGCCTACCACTACTACCATCCCCACTCATAGGACGGGTAATGCATGACACAACCAGCATACTCCAACATAAGGAATGTCAGCAAAAGACATCCCCCCAACATCATGACAAGAGTGTGTAGTCTGTGTCAAATGCCTACAACACTGAACATGACATTGAACATACAATGTGACCCCCATCACATGTGTCACACAAAAATGTGTGTGGCCTTCACAATGCAAGCAGACCATGACCACTGTGGGAATGGGGTCTAAACCCCCATCATCACAGTGACCAAAAGGTAAGTGTGGGGTCCATAGCTCAATCACATTTTGAACATTGTGGCAATGGGGTCTAAAGCCCCATCATCACAGTGACCAAAAGGTAAGTGTTGTCATGGAAAAAGCTGCAACTGCCAAACAGCATGGATGATTCCTGGTCACAGAACAACAAACACATCAGTGGCAAAGTAGTGGTTGTGTCCCATAGCAACATAGATTGGGTGAGGCAAACAGTGCAGTGCAAATAAAACATACCTTTGGCCATGTGCAGACAAACATCACCCATGGGGACTGACATTGTCTCCATTTATCAATTACACAATGCCAGAAGTGACCATCATAATGCAAACCCACATATCTGCACTAATGGACACACAAATGTAGATATCCTGTGGAGACTGTAGATGTGAGGTGAACAAATAGCATACCATGGCAGCAATGGGACATACAAACCATGATTATTGTGCTGACTGATGACCTAGGAGTCAAAGGGACAGCATGGAAAATCCTCCAAACAACATACAGGCAATGGCACACTAAAGATATGCCAATTCAGTGGTGCAGATGCACAAACACAAACAGGCAGACTCACACTGCATATCAAACACAACAGGTGATGGGGGGGGGGTGCCAGTGTCCCCAGGCAACCACACAACACATGAGGAGGCCTGAATTCCAATTACACAGATGTGTATACAGTGCCATACAAAAGTAACTCATGGATCGGATTCCCCTATGTGGGCAATCAGGCACTGTTAGATGAGAGGGAGCCCAAATTACACATGTCACACAAGCTTGTAGGAACAGCAATTAACACAGCAAGAGACAGACCCACCACAGCACTACCCCCAGGGACCCCACATTGTGGTGACACTAGCCTGCATGATAATCCCACTGTGATGACAAAGGTAGATGTCGTTCACACTGTGAACCACAGCCATGTGTCCTGAGCAACAAATTACCATCACACCTACACAAGCACAAATCAATCAGCACGGCCTGTCAGCCAAGGTCAATATGGAGGTAGGGGTCTAGCCGTGCAACAACTCACATTTGCACACACTCAACACCACACTCCTTGATCTCCACCGATGTGCAGCAGTGAAGCTCATATGGACTGGTGACATTGCACTTGCACCCATGACAATCCCAGGGGTGGTTGTGGGAACTAAGGTGCAGAAACCCATCACACCTGGCCAGTCAACAAGACTCATGAATGTCTGACACACTGCACAGTACGCCGTACATGGGCATGACGTGAAATCCACCCCAATCAATGGGATCCCGGCCACAGTCACACACCAATGAAGAAGCCAAGGTGACCCACAAAGAATACACGTAGACAACTTCCAACATTGCAGCTCTGACCCTGAGGAGTGGCAGCAGTCACACACACAACGTGTCACAATCACTGAAAGCTACCACAAACTGTAAATTACATGACTTGTGTAACCAACAAGTGCCAAGGGGAATCCTGACTGTGTCCCATCTGCATTTGCCCACATCCCCAGCCCTGACAACAAAGACAACTAGGGATGACAACCTGATGAACATTAGTTTGCCATGCACCCACATCACGGAGAAACCAGGTCCAAGATGCTGGATGAACACAGGACAACTCAGCAAGCATCACAAACAGGAACATCCGTAGGGACACAGCCGGTGTAGGAAAAGGGAAG
The DNA here is from genome assembly GCA_963921515.1 of Calotriton arnoldi. NCBI lineage: Eukaryota > Metazoa > Chordata > Amphibia > Caudata > Salamandridae > Calotriton > Calotriton arnoldi. Next base: position 584,510 of record CAWUFW010009831.1, read on the forward strand.
GGAACACACACAGACATGCTTACACAACACACAACACGGGCCCAGGCAATGTCACGGGATTACACACTGCCATGAGGGCACTCCACTCCTGTGGAAGGTCTGCTGTGCCAAACCTTGTCTGTGCACGACTCAAACATGTCAGCAGAACACTCGGTCAGTGAGTCAACAATTACAACACACTGAAGGCTCTGCTCACATCAGCCTGGGTACGGGAGTGTCACTTCAGTCATCTGCATATACCCAAAACACGTGTCAAGCAAGTTGCACTGTATACACAGATGAGTCCTTCAACATTGATGTGCTAAACTGCATGTCCAGTGGAGATGGGCACACAGTCAGGGAAATAGAAACATTGAACAGTGGTAAGCCCTTGAGATGTGCATCAGTGTAAGCCACAGATGTTAAATTACAAATGCAAAACGTACATCCGTGTGTCAAATGCTGAACATTACACCCTCAGATTGCAGCAAAGGATGCTATGGATCCAGACTAGATTAGGACACATATCCCATGGACCACATGGAGTCCATCACAGCAACACTTCATTTTCCTGATCTGAACACTATTACAACAGCAAATGCATGATGATACTCATCTACATCATGTACAACAAAAGCAAAACCACTAGTAAACAAAAAGACGCTTTATTCAGCCAATGTGAATGAAAAATTGGAAGTCCAAAAGAAACTAAGGCCAATGGCCAGTCCACATTCACAGTCCGAACAGGGTGACATGTGACAACTTGTCACCCATTGCTTGCCTGCACTGGTACAGACAGGGGACATCCCCCTCGGAGGGGCATACAAGGGGCAGGCCAGGCACCGCAGGGACAGGATCAGGGAATGCCAGAAGGAGGCAGTGAAGGGGTGGTGGGTGCAGGAGTGTCACCGGCAACTGCAGTGGAGGTGTCTGACTCAGTGGGGGCCGGCACCACTGTAGGGCACAAGTCAGATGGTGTGGGTGCTGGCACCACTGCAGTGGGCCGGTCAGATGGAGTGGACTGGGTCCCCACTGCAGTGCCCAAGTCAGACGGGGTGGTTGTGGACTCCACTGCAGTGCATAACTCCAAGGGAGTGGAAGGGGGGGCAGATGAGGTGGGCAGGACAGAGGGGGGACCTGGTCTCCACACCAGTGGCACAAACAGGCCGAGCGTCTGGGTTGGGGGTGGAAGAGCAAGTGGTAGGGGGGGAGGGCCTAAGCAGTTTGGGGATGCGGTATGGGTGTGTGGGGGAACCTGGGGCAGGGTGTGGCGGGGGAACCTGTGGGGTGGTGGCCTGTGGGATGGAGGAGTGAGACTGTGTGGTGGAGCTGCGTGGTGGTGGTGGTGGGGTCTTGCCCTTCCTGGTCCGGGGGGACTTCCTAATGGGGTCCTCAGTCTGCCTGTGCCTGGGGGAGGGTGTCTGGGTGTGAGGGGCACTCCCCTCTGTGTGTGGTGGTCGCCTCTTCCACCTGTACGTTGGGTCAGATGGATCTGTGGGGAAGAGGCCAAGCTCACAGAGGAAGAGCTTCTGGGAAGGGGGGGTTGCAGGTGAGGCAAGGGAAGGGGTTTTGGAGGGAGAGGTAACTGAGGACTGCAGAGTGCTCGTGGATGCTTGTGTGTGTGTCTGGGCCCCATCCCCTGTGAGTGAGGTATCAGACCCCTGACTGTGCGTGCGTGTGCGTCTGGATTTTGGCATGTGTGTCTGTGTGCTGCTTGTGTCTGTGCTGGTGGGTGCCTGTGCCGGTGTATGTGTGCTTGGGACAGGTAGGGTGCTGGGCATTGTGGATGGGGCAGAGGTAGGAGGGGTGAGGGAATGTTGCAGGAGGGACACTGCTGCCGTCAGTGAGGAGGCCATGGACTGATTGGTCCGCTGTAGGGCAGACATGCCGGATGACATGCCCTCCATGAATGACACCAGTTGTGTCAACAGACCCATGTGTGCATAGAGGACACTCAGCATTGATGTCTGCCCTACATTGGATCTGTTTCAGCAAGTCCACAGACTCCACACTCAGGGCAGCAGGGGAGACAGAGGCAGGGGTGCGGTGCCTGGCATGAAGGAGACACGCTCCCTACACGGGAGCCTCCACGGACATGTGGGATGGGAGCAGATGGGAGGGTGGAGATGGTGGTGGTGGCAGGGACAGACTTGCTCGATTCTGTCTGTGGTCTGCTGACACCCGCCTCCACAAGGGAGTCCTCACTGGAAGTGCTGTGTACCTCAGCCGAGGTGGTCGTAGCTGAGGTCTCCTCAGTGTGGCTCCCTCACCCTCCGTGCCACTGGGTCCCTCGGTCTCCTCTGCAGTGGACCCAGTCTGGCTCTGCCGCTCCTCTTGGTCCGTGGAGCTGTCTCCTCCTGTGGCCGTGGATGTATCTGCAAACAATCAGGATAAACAGAGCAACATTAGTCACCTGTACTGACCACACACACCACAGTAAGTACAGCACATCACAGAGCAAGCCCTGCCATCATTTGCTAGACGTTGCAATAAGTGCTGACACTGATTTGAAGAAGCCCATTGTCTGCCTGACAGTCATTCATGCCACTCATGTCCTACCTGTCCATGCACCCATCTGTCTGGTGCCTGTTGTATGCGACTAATCATATGTGCACACATGCACCACATACACAGTTGTTGGACATCCAAGAGAACATATGGCAATGTGTCACTCCAAACACATGCCATCTCCTGCCACTGACTCAGTACATGTGTCAGGAAAAGTGATGGGCAGAGTCTCTGTCAATATGCGGGTTTTGGTTCCATCACCAGACACAATGATGTCCTCATTTCCTGATAGACAATGCGACAATGGTGTGCATGCAGGACATATCACACTACTGCTAGATAACCCTTTGCAAGTTGAATGTCATGGCACAGGCCTGTCTGGCAAGTCAGTCATAACTGTCTCCTGTCACAGGGGCAGTGCATACACACAACACCAGTCTGCACTGTGTCACAATCATGGACGTTTTGGGAATGCAAGCCCTGTAGCTGACAGGTGCACATGTGCACCCCTGGCCACCCACATCATGAGGACTAAGATGATCCCACGTCATTCAAATGAGACATTTGAGTGACTGCAAACACAAATCCATACACATGAGCATTTCACCGTCTGATGAGAATGAACCAAAGCTGCCTGCACCTCAATGTTTCATACACCATTGTGCACAGTCAAGGGATCAGAGACCTATGCATTAACCAATGTGCAGATCCTATAGTCACAACTCAGATGGCTGGCCACCCCTAATTGTTAAACACTCCAGGAGTCCAAAAAGCAAGGCCACACCACGGTGATACAGAGGCAGACACCTGAGTGCACTCTTCACAATGCCCAATATGTATGCTGACACACGGGAGTGGGAGAACAGAGTGCCTTCGATGTCCGGAGTAGGCATTACAGTCCTGGTCCATGTGCAACATGGCATTACCCTGAACACTAGGCAGGTGGCTATGCATGTGTCACACACATGATGTACATACTTCTGAGGCTCCTACCTTGGTCTCTGCTGCAGCATGGGTGTGTGGCACATACCCCAGACATGTGGTGAGTCAGAGCAGCAATTGGAACACATATTGAAGCCATACCCAGAGTACATGTCAGATCACAGGCATTGTGTGAGCAATTGTACCACCCATGCAGCCCACAACAAAGTTTCTGTAACTGATGCCGTCCCCAACTTGAACCACAGGTAACTGCAAGTACACAGTACCCAAGTGACCTAAGTCACAGACTGTAAGGGCCACACCTGTGTATCAGATGAAGAGGGGGCATGACACAAGTGAGGGACATGAGTCCAGGACGACAAGACAGTCGTACTGTGGAAGTGGAACCAGGCTAAAGGAGTGCATAGAGCATGTTAGTCATAGTACCCAGAAAAGGCTAGCACTTACCCCCTCCTTGCTGCTGTCTGGCCTTCAGCTGCCCATCCAGGTCAGGGAAGACCACCGCCAGAATCTGGAGCATGTGGGGGTCAGGGTCCAGTGTCCGCCCTCCTGCGAGGAGGCGACAGCTTCAGCTGGACCCTTGCGATCCTCCGGGTCCAGCCACGAAGGTCCTGCCACCTCTTCTGGCAGTTGCGGATCCTGCGCCTGTAGACCCCCACAGATCGTACTGCCCGGGCGATGGTCAGCCAGATCTCCTGCTTCTGGTGGGCATCAACCTGTGAGGATGACAAAGTGAAAAGGCCATTACTACACATGCAACATATCCGTGCATCACACAGTTGGATATACATGTCTCAATCACAGGGGCATATGATGTACACAGGTAGTGCAACTATGGCTATGAACAGTTGTCCAGCAGTTACTAAATGGTATCATTGCCTGGGAAGTAAAACCTTGTTGGAATGCACTGTTACTGCACTATACCTGTTCAGTGCATGTAACTACACACTTTGGGGGTGACAACTACTCAGTGAGCATGCTAGCCACTGGTGTACACACTGTAAGTCTTGCTAGTCAGACAACATGCACAATTAGTAAGGCAGTGGACAGCACACTCACCTGCTCCCCTGGTTTCCCATACAGCTTGCTGTACTGTGGAAGGAGGCTGTCCAGCAGGGCCTGGTTCTCCTCAGTGCTGAAGGCTGGGGCTCTCTCCACAGTACGTGCCATTGCAGTAGCCAGAGGATGCAGAGACAGCAGCAGTGGTGGTGGCAGATGTCGTCCTGGAGCATGTAGTGCAGGCAAGTGAGCTCTCAGTGGAACAGCCAGCATTATATGTGTGCTGCAGAGGCAGATACTGTCCCATGTGTCCAAAGTGATAGGTCCAAGTCGTTTGCATCTTCTGAATCTATCCAATCCATGGAATTGCACCACTTATACACGCCCACAGCATCCTTCAAAATTTCAACTTGATGACACCCATGAATTTGCAACATTGTTGTGGCTGGCCAACTGGATTCACTGCATCCGACTCGTAAAAGCTTCAAAAACGCGTCTATTACCATGTCAGTCCTTAGCCAATGCGTGCGCACCGATTGGACCATTGCTGTACGACACGTATTACGTCACACAACACGCATCCGTCAACATCATATGCAATGGCCAATGTGTGCGCACCGATCGGTCCATTGCGGTACAACGCGTATTTCGAAACACAACACGCGTCCGTCAACATCATATGCAATGGTAAATGCGTGCGCAACAATCGGTCCATTGCTGTACAACGCGTATTTCGAAACACAACACGCATCCGTCAACATCATATGCAATGGCCAAATCGTGCGCACCGATCGGTCCATTGCTGTACGACGCGTATTTCGAAACACAACACGCATCCGTCAACATCATATGCAATGGCCAATGCTTGCGCACCGATCGGTCCATTGCTGTACGACGCGTATTTCGAAACACAACACGCATCCGTCAACATCATATGCAATGGCCAATGCGTGCGCATGGATCGGTCCATTGCTGTACGACGCGTCCCTGTACAAGTCACTCGCATATGTCACCATGGTTGTCACAGGTGAATGTATGCCAGCCACAATTACTTGCCAGGGACTCAGGGGCACACCTACAACACCACAGCCTGTCCACTCCACACTGTATCCTAAGGCATGTAAGGCTGCATTACCTGTGTGTGTATGGGGGTCAACATGTGGTTTGTTGGGTGGCACTTGGGGGCAGCCACTCCCAGGCTGTGCACGTGTTCATGGGGACAGAATCCTTTGTGTGTTGTGCACATGACCACTGTGATGTGCAACTGTTCAGTTCAGAGCATGTGGCATGGTCACATTTCCAGGTTGTATATGTGTATGTTATGTCACATACACCCTGAGTCCCATGTGGGATGGTATGTACGTCACAGGGTGACCCATTGCCACATTTGTGATGGCCCTCCACAGTCTGTGTGCATGTTGTGTTCCAGATGTCTCTGATTCCATGTGCACAATGGGAGACAGTCTCCACATCCATGTTGTTTGTGCATTGACTTTGATGTTGTGCATGTGTGTGTCACAGACGTCCATGTCTGTCCTGCAGAGGCAACAGGGGCCACTACCTGTGGGAGTCATGGTTGTTTTGCTGGCGTGTACATGATACGCCATGTCATGCCAGTGTCCATGTGGCAATACAGGGTCCCTGGGAATCTACCTGTCAAAGAGCTGTGATGCCTGGGGCACATCTGTCCTCACTTGTCACTGTGGTGTGTGTTTGGAACGTGATAGCAGTACATGGGTACTGTGACACAGCCTAATGATTTCCCATAGCACAACCTGGAACTTGTTGTCAACACATGTTGAACTGAGATGTTAGATGATGGCCATGTAGGTGCCATATATGTCCATACAGAACGGCACACACATCAAGTATTTGTGTCTCGTAATGATGTATCATGTGATATTTATTATGGTCAATGCCACATATGTGGGGTGACTGTCAATCTTTCTTTGGTCACCTATGTACTGCAGGGCACCAGCTGTCCATAGACCATTCCCTGACCTTGCAACCATGGTGGAACGTGACTGCATCCGACGGTACCGCTTCAACAGGCCGCTGATTGAGGAATTGGCGGGGCGGTTGGCCCCACATTTGCTACCTGGACGGCCATACCCTACAGCGCTGACCCCCAAGGTGAAGGTGATGGCAGCCCTACACTTCTTTGCCACCGGTACCTTTCAACACACAGTGTCGTCTGCTGGTGGGATGTCACAGACCATGTTCAGCCGTGTGCTACGCGATGTTTTGGAGGCAATGTTAACATACTTGAACCAGTACATCTATTTCCCTAAACGTCAACAACTCACTGACGTCAAGAGTGACTTCTATGCCCTGGGGAGGATGCCACATGTCATCGGCTCCATTGATGGGACACATGTGGCTTTGGTACCACCACAGGGACATGAGCAGGCATACAGGAACAGGAACATTTTCCATTCTATCAATGCTCTGGTGGTATGTCTTGCAGATATGAGCATCTCACATGTGTGTGCACGTTTCCCCGGTTCTGCACACGATGCCTACGTGATGAGGAGTAGTCGCATCCCGAGGATGATGTCACAGATGCAGAACCAGCGTGCCTGGCTTGTCGGTGTGTACTGACTTTGTACCATTGTGTGTGTTCTGCAATGTTGTATTCCACCCTCTTTTCCAACTCAGCTAATGTGCAATTGTCTGTATGTAGGTGACTCCGGATACCCCAACATGCCGTGGTTGCTGACACCCCTCAGGAACCCTGTGACACCAGCCCAGATGCACTACAATGAGGCACATGGTCGGACCAGGAGAGTGATCGAGCGGACATTTGGTCTCCTGAAGAGCCGCTTTCGCTGCCTGGACAAGACAGGAGGGGCCCTCCCATATGCCCCTGCAAAGGTGTGCAAGATTTTCATCGTGTGCTGCATGCTACACAACCTGGCAGTGCGGAAGGAGTTGCCTCTCATCCTGGATGACGATGACCAACATCCGCCACCTGTGGAGGATCCTGGCCTGGGCCACGATGCCAGTGATGATGATGATGATGAGGGTGATGTCCGCACACAGCTCATCACCAACATCTTCAGCTGAATGTGAGTATACAGAGATGTTATGTCAATGATTTGAGTTTGCATGATATGTGTTGGTGGTGCTCTGTTGCTGCTTTGAGTGTGGCCATGTGCTACTTGACTGGATGCGTGCAGCGATGTGTCCTTACAGGTAGTCTGTACTCCCCAACAGTGTTGACATGCTAACTTGGTTTTGTGTAGGTATCTTGTGACATGTATTGGGCATGAGTATTGCAGTTCTGTCCTGTTCTTCATTACTTTTGACTGTGTGTCATGTCTGTCCTTCACAGGGTACTTTCAGAGTTGTTTGGTCAACTGTGATCCCCCGACACCATGATTCAACTTCCAGGGTGGAAGCAGTCGTTTCCCTACAGATGATGTGCCACACACCCCTGGACTTTATTTCTTCAACACTTGTTGACTGTGTGGCCACTGCCACGTGGGATTACCTTGCATCTGTAGTGGAAACAACATGTTGCAAATGTATAATGAACCTGTGCTTCACTTTGGGATGTGCGTTGTCTGTGGTCACACATCTGACTGACATTTGCTTACTGCACCTGTAGGCTAGTTAACACAGACTCTGAATAGGTGTGGTGTCTGTGCATTCCACTGTATTTCCTGGCAACATCAGTGTAGGCGATGAGTCAGATGGCCCTGGTGTGTATGTGTTGTGTTGCCCTAGTGGTGTGTCTCCCTCATATGTGTCACGTCGCCATGACTCACATGACGGTGTTGGAATTGCTGTAGCAGTTAGCATGCACAGTGTCATTTAGCAGATCATCATCTCCATGACAAAATACCATGTTGGAATCACAACAGAGGCAAGTATGGTGTATTAGTGAGTTTATTTACATACATGTGTGAGGATAGTGCACAGGATGGTGGGTGCTGTACATTGGGATTGGAATCCAAAGTTCCCAGATGAGTTGGAAGTGTTGGTAGCAGAAATGTCCTGAGTAAAGTCCACAGTCATCTGATACATTTAGTCCAACTTAAACTCCCCATGTCATGTGGGAGAGTTGGGTTGCATTCGACAGGGTGAACAGTTTGCACACAAAGGAGAATTTCCAGAACAGGTGTTGGGTTCCTGGGGGATGTACATGGCCATCTGCCTCTCAGTTGTCCTTCCTAGGACGACCCCTCTTCTTTCTGGGGGGACCCTCACGTGCAGGCTGCTGCGGTGCAGAGGACTCTCCACCAGAGTCATCCTCCCTCCCTGTGGCAGTTGCAGTTGTTGCAGCACCAGATGTTGTGGGCACACAGGGAGGTGTGGACATGTTGGTGCTAATTTGGCAGAGGCATGTCAATATGTCCCTCTGCACCGCTGTCAGTTCTTCCAATGTGTCCCACTTGGACTCCATGCCAGACATGTGTGTCTCCACACGGGACATGTGGGAGTCCAAGCGGGCATGATGGGCAGCCTGCTGCTGTTGAATGTCCTTGAGGATCCCCACTACCTGGCTGACCTCTCCGGTGCTATTCTGGTACGCATCTGCAATGCATACCAGTTGTGGGTCATCATGCAGTCCAGACCCTCTGCAAACAGCGTACCTCTGCCTACCACCCCTCCCACCACCCCTGGCCACACGTGCGGGACCTGTGGTGGCACGCACAGGTGACCCTAGGCCCCCTTGGGGGTTGGTACTGGGTTGTTGTCCGTTGCTTCCCAGGGGGCCGGGGTCCCTGTGCTGTTGTCATTCAGTGTCCTTGGTCTGTCCGTGTCGGCGGGGGTGGACTGCGTGTTGGCAGATGTTGGAGGAGTGGGTGCAGGGGGTGCAGATGGTGGTCCTGCTGGTGCTGCATGATGACTCACACCGGAGGGGCCAGGTAGGTCTTCGCCATCTGAGGAGGGCAGAGGTTGTTCCACACCAGAGAGCTCAGGGGCCACCGGAGCCTGGGACAGGGACTCCTCATCATCTGCTGCTGTGTCCCCATCATCACCTGTGTTTGGAAGAGACACACAATGTATGTTATGTTTCTACAGGCATCAATGGTTCAAACACATGACAGTTGTGACTGTACATCTGGATGCGTGCCTGTACATTGCATTGTGCTAAGTTGTCACAGCCAGAGGTTGATATTGTTGTAGCACATTGTCCTGCCAACCTGAAGCATTTCAATGTGAATGTTGAGGTGTGCATGACCAGCTCATGTATAGATTGGCTGTACATGGCCATTGCTACTCAAGGGCCATCACGTGCCTGACACAGGTGTGTCATCCTTGTCCACATTTGTCCTTTAACAGGGACATACGTGCAATTGCACTTAGGATATCTTTCAAGATTGGGACATGTGTGGTGGCAGTTTTTGCCAGTCTTTGTGCGTCACATTGGTGTGTCTGGACAACATGGTCACAGTCCGGTATGCCTGGGATCTCTTGGGAGTATCTGTGTTGTTGTCTGGGTTCCTAGTTCACGCTCTCATTTCATACAAGTGATGTTGTTAACGTAGCTAATGATGTTGTTGCTGAGTTTTGTACGTGCAAACGTGATTAATCTTGTCAATGTCCTCCATGGTGATAAGGATTGGGCACGGCAGCTCTCTGGCTTTTCCATTGTCATGACAGTGATGGCCAGTGGTGTGGGTTGCAATTCTGCTGCTGTGAGTAGCATGTCTCCTCAAATGCAGTCCAGCTTGGTGCTTGTGTCTACAGTGTCTATGACAGTGAGTGGTGTGTTGTGTGAAGGATGCATATGTTGCCAAACAATGTGTGAGTGGAATGCAGCTCACAACCGCAACTTGTGTGACTGACACCATGGTACAGTGTCCGGTATATTGGTGTGTCCATTGCATTCACTGTCAGGTGTCCCCTGTCAATGATGTCTCTGTGACTTCCTGTGTGTTTTGTGCTATGTAGTTTGTCTGATTCTCCACAGTTGTCATCTGCAAGTCACACCTTCACAGCCAGGCCAGGGGGCACCTATGGACATTGCATCCCTTGACAGTGTGTGTAAACATAGAGTTGCAATGGCTGTGAGTGTGTACGTGTTTGGATTGGCCAGTGCATGGGTGTGAATTGCAGGCACATCATTTCTCATGCCCATGTGTCAGCCATCTTGCCAGGGCTTTTACTTTGGGAGTGACTGGTCCCACGTGTTCAATGTGTTTTTGCAGAGTAGGTGTGTGTATGGCCAGCATTGGTGGTATTTGGTTGACATGCGGACCTCCTTCTCCCCCCAGCCCAGTTATCCCACCATGAAGCATGCCACCCTTGCAGTGGGTGCAGGTTAACTCTCAGGATGTCAGTCAGTGGTGTCCTGTTGTTGGTTGGTGCACAGTTCGCAGCAGGGCCTTGTGCTCCCCACAACAGAGCACCATTGTCAGACATCTTTGAAGTGGCTTTTCACTCACTCTATTGTGGAGCACGGTCCCAGGTGTGTTGTTTGGAGTTAGTGGAAGTGGTGTGTGTGTAAGGGCCTGCTGGTAGCTGTAGTCGGAGCTGGCACTCCTCCTCCCCCCAGGCCAGACACCCCACCATGAAACGTGCTTCCATTGCAGGGAGTGCAAGTTGGTTGTCAGGATGTCAGTCAGTAGTGTCCTGCTGTTGGTTGGTGCACAGTTCCCAGCAGGGCCTTGTGCTCCCCACAACAGAGCACCATTGTCAGACATCTTTGAAGTGGCTTTTCACTCCCTGTGAGGTGTGCATGCTTCAGTGTGAGCTTGCCGGGCCATGCGGGTGGGGGATGTTGAGCTGTGACTACCACTCCCATCATGCTATTGCCTACACCCCCCTTCCCAGCATGCCCATACTTCCTTCCTTTTGAATCGACTTCACTGTGTGTGAGTGTGACAGCAATGGCAAGATGGCTGACAGTGTGGTCCTGTTGTTTGTTGGTGCACAGTTCCCAGCAGGGCCTTGTGCTCCCCACAACAGAGCACCATTGTCAGACATCTTTGAAGTGGCTTTTCACTCCCTGTGAGGTGTGCATGCTTCAGTGTGAGCTTGCCGGGCCATGCGGGTGGGGGATGTTGAGCTGTGACTACCACTCCCATCATGCTATTGCCTACACCCCCTTCCCAGCATGCCCATACTTCCTTCCTTTGAGTCGACTTCACTGTGTGTGAGTGTGACAGCAATGGCAAGATGGCTGACAGTGTGGTCCTGTTGTTTGTTGGTGCACAGTTCACAGCAGGGACTTGTGCTCCCCACAGCTGAGGCCAGTGTCAGACATCTTGGAAGTGGCTTTTCACTCACTCTCTTGTGGGGCACGGACCCAGGAGTGTTGTTTGGAGTTAGTGGAAGTGGTGTGTGTGTAAGGGCCTGCTGGTAGCTGTAGTCGGAGCTGGCACACCTCCTCCCCCCAGGCCAGCCATCCCACCATGAAACGTGCTTCCATTGCAGGGAGTGCAAGTTGGTTGTCAGGATGTCAGTCAGTGGTGTCCTGCTGTTGGTTGGTGCACAGTTCCCAGCAGGGCCTTGTGCTCCCCACAACGGAGCACCATTGTCAGGCATCTTTGAAGTGGCTTTTCACTCCCTGTGAGGTGTGCATGCTTCAGTGTGAGCTTGCCGGGCCATGCGGGTGGGGGATGTTGAGCTGTGACTACCACTCCCATCATGCTATTGCCTACACCCCCCTTCCCAGCATGCCCATACTTCCTTCCTTTTGAGTCGACTTCACTGTGTGTGAGTGTGACAGCAATGGCAAGATGGCTGACAGTGTGGTCCTGTTGTTTGTTGGTGCACAGTTCCCAGCAGGGCCTTGTGCTCCCCACAACAGAGCACCATTGTCAGACATCTTTGGAGTGGCTTTTCACTCCCTGTGAGGTGTGCATGCTTCAGTGTGAGCTTGCCGGGCCATGCGGGTGGGGGAGGTTGAGCTGTGACTACCACTCCCATCATGCTATTGCCTACACCCCCCTTCCCAGCATGCCCATACTTCCTTCCTTTTGAATCGACTTCACTGTGTGTGAGTGTGACAGCAATGGCAAGATGGCTGACAGTGTGGTCCTGTTGTTTGTTGGTGCACAGTTCCCAGCAGGGCCTTGTGCTCCCCACAGCTGAGGCCAGTGTCAGACATCTTTGAAGTGGCTTTTCACTCCCTGTGAGGTGTGCATGCTTCAGTGTGAGCTTGCCGGGCCATGCGGGTGGGGATGTTGAGCTGTGACTACCACTCCCATCATGCTATTGCCTACACCCCCTTCCCAGCATGCCCATACTTCCTTCCTTTTGACTCTGCTTCCCTGTGGGGTAGTGTGCCTGTGCTGACAGGATGGCTGACAGTGTTGTCCTGGCGTTTGTTTGGCTACAAGTCCCAGAAGTGTCCCTGTGCTTCACACAGCATAACCCAGTGTGGTAGTTCTTTGTGGGATATTTAATTAGAGTGTGAGGCAATGCATTCTCCCAGGTGAGTTTTGTGTAGTTTGTGTTAAGGGGGTGTGTGAGAAAAGCTGCTGGTAACTATGGTCAGAGCTGTCAGTCCTCCTTCCCACCCAGCCAGATATCCCACCATGGAACGTGCTTCCATTGCAGGGAGTGCAAGTTGGCTTTCAGGATGTCAGTCAGTGGTGTCCTGCTGTTGTTTTGAGCACAACACCCAGCAGGGGCTTGTTCTCCCCACAGCAGTACCCAGTGTCAGCCATCTTGTCAGTTCTTTTCCACTCCCTGGGATGTGAGCATGGTTCAGAGTGGTGTTGATGGGCCAATTGTGAGGGTGACCAATATCTGTGACTACAACTCCCATCATGCTATTGGCTACACTCACTTCACCAGCATACACACAATTCCTTCCTTTCAGTCGGCTTCCCTGTGAGGTGGTGTTCTAGTGGTGGCAAAATGTCTGACAGTGTTTGTTGGTTCGATTTGTGCCACTGCCTTGCTCTATTAGTTGTTAGGTTTGTACATGTCATGACACAGTTACATATCACTATGAGATGGCAGGTATTGTGTTTGTCTGACTAGCATACACATCTTGGGATGATTATCTTTGGTTACTGTGGCTTTGCTAACGGTGCATGGTTTCACTATCACCTTGACAGTGATGTGTGTGTATTGTCACACAATATTGGGTATATTAGTTGTGTACTCACCAGGCTCTGGGATGTCTGCTAGTCCATGTACGCTCTCTGGTGGTAGGATGGCCCGCACCTTCTCCTCCCAGGACCTGAGGTATACTGGTTTGGCAGGAGGGCCACTGCCGGTGCGATGACTCAAGGCGTATTCCTTCTTGAGTAGGTCCTTGACCCTCCGGCGCACATCATACCACCTGTTCTGGATGTCTTCCTTTGTGCGCAAACATGGTGATTGTGCGTTCACCCTGTCGACGATCCTCTCCCACATCTTGGTTTTCTGCGAAATGGGGGTCTGTTGGACCAATGTACCAAACAACTGTGGCTCTACTCTTAGGATTTCATCTACCAGGACTTCCAATTCACTGTCTAGGAATTTTGGATTCTTCTTTGGGGGCATGGTGATGGGTGGTGGTGGTGGGGATTGATGTGTGTGTGTGTGTGTGCAAGTGGGGGTGGGTGAGTGTCAGTTATTGCTGGGTGTATGTGAGGGTGCTATTAGGGAAGTGCTAATGGTGTGTGGCTTGTGTGATGGATGAGTTGTGAGTGTGTCTGTGGTTGCTGTCTGATGGTGTTCTGTGCTGGAAGGTCAGTTGAATTTGCAAAGGATCATGGTAGGGATTTGTGGCCTTTATATGGGTGGAGTTGTGGGTGTGTCTTTGTTCCATGTTTTTCCCCCACTATTTATTGACTTTGTCATTGCTTGTTTGGCCCTTTTTTTTGTATTTTTTCCTTTGTATTTTCTGGGCATGTAGGAAACGTTCTTCTGACCGAGTCAGACGCTGCAGTTGTCTCGTGCGAGCTTCTCCGAGTCTTTCACGTTGTCTTTCTGCTGGGTTTCATGTGCGGCGTACGCGTCGGTCGCGGAGTATTGGGTTGCTTCGGCTCCCTGTTTTCTATGCGTGTCGGTCGTATGGTTTGAGCTCCGTGCGACTCGGTCTGGTTTTACACGCATTGCATCGTACTGCGCGGGTCGGAGTTCGTGGGTACGTATCTGTCGGGTTCATTCCTGGTGCGTGTCGGTCGGTTCGATTCGCGTAGATTTTCCGGCCGGATGGCTGCTTTCCGTGCGGTTCGGTCGTTCAGCTTGTGTTCCGTAAGAGTCGGTCGTAATTCACATGCATAGCATCGTACTACGCGGATCGGACGGCGCCGGTACGTGTCGGTCGGACTACATTCCCGTACCGAGTCGGTCGGTACGTTTTCTGGCCTGAATCGGAATCGGCCCATATGCATTTACTCAGAAGTTCAAATCCAAAGAGAATGGTTTAAAACAAATATCAGATGCAAGGATACATATGCCTATCACCATTAAAGGCAGAAGGATAGTTTAGTCCTTTTTAACAGCATCTAAAGATTTCAAGCAAAGGGGTAAAAAGGAATTGTGTTAAAGGGTATTCGGACAGAATATCAAAAAAATATATAGTCCTACAAATATATTGAGTCCTAAATATTGTGATATAGAAATATTGTGTGCAATAATATCGTTGTCAAAAATATTGGTTTTAGGAAAGTAATATTTATGTTAAAATTATTGTAGTTACTAATATAGTTTATAAAACTGTTGAAAGCATTAAAATAGTTTCTAAAAATATCAAAAGCATTAATATAGTTTACTAAAATATAGTTTCTAATAATATTGTTTTTTAATAATTGTAATGTATTTTAGTATGTATTTTAATTGTGTATGTATGCACATTGCTAATTTTCAATATTGTTATTTGATTGGTTATAATTTTGTTTAGATTTTTGTACAGTAGCGGGTTGTGGGGAACAGGGTGGGAAGTAATTTAATGATAATGAATTAATATTTAATTTGTAATTGATAGTTTTTAGTTGATTGATTATTTAGGTTAATTGTATAATTCATTATTTTTTTTTATAAGTTTTAGGTGCAGGTTGTGTGTTTTGTGGGGGTGTAGGGTGGGAGGTTAATTAATGAAAATTAATTAATGTTAATGAATAATGAATATTCATTATTTAATTGATAATTAATTATGATAATTGCAT